>CM068982.1:24024866-24649866 GCA_035357415.1 Ophraella communa
GTATATCAGGTTTTAAATTGAGAAGGTAATCCATCTCCCAAATGTGGATGATACAGATATAAGTACAGCAGCAATAAAACTCAAAGTCAATCCACAATTTTAATAATAAAGAAGCTTATAACTGTAAAAGTGACATGTTTCGGTCCTTAGTCCATCATCAGGCTGTGTAGACTGCAGAAATTGCATTTTAATTTATGAAATTTCTAAAAACTTAAACATCGATGATCAAGAGATTTGTCTTCTTTTCTAGTCTGCAGAATTTGATTATATCCATTTTGATCTTTACAATGTTCAGGCTGTTTCATCGATATGTGGATTTTTATACGAAACACATTTCTTATTATATTTTCTTTTAGTTGCCCTATGGAGTTAAGATTCCTCTTTGACACGTTATTTGGTTGGTAACCCTTCCTGACTTAGGTTTCGTACTTTAACAATCCCTTTATTTTCATACGTATAAAGTTCTTATTCAAGTGCACTTGTACAGATTTTCTGTTCTGCCAATTGAAATGCTCTTTATGCTATTCTTATTAGTTTACACAGCTTTTCTGCTTATATCCAGAAGAATACAAAGAACCTTTACTTACTGTTTAGGATCGACCTGTATTCTTAATTCCAAAGAGATCGAGCCACCATCATTGTTCTCTCCTTTTTTTGATTGTTTTTTACAATCAACTTTTTTAACTTTTTCATGTTTTCGGTTTCTACGGTTACTTCCCTTAAAATATATATTTTTCCACTGGGATAAAACATTCTTACCATTTTTATGTTCTCCCTCATTTCACTCCACATGTTATTTTAACCTACAGACTCTATCTTCGTTGATAGCGTCTGATTTTCTATTTTTTTCTTCTTTTTACCTTATTCTCTTGATTATCGATGTTTAAGTTTTTAAAAATTTAATAAATTAAAATGCAATTTCTGCAGTCTACACATATACAGCCTATTGATGGTCTAAAGACCGAAACATGTAGCTTTTACAGTTATAATAAGCTTCTTTATTATTAAAATTGTGGATTGACTTTGAGTTTAATTGCTACTGCTAAATATATAATAAATTTTAAATATCCATTTACTTTTAATGAACTGCAGAACCGCCAATACAACCTTTTTAAATCATATACATACAAGGGTGTTTAAAATAAACATTGATAGCAAATTATTCATAAACGATTGTAATGAACTTTGTATTGTTGCGTATTTTTGGAAATCAGTAAATAAAATCATCGATGCAAAATGTAGTCAAACTCCAAAATTGTTATTAATTAATTTGTGCTTAATTTGTTTTAACTTTATGGAACTTTTTTATATAATCTAATTTTACACTGCAGGAAAAAGGGAGTGGACGATATTTCCGGATCATAGAGAAAGTTGCAGAGTTAATGAATCCATAATTAGAGTTTGGGCGTATTCCTAACATGAATAATTGGATTACAAATATACCACTCGCTAAAAGACTGTTTTCTAACTCGATTAATTTAGTTGGAATATTATGAACTAGATGGAAAGCACATCCCATGAACAAAATAGGTAGTTATTTTTATCAAAGCTAAGAAATTTTTCTTGGAAATCCTTTAAGGTGATGAAGTCCTAAAAACAGTTTTCAAATAAGGTTTGTTTTCACATCAAATCACAAACTTATTTCGTACAATTTTCAAACTATTCGTGTCACGTTTAAAATAAATCCTCAATAAATCCTTAAGATATTACCTAAAAAGAAGATTAAAAAGAAAGAGGTTATTGTTATTGTTTACAGGGCTATGGAAACTGTAGACAAAATGTGTATTATAAGTAAATTATCCTTGAAGTATTACATAAGTACAATTGTTAGAAAGAAATCAGGAAACGATGTGAAAACATCCGACTAGTGGGTGGAAGTCAGTTTCAAAGTAATGCGCGAACACAAAGTATCGAATGCGCACACTCCAAGCGTTAGAAACAAGTTTCAATCCAATGTGAAAACAAACCTATAATGTAAATACAGTAAAACCTGTCAATAACGGCCACTAAAAATAAAAGAACTATTGGCCGTTCTATAAAGGTGGCCGCTATTGTCAGGTTTTTCAGTCCACAAATTAAAAATATTTGGATTTATGTTTATTTTATCAATTAAAGCAAATATAATTCTATACATAATCGGAAAACTACTAAAACTACATACATACTATACTAGGAAAAAAACAGATGCTTTTTTAAAGTAGTTATCAATTTTTGTTTGTTTTACATTTTTTAGCTTTGAGTTAAGAACCTCAGCTTCACATTTAAGTAAAATTCGAGACACATCCATAAATATTTTGCACAATAAATAATTTTCTACGTCCCTCAATTTTTCACACACTTCGCTCATATTAGATAAAGTGACCAAAATCCACTTTTCACATTCCATTCCACGTTTCACATTCGTCCACATCACTATTGCCAGAATTGTCTTTTTCATCATTATTGCACAATTCTTCAATAATGTCCGTAATACTGAAGTTAGGACTCTCTGTAGGTATATCGTCGTCAAAGGAAGCAAATTCATCCAAATCTAAAATTTCGTTACGTAAGAAAAAGATGGGCAAGGGGTATGTTGTAACAGTGCCTGTTAACATTTTAAACACCTGGTATCCTAAATATTAAATTCAATTAGTACCGCTAGCTGCTCCATCTATCCTAAAACATTTTTAATAATAAAATAATGAATACAGTCTCTATAATTATAATTGGAAGTTCAAAGTAGCTACGCTACGAGGTGTACTAATGAGTTGGCATTATCGAGTTCCAGAGGTTTTAATAATTATTCGAGTTTCATTTCTTCTATTGATTTACTGTCATATACAGGTATGTTTTTTTTTCCAATTTTATAATTCCTTTTTGTTAAAATATTTATAAAATATCGAAGGTTATATTATATTTGATTATATCAGATGAGAATTTCAACATATTTCATTATTATTCAAAGAATCTTTTTATGGTAATTAAAAGTATTAATGATAATTTTTTATAAAAGGCTTGTAAAAGTACATTTCTGGAATTTTGATTAGTGTGTAAGATTATTAAAAAGTAAATTTAATGTAAAAATGTATCTTTTGTAATCTATTAAAATACGTTCTAACTGTAGATTTCGAACTATGCTGATTTGTACTTTTTGTGCCAGAAAAGTAAATGTAACACGTGTTTGACACTGCTAATTTTCAGAAAGTTGGAATATAAAACAGTAAACTAGAGGCAACTCTTTAATTGAAGATTCTGTAAACCAGAATCATCTCTTGAATTTGGAGATTCCATAAACTTGAATAACTTGTAACCTGTAAGCTCTCGTATGCACATTCTTAACTGGATTATCTCTACAACTGGGGCAGATCATCCCTCCACTAGTGATCTTCTATAATCATTTGGAACCACCTAGACAGTGCCGTAGCGACCCCAAGGTGCGGCGAAGGATCGTCCACTATTGTAACAGATAAGTTTATTGTGATGTATCAAGTTTACTGTTCCCATATTTTTTCTCTTTTATTTCCGTGTATATCTATCTATATCGTCAACTGTATTAGAATAAGTATTTTTAAAGAACTGTTTGCGGATTATTTTGTTGTAACGTATTCTCTACCTCATTAATTTCAGCACCAAGGAAATCTTATTATCTTTTATATGTTTGTACATTTTCAAATCATTTTTTTTTATCTTCATAGACAGTTTTTTCTGACATCTTTCTGTCATCTTATGATACTTATTTAAATAACTCAGCTTAAAACAACTTTCTTCAGTAGTATCATAAAAAATAAAAAGATTTCAGTGGCGCCCTTATAATTTCTTAAAGAAACAAATATTGTACGATAGTCAGAGCTAATGAACTTACTCACCCCTAGCCGAGGTATTTAACTATCATAATTTTTGTGTGATAAACATTTATAAATTCTGTTAATTATTGAAGTATCTTTTACAACTAATTAAAGACGAAATTAAGCTTAAGGTTTGTTTTATTGCAAATTACATTTTTTCTTTTGGTATATCGTTATTTTTTCTAAAAAGTTAACTAAATATTTTTATAAATTCACTATCAACAGGTAACTCATATTACAAATTGTAGCCCAACGCACAAATAATATTACAATGTTATCCTCATCATCAAAATGTGGATCTTCTTGGATAATATCGGAGAAGCCGGCTTTAAAAAAACATTTCTTAACTGTAGCACAGCGGTTCTCAACCTTTTTTTCGCCGCGTACCCCTTGAAATTTTTTTTGTCATTACTGTACCCCTTAGGATAGATTAAAAAAAAATGTTACTCGTATTAAAATTTTTACAAAGGTTAAACTTAATGACACAAATAATTATATACAGTAAATATGAATTGTGTTTAATTAATACTAACTTAATTAAAACTAAACAGCAGGTTCAGTATTAAAAATGAAATTTAATTCAAAAATAAAAAGTAAATTCTTAAGTTATCTTTTTATGAATGTCTTATGGTTTGATTTAAAAAAACCATACTTCTATGAAGAAATCCTTGATTTAATGGGAACCTTGTCCTTGCTTATCTTCACTCAGTTTTCTGAAGTTCGGCTCGAAAGAAGATAAATATAGTCTTAAGTCTGGAGCAGTGTTCAATTTGTTCCTGTACTTATTTTTAATAAATGCGTACGAGGAGAACGCTCTTTCTACCAACACTGTTGATGGATATGGAAGTAAAAACTTGATGGCTGGGCGTGACAGATTTTGATATTCTGATGACAAATCTATCCAAAACTTCACAATAGTTTTACTTTTTAATTCAGACTTCAACGTATTGTCAGTAGAAAGTTCAATGAGCGTTTCCTTTTCTGAAATAGTCAACTTTGCAGATTGCAGGAAACACTTTTTCCAAGCAGCTGTAATCCAGAAAAGTGCATTGGATAAATATATGTTTTTTTCGCAATTCTCGAAATCACATCCATTGTCAATAAACGCTAGAAATCTTCTAATTAAAACATTTTGAATTCTGAATTATACCTTGATCTAAGGGCTGGCAATGTGATGTGGTGTTGGGTTAGGTTAGGTTAGGTTAGGTTAGATGTGGTGTTGGGTGGCAGGAAGATTATTTTAACATTTTCTCATGGAACTTTAGGATGTAACGTGGCATTATTCAGGAAAAGAAGCACTTTTCTATTCTGTTTTTTCATTCTATTGTCAAATTTATGCAGCTATCTTGTCATAATTTCTGTTGTCATTTATCAACATGACTACCCTTGAAACAACGGGGATTTTTACTTTTTCCAATTACCAATGAATCTTCTTTCTCACCTTCCATATTTGCACATGGCAAAATAGTTAAACGTTGTTTGCTGCCTTCTTCCCTGCACATTTTTCATTTTTTAATGCAAATGCCTTGTTAGGCATGGCTCGGTAATATAGTCCTGTTTCGTCAGCATTGGTCAGCATTGGTAATTTGGTTATCCAATCCTATATGTCGTACACATCGTCAGATTGACATTTAATGTAACTTAAATGTCAATCTGACGATGCTATTCAGCGAAACGGCCGTCATTATAATTTAAAACACAATTTTTCAAATAAACTTTCGTTGCAAATAAGTTGCGTTCAAACGAAGAGTTTTTTTATTATTCTCAATAAGATGGACTTCCATAAAGTAAGGGTTAGTACAATAAATTCTATGAAATAGGCTTTAAACATTTGAGATTATTTGGCCGCGGCCACATTATAAAGGTGTCCGTAAATACCATGGGAATTTCCATATAATCGGTTTGGGGAATTTTGAAACTAACCATTAGCACAGGTGCCGCTTTTGTCAGGTGGCCGTTGACACAGGTTTACTGTAGTAGAGATACACTATGGACTGTTGTTTACTGTATATTTTTGCAAATATAATCAACAAATACTATAGACGATTCAATAACAATCACAAACCTCTTACCTTAAATGGAGAGCAGGCAACATCATCGGACAACAAATTCGAGTCGGCCATATCAAGACTACACAGTCGACCAGAAATAGGTAATGTTTGAGCAAGTAAAAGCATGATTTAACCCGTCTCCTCTGATATTAGGTCTATGGTATGTTAGCAATGTTAGCAAGTGGTTTTGGTTCAGTCATCCGATTTAAATTATTTGAACAGATGATGGTTAAGGGTACTGCTTTTTGCAGCTATGTTTGAAAATATACCGGAAAGAGGTCAAACACTAACTCATGTGATTTTTAGGATAGATATACTGTTACGGTTCGTTTTTAAAAATGAATTTGATCTTAAATTAATTTTTTTGTTTTGGTTTCCTCTATAGTAATATTAATTATAACCTTAATTTTATTCCATCTAAATCTTTTGATTGTTCATCTAATTAATAATTTTATAAATAAGTTAATAAAATATACCTTACCATTATCTTTAATAAAATAGAAACACAACTTTAAACACAAATATAAAATAACTACACACAACCAAAATAATTTATTAAATATTAGTAATAATAGGTAAACATTGTTTATTTAGATTAAAACATTTAATGTCAAAGTTCAATAGGTTAAGAGAAGGTTAATCTTTAAGTCTTCAGTCGAATCAGAAGTGTCAATTCAACCATTTAGTTTTAATAAAAATCATCACTTTACCTGGCTTAACTTTGTACTTTGGACCTTGGGTTTCTTTTTTGTTCTTGGCATTGTTTTGAATGAAGCACATGGTTTCTTAGAACGAATTTTATTTCGGATTTTTATTCCAAGAAAAACAAAAGTAATAGAAGACATTAGGATCATTACATTGTAATAATCCTAATACACTTAATTGTGGATCTGGATCCAGTCTTTCTCACTTATTGGTCATATTTCACCTCCGGTAAGTCCATAAGGATTTAAGCTCAAATTTTAAATAAAAATATTGAATATGTAAATTTCTTTTTAGACCAAAAGCCTTTTTCTGCTTTCTAAGATCTACTTCTGCTTATTTTTTTCTTAATCTGCTTCTCTTCACTTCATTCTTCCACCTCTGGCTTTGGCACCTGCACTAACTAACTGGGGGCTGCTTACTCCTACTGTACTACACTACACACCTACACATCTCTGCTCCATGTGCTTGCTTTGTTTAAGCGCTCATAGGAGCTCCTTCTCTAGACTTGCTCATAACTGCCTGCCTCATGGGCACCTGGATGAACCACAAGTAAGAGATTTCCATGTTTTTTTTTTGTATCCATCATAATGACAGCATTAAACTGATATAATCCAGCACTTGGCACATTCAAGTTACCATCGAAGTGTCAACTATATTTTATATTAGCTAATTTATCTATGTATTTGTCCACGACCGTGCTATAAAACCTTAATTATACATGTGCTTGCTCAAGTATAATGTTACCCATTATTCACTAGTGAATAATGAACCATTATACACTGTATGACGTCAAAACAGCACCTATGTCTAAACTTGGTATGAGAATATTCTTTGTTCATAACACGGTAGCATACACTCCAATACACACACGCGTAATAAGTGTTGCCTATACAGAATGTACTTTGGTATATGGTATACTTTATACACAGATACACACGAATATTATTCAATACGAGTATTTTATATGAACTTTTATTTACATGCTTTGATTTGTAATTTTGCTAAATAGTGCTAAAAAAGAAGTATTAAACAAATTCAAATTTATAGGATACAGTTGATGATGGCGGATTATATGATATTTTTGATGTTAAGGTTAGAATTTATTTTAATACATTTTTATTAGATTAAATAAATTTGGCACTATAATAATAAATATAATTTTGTCCTAAAATATGTGTTAGTTACATAAAAACTTAAAAATCAAACAATATTGTGCAAAAAAAAGTATAAAAGCAATATTTACATCAAAATCAAATATTGGCTTTTTGATAGTTCTGACTTAAATAAGGAGTAATTTAAGTATGAACTCAAATGATAATAAATTGAAAAGGAAATCCATCTCGAAAAGGAAATCCATCTCTCAAATGTGGATGATGTAGATAATCGTAGTAATAAAACTCAAAGTCTATCCACAACGTTTAATAGTGAGGTTCAATAGTAAGTGCAACATGTTTCGGTCTTTAGGCCATCATCAGGCTACAAAGAAAAACAATGGTATCAGGAGAATCCAAAAATAGTTATAGTTATTAAAAGAGCGAATGGTGTCGGTTGTCCGATTACATCAATGATTAAAGTTAAAACATTTTAAATATGGCAAATAATTACAAGTAGAAAAAATACAAGTTTAAAGTAAAAAGTTAAATACATGAATTGCAAAAACTTATACTATGGCAAAACAGCAAGTTAATTATGTTACACAATCAATATAAACTCACCTGTATGTGCAGAACGTAGGAATTATAAATAATTTAAATTTAAAAACTTAAACATCCATACATAAGTGAAGAATAATGGATGAATAAGAAAGTTAATATATAAAAAAGAAGAGTAAAAGGAACTTTAGAAGTTATTTAGATTTTTAGATAGAGAATGATGGTTGTGTTGGTTAGATTAAAGTGGATAGAAATGTGGGACCATATTCGTACTAAGAAAATTGTATACACGAAAATTCAATTAACAAGTTTTACATTATTAAAAGAAACAAGAAGAAAAGAACATAAGTGGAGGTATAAAGAAATGATTGTAAAAAACAATCAAAAAAAGGAGAGATCCATGAAAGAGGTTCGATCTCCTTATAATCAAGAAGACAGGTCGATCCCAAACCGTGAGTAAAGGTTCTTGTTAGTCTTCTAAATCTAAGCAGCAATGCTATGTAAATTAAGATGAACAGCATAAGGTACATTTCAAAAATTGCCGAACCGGAAAAGTTTACCAGCACCAACGCACTTGAAGAACCTTATAACGTATGAAGGGCAGTTACCAGTGTTGCCAATCCAAAATAATAAAAAGATGCATTGGCTGAGTCGAAATTATACGAAAAGATGCGCTTCGTGATTTTCCGTTAGCCCGACCTATAGTATTTACTCCTTAGACAAGGAAATGCTTTCCTAATCTAAGATTTATATCTACCTATATATATTTATATTTATATATCTTATCTATGATTTACTCCCTCTAGCATTCGCAACATATTGATACCACTCATGTGCAATAAAATGATAATGCTGCTTGTACTTTACTTAATAAAATAAAGATTTTTTATAATTACTAGTAAATTTTATTTGAAAGTCGTGAACAAAGTATAGTATTTTACTCGCATGTAATGGCTATTATATGCTCATTGAATAATTTACTATTATTATGCGTTGATAATAGAATATAATAGGTTAAATTTTAGTGTGATATACCCTTTGTGAGCTGGATGGTACCACCCAGAGAACTTAATTGATGTTTGGGTTTGTTCGGATTAAATTCATTATGGTGACTATAACTCTATATTTTTCTCCGCTAACACATAATTGAACCCCCCTACTCTACGGGAGATACTATTATCTCTAACTAGTAACTCTGAACTAGTTAAATCGGGAATATAAGTACCTACGCCCCATAAGGATTTTATGGGGGCTAACAATACATTTTCTCCAGTTACCCTTAGAATCTCCAATTATTCGATTAGTGTGTTTTTATACTAATCACAAAAAAATGTTGGTTTTTAGAGGTATGGGAAAAGTTGTGATTGACTTCATTTGATAGCAAACTATTTTCTTTTAATCTTGCATGAATAGTTATTATTCCCATGTACATTTTTATATAAAAACTCAATCGTAATGTTGTGATAATGACAATCAAGCTAGCACCCCCACACTGACTAAATTAAAAAAAAAGTAGCCCATAATTAAGTGCTAATTAAAGGCTAATTTGTACCACAAAAATTAAAATTTGTACCACCGCGATAATCGAGAAAAATCGCCTTGAAAATGGGGGGTGCTAGGTTGAGATCAAGGCAGCACCCCCACTTTGATAGAATTCCAATTTAATTACATCAAAATAAAGGGCATATTAAAGGCTAATTTGTACCACAAAAAGTTAATCCATATTATTATTTATAATGTCAAAAAATAAAATCGAACGCTGTAAATATCGCTGTTCTATAATTTTAGCACCCCCACTTTCGTCTATTCAAAAAGTGAACACACAATATTATAAAACTAATTAAAGGCAAATTTGTACCACACAAGAAATTTTTATACTTTTCAATATAAAGCCGCCAATTGAATTTAACTCTTTGCGGTCGTATTAAATGGTGGCGGATGCGCTGAAATCTTTTATTTTTGTCATAATTCTAAAACATGTGGCACTTTGATTTGTTGGTAGCTTCCAATCGTTTGTCGCCTCTTAAATACCTTTTGCCGCATATTTCACTCGATATTTCAGTATTGCCAATTTTGGATATAAACATGACACTTCTCCTTTCATAGACAAAATTTCCCCTCTCAAAACATTACCACATTTACATTTTCTTTGAAATGTAGCAGTATCTGCTGTAGGATATATTTTGTAAGTTTTAAACTGAAACCCACATTTTATACCATTCTCGTCTAATTTTTCTGTTGTTAGAGTTTGCCATTTATTTTCTTCGAATTTGTAATACTTTCTATTCGTTAGGTGTTTTCTAATTGCCTCTGATCTAAATATTTCAAAAATCATGATGAAATACTCCTAATACTATGCAGGTTTTAAATTTGATTACTAAATGTCAACGCCGCTTAAAGGAATATACAGGATATAAACAAAAGAAAGGAGGTCAAAACAAAGCATAAGTTCAAATGACTTTTTTCGCAAGAGTAAACGGGTCTTTGTCTTAAAAACTTTAAAAACATTAGGTGGGTATGTAGGTGCATCATTTAACAGAATTTTATGATAATTAATAAGCAAGTAGATAAGTTAAAGAATATTAATAACTTAAAAGTTTTTCAAGTTGCCAAAAGTGGCCAAATTTAATTTTAAAGACACATTTTTCGAAAACTATTCATGTTATATGAATTTTCTTGTTTGTTTTAATCTCCCCGATATGTATCTAAATAATGACTATTATTAAGAACTTGTAAGAATGTTTCTCGAGTAAATCTCAATCACATTCATTATCGCTCACTTAAACAACTCAGCTGCTCCAGCGAGCGTTCTCATAAAAAAATAGTTATTTCATTTCACAAAATCTAATGAATGAACAATTATCTTACCTTTTATGTGTGTATTTTCAATAAACTATCAAATTTCTGTTTACTTAAGTAAATACAAATTTCTTCTTCGATAATTGATTCATAAGCGGTGTTGACACCGCTGTCATCTTCAAATTTGTTCATAGGTCTGCGTTGCGAGGCCGAGAATTTCACTTTTTATATTGTTTTTATTATTAAAAATGTATGCATACAGGGTAGTGTTTTACATGTCCAAAATTTTTTCTAATTCCACCCATACTTTATTTGTTCGCGTTATTAATTTACCGTTATTAATTAGTAATCCTTTATTTTGTAAGACGACTGCAGCAATACGTTCATAATTTAAAAAAGGTTTCCTTCCAACCGAACTCATTTTATTACCCACTATTCTCAGAGACGGGATTAAACTGTCTATTTAGCACTGGTTTAACTTGAGATTTGTAAACTGTTGTTATAGGTTATCGGGTAACTGAGATCCCGTTAATACGACACCGAATCAATACTTTTCCCGAATTGGCCCAGTGTTTACTTTTTATTGAGAATTTCTATCGATTCAGCGATTGTAAATCATTACAGTAGTACAGGGATGGCCTATTGGCAGGAGAGCAATTGTGCAATGTGCACTCCTTATTTATAATAACGTGAAAATGCGGATTTAGGGATTTTTAAAAAGGGACAGTGACGGGAAACACTATTGTATAAAAATAGTATAAAAATTTCTTGAGTGGTACAAATTTGCCTTTAATTAGTTTTATAATATTGTGTGTTCACTTTTTGAATAGTCGAAAGTGGGGGTGCTAAAATTATAGAGCAGCGATATTTACAGCATTCGATTTTATTTTTTGATATTATAAATAATAATATAGATTAACTTTTTGTGGTACAAATTAGCCTTTAATATGCCCTTTATTTTGATGTAATTAAATTGGAATTCGATCAAAGTGGAGGTGCTGCCTTGATCTCAACCTAGCACCCCCCATTTTCAAGGCGATTTTTCTCGATTATCGCGGTGGTACAAATTTTAATTTTTGTGGTACAAATTAGCCTTTAATATGCCCTTTATTTTGATGTAATTAAATTGGAATTCGATCAAAGTGGCGGGCTGCCTTGACCTCAACCCAGCACCCCCCATTTTCAAGGCGATTTTTCTCGATTATCGCGGTGGTACAAATTTTAATTTTTGTGGTACAAATTAGCCTTTAATATGCCCTTTATTTTGATGTAATTAAATTGGAATTCGATCAAAGTGGCGGGCTGCCTTGACCTCAACCCAGCACCCCCCATTTTCAAGGCAATTTTTCTCGATTATCGCGGTTGTACGAATTTTAATTTTTGTGGTACAAATTAGCCTTTAATTAGCTCTTAATTATGGGCTACTTTTTTTTAATTTAGTCATACCATATAATAGAAACCATATAGATGTACGCACTGCCACTCCAACTTCTCCGATATTATAAACAATCGATATTTATAATAAAGAGAAAATGTGGACGTAGGTATTTTTAAAAAGGGACCGTGACGGGAAACACTATTTTTAACTTTAGAATATTGACAAATATAAGCGCATCCGCCACCATTTAATACGACCGTAATGAGTGCTGCCTTGATCTCATCCTAGCACCCCCCATTTTCAAGGCGATTTTTCTCGATTATCGCGGTGGTACAAATTAGCCTTTAATTAGCTCTTAATTATGGGCTACTTTTTTTTTAATTTAGTCAGTGTGGGGGTGCTAGCTTGATTGTCATTAGTAGTTACTAATTGGAATACAATCAATTGTCATACGAAATAACCTCCTTTCTTCCATAGACTTCAATAAGCTATATATTATTTATCGGGACATTAAAAAAAAACTACTGCCAGCGTTATCGTTATTAATCGCAAAACGT
The DNA here is from genome assembly GCA_035357415.1 of Ophraella communa. NCBI lineage: Eukaryota > Metazoa > Arthropoda > Insecta > Coleoptera > Chrysomelidae > Ophraella > Ophraella communa. The sequence goes on from CM068982.1 coordinate 24,037,833, forward strand.
TGGTAAAACATTCATGATAAATAACATCCCCTAATGATCCGTTTGGATATCGGTAACTGAAATAATCAATACATCTTTGTGGGTTTTGTTTTAAAACTCGCTACAAGCAAAACTAAATAAATTCCATATAACAGGAAATCGACCGATTGAGAAGTCTATTTGTGAAGTAGACTGCAAGTAGAGTGCAAACCTATTGGTTTAACAAAAATTATTGAATTAATCATTATTGGTGTGCAATAAATATATATAATCGAAAAACCCTTGTACCGCATTAGCAGTGTCGGGTAGTAAAATCTTATTTGTTACCATGCACGAATTTGGCCCATTTCTTTTTATTTCCAGCGAGACTTTTTGCTTGTACCCATGTTGTATATTTTTTTTTAATATTTTGTTTATTACGCTATCCCATGTTTTTCGAGGACGTCCTCTTCTAGTATTTTTTTCAATTCGTGCTTCCCATATTCGTCTAACCGGTCTTGTATCTGACATCCGTTGTAAATGTCCCCACCAGCTTAGTTGTCTTGTTTCTATATATTCCAATACTGATTCTATTTGTAAGTCTTCTCCGAGGTCTTCTCTTATATCTACATTTCTCATTTTATCTTTTTTTGTCACCTTTCTTACTCTTCTGAGGTACTTCATTTCGACAGCTTGTAATTTACTTTTTTGTTGCTCTGTTAGTACCCATGACTCACACCCAAAAGTCAAAACAGGTCTGAATATTGACTTAAATACATTTATTTTAGTTTTATTGGAAACTTCCTTTTTATTAATAAAATTGGTGTTCATTGAGTAATATAATCTTAACGTTTTTTGTATTCGACTATTGATTTCCATTTCATTATTTCCATTTTCGTCTAATTCTACCCCTAGATATTGAAACGTTTTAACCTGTTCTATTTTCACTGCTTCTAGTACTATATTAGTTTCTGTCTGTCCTCCAATTTCCATTACCTTAGTTTTGTTTTTGTTTAGTGTCATTCCATTCTTTTTAAGGACTTCGTTCCATATTTCCAGGTTTCCTTGCAGATCTTCTTCTTTTCCAGTTATTATTGCTATGTCATCCACAAAAGCCGCTTCCGATATATTCACTCTTTGCAAATGTCTGTATCCTACGTGTAGGCTTCTACTTCGAATCGAGCATTCCTTTATTATTTCGTCTATAAATATGGTGAATAATACTGGGCTTAGACCTCCCCCCTGTCTTAATCCTTCGTTTGTTGTAAAAGTTTCAGATCTTCTGTTGTTACTTATGACACAGTTAAGATTGTTTTTGTAGATGTCTTTAATAATTCTTATTAGTTTTCTATCAATGCCCCTTTTTTCTAGTAATGTCCATAATGTTTCAATAAATGTAGATAAAAAAAATATAAAAGGTTTGCTTGTTATGCTGTAAGTTTAAAATATAATTGTACTTAAACAGATACTCTGTCGGACCTGTTATGAATTCCTTCGCCTGTCTCAATCCTAGTAATCTTTTCTACCATTCTTAAGACTGCGTTAAGATGCTTCTTTTCGGACTAGAGAGTCTGCCTCTTCATTTCCTTTGTACCCACTGTGACTGCAGCAATTTTGATTGTTTTTTCACTTCTATCAAGGCTTCTATGTTGTCCCAGAGCAGCCCAATTTAATTTTAATGAAATTTATATCAAATAAAAATATTTCAAATATATCAAATATTTCAATTATACTATATTTGTTTGGAGTTGGCAGAACAGTGAAATGCAAATCCTTCAAATCCCAAGCAAGGGTGGTTCATAAAAAATAACTAAAAGTAGTATACATTTCTATTATGTTTTACTGTTCTTAATAAGATGAACTTCCACACAGTAAGGGTTAGTACAATAAATTTCATAGTTGTCGGCTTCCACTTTGTCGTATTCATCCGACGATGAGCAGATTCTTTGCCTGGTCCGATAGGAATTACAATGGGTTCGAACAGTTCTTCAATATTGATATCAAGACTCCACAATCGTTCTTCTTCCTTCTTCACATGGTTTATGGCATTGGTCCAATTTTCCCGTGTTACGTTTCCAAAAGAATTTATCAAAAGTTGTCTAACGTCAGTCAATTTAAAAGTTGTATTGTTTATTGCCACCTCACCTTTTACCTGTGCCCATTTTAATTTTATAAGGTTTAGTTGACTTTGATAAGGTGGCAAACGTAATACAGTTATTCCTGTTTCCTTCGCCATATCGTCAATTACTTATCTATTATATTGTAATTTGTGGTGCTTTGCAATTTGCAGTAATTCCATTTTCAGCATGGTGTCTTTAAAAGAAATATTCTTGCCCTGGAGCCACTCTTTGATATCTCCTTTTGTCTATGACGTCGTTGGTAACTTTTCTACCAGTTTTGAATGATAACTGGCGTTATCTAAGACAATCTTTGCAGCACTTGGCAAAAAGTCCAATAGCTGGAAAAAATAATCTTCAAAAACATCAGAGGTCATTTCCTCGTGGTAATCTTTGGTTGACTTTGATACAAAGTCTAATAATCCATTTTCTACAAATCCATGTTCACTGCCAATGCGTGCGATTATTAGTCTGCGACCTTTTCCTCGAGGAGCATTTAATCCTGTTGAATATCCCTCCAAAAATGCCTGACGGGAATTTGAAATATTGGTGTCCATCCATGCTTTAGAAACAGTGTGTCTTTCATTCAACCATGTTTCATCTAAATAAAAGATAGTTCTTCCCTCGCTATAAAACTTTTTAATACTTATCAAGTATTGTGTTCAACAGTAAATAATTTCTTCTGTGTCATTCAACAATGTTCGTTTTTTATGCGACTCATACTTAAAACCAATTTCTTTTAGAAGTTTCCATAACGTATTTCGTCCAAATTTGGGTATCGTATCTACTTCTGCTCTAACAGTCATTACTATGTCCAAAGTCGGAATCTCTTTATTTAAGTACAAAGAATGGACTTGTCAATGGAATACCTTCAAGAGGTTGGTAATCAAGTTTTAGATTGGCCAGCAGTTAGTCCAGACCTAAACCCAATTGAACATGTTTGAGACTACCTAGACAGGCGCATTCAACCCCACCAAAACCACACTAGTAGCCTTTACAAGGAAAAAGAAACCTAATCTAAAAATCATAAAAATAGGGGAGAACATCGTCGAGTGGAAAACAGAGGTAAAATATCTAGGGCTAATCCTAGATAGCAGGTTACTCTGGAACAAACACGAAGACGAAGTAATACACAAAGCAACCAAGGCCCTCATGGTGTGTAGGAACATTGCAGGGAAGAACTGGGGATGTAACCCACGTATCCTGCAATGGATGTACACAGCAATAGTGAGACCATTAATCACATATGGGGCAGTGGCTTGGGGCGTAAGGGCTAATCTGAATACGACGAGGAAAAACCTCTCGAAGATTTAGAGACTAGCCTGTTCATGTATCACTGGAGCAATGGGAACTTGCCCCACTGCTGCAATGGAGGTGATTTTAAACTTGACCCCACTGCACATTCTGCTAGAAAGTGTAAGGAAGAAAACAATATATATAGAATGATCAAAGAAGGAATTATCAGGGAAAAACCTCGATCACTTCATTTTGATCAAACTTGGAAAATGCCCCAAGATGATATGCCAAAGAAATTCAACTTTGTGAGAAAATTCATCACAAAGTTGTAATATTAGTTGGTCGTTGGGCGACAATTTGTAACCAAATTATTACGTTTAGCGTCAATTTGTGATATGATTTACCTGTTGATAGTGAATTTATAAAATTATTTAGTTAACTTTTTAAAAAAATAACTATATACCAAAAGAAAAAATGTAATTTACAATAAAACAAACATTAATCTTAATTTCGTCTTTAATTAATTGTAAAAGATATTTCAATAATTAACAATATTTATAAATGTTTATCACAGCAAAAATTATGATAGTTAAATACCTCGGCTAGGGGTGAGTAAGTTCATTAGCTCTGACTATTGTACAATATTTGTTTCTTTAAGAAATTATAAGGGCGCCACTGAAATCTTTTTATTTTTTTATGATACTACTGAAGAAAGTTGTTTTAAGCTATTATTTAAATAAGTATCATAAGATGACAGAAAGATGTCAGAAAAAAACTGTCTATGAAGATAAAAAAATGAAAATGTACCAAAAATATGAAAATGTACCAAAAGATAAATAGATTTCCTTGGTGCTTAAATTAATGAGGTAGAGAATACGTTACAACAAAATAATCCGCAAACAGTTCTTTAAAAATACTTATTCTAATACAGTTGACGATATAGATAGATATACACGGAAATAAAAGAGAAAAAATATGGGAACAGTAAACTTGATAGATCACAATAAACTTATCTGTTACAATAGTGGACGATCCTTCGCCGCACCTTGGGGTCGCTACGGCACTGTCTAGGTGGTTCCAAATGATTATGGAAGATCACTAGTGGAGGGATGATCTGCCCCAGTTGTAGAGATAATCCAGTTAAGAATGTACATACGAGAGCTTAAAGTTTACAAGCTGTTCAAGTTTACGGAATCTCCAAATTCAAGAGATGCTTCTGGTTTACAGAATCTTCAAATTAAAGAATTGCCTCTAGTTTCTGTATTATATTCCAACTTTCTGTATATGACAGTAAATCAATAGAAGAAAATGAGACTGGGAATAATTATTAAAACCTCTTGAACTCGATAATGCCAACTCATTAGTACACCTCGTAGCGTAGCTACTTTGAACTTCCAATTATAATTATAGAGACCGTATTCATTATTTTATTATTAAAAATGTTTTAGGATAGATGGAGCTAGCGGTACTAATTGAATTTAATATTTAGGATACCAGGTGCTTAAAATGTTAACAGGTACTGTTACAAAGTTGAGTAATAAATCTGAGTGGGATGAAGACACCATACAGAATTTAAACCAGAATACCATAAAGTGGTATAAGGACGGTTCCAAGCTAGACGAGGGAACTGAGATAGGAGTTTTTGGACCGAGAGCCAAATACTCACAAAGCTTGGACACATACCCGAGCATCTTTCAAGCAGAAGTCCGCGCCATCGAAAGATGTGTGGAATTCAGTATTGGAAGAAACTACCGCAGACAAGAGATTGTGATCATGTCGGATAGTCAAGCAGCCATCAAAGCGCTGAGCTCAAATATAATCAGTTCGAAGATGGTTTGGGAATGCCTCGGCAAACTAAATGAACTAGGCCAGAAGAACACTGTCACCCTCCTATGGGTCCTGGGACACATAGGAATAGAGGGGAATGAAACAGCAAATAAGCTGGCAAAAAAAGGAGCTGAAACCCCACATTTGGGACCAGAACCATCTTGTGGGATCAGCAGTAGAACTAAGGGAAGAAATGGAGAAAAAAAAATCCAAGTACTGGAATCAGCTGGAAGGACTGAGGCAATCTAAGATACTACTGGGGAACTATGACCAGAAGAGATCTCTTAGCTGCCTCAACCTCAGTAAAAAAAGACTCCGAATTTTAACGGGAATATTAACCGGGCATTGCCGGTTAAGAAGCCACATGAAGAAACTAGGGTTAGCAGATAAAGCAAAGTGCAGATTCTGTAAGGAAGAGGATGAAACCTCATTACACATACTCTCAGAATGCCCTGCCTTGCAAAATTCTAGGGCTAGATACCTAGGAGCACGTGAAATAGAGGAAGGGGATCTACCTGATTTGAAGTCCGACGATGTCCTAAACTTCCTCAGGAAAATAGGACTCGAAGAGCTGCTATAGGTCTGAGAAAATATCAGAACATGGCAATTAAGGGGGGACACAATAGATCCTATAGGTCGCAGTGTAACTATCACCCCTAACTCATACATACATACATACATACATAGACAGGCGCATAAGAACTCGTAATATCGTTCTAGACAACCTTGATGAGCTGAAAAATGTTTTAGTAAAAAAGGGGAAAATTTGGATTTGGATTACATAAGTGACCTGATAAGAAGCCTTCCACGGAGATTGAGAGATGTTATTAGAGCCAGAGGTGGCAATACCAGATACTATAATGTTAAATTTATCGTTTAAAGTTTTTATTTCGCTACTTTGTATTATTTGATTTTTCTAGAATAATTATTTATGCTCATTATTTATTAATTTTTAATTTTAATTAAATAAACTACTTTGAAACATAATTCCAAATTCATTTCCTTTCATTTCCCAAAAAAATGAAAAGATACCTAATAATAAAAACTTTATTCACTTATGCAATACTTTTTGTGTACTTATTTTAACGTGATTGATTGATTTGCTAAAAAGCACTGCCATCTGTGAAACTTAATTTTATGTAACTGTAACTGATGCACTGTATTTCATGCCGATTGCCTCTCCTGTATCGTACTATTTTGATTAACACCTTTGCACTTGTCCCTTTAACATTAACGCTAGAATTGGATATTCCATCGTTCGTGCCCTTGTCTGTCTTTTCATTATCGATGTGGAAAATCAATGCGATGTAATAAAACCTAACTTAGTTTTCAAACGGCAGCACAATTCGTCCAAAAACCCAATATGTTTTCGAAGGTTTTAAAGTTTTTCCATAAAGAGAATATATTAATAGTATTACTCAATTTTTGCCACTCTGTATTCCTGGCGTATTTACAATAGGCGACCCTCTCTATAATCCCTGGTTGGGTTATCTGAAAACAATTCATATTCGTGCTCCGGTTAAATACATAAAATAAACTTAGTTCGCTTTTTCTAATGATAACATCCTGCTCTGCGGGATAAGAAGAACTACTTACCTCGTTCTGATGACGAAACAATAATGTCGAAACCGGTCAACGAGGACTATTCTTCCCTTTTATTAGAAAAACGCCAGAGATGGTTGGTCGATCGCCATCTCCTATATTAAAATGTAATCCAATGTCCGATGGGGCATATAGCCTAGGAAGTAGTTGTTTTTTCTTTATAAAACTAATGCATTAATCTAGTGAGTGACGTTTACGATGTAGCCAGTAACTGCCAACTTTTATAAATAATTTTCAAATTGTCATTCTTCATCAGTGATAGCTCGTTTCAAGTCGTCAATATTATGGTTTAAATTATTTGTGTAAACTTTTTGTTTTGAGTAGCCCATAAAAAAAATCTAAAATAGTTAAATCGGGGGATCGGGGCGGAAAAAATATTGGTCCATAACGTCCTATCCATCGCCCAGGAAAATATTCATCCAGCCATCCTTTATTAGCAAAGTCGAATGTGACATCCATCATGTTGAAAGTACATCTTAGACCTTTGCTCAAAGGGAATATTATCGATCCGGTAAAACCGCACACCAAACATTAACTTTTTTAGCAAATTGACTATTACAGTTAATCCTGTAGCTCGGGTTTTCATTAGCCCAATATCGACAATTTTGAGAAGAAACAACTCCGTTTGTTGTAAACGTTGCTTCATCAGAAAACAAAATATTATTATGAAAGAATCGGTCATGCATAAGTTTTTTACCAATCATCGCACAAAAGTCCAACCTTTTGTCATAATCATAAGGTAGGTATGAATGAATTTCGGTTTGAATGGATAAATTTTGTTTTGCTTAAATATTTTCTGTAAGTGACTCTTGGAAAAACCAACCTCCACTGCTCTTTTCCGTAGACTCAACTTGGGATTTTCCCTTAACGAATGCATAGCTAGTGCATTAGCTGCATCATCCTCCTCAACGAACGTCTTTTTCAATTTCTTTTTGTCGTGAACAGATCCTGTCTCATCAAACTTCTTTATGAATTTTTTTAATCCACACCTCGTAATGGCTACATCTGGATTAAAATAAGTAATAATTCTTTATTTTTGCAAAATAATTTTATTATAATTAATACAATAAACATACTAGAACTCTAAATATACTGTAATAATTATTATGATTTTAAAAATTGTTTATTGTTTGATTTATTTATTTATTTGAATGATTAGTTCTTATTTAAATGTTCTAATAGTAGCAAGATCTTCTTTTCAGGGGTGTTTGGTTATGCTAGTTTCTATTGGATTATTAGGTAGAAGGTATTTGAATAAAATTGATTAATTATTATTATAAATTTATTATAAGAGTTAAGTAAAAACAGTAATATTGAAACTAATTAGGAAAAATAAGAAAAAGAAAGGCCTTTTAGTAACTATAAAAGAGCTTTATTTTACTTTTTGATTGTTTTACTTTATTCTTAACGTCACTATTTAACACTTTATTATAATAACTACTTTAAAAACTGTTTGTTCAAATTGACTGTTCACACCCAGATCTTCAATGTTTGACTACCAATAACATACTCTTACGACCTCTGTTCAAGTCTTTTATAGTTTTCAAACTTTCTAGAAACTTCGGTTTTGTTCTATGGATAAGTCATTTCTGGGAAAATATGTATATCTCTTTCTTTCCTATTTATGACTAAACATACTTACTTTGTCTACTGTCCGATCATTCGAGAATAAAATATAGTACAAATATATTATGTCTCCTTTTTACACATTATCTGTCTTTTTTTTACACATTATATAATCAATTTTCGCGAAGTTTCTAGTAAGTTTTAAATAACATATTTATGTACCAAATATAATATTGATACAATACATAAGAAAATAATTTCTAACTTAAAATTCTCTTACAAATACACAAAATATATAATAAAATAATACAATATAATAAAAATTATTTGATTTAGTTATATTAAACAACTTCTGTTGATATTATACTCATTATAGAATATTACAATACGTTTTTTTAAATAACAAAATAAATGTTAATTATTTTTAAAGCTATGGCACTGATTCCTCCTTGAGTAAAATGGAAGGAAACAGGTTTCAATTTTTTTCCTAGGCTTCGTAACATGAATAGGTACTATTGCGTGGTCAGCAAATTTAAGTTTTTTTTTTTCATTTAGATGCTCAAATCCAATAACAGTATCCCATTTTCTGTCGTAAGTAAGTGCAGTTGCTAGTGTCATCTCATCGAATATAAGTGAACAATGCCTACCTAATACATCCATCTTCTTATTATAATAACTACTTTAAAAACTGTTTCTTCAAATTGACTGTTCATACCCAGATTTTCAATGTTTGACTACCAATAACATACTCTTACGACCTCTGTTCAAGTCTTTTATAGTTTTCAAACTTTCTAGAAACTTCGGTTTTGTTCTATGGATAAGTCATTTCTGGGAAAATATGTATATCTCTTTCTTTCCTATTTATGACTAAACATACTTACTTTGTCTACTGTCCGATCATTCGAGAATAAAATATAGTACAAATATATTATGTCTCCTTTTTACACATTATCTGTCTTTTTTTTACACATTATATAATCAATTTTCGCGAAGTTTCTAGTAAGTTTTAAATAACATATTTATGTACCAAATATAATATTGATACAATACATAAGAAAATAATTTCTAACTTAAAATTCTCTTACAAATACACAAAATATATAATAAAATAATACAATATAATAAAAATTATTTGATTTAGTTATATTAAACAACTTCTGTTGATATTATACTCATTATAGAATATTACAATACATTTTTTTAAATAACAAAATAAATGCTAATTATTTTTAAAGCTATGGCAACTATTCCTCCTTGAGTAAAATGGAAGGAAACAGGTTTCAATTTTTTTCTTAGGCTTCGTAACATGAATAAGTACTATTGCGTGGTCAGGAAATTTAAGTTTTTTTTTCATAGAGGTGCTCAAATCCAATAACAGTATCCCATTTTCTGTCGTAAGTAAGTGCAGTTGCTAGTGTCATCTCATCGAATATAAGTGAACAATGCCTACCTAATACATCCATCTTCTTCAAAGATTGTACCAGAACTTGAAAAACTTTTGGCACATTACCAGCAGAAATACCAAAATTTCATATTCCTATGAAGGAATTGTCAATTCTACCTTTTCTGACCATACCAATGTTAATTACATAATTACTAATAAGGAACTTTACCTAATCTAAACTTTACCTATTTATAAATATTACTAATTGTTCAATCTAAAGAACTGTTAATTCTACTCTATCTATTGCCTAACTATGAATGAAACTAAATCTTACTTCTTACTCTACCCAGAAATTTTGGTTTATTTTATGCCAACTGGTTAATTCTACGTTCATTTGAAAAGTTAAAGATTCATTTTGCTATATTTAATTGATTGTCTGATTCTCTTTATAGCTCTATCTTATTAATTTTACCTAATCTATCTCAGTATAGATGATTGATTGGTATGAGGAAGCTGGGTAGATCTAGATCCAAAATAGTAATATTTCAAAATTGTAACAGCTGTAAATTCCACATTTTAAAATGAGACCGAATTACATACAGCTTTCAATTTTTAAATGCACCAAAAGGGTTTTTTTATATTGTCATCACAGGAAAGTGAAGCTGTTACATAAAAACTTAAAATTTTGAACTGGCTCGCCAGCATTCTTGTCATATACTTGAAAAATTATATTAAAGTCCTAACTCATTTTTTTATCGATCTTCTCTTGTATTGACAACACACTTCAAGGAAAAAGGCTGTTTAAGTGACAGTTTATAAGAAAGCCAAGCAGTTTTTCTTCTTTATGGTTATTTGCTTACATTGTGTGTATTGCCAATATAAACATAAATTCTTAAATACGAACAGGGGAAATGTGAAACGTAACCAAAAGATTTAAGTAAAGAGACGACAAAAATGTATCGAAAAGGCAATATGACTTTGTCCACTTCCCCTTTGTAAGTTGTGGTCATTATTTAAATTTTCACGTGCTGCAAAATCGATTCAAAACAGACTCCCAAACTATAGATAGAAAAATATTAGCAAGTCTTTGTAAAAAATGGATCGAAGGTCTTCAGTTTATTTAAGAACTGAATAAAATGACTTAATCGATGATTTATAATGTTTTAAAAGTATAAGACCTGGAATTGGTTGATATAGACCCTTATTTCTGGAAAAAAATATGAATTAAAATCTTTACTGTAGCAGATTGGTGGCAAAAATCCTCTATTAGGTTTTAGAAAGGTCCTTATACTACAGTCGCACCGGAGTGTGGGATTTACTCTCTAAGACAATAGCCTACCGGACTAAAACCATCCCCGTGGTCACTAGCTACACATAAAAACTCCCTTCCGTCACTGGTCCGCCTCACAAAAACTTTCGTCGTGACTTTTGTTTACAACATAATCTTATAATAATTATCTTTTGTGCTAATGTCGGTTTTAGTTGTGTAGGTAAGTTATGTACTTGTGATTATTTATTTCCAAAATTTTATTAGCTTATCACACAGATTTGCAAACGAGAGTATATTTCGTCTGTGGCTAAAAAAAGTGTAAAAGTAATCGTGAAAAATGTTGAAGAATAAAATACATATATTTATCAATTGTTGCTACATATCAAAGTACAAGCAACAACGTACTATGGAGTCTATAGTTCCAAACAAATTATTCACATCGGTCGGCCACCAGCGGTCGAACCATTGTGTACATGGCGCCCAACGTGGAGCGCTATAAATATATTATTTATTTTATTTACTTCTGAAAGGGCGAAGGTTGTCGAATAAAAGACTGGCTTGAAAAATACTAGTGTCATGACACTACTCTCCCTTAGTTACATTTATAACATTATCAGTTGTTATATTAAGTTGACAATCATTTTTAGTACAATTGATCTCCGTAGTGCCTATTACCACATTCCAGTTAAAGATGAAGAAAATATGTCTACTGCATTTGAAGCGTACGCAATAATCAAAAATGAGAAAATTCAACGTTGGTGTTTGGAATTGTCATGCTACAATTATGACATCGTTTATAGACCAGGAAGTCAAAACACAGTAGCTCATGCATTTTCCCGAATTACTTCTGCTACTTTGTCATCGGCTGATCAAAATAAATTATTTGATTTTCATTCTTTTTTCTGTCACTCTGGTTTTCCATTGAATACGTTGCAAAAATCTCCCTTATTCTGTGGAAGAAGTCCGTCAAATTACCTCCTCATGTCCTGTTTGTGCTGAAATTAAACCAAAATTTCACAAAAATGAAGGAACGTTAATATAAGCCACCTTACCATTTGAAAGTCTTGATTTGGATTTTAAAGGTCATTTGCCTTCATCTTCAAAAAATAAGTACTTACTAACAGTTGTTGATAGATTTTCCAGATTTTCATTCGCATTTCCATGTTCGGACATATCATCCTCTACAGTTATCCAATGTTTGCGTCAATTATTTTCTATATTTGGCACTCCTTCATACTTTCATTCTGACCAATGTACCTCTTTCATGTCTCGTGAACTTAAGTCATTTTTAGAGTCTCACGGTATTGCTTCAAGTCGCACGACTCCCTATAATCCTCAGGGTAATCGCCAGAGCGAACGATTTAATGGAATCGCATGGCAAACAATCCAGTTGACTTTAAAATCTCAAAATTTGAAAGTCAACCAGTGGTAGCAGGTTCTAGTGGATTCTCTGCACTCTATTAGATCTCTTTTATGCACTGCTACATGGCGAGCTTCTCCAGGACCAGTGCTATTAAAGAGATTCGTCCTTATGAATAAATACGATTTTTTAGTTTATGAAGTCCAACTTCTAGAAGCCAACTCGGATTACGCCCATATCCGAATGAAAAATGGAGAAGAAAAGACAGTTTCCACTCGGCATTTAGCTCATCGAGGAGACACATAATTCATTCATTCCAAAGAAAATTCTATTAACCAAAATGAAGACACATCATTAATACATTATCATGAAAATTCTAATAATCAAAATCACGACCATCCAAATCAAGAGTTTCAAAATCAAGACAAACCGGATCGAGACCTAGGCATTCAAGAAAATCTAGACCAAAGCTGTCAAGAAAGCCAAGGCCAAATCGTTCAAGAAAATTGAGACCATATAATTCAAGACAACTTAATCAAAACAATCAAGATGCAGTACTGAATATCGATAGGCTAGTTACGACTCTTAAATATTCAGAAGACTACTCTTCCTTAGTTACGTTTATAGCATTATCAGTTGTTATATTAAGTTGACAATCAGTTATGTCAGTTTTTGTAGAAAAAGCCTTGTGTTAAAAGGTAATTCTTCGTATTTATTACAACTAGAGTTTTGGTGCTATGTTGATCGCGTCAGGGACCGTTAGACTTGGCTATCAGGAACTGAGTGAGTGCACAGACCACATAAAATCAAAAGACTGCCCTCCCTCATTAATATTTTGGCTTTATTATATGTGCTGCCATCTGTAGTTGTTGTGACATATTAAGAAAGTTAAGGAGAACTCATCAATTTTAATGGCGGTAAATTCAAAAATTATACCTTTTCATTTAAAAAATCCTCAAATTTGAAAAATCCTTAGCCCAAAATAACAATTTTAGGTGTTTGGCCCTTAATCCCTTTTTTAAGTAAAAAATACTTAAAAAATGGTGAAATGCCAATAACCTAAAATTGTTACCTCTGGCGTGAGAGGTTTTTTTTCTCACCTATGTTTTTTCTAGCCTGATGATGGCCTGCTTATAGGCCGAAACTAGTCGCTGTTCCTGTATTTTGATTTGATTTGTTATAAAAAGAAATATAATGAAACTTTTAATATAACTAACCTTTGGGCTTCTCTGTTAGTACACAACAACGAACAAATCCCATTTTATAATTATTATTGTCAAAAACACAAAAACAAAATAACACAATTCTACAACTCAATACAAACCATTTACAGACATAAACAACGTAAACAATGGCCGACAAATTGACAATTGATCACAGATCACAGAATTTTGGCACAGAAATTGACAAACAGCTTAAACAATCATTTGTGCTGCCAACATAAAATTTCAGTTATTTACTGAAACAGTGCCATCTTTAACAAAAATCTTTACTATGCCATCAATCATAACCCATGACAACTACATATTTCGCTGTATAACGTGTACAGCTTTTTTCACGAGTAAGTTTCCACAACCTGAGTGAGTACCGCAGCTCGGTTCTGCAGCTGTATTTATATGTGAGAAAGCTAGGCATGCCGAGCGCTAATTGGCCAGCGTGCGCAGCCGATAGTAGAGTGGCTGGGGGTGCTAGGTATGACAGAATCTTTAAAGAATGGAGGTTTTGGTATAACTTCACAAAAAAATTATGTTCAAATTATTTCCAACCAACTTCATGATGATATTCCATATTTGTGAAGCATAAAAGCTCTCTCATTCCAAGTATACACCTAAACATATAATTACCGCCCTGCTAAAGTTTGCTTTATAATGAACAATTTACAACTTTTATTGACTATACATGTTTTCCTCAAGTTCCTTTGCCAATACTTTTCTCAATATCTGCCCCACTATCTCCCAATTCTCTTAAATTTCTACCAAGTTTAACCTGAGCATTTTTCCATTAAAAAAGTATATATTTAGGCGGTGAGAGATAGCAAGACCGGATGACAAGAGATCCTAGTTTCCATGAGTGTTTTCTTGGGAAAGAACGACGAAAATGTGCACATCTCCGGTTCAATCAAGTTAGATCGATCTCTAATGAAAAATCTGTTAACTTTGTTAATCTAACTTAGTAACTTATGATAACTTTTTGTATGGAACATGGAAGTGGTTGAAATTGAATCGTCTTCATAAATCCAGACATGAAAGAAGTTTAAATGTAAAATAAAAGTATATCTCGATGCAGGTTACAACGTTAGAAATAATGTGGTGATTGCTGTTTTATAACGTGTTCAGCAACGAGGTTCTTATTTCAGTATTCGAGACGTAAGATATCGAGAAACAATATTTCTGTATTCTCATTAAAATATAAAGGAGTCATAATATCGAGTAGAAAGATCAATATTACTTGATACATTATTAGCCCTACAGGAAATTGTTTATCCAGTTTTATCGTGAATGCAGGAGAAAATATTCGTATATAAGTAGTAGTCATTATATGGTATATTTGTAATTGCAATTAACCGAGCAGGCTGAATTTTTGTTAAATACAGGGTGTTTCAAAAAAAGGTAACACCGTCTCTAGGATAGGTAAAAAACTGAAAAATAATTGGGGTTTGCTTAGTAAAATTTTTTTCTAACGCCATCCGTTTTCAAGATAAAGGGCGTTGAAGAAAATGAAAAATTACACATTTCTTACGATTTTGCCGAAACTACTGGCACCATTGCAATGAAATTTTATACGAGTATGTTTTGGAAGCTGATATATCCCATGAATTTGTTTTTATAACTAACTCTCATAGAGGGCGCTAGTTACACGATTCATACAACGTATTATTCAACATAACTTTTTTTAGGGTAGAATTATTAGTCAAAACTCCAAGTGAACATAAACATCGTTTAATTCTACACCAAAAAGGTACTCTTGGTAAAACTCGATATTATGTACCGTTTTCGGAATATTTTGATTTGAAAATTATGAAGTAATAACCGCTCCTCGTATAAGTTAATGATAAAGTTTGCTTTTCTCTAAGTTTGCCATGTAAAATTGACATTTATTGATTGTTATGACAATAAGTCAACAATAAATAGAGTTTTGAAACCTTGTTATTTGTAAAATTAGATATTGTTAAACAAAATGTACTCAAATGTTGAATACACCGACATGTTATTAACTTTAGGCGAGTGTTTAGGAAACTCTAGTGCAGCTTTTACGCGTTATGCAGAAAAGTTTCCTAGAAGAAACTTACCAAGTAAAAAAACATTTATGCCTGTATGCACCATTTTCACGTTTTCTCGTAATTAGCTAACCACGCCTAAGTATGTAATCACGGTTAAAAACTCGATTCGATGCACCAAAGAATTTTGCACTTAAATTAGCTAATTGGGATTTGGTAATTATGGCCAGCTGGCAACATCGCAATTTTACTAGGAATCCGTCATGTCTGTCACAATTTGATGTTGATTGATGTGAAGGTTACGGACAAAGAGGTTGTTTCGGGATTCGGGTGTTTGAAATTTGTTGTAACTAATAACATTACATATTATTTAAAAGAATATATTTCGTTGTACATAAATTAATGACAGAACTTTAAATCGAATCTTCATGATACATGTCCTTAACTACTAGATCTCAACAATAAATATATAAATAAAAATAAAATAAAGGCTCGATTATAGAACACAACAAAATTATAAATGTCAGCTTCAATGTATTTCCTTTTGTTTTAAGAATACAGTTTAAAGTGCAATTCTACATAGTTATTGGAGACATAAAATTGCATAGGGTATATACACCGTATTATCATAAGTTAGGGCTTCAACCTCTTCAAGAAGATCTACCTTTGTTGGTTTCGTGAGGCGGAAGCGACGAAAGAAACTAAGGTCATCCAGGGCTTCGAAATAATTTTCTCTCTCATTCCAACGACTAGGAAACCCATCTAACACTATGTCATTAATGTCTAGTTCATCATCAAATAATATGTCTTCCACTTCCATAATTATTTTTCATTACCACAGTTTATCACTACTCACTATTGACAAAAATACATGTAAATGAAATCAGAACCAAACAAAACATCCTAACCTCACTTATTAACTAACCGCGTTTATCTAGTCTTAATCCCAGGCCATCGGGCGGTTAAAAGTTAATTGCTGATTAGGTGCATAAGAAAAACATTAAGTAATCACGGTTAAAGTCTTAATCAGAGAAATTGTACAATGGTGCATACAGGCATTAGAGTAGTTGAACGACGTTGTCATAACATTGTTATTGTCATAACAATCAATAAATGTCAATTTTACATGGCAAACTTAGAGAAAAGCGAACTTTATCATTAGTTTATACCAGGAGCGATTATTACTTCATAATTTTCAAATCAAAATATTCCGAAAACGGTACATAATATCGAGTTTTACCAAGAGTACCTTTTTGGTGCAGAATTAAACGATGTTTATGTTCACTTGGAGTTTTGACTAATAATTCTACCCTAAAAAAAGTTATGTTGAATAATACGTTGTATGAATCGTGTAACTAGCGCCCTCTATGAGAGTTAGTTATAAAAACAAATTCATGGGATATATCAGCTTCCAAATCATATTTGTATAAAATTTCATTGCAATGGTGCCAGTAGTTTCGGCAAAATCGTAAGAAATGTGTAATTTTTTATTTTCTTCAACGCCCTTTATCTTGAAAACGGATGGCGTTAGAAAAAAATTTTACTAAGCAAACCCCAATTATTTTTCAGTTTTTTACCTATCCTAGAGACGGTGTTACCTTTTTTTGAAACACCCTGTATACGTTGAGGTTTCAGCGTTTTTTATGGTTTCAGCTGTCAAAAAATTTCCACTTAAATATCGAGGCGCCATGAAAAAATGTCCGCAAATTTTTTTTTGGTTGCCATAGTAACTAGACAAAATTAAAACATGTTATTGGTTAAAAAGTAGATGCGTGAAGTTTTCAAAATAATTTTCCATGAAGAAATAACATATCCATTCCAAAAGCAAGCATTTTGTTAAAAAGTCTACTTAACTCAAATGTTGCTCCTATATAAACTATATATTTTAATCTGCTTTTAAGTAAGCAATTGCAATTAAAATCTATGGATTTAACTAGTGTTGGAAATATGTTAAAAGATCTTTTACAAGATTTTAAATCAAATAGAAAAAAAACTGAGAAAAAGCATTTAATAAGACATGGGAAGCTATTTCTTAGTTTGCTACTGATCTAGAAATATATCTTCTGAGGCCCCGAATTACGAAAAATCAAACAATGAGGGATAATTACCCCACTGACACCTATCAGGATTACTATAGAGGTTCATTTTTGTTCCCTTGATGTTGGATGAGATGATCATGGATCTCGAAACTTGTTTCAATGTGGAAACACTTGATGCTTTTAATCTGAGCACTTTGCTTCCTGATAAGCAACTCAACTGATCACTACTTTTCTAGTTTGTGAATTCGCTATGGAGACTTACTGGAAAACTTCATCCCTGACTCTTTCACATCTGAGTTACTTTACAAAAAAGTAAATTAATATGAGATTTGACTCCTTTATTTTTTGTATTTTTCAAATTTTTTTTATTGACCCCTCTCCTGCAAGCTTTCTAGATACGCCCTTGGCTTTCTTTGAAACACTATTATAGGAAATATAAGATTACTGTTCCGTTTAATACTCAAAATTCTATTTTGTAATAATATTAGGCGTTGGGCGTCAATTTGTGTTATGATTTAAATGTTGAGGGTGAATTTATAAAAATATTAAGTTTACTTTTTATAAATAACAATACGGCACTGTCTAGGTGGTTTAAAATGCCTATGGATGATCTACAGTTGAGAAATGATCATTTCTTAGAGATGATCAAGTTGTTCAGGTTAAATTACTGCCCAAGTTGTAGAAATGATCCAGTTAAAAATGTTCGTGCTTAAGAGATCTTTAAGTTTACGAGATCTTCAAATTTAGAAGATGCTTCAAGTTTACAAAATGCCTCAAGTTTAGAAATGTTCGAGTTTACTGTATTATATTCCAACTTTCTGAAAATTACCAGTGTCAATCACGTGTTACATTTACTTTTTCAGTACAAATCAGCATAGTCCGAAATCTACAGTTAGATGATAACGTATTACAATAGATTACAAAAGATACATTCTTATATTAAATTCACTTTATAACAACCTTTCATATTAATCAAAATTCCAGAAATGTACTTTCACTAGCCATTTTATAAAAAATTATCATTAATACTTTTAAATTATCATAAAAAAAAGATTCCTCGAATAATAAAGTAATATGTTGAAATTCTCATCTGATATTATAATAAAATATAATATAACTTTAGATGTTTTATAAATATTTAAAAAAAAAGGAATTATAAAGTTGGGAAAAAAACATACCTGTATATGACAGTAAACCAATAGAAGAAATGAGACTGGAGATAATAATTAAAACCCTTGAACCCGATAACTCATTAGCACACCTCGTAGCGTAGAGACCGTATTAATTATTTTATTATTAAGAATTCTTTCGGAAAGATGGAGCTCGCGGTACATATTTAGAATACCAGGTGCTTAAAATGTTAACAGATGCTGTTACAATTTTTTAAAACATCTTATTTTTCAGTAAATTATTTTTGAATCTGTTTCCTTAAACGTTTATGAACAAACGCTGCTGTGAAATACTTTTATTAGAGTATTTACCCAATAATTATGTATTTTATTTGATGGTTTAGCTTCTGTAAACTTTCGCCGTGACGAGTAAAATTTCTGTGCACGCCAAGAAGACGCGATGCAACTCAAAAGGTTCATAGCATTCTACTCAAATTTCGACGTACATAATATTGAATGAATGTTTACTCATACTAATTTTGGTTTGGTGATAATTTGCCACATTATTGTTAGAAATTCTACCAATTAAAATTATTATTATTCAAACGGCAATCAATGTACTAACGCTTGACTAGATCTAAGGATTAATTATCTTGATGTTATCTTCGCAAACCGGAAGTTTATTGGAAGTCTATATGTGATTAGTGGTTAGGGTGTGCCAAAAGTCTATATTTATTTTTGATGGAAGTAGTTTAATGTCTGTTACATTTAATATTGTAGTCAGGAACTTTTTTTATACAGTGCTTTTTAGATAAAAGTTTCCACCTTTAATAAATTTTGTAATACTTTTTATTAAAGTTTGACATTGTCAACTAGAATTTATAGTCACTATTGATAGTGTACTTTGATACATTATTTATTTTGTTTCGCTGAAATGGTTTACTCTTTGCAAGAAAGAATTGAAATTGTAGGTTTATACTACCAAAATAATAATTATGCAAGAGCTGCTCCCAGAATATTTAACGAACTACATGACGGAAGACATGCAACTCATAAGTATGTAATTCAATTGATGGAGAAATTTACCACAACAGGGTCTGCGAGAGGGACTCGTAAATAACGAAGCAATCCAAGTGGCAATTTTAGGGCAAGTCAGCTTAGAGGCTCAACAACCCCAATCGTTGTCAACAATAAGTTTCATCTTCCACAGTTTTCCGAGTTCTACATAAATTCAAGTACCACCCATACAAAGTTAAGTTGGTGCACGAGTTGAATGAAGATGATTTTGATTGTCGTCTAGACTTTTGCGAATCAATGACGCAATTTATCAATAACAATCCACAATTGTTAAACAATATTTGCTTTTCTTATGAATGCTCATTTTCAGTAAATGGCTTAGTAAATAGGCATAATTGTAGATATTGGGCTGAAAGTGATCCACATATTATGCCTGTCCGACAATTTTTAAACGAAACATTCCCCGCTCGTTGGATAGGTAGAAGAGGGAGATGATGGAGTGGCCACCTAGGTCACCGGATTTGACACCCCTAGACTTCTTTTTATAGGGGTATTTAAAAACAAAAGTTTATGCTACCAACCATAATCTCTGGATGATTTACGAGAGAGGATAGAAAATAAATGTCGACAATTAAATCCAGCCATATTTTGAACACTTATTGTAACTTCATAATAAATAGCACAGTTAAAAAGATTAACGAGTTTGAACTGTTGTACAACCCATTTTATTACAGGCAAATAAGGTGAAAGTAAAAAATAAGTAAAAATTGTGCTATTAAAAGAAAAATTGTTTATCTCATAAACTAACCACTTTAACCTACAAGTATTATACATTTTAGAAATCAGCTCAAAGAGGAGTATCCAAATTTTACATAAAAAATATGAGAAGAAATAAAAAAGGATGCTGCTAGGGGTGAGGGGGTGGCTTTTTCAGTAAGTTTAAATAAGCCATAATGTTTGCCCCTTCCAACGTAAATTGACGTGTTTTTGGATTTTTCCTAAATACTAGTATTACAAAAGTTATTAACGGTAAATACTTTTATCTGAAAAGCACTATATTTATTTATCTACGACAATGTTTTTTTTTAATTGACTATAGTTTATGAATATAAAACAAAACTTTCTTGCAAATCGTTATAAAAATTTATATCAGTTAAACTTAAAAAGATTTTATACTGAAATAATTGAAAAAATTATAGAATGTAAAATATTTTATCGAGTTTACAGCCAGGAAAAAATTATCTAAAACGCTAGCTGCGTCGTCTATTTGAATTACGATGCTTATTCTTTGTTTAAAGTATATTTCTAATTTGTGTTCAAGAGTGGACCCAAAACAATTGCGAGTTAAATGGCTTCAAAACTCTAACACTCCTTTATTTCAATAATTAAATTTTTTGAAAATAACTGAAATGTGTTTTTATTTACCTCAAAATGGGCACTTGAAAGTTAGTTAGTTTATTTTTAATTTTTAATTTTGCCAAAGCTTTATCCATTAGGAATATTTTACGTGTTGTTTCTTTTGAAGCCATTTTAGTACTAAAATATTTATATTTACTTTGGCCATTGATTGCAATTGCCGCATCCATTTGCGATGGTGCTACTTTCGCACCTCACGCACCGTACTTACATATCGTATTTACATAGGACATAGCGCAAGAGCGAAATACGGTAGTATTTAATATCCTGAGAAAGTGAATGTTTGCATGGAAATAATAGGTAACACGATTATTGGGCCATATTTTATCGAAGAAATCTAAACAGATCCGCGATATTTAGAATTTCTACAAAACTCCTTGATCCCCGAATTGAAACGATTGTTCCAAAACAGAAATGATTTGTGGCTACAGCAAGATGGTGCATCTCCACATTATGCTGCCCTGGTGCGAAACTACTTGGACAACATCTTCCCAAATCGGTGGATAGGTCGAAAGAGGATCAATTGAATGGCCTCCTTCTTCTTAAAGTTCCATCTCCTATCCGAGGTTGGATATCGTAATGGCTATGGTCACTTTGTTGGCTGCTACTCTGAAAAGTTGTAATGAACTACAATTAAGATAAAAGGTCATGGAATTTTAAAAGGCAACCGCATAGCTGACTCGTTGGCTAGAAAAGCTGCCTCCCAAAGGTTCTTGGGACCCGGTAGTCTTGTCAGCTTGCCGGTATCAGCGGTGGTTTACCTAGTAAAGGAACGCTCCCTTGACAAATTCAGGGGAAGATGGGACGAAGAATAAGGTTGCATACTATCCAAGGAACTTCTGAAGTATCCGAATAGCGGAGCAGCCAAGAAATACGTGGCCATGACCAGAAAGGAGCTGCGGTTGGTCACAGGTATACTTACTGGCCATTGTCATTTACGAAAACATCTGAACAGGTTGGGTTTATCTAACAGCCCACTATGTAGAGGATGTGAACAAGAGGATGAGACAGTTGAGCACGACCTTTGTGATTGTCCGGTACTCTCTCAAATAAGACTTTCTGTATTCGGTGAGAACTGGCTAACACATGCCAATTTGAGGGAGCTGCCTACAGGCGACGTTATCACCTACTTTAAACAGGTAGGATGGTTGACGATCCAATAGGTTAGGCTCAATCTCAGAAGGAAGCACAATGGGCCAAATGTGGCCTAAGTGCAGTGGGGCGACCCACCCTTCCAGAATTACAGATACAGATACTCAATTAAACCATTATCTAAGGTTTTTCATCCAGAAGATGCGTCTTCTTCCTATACTTCTTCTCTTCTCAGCAGCTCATATTTTTTTCCTTTGGTTATGTGACTCAAATATTCCAAAAAAAACGACAAAAACAATTTGCTTAAAACAGAGTTTACTGATTGCATGAAACGTATTTTGAAAATATTATTTTTGTAGGCAATTTTCTGAAACTTCAATTGTTGAGCAGTGAATTTCAAAGTGTGATTTATTTATAATAGGTAGATAAACCCTCAACTTTTTAGGTTTGAAATAACAACATAAAACACAAAATATTTATAACATTAGGTTACTACATATGGAGCTTAATAAATAGAAAAGTCTTGAAAGAAACAAAATATTAATAAATAATGATGTATCTATACTTTATAATACAGATTGATTATTATTGATTGATTACATTATTGAGTGGGCTATTATAAGCAAACAATAATTATTCGTTTCGTCAACTTTCTTTCCGATGTGAAACAATGTGTACGCCTTTTTAAATTGAATACACAATCAACATCTTTTAATAGCATTTATGCTGATAATAATAATGATTTATTATCCGACAGATATCTTTATTGTATATATTACAATCTTTCAATTATTTTAATGAATACAAATTTGGTATAATTAATTTTAAATTTAAACAAATAAATTGTAAACATCATAAAAAGATCTTTTATGATGTATATTCAAGCTCGGGTTGAACAAATAAAATTTATAACAATTTAATTGCTTTTTCCTTAGTATATTTGGGTTAATTCGAATAATAAATCCATGAGATTTGAATGCATCAAGAGAATTTATGTTTTGTAAATGTAATTTTAGGGCTAAACCATTTTATAAAGATCCTTATTAATACTTAATCTCTCAGAACTAGAATTGTTTATTTCGTATATAAGGGATTTTAAAATATTTTACTTTCTCCAGTAACTTTTACTGGCATTAAGATGTAATATTTTTATTAGTTTATTTAATAACTTGACATTGACATTGAAGATTACATTTTCTTAATTTCATTACTTAATAAAAAGACTAGCAGAATATTAAATGAATATAAACGTGGTGTAGTTAATTGTTTCACATAGATTTAATAAACAGTAAATATAGTAAGGAGTATAAGTTTGATGCTTGTAGTAAACTAGAAGAATATAAATGCTTAATAAAATCGAAAATTTAATTGTTCCTATCAATTAAATGGTAGACGTATATTTTACCGCAGCTAATAATTTCAGTAACGTTCTTAGAAATTTGCAGATTTACTGTATTACACTGAACACATTCTTTCTATGTTCTTTCCGGGAAAAACCATTAGTTTATTTTTTTGCGAAACGCAAACTTCCTGGTATTCTTTGTGTTTTATTATTTCCCACTTCATTAAAAAAGAGTATTCCCTGCGGCACGAAGCAGAATGAACCACAATTAGATCCGTTTTTTTCAGACTATAATAAAAAATGTCAATTCCTGAAACGTCTTTTTCTTGTTGAATTATAAATTCTAAATTAAAAATTGTAATTGCTTGTTAACTGCCTTCTATTTTAGACTAGTACAGAAGCTCAGAAATTTATATTCAAAATTTTTTTATATTTAGCTGATCTGTGCTTGTCGAAATCTCCACTGTAAAAAAACCATGCACAGTCGAGAAAAACTTAAAAAATGGTTGCTGATATTTTAAAATGTCAAATTTTCACAAAACAATTATTAATTATGTAGAATTTGTTTTAAAGTTTAATAAATAATGGATCCAGATGTTCACTTTCTGACGTCTGGACAAGATAGTGGAAATGTAGCAGCTAAAGTTGGACATTTTTGTGGTTATACGTAATCAGAACGTTTTGATATACGAGCGCTATTGGTGTTTTTTACAGTAACTTAAAAGATTAATGTTGGCCCAAAATGAAACTAAATTGTGAACATTTTCGTGCGATTCTTTTTTACAACTTTCGACGTGGATTAACTCAGCAACAGTGCATGGATGAACTTGAATCAATTTTTGCCGATGAAGCTCCATCAAGACCCAGTGGTTATCGATGGTATGGTGAATTCAATCAGGGTCGTAGTTTACTCCAAGACGAATTTCGTGCAGCGTCGTCCAACATCGGTTGTTGTTCCGAAAACCATTGATGCTGTGCACGAACTGATATTGCAAGATTGTCTTGTGACCTATCGTGAGATTGAGGCAACCTTAGGCATTATTGGGACCAGTATACATTTAATGTACATTAAATATTCGACGGTCAAAACAATTTGTTCGCGTTGGATCCCACACAATTTGTCAATCGCTCAAAAAAGGCTCGTGTCGATTGGTCGAAGGAAATGCTCAAAAAATACGATCGCGGTGTTTCGAAACACGTCTATGACATCGTGACAGGTGATGAATCGTGGATTTACGCGTATGAGCCCGAAAGTAAACAGCAGTTGACTGTATGGGTGTTTCAAGATAAGCCCAATCCAACAAAAGTTTTTCTTGCACGAAGCACTTCCAAGCAAATGGTCACCTGAACAGTCAATTATGAGTGAGTGGTACACAAACATTTGTTTGCCAGTTGTCTTCCAAGAAATCAGGAAAACCAACCGCCGAAGACGGATCACTCATGTGAGCTCCCACATCATCGGCTCGAACAACTGCATTTTTGAGCAATTGGAATAGTTATACTAAAATATAACAAACTTATTCACTTACCCGAGCCAAGGGGTACTTTTAATATTATGGATTAGAGGCGCTTCCTTAGTTTTTATCGTAAATCTTGACAATTTAAAAAATTTTAGTTGTCGCAATAGTGTAAGAACTAATCCTCAAGGAGAATTTTTTAGGTCCACATGGACATCAAAACAAAGCACACAATAATTAGAAGTAATTTTCAAATTATAATTGACTAAAATGTCACTATAATCTGAAAATTTTATTACACCAACCTGTTAACTACAACGTGTCAGGTAAAAATTCTCTTATCGATCCAATACTCAAAATGATATTTACTTAATCGCAGTCGTGCGCATATTAATCAGTGACACCTACGCAACATTATTGTGACATCACTGTCGCCATTGCTTGACATAAGTCATACCATTTTATCCAAACAAACTGTGGCCTTATGGTAGTTAGTTTATACATTGAAGTTTTTTGTGTTGTGCATTTTCTTGTTTTTTTTTTTGTACAGTTTTTGACATTATAGTGCTATATAAACACATTATTATCGTTAAGGAATAATTTGAGTTATATTTAAAGAAGTTTTATTTTGTTCTAAGGTGAGAAAAAATTAAAATAGTATTACTTAACTCAAAAAAAAACTTTTTCCTGTAAAACAAAATAAATCTTCTTTACATACGATAATAATGTGTCTATTTAGCACTATAATAATTCATAAACAAGAAAATACATAATAGAAAAATCTTCAATGCAAAATAACTTCAACAAGGCAAAAGTTTCTTTGGATATAATGCTTTGACCTATCTCCAACAATGGTGACAGTGGCGTATTATGTTTTACTTACCTACTTTAATTACTAATACAGAGATTTAGCGCTATTGTATTTGACCTTATTAATTTAGTAGCAATAGTAGCAATAAAATTCAAAGTCAACCCACAGTATGTAATTTAATGATAATGTTACATCAGCGACATGTTTCGGTCATAAAACCATCTTCAGGCTCTTCATGTGCAGACTGCAGCGTTTCACAAGTTATAACAGCTGTTATAAGTAAAATAGGCAAAATTTTTAATATGAAATGAGAGAAGTGAAAATTATATTGTACAGTGGAAGTTAAATTTTTAAAAAAGGGGTTGAAAAAGAAAGTTAAAAAATTGTTTAAGGCTTAAACAAAACTATAAAGTAATTTAAAGTGTAAAATTATAAAAATTTGGCATATAGAAGTAAATATTCTATGATGAACCCAGAAATCAATATTCTATAAATAGGATTTTGGAGAGTTCTCCGAAACAAGGAGCTCGATCTCCAAAACAAATCCAGGAAGGGGCCCGGATTATTAGGGGGTTAAAAGTACCACCTTGGAGAGTTCTCCGAGACAAGGAACTCAATCTCCAAAACCAATACAGGAAAGGGAAAGGGACGGGATTATTAGGGAGGTTAAGAGTACCACCCTTATCATGAGGAATCAACCTCATAAAAATGAATGAATTTAGTTATTAGTTTATAAATTATAAAAATGCTAATATATTTATTTTATTCAATGGGATTTTAGCCCGTTACAACATGATTCTGAATAACTAACACGTCGAAAATAAGGCTCAATCTTCTCAGTGAAAAAACTCGATAAGTGTAGTTGAGCTAAAAGTTTATGATCATTTTTTTCTATTTTAACGTCATAGTGCATCATGATTTTTTGTCACGAAATCAAACAGTCAATAAGGTAGTCAATAAGTCTTTGCAATACAAAAAATTGACTGGATTTATGGAAAAATAATTCACGGAAAAAATCATAATAATAGATTAATAGACTTTGTAATTTCTTTTTCTTAATTTTTGGTGAATATCTAATATCAATATTGGCGAAGTTGTAAATTTTTATTTGGATCTTACTTTTTGTCTAATTCCTTTTTATCTTTCTCTCTTGGATTCCTTCTACATCACATAAACATTTTATTCTCTTGGCTTTTTTTGTAACTTTATTACTGCTTTTAAATGTTTTCTTGGGACTACATCTTCTTTTTCCTGTACATGTTGTAAAGAAATGTGCTTTTTCACTTCTCAGTTTAGTATTTTTAGCTACTGTTAGTAATATTTTCTTGGTTAAGACTTTCCTGGGTTTTACATTACAAAGTCTTACTACACTTCTGCTTGATTTGTTAATTCTACAATGAACACATTTTGGGCCGGTTGATAAACGCTTGTCAAAGCTCAGTTAGCTAACAAGTTGTCAACTTTTAACAAGTGTATGTGCAACGATAGTGCTTGAGCTATTTATTGATTTTAGATTAAGTTGATGGTGCGGTGTTGTCGGCTTAAATCATTTTTTCCTTAAACCTAATAATTAGATTTTAGTTTTTTTAATTTGGTTATTAAAAAGCCAACCTTAATATTTATAAATTAATGTAATTTTAATGCCAAAATATATAAATACTAAATGATTCTCTTGTTTTGATGTTAAAGTGTGATTTTATATAAATAAAAAAATATAAACTACTAGAATAAATAGGTAGGGAATTAAAAAACAGTATTAAAAATAGAAATAAAATATGTTTGTCACTGTTCAAATTGTTTATTTAGTAAATATTAAAATCTCTTGTTTTAATGGTAATCTATAATTTTGATTAACAAACCGTTAAACATTCTAAGAAATGTGACAACATAGTCTAAGAATACATTTTTACATTTCTCGTTGACTGACCAAATTATTCCTAAAAAATCAAATAGGCGCATGCGTCTCAGGGAGATGTAATCTATACCAATTTAACATAGACTTAACACGTAGTTAAGTAACAGAGATTTGACAAGCATTTATGCAACCGGCCCTGTATTTATTTGTTTTTGTTATGTATATTTACTTCTGAATGGATGAAATTTCTTTATAGGTAAAAATGTACTACCGACTGTATTCCAATCCTTTGTTGTATATGTGGTAGGTATAATTCTGGAGAACGCGAGAAACGGGGTCATTTACGTTACCACTACAATGTCCTAGTTTTAATTTGAATAATCTGTTTAAAACCGTAGACGGAAATGTAAGACGTCATTACATCGTACACCGTAACAAATAAAATTGAAAGAGATGCCGGAACTCTACATTTAGACTTTCTTGTTAGCTTTTGTATAGTGGGAACGAAAAATGAGGAATTATGCAATTTTCGTGGATACGTTCTAGTGATAAGTAAAAACGAACAAAGGTTTGTAAATACGAAGTGTTCTTAATTGATATTTAATAAAGATATTTTTCAAATAAATGCATCGGCTAGGGGCGTAAGTTCATTCAACCTGACGAATTGTACAATATTGTTTTCTTTATGAGATTAGTAGTTTGAAGCCACTGAAATCTTTTTATTTTTAATTCGAATTTATTTTTTATTTGTAACTAAGGTATTGTGATAACAATCAATACCAGACAGAAGATTGCAGAAAAACTGTCTGAATA
This sequence comes from Ophraella communa, assembly GCA_035357415.1. Taxonomy (NCBI): domain Eukaryota; kingdom Metazoa; phylum Arthropoda; class Insecta; order Coleoptera; family Chrysomelidae; genus Ophraella; species Ophraella communa. Next base: position 24,066,321 of record CM068982.1, read on the forward strand.
AAAGACAAAAAATACTCTTTATTGTCAAATAACTCCAACGAAACAAGTAAAGGAAAAAATAATCTAATCAAATCTTATCAAATTGAAACACAAATTTAAACAAATATGGCGAAAAGCTAACAGATAACAAATGTCAGCAGTCAATGCACGGACTTTGAATGGACAGAACAACTAATGGAATTGCAGCGCTACTACCGCCATCTCACTCTACCTTCTAAATTATCGAACAAAGATGTATTTATGCAGTACCAATGTTTCGGACAAAGAATTCTTCTCATGTTCTCACTGAACTAATTTTCATATGTAGGTACAGTCGGCTATAGAACAGCATATACATGTTAAATGTGAATTTCCTTTACCTACCGAAGTTATAAAAACACCCTGCTTCAACAAGATAGGAGTGGCAATTTTTAAAACGCCTACAATTACTTCACTAAGGAATAAAAAATAATAAGAAAAACACTTGGAAGAGGTGGTGGTGTTGTTCCGAAATAATTGTTTTTAAAAAAAGGAATAGATATCATATTTAAACAAAAATTGGCAAAAACATTTATAAGATCAATTCTTTTTTATTTTTTAAATTCTTAAAATTATTGGCTTATGTTAAGGGGGTGTTTAAGGGTTTTAAAAAATCATTAAAAATAAACGAATAAACTAAAAATTCTATATACAGGGTTCCACTAAGGTTTGCGATGTAGAAAAATAAAATTATAACAAAATCGATCATGAAAAATTGGAAATATTTGAAAGTCGTTTGCTGCGGGGTGCAACAAACACTCTAAAACATAATATTGTGATTTTCTCCGAAAGAGATATACTAAAGGTATACTAAAAATACAATTTTTGAAATCTTGATGAGACTATGAAAAATGTTGGTTAGGGACTTTTTGCCAATACTCTTTAAATAGGGGGGTGGGGAAGGTTCAAACTATAAACAAATGTCATATATTTTGTTTTTTAACCGATTTCAATGATTTTAGCGTCATTTAAAAGAGTAAAAAAGTTGATAATTTTTTTATTTTTCTCGGAAATTTCAAATGTAATGATTCTTTCATTTTTAATTTAGGTGAAAAGAGGATAAAAAAATAAAGAAATTAGTGAAAAACGCAAGTCTAAATCTTTTATTTGATATCTTGAAATTAAAATAGCACAATAGTTAATTAGTTAACCAAAATCTGTGCCAATGTCGTCGTAGAATAAGAAAATCCAGTAAATAGTCACAATCAAAAAACAAAATTCTAAATCCGTGTAAATAGCCAACGTTGTCACAAAAAAGGAATCAGTAAAGAGGTTGCAATAAAAAACAAATAAAACCGTACTGTATAATACACATTCACTCAATATCATCCCTCTCTGTGTAACATTAAAGATGTGGGCGTGGACAACTGTTTGACTGATTTCAAATTTATTATTATTTAAACCGTGATTGGTTATACACAATAAATAGGCCATCCTTAAAATGAATTCAATGCAAGCCATTTGAGTTTGAAAATGTATATGCTATTCTGAAGCCGATAGTACTTGTGCGTCTCGGGGTTGTCTATATAACTAAATAAATCTAGAAATGTCAGAATGTCAAAGTATATATCAGTCCTCCTCCTTTATTCCAAATGAACACTAGGACAGGCATAATCTACTCGAGTTGCCGACGGAACAGTACCCCTACGTCAGTCTGTATCTTCTAGTGTAGTTGTCCAACGGGCCGAACTTCCATCTTTGATTGTACTAGCTTGTACTAGCTTGCCAGGTGTAATTGTCTTCACTGGCTGCGAATGGGGTCACCTTGATGTTTAAATGTCGAAACATCACGTGAAGTATCGTACAAACGTCCGGCGAATGGCATGTGGTTTGTCCCTTGGTATTGGGAGGACGCCTAAGACTTGTTTCCACGGTGATTATCTCATCGATTAGATCCATTTATATCGTAAGGAAATTGCACGTTTTTATTTTCAAATTTCAAATTACATTAAGTAACTGTAACCATTTTTAAATAAATACTTTAAATCTCTTTGGTTTCTCTAAAAAAATATTCATTTCAAATTAATGAAGCTTCCCAAAAAATAATATTGACTAATCCCCTTGTTTATCCTTAAATTGAAGCATTCGCCGTTAAATGGTGGAAAAAACTGGAGAATTTTCAGAAGAGAAAATAATAAGATTAAGAGATCTTTCAAATAAGCTCTGGTAAAAGTTACTAGTATAAAACTAAACGAGCCGTAGTGATAACAGAACGACTTTCTCGCTTTTTCCCGAGAAAGTAATAGCAATAAACGTCGTTACTGTTTTCAAAAGTTACAAATATAAAAAACAAATTATTTTTAGCCCAGAAAAAAGTGGGTCAAACAAAATAAACCGAGTTAGTAATGTTTTTCTTGGAAATTCGTTAAAGAAAAAGGAATAAAAGTGATATGCATTATCATCTAGAAGAATGTATTAAGAAAAAGAGAAAATTGAAGGCAGGCTGCAAAACTAGTATTAATATGTTTTTATTGACAGAAACAAAAACAATCTAAAAATGTAATTATTCTTTTACGCCCTTGTCTGTTAACGTCAAAAATCGCACTGCCAACATTTCTTATAAGTGAGATTTAACAGTAACTTGCACTTAATGAAATCTCATAACATACACGTGTGTTTAGATGATAAAATTTAAATTTAATCAAATTGCAATGATATTTTTATCTGCTTACTACTTTATTTGGTCTATTTACTTACTTTTAGTCAATAGAAAAACATTTAAAACCTTTTAGTAATAGCGAAATACCTTTTAAATTAAAAGAGTAATACCCCTAAATGTTGGCAACGCATTAATGAGTTATCATAACATACACGTGCGTTTATATAAGACAACTTAAATATCTTTGTTTAAGCAACTTGCAATGAAATGAAGTTCGTTGGCTAAAATATTTGAAAAAGTAGTCAAAAATAGAGTAAGTCACTTTCTATAATCTGCTTAGAGTGACAGGAAAGTAGACTAGTGTAATAAAGTAGATAAAAAATAAGAATAATTTATAATTTACTAATTTACCGCCTATATCCCAAGAAACAATAAGTAAAATAGAAAAGCAGTTTCGCAAATTTGGTCATGTAAGGCAGATAAAAAAAAGCAGCTGCCAATGCACTGAGTGATGAACTCAAATTAGATGTGTTGCCTGAGTTTCAGGAAAACCCACATACATCGAGTAGACAGGCATCCACTACATTCAATGCTAGCCATTATATATCGATAGCAAACATATTAAAAGAAAATAAATTGCATTAGTATGAGATGATACCTACTCAGGAGCTCATGGAAGACGATTTTGATAGGAGAACTTTTTTTGTGAGCAAATGATGGACATGTTGGATAACAATATTATACAATTAGAAGACGTTATGTTTTCTGATGAGTGTACTTTTTTACTTAACGGTCATGCTAATCGGCAAAATTGCCGCTACTGGTCCACGGAAAATCCTCACTGGATGAGAGAAGAACACACTCAATACCCTCAAAAGGTTAATGTTTGGGCAGGGATTGTAGGGAACAATGTCATTGGTCCCTTTTTTATTGAGGGCAACTTGAATGGCAACAATTATTTGGCACTACTTCAAAATGATGTCATTCCAACGTTGGCAAATTTATATCCTGATCCAGGTAACCCTCAAGTTCCAGCGAATACGATATGATTTCAGCAGGATGGAGCACCACCACATTACCAACTTAATGTCCGGCAGTACCTCCATACAATATTTCCCAATCGGTGGATAGGGAGGTGAGGATCGATTGAATGGCCAGCGCGATCACCTGATCTTACATTATTAGATTTCTTTTTATGGGGATATGTGAAGAGCCATGTGTACAAAACTAAACCTTCTGATTTAAATGACTTAAAAGAACGAATAACGCTTGCGATTAGGTCGATCACGCCTGATATGTTAAATAATGTTAGAAGACAGTTTTATTTGAGATTAGGATGTTGCCAAGGCGTTCGCGGAGAACATTTTGAACATCTACTTCATTAACATTCATAGTTCTTTTTCGTGTTCTACATTTTATTACGTTTTGCATTACATTTTAGTTTTTGATTGTATTGTAGCGAATTTGGGTAACAACATGATATTAATTTTTTATATGTTAATTTTTGCATTAAATTTAAAAATAATAACATTTTTGAATAGAGAATGAAGAGACCTTTCAAATGATATATCACAAGTCTATACTTCCCATTTAAAAAATTGGGGTTTGTACCTGTCATTCTAAGGGGGTTGAAGGTAGGGGTTGCATTTTCACGTTAAAGAATGTCAAGTTATAATTTAAATTTGACGTGTTTCGGGATTTTTTATAAATATGTACAGTAACCGAAATAATGAATTTATTCCATTTGGCTTTTACACACAAATATTAATCACACAAAAACATTTTAAAGTAACATTTTGTAAATTTTCTAACCCTACATGTCTAGCCTCAAATCTATAAGCCCAAACTTTACACTTAAGTTTATTGCGGCGACATACTACAGCCCTAGCTCGTAACGCGTAGTTCGTAGCACTTATCTGTTATTCAATTTTTTTGTAGTAAGGACTACAAATTGGTTAATCTGGTATAATGCAAACCCAAGTTAGTATTCAAAAATACGACAAAGTAAAAGCTATGCAGAGAAAAGGTAGATATGTAGTTCCACTGTGTATCACTTGGGACATATTAGCGGAGTTATAATTTCATTCTTCGATTGAAACATTTTTTCAATTAAATAATTATCGTTAATATTAATTGTACAAATAAAATGTTATGTCAAACAATAAAATACCAATTTTTATTATCCATTTTAATTCTTCAGGAGTTTACCATTAAAAAAAGCAAACTGAAATTATATAAATTTTTAAACAGAATATTACAGCACACATTAACATGCCAAGTATTAAATATTTATGAAATAAATGCTTTGGATCCTTTATTGATTGTGTGAATTAGAAAGACTTTATGTGTATGTATGTTATTTTTCTACAAAAAAATACAATTATTAGCACTTAAAGTTATAACATGTAGACTTCTACGAGCTTATACTCTCAATATGAAGTAAAATAAAGGTTTCAAAACATAAATCAAATTTATTGTAGTTCCCATATAATCGATTGACTTGTTTATATTGCTGAAAACGTACGAAGCTTTTAACGTTAAAAGTAAACTTGAGCTTTTGGAAACATTTTAATAAACAAACTGTTAAAGCTAATTTTGACATTGAATTTCAAGATTTGATGTATGAAGTCTGCATAATCGGGTATAGTCAAACCAGAGATCTAGTGAATCTCATAAATTATATTAGCCGACGACCCTAATATATAATATAATATAATAATTTAGCATAAGTTCTTATGTCACAAGTGGATTATTATATTCGAAAAGTTTCTAAGAATAATAAAAAACTCTTCGTTTTAACAAAACTTCCAATATTTATTTAAAAAATTGCTTTTTTAATCTTAATGACAGCCGTTTCGCTAGACTTAGCATCGTCAGTTTGACATATTGAAGTTACATTTTGTATGTTTGTAGCTAGGTACCTGATGTTTATTAGGTAGTTATAAGGCTAGACCAAGTATGGAAGTAATAAGACATAACAATATTAAAGCCTAGATGTTATTAGCCCTAAGGGATTATCCTGGATGTATTTCCCTCTAAGATCAGTATAACTGTGCAATGATATAGAAAAACCAGGAAAAAACTATATCATGCTGATCTTTATAATAAAGAAATTGATATCATAAAACAAATAGCTACATCTAATGGCTACCCAATTCATTTGATAAATACATTAATTAATAAGAAAGAACAGAAAGTGTCACTAAAACTAATATTTCCTAAACAAACTAAAGAAATTAAAAGTTATAAAAATATTACTTATTATTTCCAATAAAATTTCAAAAATAACATCGGCAACATCAGCATTAATATCATTTAAAACACAAAATAATATTGGTACAAAATTGTTAAATGTAAAAACAAAATTACCTAAATTAAAAAAATCTGGTGTTTACAAAATTAATTGTCCAAAGTGTAATGCTGTATATATAGGTCAAACACAAAGAAATTTTGAAGTAAGATTTAATGAACATTTAAGAGCATATAGATTAAAACAACCAGATAAGTCAAATTATGCAAAACACCTACTTGAACATCCAACCTCACTCTTACACACCAATGACATCCAAATACTACACACTTGTAATAAAAAACAAAATTTAGATTTCCTTGAAGAACTTGAAATAAAAAGACATCTAGCAGATCCACAATTTAAAGTTGTTAATGAACAAATAAATCTGGGAAGTTCTCCACTTTTAAAGTGTTTGCTTTGATTGAGTCTTCATTTTATACATAGATAAGACGTAACTCACACAAATATATTAAGTTATTGTAAAGTTCAGCATGGTATAGTTTTTGCCTGGTTTTTCTATATCATTGCACATGGCACATCTTAGAGGGAAGTACATCCAGGATAATCCCTTAGGGCTCATAACATCTAGGCTTTAATATTGTTCTGTCTTATTACTTCCATACTTGGTCTAGCCTTATAACTACCTAATAAACATCAGGTACCTAGATACAAACAAACAAAATGTAACTTCAATATGTCAATCTGACGATGCTAGTTATAGCGAAACGGCTGTCATTAAGTTTAAAAAAGCAATTTTTTAAATAAATATTGGAAGTTTTGTTAAAACGAAGAGTATAGTTTTTTCCTGGTTTTTCTATATCATTGCACATGACACATCTTAGAGGGAAGTACATCCAGGATAATCCCTTAGGGCTCATAACATCTAGGCTTTAATATTGTTCTGTCTTATTACTTCCATACTTGGTCTAGCCTTATAACTACCTAATAAACATCAGGTACCTAGATACAAACAAACAAAATGTAACTTCAATATGTCAATCTGACGATGCTAGTTATAGCGAAACGGCTGTAATTCAATTTTAAAGCGAATTTTTCGAATAAGTCTAGCGAAACGGCTGTCATTAAGTTTAAAAAAGCAATTTTTTAAATAAATATTGGAAGTTACGTTGAAACGAAGAGTTTTTTATTATTCTTAATAAGATGGACTTCCAAAAAGTAAGGGTTAATACAATCAATTTAATCGAAAAGTTTCTGCTTGGATTATTAGGTGATTAAATAAAAATTGTGTAATTATAGCAATACATTTATTATCATCAAAAAAATTTAAAATAATGATTTGTTTGAATAAGATTAAAAAATTTAAAAAAGGAAAAAAAAATTGATTATCTTATATATTAAGTAAATAATTTAATAAAAGAAAAGAAAATAAATGGCCTTTTATTAAATGAAACAGAACATTTGGTCTAAAATTATATTGAACAAAAATATTAATCGTATAATAATTAACAAATTACTATAGAATCTAATTAAATAATTAATAAATTCTTTAAATGAAGCAAAATATCCATCTCTCGAATGTGTCTCGTCTTGAATGAAGAAAAGAAAAACCCAATGTCAATGTCACAAAATATTTATTTATTGTTATATGAATTTGTTGTAAAAAACGACTGGTTTCGGCCTACAATCAAAACCAAGTTAAAGAACTGTAGATGAAGTTGGAAAATGTAATGGGAGTCAAAAAATTGTTTTGGACATTGAAAAACAAAATAAATTTATCAATAAATACAAAAACGTGCATCCACCTACCTCTCATTATGTTGTACTTTGTACTAACTCTTTTCCTTAATTTAAGCTGGTTATCCATTGATTGTTTTGCATATTGTTTCCTGAATGATTGCAGTATTGTTGTTGATTTGTTCTTTTCCTTAACTATTTCGATAACAGTTCCATTGATCACAGATATTACTCTGGTTTTCTTGTCCTGTGATTTCTCTTAACTTTACCCTCCATGTTGTTTGCCTATGTTCTATGATTCCACTATATACGTGTCTATCGCCATTATTTTAAGTTCACGTGCTCTTTGTAAGGAGTAAAAGAAATAGTGTTTACCTAAGTGCATGTATTAAGTGCTTTTTGGTGAATTTCAATGCATTTAACCTTTATATTGTTATGGACAATGTTTTTGATGTTTTGGTTGACTATGCATCTTATTATTTATAATTTGATGTTAATTTTGATACCTTTCCTAATTTGGTTTGCCATAATTTTGTGGAATCCTATCCAATTTTCTTTCCTTTTGTGCTCTAGAAACCTTTCTCTGAGACACAAGAGATATGTCTTTTGGTTTTTTGTACCTGTTTTATACGGGTTAAAAACCTTTTTTCGTAATCGTTTTAACATTATTTCCAACTATATAGATCTCTCCTTTTTGTATACATTTATATCAGGGATTCTTCAACCCTTTTTCAAGTTTTCAAACTTACTACATAATTATCTCCATTGAGCTCTAGGCTTCTCCCTTTGCTCTTTCAATCTTTATTCTCCATTTTCTCCTTTCTTTTTTGTTTTTCAATGTCCAAAACAATTTTTTGACTCCCATTACATTTTCCAACTTTATCTACAGTTCTTTAACTTGGTTTTGATCATCGGTGGTCACCATATTTGGTATAAGTGCTTATAAACAAAATTAAAATTTAATTTAATTTCATACCTTCAACTGCAATGCTTGCAATCATTTTGGAATGGTTCTTTAACATTATATTGTATTTGTATTTAGGTAAGGATTGTTTAGTACATTGCTTCTCTATCAGCTATGTAATGTATTATTTTTTTGTAGCTTGATGATCGCCGTATTGTAGGCCGAAACTAGTCGCTTTTCACAACAAATTCATATAACAATAAATAAATATTTTGTGACATTGACATTGGTTTTTTCCTTTCTTCAATAAATTCTTACAGTTTTAATGTCACTATTTTCACTTTCTCACCAGAAATTATTTTTATTTGTTCACTAACCAATAAACTTCAAGAATCATCCAAATTAATGGCTGACTTACTATCACTTACTGACCGACCATGATTGACTGACTATTGCCTCTCATTAACTCTTTATATACTTTAGAATTCCTTTCTAGAAATTTACAGATGTTTCCAGATCAATGCCAACTTAATATATGAACAGAATATTCCTTAAACAAGATTTTTATCGAAACAGTATAAGGTTTATGGTTATTAAAAAACTAGATCTAATTTAAAAAAAAATTAATTAGTTTAAAATATAATGATGAAATCAAGTTTAAACTATTTTTAACTATATGTACCTTAATAAGGTATAGTACTTTAGAAAATATTACTGGTTACAATATTATGGTAAAAGTTGGTTTTATATTTAAGATGATTTCTGCTCATTGTCTACATTTGAAGTTATTTCATTGTTCTTACAAACTGTTACTAGTATAGATACTTTTATATTGTTACAATATATTGACCGTACACTAAAAACTACGTAATACAATTACTTATGCTGTGATGGCTACAATGATGGTCTAAGACTGAAACTAGTCTCGCATTTGATTTTAACAAACATTAACATTGTGGTCTAAATAAAAATAAAAAAACTAACCGTACTGAAAAAGTCCAAAGACTGATCCAAAATTTTTATTATTATTTAATACTATTGATTTTTTTTTCAACCAAACTATAATGGTTGTGTAAAATAAATACAAAATTGATCCTGTTTAAACAACTATCAAACAACACTTGCAAGCATACAGGTATAATACAATTAAAAACAAGTACAACATGGAAACAAGAAGTAAAAATAACATTTTTTTTCTTTTATAAATACCACATCATAGCTATAAAAATCACACCTTTTATAATGCCAACGTTTCTAGGTTACATAGATGTTTTAAAGGTCCCAGGATGAACTTACTCGAGATGTTTGAGATCAATGAAGCTACCTACTAGAGGTAATACAGTTGTTTGAACGAACAATTGAAATCAAAAGTTTCTTATATATTTCTTAATCTTCCCTTTTAACAATTTGTGTTTGTATTAGATTTTGCTTTTGTCTTCCATATTTACTTTATTTATATTTTAGTTGTCCAATCTTTCTTCAATAATTGTTTTAGTTTCTTTCTTATGTGGCTAATAATCTTTGTACAACTTACAATGTTTGTTTTTCATCATTATTAAATTAACCTTGTTATTGCTGTCTTCAACATAACCTCAATAACTTTTCTTTTCTTCATTATTTAATTATTGTACTTTACCAACCAATTTATTGATATTCCCATGTTTTGTTCTTTATTGTACTCATTTATCATGCTTGTAAGAAATTGTTACCCTTGTTATACATATAATCGTTTGCATAGTTTCTTTTACTTTTTAATAATCGCACCACAGATATAGTTTTAACTTGTGCCTCTGTGTCTCTTTGTTGACTATCCCCTGAAGACATTTTATAGATTTTATTAAACTTCTGTTATTAATATATTTGAAATGGCATTTTAAGTTTTTAACATTTACTTTTATTTAATTTTAATTAGTTGGTATAAAAAATTTTGTTGTTCACACTTTTTGTTATCGTCCATAATTTAATTGTTTTTAATTATATTGTTCTCCTCAACAATGCTTACAGTATTGTTTGAGTGTTTTAAAACAGGATCAATTTTGTAGTTGTTTTACACAAGCCCGATGATGGCTTCTATATCATCACGAAACTAGTAGCTAGACTCTTTTGTCGTCATAATTTAATAAAATTCTGTTACATTGGCGACATTCTTAAAATCCTATATGACGTCAAAATTAATGACGAACTGACAAAATGGATTGGTTTGAACCATAAAATTATATGTAAGTAACGTGCATGCTAAAAAATACTTTGTATCCAAAAATTACTTTTCTTGGAATGTATATATTGTATTAATTCAGCATATGAAAATTAGGTGTCAATATAATATTTTTCCAATCCAGAAATATCTTAATAAACGTGTTAATGTATCCGTCCTTGAATAGTTCATGAGTTCTATCAAGAACATAAAGTAAACAAAGTAACAAAACGTCCACTATTCTCCTTTTAGTAAATGACGGGCTGTTTCGATAATTTATCATTGTCAGATGACACATTTCTTCTATATCGTCAACTATACATAAATAATTTTTAGTGTTTATTGATGACTAGAAAACACTGACTGTAAAGTAAATTAACAATATGACATCTTAGGCTTGGCCTTAACTTCTTTATTGTAGTTTACATTAACAGTTATGAAATTGATAAATATTTTGTATTTACTTCTACAGTAATCTGATATATTCAAATAACGATGTTTAATAAGATATTGGATTCCGATTTTGGTCAATTTAATACTTAAGTATATTAAAACTACACATTTTGTTGTGATTTTCGCTGTTTGCACCAACATTTTATTATTAAAATTAAACCTAAAAAAAGGTATAATTATAAATATATACCAGCAGATGGACAAAATAATTAAGTAATTACCCGGTTGTAGCAAATATTTAAAAAAATGTAATGCACGTGCAATAAATGTGAATATGCCTTGTTTTTTTGACTTTGTTATTAAGTGATAGAGGAACCTGACATGCATGTTTTATTAAGTCTTCTTTATTGATTCCATGTTGTGTAGCTCGTGTGTCCCATTTGAAACGAAGCAAGAATACTTGATATCTTTGCTTTGTAGGGATAGGTAGCCGATCCCTCACATTGTTTACAGTTGTACTCAATTTTGTTTCAGTTTTTTGACTCTATCATTTTATTTTGCAAGTATAAAAAATATACTTGATAATCATCATTATCATTTTTTTTTTAAATTATTCGTATTGGTATTTTTGAATGTTTGCTTGTGACAGCACATTAACTCAATTTCCACACTAATTTTGTATTAATACCATTAATAAACTTTATAGAACATACATCAGTTTTTTTGATCTTTTTTGGTTAGAAAGTGATGTATTTGATAAGGCAGTTTTCATCAGTAGTTAATTATAATTCGTTATATTTCTACAGAAAATATTTAATCTGGTTACTCTTGCCATTTTGGTATTGTGACACCTCTACTTTTTAACCAATAAAATGCCCTGATTTTGTCCTGCTACCAAAAAAATTCCCGAAATTTTATTTAAATTCTATTTAAGTGAAAAAAAAAACATAATAAAAATGCTTTATGTATAGTTGAACATACCACACAAATGTAGATAATATTTACAATAAGAAAAACAAGTGAACCTCGGAAATTATATTGATATTGTTAAATAAAATAAAGAAGCATAATAAAATCCTTTTAAAATATATTTTTCTATAATAAATTAAGTATGTACAGTTGTGGTATTGTCTTAAACAAAAGAAATTTAGCTCTTTGTTTAAATCTTAAAAGAACTAGCTGCTTCCTGTTATTATTCGCATTCATTCTTTTCCTATTAGTTGATGGAAAAATCATATCATTGTGAATATTTTTACTCTAATAATGTAGTGCCTAATACAGTTATTACATCTGATTTTTCAAGAAGAAACAAACATATTCATATTGTTTATTTGTATGTAGATAAGACAAAGATGGAAATATTTCTAAAAGAAATGTTCTGGAAACAGTTTTGATTTATTGGGTTAGGAATACTTGACAGACATCTGATAGTCTATCACAGTTGTGATCAAGGAATAAGGAAATAAGTTAAATCACTTACCTAGTGATAAAAAAGAATTTCTAGTGAATTAAAGAAAAAAGTGACATCATAAGACTATAAGTGATCAAATGTATAATTAAGTACATTTTCGGAGTGTTTATAAAATATTAAGTGTTCTCACCATCAGTAATTAAATTAACCTATAAATACCACCAACCACTGAACTGTATCCTTAAATCATTGGAAAGAACAATTGTGTCACCTTATTAACAACAAACAAAGAATTTATTTAATTTTGAGTAATTAATAAATTTCGGTAACAACATATATTCCTCATTGTTATAATGAACAATAATTTATTTGACATTATTTATAGATCAAATAAGCTCTTTTCTGTTCCATAAAAGTCCTTTTCTTATTTTTTCTTAATTAGTCATTTAATACTAGGTCTGGCTATTAAATAACGAGACTGTGCGGACAGAAGGCGTCCTAGGAGGGTAGGGTGGGAAACGAATGCAGCATTAGATAGCTGGAAGTGTCTACTATTCCAGTACCAAAACACGTTTTTGTAGCTGTAGTAGTATTTTTTCAATAGAGGTTAAAAACACGAGCAACGGATCAATGTGAAATTTCTCGTTAAATTAAAAAAAACTCCGACTGAGTGGTATACGTTGTTGAAAGCGGCCTATGGTGAGAATTCTCTATCTCGTGCGCGTGTTTTCGAATGATATAAAAGGTTTTCTGATGATCGAAAAAGCACCGAAGATGACCAACGTCCAGTCGACCTGTCTCTGTTTTAACTCTGCAAACAGTGACCAAAATAAATGAAATTGTGCATGGAGATCTTCGTATGAATTTTCGGAAGATTGCCGAGACTGTAAACGCCGATAAAGAAACTGCCAGAAAAATTTTACATGACGAATTGAACATGAAGAAAGTCTGTGCGAAGTTGGTCCCAAAACATTTGACCCCTGACCAAAAGCTCGTCCGTCAACAGATCTGCTCAGATTTTCTTCAGAGGTTAGATGAAGAGCCTGAATTAATGGAAAACTTCATCACTTGCGATGAAACCTGGATATTTCAATACGATGTTGAAACTAAGCAGCAATCCATGCAATGGAAAACTCCTGCATCGCCGAGAATGAACAAAGCAACTTACTATTTGAAAGTTTTGGCAACGCTGCGAGAGCGAGTTCGTAAGAAACGGCCGGAGTTGTGGAAAAAGAAATCGTGGATCTTGCACCAGGACAACGCATCTGCCCATAACGCGCTCTCTGTGAAGCGTTATTTAGGCGCTAGAGGCATTCCAGTGCTCGAACATGCGTCGTACTCGCCTGATTTAACACCCCGTGACTTTTTCCTGTTTCCGAAGATCTAATCTGCCTTAAAAGGAAACCGGTTCGAGTCAATGGAAGAGGTGAAGTGAAAATCGGCGGAGCTTCTAAATGCTCATACAAAAGAAGACTTTCAGCAATGCTTTGACCAATGGAAAAAATGAATGGAACGGTGTGTGGCGAGGGAAGGGAAGTATATTGAAGGGGAGCATTCGATTGTAGAATAATTTTTAAAATAAAACTCTTTTTCATAAGCAGTCTCGTTATTTAATAGCCAGACCTCGTAAATCAAATAAATAAATTTCGGTTTTAAATTTGTCACTTATTACACGAGAGCTTTTTTTTGTCAAAGTAAACTTTACATGTATCAATAAGAATTTTGTTGCCTGGCAATTTAACGAAAAAAACTGCCTCTGGAAAAATTACTCGTCCTACGGACAGTTTTTTGAGTTGAATTACCTAATGGCAACAAAATTCGAATTATAAATAATGTCAAGTTTACTTCGACAAAAAAAAGAGCTAGAGTGTATTTCGGTAAGACAATTTAATGAATATCTAAATCAATAAATTAAAAAATGAGATGTAAATTAGTTTATTTAATTTAACGGAAAAGTACAATTGTTAAAAACACAATTATTAAAAATAGCTTTTCTGACAACGCAAGTTTGAGAAAAATTGACGTAACGTCATCAAAAATTTGTTTACAATGCTGGTTGTCATGCTTTCAAAAGTTCAAATTGTCTTTTATAATAAATTTATATTTATAATTAATTAATTTTATTTAAACACCCAACAATCCAATTTATGCTATATAAAGAACATTTAAACCATATCAAATATTTATTAATTAAAATATTTATTAATACAAGTTAATTGAACTGTAAAAAAATTATTAAAATCATATTTCTTTTACAATCTATTTTATTATTATTGTTTTCATACCCTATGTATTTTGTATTTTGTTTTTTTTTACCAGCTTTGTCTACAAATTTTTAAATTTTTCGACAATAAAGTTTATTTATTTATACATTTTTGTACTTCTTGGTAAAATAGTCTAGAAAATCATTACTTGATGGAATCCTTTATAATATCAGTGTGCTTTCTTAAGATTCGAGAAAAGCGACCAGACGTTTAAAGTATTACAAAGAAATTATTAACGCAGAAGCTCTGATAACTTTCAAGTTTAAAGCTTCGTATCGAGTTAAGCGTCCAGACGTTTTAATAAATTATCAAAGGAATGAACTAAATAAAGATAGGATTGCATTTAGGTTGAGCATTCTAAAAAGGAAATGTAATCTGAATAAGACTTCGTTCGGGGAAAGAATGGAAATCTAAATTATGATTAAAATTTACCGAAAGTGTTTCTTTTTCTAGAAGAATAAAACATCCAAAATAGTGAATAATGTGAATAATGAATTTTCTTATCTTAAGTGTTCTTGAAACAATAAATTATGTGGGAGAAACAAAGTAGACACAAGAACATTTTATACAGATCTTTTTATTAAAACTTTCACAGTTTATTATAAAAAGTTAACTTTTAAGCTGTTTCTATGTACAGGGTTATTCGTTATAAATTACCCACCCCTTATCATCGTTATTATTACCTAGAGGAAAAAAAGTTTTTGATAAAAGTTGTGTGGTTATTACTGATTTTTTTTAAAATGCTATTAATTGTACAGTAGCGTGCAGATTTTAGGGGATACAAAAAAATAATAAATTTTTTTAAATGGGATACCCTGTATATTATTATATTTTTGGAATGATCGTTTCTTCCTGATTTCAAAAATATACCATATGATGCCCCTACCATATACCGTTTTTGAGTTATTGAACGTCGAATATCTTAGTTAAATTACTTATTGTAAATATGGAAAAGTTAACATTATCAAAGTGAGCTATGAAAATGACAACTAATATTTTTGATAAGTGACATTTCTTTAATGAATTAAGCAAAATGGTTTATAGTAAGGAAGAAAAAGTCCAAATATTTACGTGTTATATATAAAATATAACAAAAATAAACAGCATATAGGGTGTTGTATCCAAATTGTCCAACACCATCAGAAAATACGTTAAAAAATATTTACCGACAGTTTTAGTAGAAAAAAGTGTGTAGTTCAAGCAAACCAGGAAGAAATGATAGATGTACTGCTTCATTTCCAAGGTAAGCCCATCCATATGTATTCGCGAATAGACTTTTTTCAAACGTTGTATTATTTTTTAGAAAATTCTGAATGCAGTATAAATAATGCAGCCGATCAATTAGGTAAAAGTTATTCCAAAATCCAACGTACGTTAAAAAATAACAACTACAGACCATATAAAATTTTACCCGTACAAGTTTTAACAGAGGCTAATAAAAGGAAAAGGCTCGACTTTTGCCGCCAGATGATTCAAAATTTGGATAGAGATCCCGATTTTTTTAATAAAATATTATGGACTGATGAATCATATTTTTCTACGGCAGGAGTTTTTAATAGGAAAAATCGAAGGTCGTGGGAAAATAAGCACAACAGAAAAAGATTGGTAAAACAAATAAAAAAATCAGGAAGAAAAACTGTTAGCGTTTGGTGTGGAATTTTCAGGAACAAAATTGTTGGGCCTATATTTTATGATTACACTTTAACTGGAGTTACCTATCTGGAAATAATTATCCCAGAAGCAGAAAATATTCTTTTGCAGATTTTTCCGGAAGCAGAACTTGATGATATGATTTGGATGCAGGATGGGGCAACTCCGCATAGTGCCCTACCCGTTCGAGATCATTTGAATAATGTATTTTCAATATGGATAGGGAATAATGGAACTATTAAATGGCCACCCAACAGTCCGGATTTGACACCTATGGATTCATTTTTTTGGGGATTTCTAAAAGATATTTTCAATAATAATATAGTATTCAACTTATTAAACACATGATTCGACTTCAAATAAACAATCTTAATATAAATAATGAAGCCATTTGCAGTACAATTATAAATATGAGAAGACGTTATCAATTATGCATTAACAATAATAGTGGACACATCGAACATCTTTTATGAATTATCATTCATTTATATTTAAATTTCTTAAATATATCTTTGTTATCTTTTTTGTATAAATATGTGAACTTTTTCTTCCTCACTAGATATTCGACGTTCAATAACTCAAAAACGGTATATAGTAGGTGCATCATATGGTATATTTTTGAAATCAGGAAGAAACAATCATTTCAAAAATATAATAATATACAGGGTATCCTATTTAAAAATATATATAATTTCTTTGTATCCCCTGAAAAACGCACGCTACTGTACTTTTAATAGCATTTTAACAAAATTCAGTCATAACCACACAACTTTTATTAAAAACTTTTTTCCTCTAGGTAATAATAACGATGATAAGGGGTGGGTAATTTATAATGAATAACCCTGTACTATCACCGTAAGATTAAGGATTTTTTGAGGAGGGGGAAACCGCATGACACCAACCACTGGGGATCAACGTGGTTGGTAGTGTAGGGCACTACTCCGACTAAAACCCCTTTACAGCTCTGCCAAGAACCGCCTTTTGGCATGACTTGTGTTTTACTTGTTTACTTCTTGAATTTTCCAAAGGTTAGGTGTTGTAGGTCTGGATTGGTCTTCCAGTCTGTTGTTTTCCCATTTATAACATCACAGTGTCTACTTTTGCAATAGACTTAAAAAGTTTGTAAAGTGTGTTCAACAATAAAGTGTCTACAATAAAAGGGGAACCACTTTTATTGCGATCGTCTATCACGGTTTATCGCTTATGGTCAAAATTTGCACACAGGATCGGTTCTTGTATTTGTATAATTTGGGTTGAGTATAATCATTTATATTTGTGTTCCCGTAGAGAGTTAGTCTGTGTTATTTAATAATTTTTGTGAAAAATGCTTCCTCCTTTGGAAACTCCATCAGCGGCGTCATGTGTTACTGTTTCTGTTCGACGACGAGTTTTATCCCTTGATGCCAAAGAAATCGTCAGACATGTTCATCAGAAGCTTGTCCAAACGGGTTGGGCTTTTACCCCTGCTGTAAGAGAAACCAGAGATTTGACAAGGATACCGGAATCATCAGTGAGAGTTCACATTTCGAGACCAATTCATCCGAGACGAAAACGAAACGATAGTGGTGTTTCCAAAACCACTGATTACGGTGATAAGGATTTGATAAGAAGAACTATCTACTCTATGTACGAAGAAAACTTGGTGCCTACTATCAGATCATTGCAAACAAGACTAAAGAGCTCCACTGAGATAAGGATATCAATTGGAAACCTATGGACACTTTTATCCAAACTAGGTTTCAAATACTGCAAAATTGACAAAAGCCAAGTTATTATGGAATCCCAACGGATTAGATAATGGTGTTTTGAATATTTGACTGCCATTAGTGATTATAGATCTTTACAAAGACCAATAATCTATTTGGATGAGACCTGGTATGATACATATGATACGCTGGCAAAAGGATGGACCGATGGAACAGTGCGATTCCAATCAAAAGATCCATCGAACAAAGGAAAACTGTTTACGATTATTCATGCTTGATCAGAAAATGGTTGGATTCCAAACAGTTTGGGACTTTCGGCGAAGAACATTCAAGATTCGTCGTTGGATTACCACCAAGATACTACAGCCGAATTGTTCAAAGATTGGTTCGAAAACACTTTATAATGCCAGTTACCATACTCGCCAATTGAAGAAGCTTCCAGGCTCTTCAAATACAAAAGCGGAAATAAAAGAATTTATGCTCCAAAACAACATGTACTTTGCAGAAGGACATAAAAAACGCAGCTTTTAGAGGTTCCAAGGACATTTAGCATAGAGAAGACATATGTATGTGACACAATTGCAGCATCCAAAGGACATATATTTCTTCGACTTCCTCCTTACTACTGCGTATTTAACCCGATTGAGCATATGTGGAGAAAACTAAAGAACAAAGTGCGGACCCAAAATACCTACATTATGTCCTTCTGTAATTGCATTAATCCGGCAAAATATAGATGACCTGATAGTTGGAAGAGAACAATAAACCATGTTATAAAAGTGGAGGATTCATATAGGGCATTTCATACTAACATATAATTATAATTAATGTAGACGACTATAGTGATAGTGAAACTTAATTGATATATTAACATATTATTTAAATTTTTATTTAATTTTATTGTGAATATCCTTTAATATGCGTTTCTATTAAAAAATTATTTCTGTAAATTTAATCCTGACTTGCATTCTTTACCCAAACTTGCCAATACCTGAGATAAAAGTACATAAGAAGTTTATTATCACCATCAGTCCCCACTATATTGTTGAACACACTCAACATGGTAGAACAACAGTCACGTCGCAACGTCCAACTGCACAAGCTAAAACTAATGTCACTTATTTTATAGTGTTAGCCTGTTTTGCATATTCTTCTCTCCCCTTATTCATCATAATCTACCTTAGCAACTGCGTTCAGCAAAACCAAAATGAACCTAAGTAATATTTCGAAAATTTCGTCATGACGGCTAGGACCTCCGGTTTAAATATTTGCGTAAAATTGAAAGTTGTTTTAATGTGATATTCTAAAATTATGTAGGTTACTCTTTACGTTGAATAAATATATACTCAATCAACGCTCTTTACAATGAAAATTTGCATTAGGCAAATGGGCAGATGTAAATAATAAACGTATTGTACAGTGGAGAAAATAGGCGTGTATTGATAATCGTGATTGTGTTATCTACGCGAAAGATAGATGTAGAATGTGTCTGGTAGGTTAAGATTCTCAATGTCTGATGTGGACGGTAATATGGAATTTGTAGTATCAACGAAAACTTGCCCATGTCAGGCCACTTTCGTTGACGATAGTACTATAAAGAATTTTTATACAAATAACGATCTCGGTCACACAAATGTGGTTGAAGATATTCTGTACTACGACGTTATTTCAATATTACTATGGCTGCCAAATTGATAACTTGTAATAATTAGTTTCTTTTCATTAGCTTTTACGTTAAAATTTATTGTACAGACAGTTTGAAAAGTCCATCTTATTAAGAACATTAAGCAAAGCTCTTTATTTAATAAATCACAGTTGCAGGTGTTCTAGGATTCTTCTAAAATTTCAGAACAAAGTAATTTATGGAAAAACAACATATTTATCATTTTGCGTTATACTAATGGATAACTTGGAAAAATGTAAGAAATTACTGTTTTAGATATGAATCTTCCAAACAGTTAGATAAAGCTTCTAACTAATATATTTTATACACAACACTCTGTATAGTTTAAGGTAATTTCAAAATATGGACCCTAAAGACTTCTACTATTTTTGTTAATAACATTTTTTGATATCTTCTAAAACAATCCATATACCGAATTTTGTCATTAGGTATATAATATAAATAAAACGCTCACAAATTTTATTTTAATAGTCAACCAATTGCTATGTTTTTTATAACAAAATTTTGTTTGGTTTATTAATTTTTATTTTTTTTTTCAGGTAAGTAAGACAGATTTTTATCTAACCGAATATTATGGTAAGAACAAGTTTCTATTATAAGTTTTAGTAATACAAAATAGTCTGAAAATCTTTTTACGAGGGGAAAATCCAATTTCAAACTTCAGCAAACATATGGTGCATTGAAACTCCTGCAAAACAAAATTTACTGGATTTAAAGGAAACTTAATTCGTTTAAAAAAAAACTCCTGAAACTATGAGAACAAACTTGATATAAAGAAAGACAAAAATAAATAATTTGGCTTTCTTTTTCAACAACGTACTTATTAAGTGAGAATATTTTAAGCAATTATAATCAGATTACGACCGTATTCTAACGTGTCGCATTAAAAAGTTATGATTAGAGTTTATGCCCCTACACAGAAAGTAACATCAGATTAAAAATCTTAAAAAACTTCCCTAATTGTATTCTCTCTTTATTTCAACGATATAATGAAAATTTTATTTTTCTATTTTATCCTTACTTTTCAATTAATTTAATTTTATTGTGCTGTATTTTCCAAATAGATTATTCCTATGATATATAAATATATTATAATATTTTAATGCCAATTTGTTGAAAATTGATCAATTAGCAGCTTGATCCTATTCCTACTGGAGACTTATTTTTGTTAAAGTTGGTAGTTATGTTTATATAAATGTAATCATATATTTTTTTGTGTAATTAAGTTGCCAGGTGAAAGTTACCCTGGTGAAACAAATTTTGTAATATAAATATATAAATAAAATAACGTGTCAACAAACTGTTATACTTTGGACGTAGTTTATTTCTTTGGTAAAGAAACCCAGATCCACCCCAAAATCTCAACAGGTTATGGGCCCAGGGCAGCTGTAAAAGGGTTTCATTTTGAAGTCAGGACAGGAAAGCGACGGTGAAGTCGAGAAAAGCAGTCCAAAGTGTCAGAGTCAGTCAAGTCAACGTATACGCAAGTTGTTTTAAGTTGGAAAATCACCACGAAAGATTGAAAGTTCATTTTTTCTTTAAAAGAAAAAAAATTGTCAGGTCAGTAAAATTTTTAAAAGCAAAATGGATCATATAAAATCTCAGTTGGAGATGCTGAGTGAAGATAGTCAGGGAAATGTCAATTTTATTTCATGGCGATTTAAATTAAATCTAGCACTTAAGAATAAGGATTTGCACGATATTGTAACTGGTGCAAAACTCAGGCCTGCAGGTGATGCGACAGTAGCTACCGTTTCAGCTTGGATAAAGAAAGATGTCGAAGCTCAAACGTTAATAGGTCTAAATGTGAACAGTAAGATTGCGAACAAAATTGCAAATTGCAAAACTGCCAAAGACATGATTGATAAGTTGGTTAGTCTATATGGTACAAAAACTGATGTAACTTTAGAAACGTCGCGAATCAAATTCTTTACTTTTGAGTATGATGAAAGCAAGTCAGCAGTAGAAAATTGTATGGAGATTTTGGATTTAGCTGAAGAAGTCTCAACCGAAAATGATCCTATGAGGGAGAGTTGGATTATGACAAGAATTCTGAGTGTGTTACCATCAAGATTGGCACACTTTAGAACATCCTGGAACAACGTAACCGGAGCTGCAAAGACAATAGAAACTCTCATCGAACGTCTGAGACTTGAGGACGAGCAACTTAGGGAAACGACGACAAATGAAGAAGGCAGCATCAACAACGCTCTTATGGTAAGACGTGAAAACCAAGGACAGTCATCAAACAACAAGAAAGACAAGACAGCACTCGCATGTTACAAATGCGGAAAGAAAGGTCACGTGATCAAGGATTGCAGAGGCAAGCCATGTCAGAAATATATTGAATACTGCAAGAATAAATATTCATGTAACATCTGTAAGAAGAAAGGACACTTCGCAAAAGACTGTCAATCTCGAGAAGAAGGAAAGTTAGTAAATTGGAAATCATCAAAGAAAGTATTTTTGACCACAGCACTCTCGACGGTGGACAACGATATCTCGAAAGACAACGCAACTACATGGTATCAGGACTGTGGAGCTAGCCAGCACATGACGTCTCATCGAGAATGGTTTGTACAGCTTGTTGAGCTGGACGACCCTATTCCAATTGTGATTGGAGATTCAACCAGGCTAGATGGTGTTGCAGTCGGCAATATCGAGATGGAGGCGTTTGATGGTCAACAGTGGTATCCAGTGGTACTTGAAGATGTCATTTATGTACCAAATCTCAACTTTAATCTTTTCTCAGTAAGCCAGATGTTAGACAAGGGACATATACAGAAGGCAAATGGAAAAGAGTCAACATTCTACAGTCAGGATGGCAAGGAAATTGTGGCAATAGCAAAGCGCAAAGGAAATCTCTACAAAATGATGCTCAGGAGAGAAGAGACAAGTTTGATAGTACAGTCGATCAAAGTTTGGCACGAAAGACTTGCTCATCAAAACGTAAAGTATGTAAGAGACATATTGAAGAGGAAAGGAATCAAATATGTTGATGACTGGAATGACTACGTATGTACAGGGTGCTCATATGGCAAGCAACATCGATCTTCACACCCAATCAACCCCAAGACAGCCCAGCAGCCATTGGATCTCGTACACGTCGACACCGGTGAGATGAACACTTTATCACTAGGAGGCGCAAAGTATTGGCTCATGTTTAAGGATGATTTTACCCACTATCGAAGCTGTTACTTTATGAAGACGAAAGGTGAAGCACCAGAGAAGATTGAAAGCTACTTGAGACTTGTTGAAAATCAGCTAGGGAGGAGAGTGAAAAGTCTGAGATCTGATAACGGCACTGAACTGAAGAATGCAAAAACCAAAGAGATGATTGACAAGTTGGGAATATTTCACACATTTACGAATGTACATACGCCAGAGCAGAACGGAAGGGTTGAACGAGAGATGAGAACCATTGTCGAGGCAGCCAGGGCAGCAATTCATGCAGATGGATTAGACGAGAGACTATGGGCAGAGGCAATGAACCATGCGATCTTCACGATCAACCAGACAGGAACCAGCAACGTACCAGGGAAAAGTCCGGCAGAACTTTGGTTCGGAAGAAAAATGAAGATTGAGAAACTGCGACCTTTTGGATGCGAGTGTTATGTGTTGACACAAGCACAGAAGAGAGGCAAGATTGATAGAAAATCAGAAAAGGGAGTTCTGGTGGGATATGATATCGATTCACCATGCTACAGGATTTATCAGAAAGACAAGAGAGAAGTTGTTAGTTCAGAGAATGTAATCTTCGACGAAGAAAAGATAAAACTGAGGCAGGGAATTGAAGTTGAGACACACGCAACAGAGGACATACCTGAGAAGCAAGAGGACAGTAGCAGTGAATCAGAAGAAAAGGAAGAAAAGGAAGAAAACTGGACAATCGGAGAAAGTGAAAATGAGAATGAGACACAACCGCCAGAAGCAGAGCAAGAAGGAAGAGTTCTACGAGATCGTCGAACACTGCAACCACCACCGAGACTGAGAGACTTTGTACCTGATTATAGACGTGGAGGAAAGAACGCAAGAGTAGCCATGATTGGTGAAACGGAAGACATTCCGGTGAGTGAGGCACTTAAAGATGAAAAGTGGAGACAGGCAATGCAGGAGGAGTACGACTCGTTAATGGAAATGGAAACTTGGAAGCTGGTGGACTATCCAGAAGGAGTGATGCCGATCACTTGTCGTTGGGTACTTCGTGAGAAGGCAGACGGGAGGCTCAAAGCCAGACTTGTGGCAAGAGGATTTGAACAGAAGGAAGGAGTGGACTACGCGGAAACGTTTAGCCCAGTAGCTCGCCATGCATCTATTCGATTACTCCTAAGCCACGCAGCGTCAGAGAAAATGAAGTTGGTATCGTTCGATGTGAAAACGGCATTCTTGTATGGAAAACTGGAACAAATCATTTACATGAATCAGCCTGAAGGATTCGACGACGGATCAGAAAAAGTTTGCAAGCTGGATAAAAGTCTTTACGGGCTCAAACAAGCTCCAAGGATGTGGAACGAGAGGGTCACCACACACTTTGAAAAGAAGATAGGCCTGATCAACACAGATGATGATCCGTGTATCTACTACAACAAGAATAAGACCATAATGCTCTCACTGTTCGTGGATGATGGATTGATAGCTGGAAAAGATGAAGACGAAATATACAAGTTATTAAACGAGATAAGCAAGGAGTTTCAGATCACATTTAGCAAGAAAGCACAGGACAAGTTGACCTATTTGGGCATGGAAATCAAGATCGACCCGGGGGGCATCTTTGTGAACCAACCTCGCTACACTGAGAAGATCTTGAGAAAGATGAAACTCGACCAGTGCAATCCAGTATCGACACCCATTGAGCAAGGAATGATCACCAAGAAAACAGACTTCAAGAACGACCAGGCACTTCCGGTGAACAACAATTATCGTGAGGCGATAGGATGTTTGTTGTACTTAGCTACAATCACTCGACCAGATATCAGTTTCGCCGTGAACTACCTGAGTCGATTTTGCAACAAGCCTATGAAGAGTCATCAGGCGATGGTGAAACGTGTTTTCCAGTATCTGAGAGGAACACCGACAGCAGGAATCTATTTCGGAGGAGGTAAAGAACTTGTCGCTTACACCGATTCAGACTTTGGAGGAGATTCTGAGACAGGACAGTCAACGAGTGGAGTGTTGGTAATGCGAGGAGGTCCAGTGATTTGGTACTCACAGAAGCAGCGTCTGGTAGCCACTTCAACTGCAGAAGCCGAGTATCGAGCAGCAGTGTCAGTGATTGACGACGTGTGCTGGATCAAGCGAATCGCACTGGAACTTGGTATTATGGAAGCTGATCAGCCGATCAATTTGAAGGTAGACAACATGTCAGCCATACACATGTTACAGAACGCACACGAAGGAAAAACGATGAGGGGAAAAAAACACATTGAAATACCACGAAAGTACATTCAGCAACATATTGGCAACACTGTGACATTGCAACACGTAGAGAGCTGCAAGCAGATTGCAGACATTCTCACTAAGCCACTTAACAAAAGGATCTTCGAGACGCTTCGCTGTAAATTGATCAAGGAGGAGTGTTGAAAATTGATCAATTAGCAGCTTGATCCTATTCCTACTGGAGACTTATTTTTGTTAAAGTTGGTAGTTATGTTTATATAAATGTAATCATATATTTTTTTGTGTAATTAAGTTGCCAGGTGAAAGTTACCTTGGTAAAACAAATTTTGTAATATAAATATATAAATAAAACAACGTGTCAACAAACTGTTATACTTTGGACGTAGTTTATTTCTTTGGTAAAGAAACCCAGATCCACCCCAAAATCTCAACACAATTTGATGATACGTAACTTTGGCTGTAAGCCAAATAAGAATGACAGTGAAAATTAATTTATTAATTAATAAAAATAATATTTCTACTTAAAATTTATTTACACCCATAGTCTGTGGAAAACAAAACGTGACATTCATTTATTTAACTAAAAGGTAAAAGCATCTTCAAAATAGTAGATTGTATTTGTATTATTTGAAAAGCACATCGCTAAGAACATCATTTTAATAAATGTCATCTTAGATATTAAATTATCTTGGGTTACATTCAACCAAAACTATTCAGATTTCGTCTGATTAACCGCAGGTATAGTTACACTACCGGATCCCTTGCATATGAAGATGTGACAGATATTACAGGTTGTCCCCAATTTAAAGTTGCGTTAAAAGATATTCCTTAATTTACATTTGACAGTTATGGTTTTCTGGAATAGGCAGAACTGTTATTGAAACAAATAATTATGCAAATATGTCCAGAATCATCTAGAGTCTATAGTAATGGAGAAAAGAATAAAAGATATGTCAGAAGCAACATTTAAAGACACGTCATGCGGATTTAGGAAGAACAGAAGCACGCAAGATCTCATATTCATATGCTCAATATATTTAAAGAAGAATTCGACGAAAGGAAAGACAAGATAGGAGAGAGAAAGAGGAGTAAACGGAAACCCAATAGAAGTTATCAACATGTATAAAATTAACAGAAATATAGTAAGAACAAACAATAAAGAAACCAAGGAATTTACTACGTACCAAGAAATTAAACAAAGCTGATTGCTGAGCCATTAGATGGACCGAGAGTATAAGAAAGGAAATTCTGAAGAAAAGAATAGTAATGGAAAACGCACAAAAACAAACATGGGACAGGAAAACGTGGAGACAAATATGCAAAACTTAACCCAAACAGTCTTACATCTAAAAAGGCAGAATGGCTTCGAAATAAGTGGGTAAGTAAAAAACTCAAGGAGTATTACAATTTCTTATTTCGATGATAAAACCACAGAAAAGGTTAAATAACAACAAAACCAGCTAAAAAATTTGTAGTTTCTTCATCTGTTAAGGTAGCAGTTAAATACCTTAAACAACAGGTACCTATTGTAACTCAGCGAATAAAGTGGTTAAACTATATCGGTAGAATATAAGGTGCTAATATATGAATATGATAATTACAGCAGTTTTATCCGACACCGAGAATGTCTTCGGATCATGCTAGATATCGTATCTAAGAGGTTAATATAACAAAATTTTAATCTGTAGCTGTAGCCCTGCCAATTATTGAATTTGGGGAACATCATAATTGGACTCAAACATGAAAATTGATCGTAGAATATCATTGAATTTTCCGTAGACTGATTGATTATTAGTCCGGAAAAGTAGACCAAATTATGAATAATTTCATCAATGGAATATCCCGGATTTACTAGTATGACGGATTCATAGATATATATAGGTCTTTTTGATTCAAAGGCTCCAGTTGTAATGTAACAATCGAAGCACTTGTTTTTATGGTCGATGTTTTATTTTTTTTAATTATATTGTTTCCTTGCAAGTGTTGTTTGAGTATTTTTAAAAAAGTGTCAATTTTGTATTCATTTTACACAAGGTATATTCTTTCTCTTTGTGTAATTTGTACATTTAAACATGTTTTATATAGCCTAATGATGGCCTCCATGTTAGGCGTAAGCTACTCGCTAGAATCTTTTGTCATCGTAAATATAATAAAATTCTGTGACATTGACTTTTGGTTTTTCATTTGCTTTTGTGCAAAGTTTCCAAAAATGCTTTAATAGGGAGAACTTTCACAGAGTAAGGGTTAATAGAATAAATTTCATCCAATATTTGTTCGTTTTTTCTGTTCTGGTATAAAATATTCGCCATTTTCATTATTTATTGGCTTGCCATTGCTAGGCAACAGTATTGACAGTGTATCAAGTTGGATGACTTTACCTTAACCTCAGCAATTATTTCAGAATGAACTATTAATCTTTAATAAGCTGCTTGAAATTGTTTTGTAATAGGGTTGTTGAGGAATGACTTTGTGGAATTTTATAAACTTGAATTAATGATTGCTGTTAATATACAGTGCGTCCATAAAGTAACGCATACATTCATTATTGGCTAAATGAACAATAAAATTAGAAATTCCCAAAACAGGTCCACGTCATCATCATTTTTTTCAAATGAAACCCTCCCTTTTTTTTCAATTTTCAAATTGCCTTTGCTGAGCTGATTCCAAAAATGTATAATATGTTGCTTCAAATTGGTACGGGGTGGGCAAAAATGCAAAAAAAATATGAAAATTGTTTATGGAAAGTAATACGTTGCTGAATGTAATAAACAAATTAAATGGAATTGATTGTACTAACCCTTACTTTTTGGAAGTCCATCTTATTAAGAATAATAAAAAACTCTACGTTTTAACAAAACTTCCACTATTTATTTAAAAAACTGCTTTTTTAAAACTCAATGACAGCCGTTTCGCTAGACAACTAGCATCGTCAATATGTCAATCTGTCATTGATTGTGTTAACTTTTACTTTTTGGAAGTTCATCTTACTAAGAACAATAAATAACTGAACATTTTAGTTTAACTGTTCAGTTATTTATTGTTCTTAGTCAATCCCTTTCGGTTAAAGGATTTTGAAAAAAAAGTTCACGAACGTACCTTCTCTAA
Source organism: Ophraella communa (assembly GCA_035357415.1). Classification (NCBI taxonomy): domain Eukaryota; kingdom Metazoa; phylum Arthropoda; class Insecta; order Coleoptera; family Chrysomelidae; genus Ophraella; species Ophraella communa. The sequence continues at coordinate 24,094,633 of CM068982.1, forward strand.
AGCGTTACCAATACGAAACTGTGCTTCAATGTTTTTGACATTATTGTCAAATAAAAAGAATGGTAAAATATAATGCCAAACAAAAAGATTTTTATAGTCCATGGGCTTGGATCACTAATAAAAGCTGTAAGATATAATTATTAAGAATAATGTGGATGTAGTATAAGTAGTATAATGTTGTGCGAGTACGCCCCTGGCGCTATGACCCAGACGCGAAGCAGACAGATGACGCGAGAATATTCCAGAATATACGTTTCTTTCAACGGCGCTTGATGAGCGAAGCGATCGAATGATCGAGACGATTCCCAGAATAGACTGGAATATACTCGAACAATATTTACCTATATAAAGGACCGATTTGAATATTTTAAGTTAGTTAGTTAGTAGTATGTTGTTAGATAAATGCGAATAGAAATATTGTCTTACATAAATTAAAGTATTGTAAATAAATTGTGTTATATAAATTAAACAGTGTTAGTGATTTAAATAGTATAAAAATAACTTAAAAGACTAGTAAAAATAAATAAACGTTGCAATAACAATACGTAATTTCATTTAAAGTGTTTATTTCGTTTATTCGTTATTTTCATTACTTTGTAAGTAAATTTTTGCATTTTTGCCCACCTTATTCCAATTTGAAGCAACATATTAAACATTTTTGGAATAAGCTCAGCAAAGGCAATTTGGATATTGAAGTTCCATTTGAAAAAAATGGTGATGACGTCATTACACGAAAGTGGTTCACCCTGTATATTAGATTATGATTTGAAACAATAGTAAATTGAAATCAAAAATCCATCTGTTTTGGAAATTTCTAATTTTATTGTTCATTTAGCCAATAATGAATTTATGCGTTACTTTTTATGGACGCACTATATACATTTTCAAACTCTACCTGCAAACAACAAATTCCAAAACACCGGTTTTTTAGATTGTAACATATTGAGTGATCTCTGATTAAAATCTAATTCAATAAATTAATATAAAAAACCGTTGGTGACAAAAGTTATTATTTTGGTTAAAAAGCTGCAAAATAAGAAATAAAATTAAAAGCAAATACCTGCACAATACAGCGTGGTAATATTTCTATTATACTAAATGTGAAAAATACAGAGTAATAAACCCCTAATTAAATATTAAAAAAGGTGGTCTTAACCTTCTTTTTTAATACTCAATTGTAAAATTTTGACTAGAATATTAATTAAACGACCATTTTCCTGAAGCAATACATCTGTGATTACACGTTTATGATTAAAACTTATTTACAGTCATAAAAAGTTAGCTTGAGAATGATTCGTCACATTGTTTAAAAATGTTTTCTACGCCAATGTAAACGTCAAAAACTGCATTGTTACCATTCCTTGTAAATGACATTTACTTAATAATAACATGCACGTAATGAGATCTCATACCATACACGTTCGTTTAGATATAAAAACATAAATTTTTTGTTTAATCAAATTGCAATTGCATTTATATCTCCGTACTACTTTATTTTGTCTATTTATATTCTTTTAGTCAATAGAAAAACATAAAAAAATAGATGGGCGTAGAAAAAGTATAGTACGTTACACGAGTAAGTAAGTAATCCCGTGAAATTTACGCTATGCGGCCTTGTGTGTAAACTTTACCACTTCTTGCTTAATGAGTTACTTACAACTCTTGTTACGTAATATAGGTACTATTACTGTCGTTAACTTTTTTTATTGTTTTAATGTTAACAATTTGGTTTACTGATAAATATAAATTATCTAATCTCGGTTCTCTATTCTATACACATTAAAATGTTCTATTGTTCGTTAATACGCCCATCCTTAAGTTGTAATGGAAGCTTTAAATGTATCATGTTGTACCTACTTGAAACTTAATTCTGTTTAATGGATCTCTACGTTTGAAGGTTGTAAACTGTAAACCAAATTTAAAACTTTCCTCTAGTATTTTGGAAGTTTAACATCTTATTAGGTATTATTTATTACCAGGAAAATGTTAATAACAGTTAGAGTTGTTGGTAAGATATTTCGAAAACATTTTCTTTTTCTTTTACGGTAAAATTCATCGTTTGCCTGTGGTACAAGAAAATTTTCTTTTTCGTTGTTCATTTCAAACGGTCTTTAAATTTTAGTTTTCCACACTGTTTCCAAAAGTCATTGGCATCGATTTGTTTCGGAGTAAAAGTGTTTTATAGCCTTCCAGATCCTTTATAGTGAATCCCTTTTTTCTTGACGGCCACCATTTGTTTTCTACTTGAATAAGAGGAATGCATTTATTTCTTGTAATGATGGAGATTTTTTGTTCGTTTAATAAAATATACATATAGATTTATTGTACTTCCTTAGTTTTTATTATTGCCATAAATTCGATTTAAAAGCAAAACATTTCGTAATATGAATAATAAAAAACTCTTCGCTTTAACTCAACTTCCAAGTTAAATTGAAAAATTCGGTTTAAAATTACAATTAAAGCTGTTTCGCTATATAATTAGCATCATCAGATTGACATATTGAAGTTACATTTTGTTTGTTTGTAGCTAGGTACCTGATGTTGATTAAGTAGGTAAGGCTAGACCAAGTATGGAAGTAATAAGACATAACAATATTAAAGCCTAGATGTTATTAGCCCTAAGGGATTATCCTGAATGTATTTCCCTCTAAGATAACTGTGCAATGATATAGAAAAACCAGGAAAAAACTATATCATGCTGATCTTTACAATAACTTAATATATTTATGCTACAATAATGTCTTATCTATGTATAAAATGAAGACTCAATCAAAGTAAACAGTAAACCTACTTTAAATTGTTGATCTGCTAGATGTCTTTTTATTTCAAGTTTTTCGAGGAAATCTAAATTTTGTTTTTTATCACAAATATGTAATATTTGAATGTCATTGGTGTGTATGAGTGAGTGTGGATGTTCAAGAACGTGTTTTGCATAGTTTGACTTATCTGGTTGTTGTAATCTATATGCTCTTAAGTGTTCATTGAATCTTATTTCAAAATTTCTTTGTGTTTGACCTACATATACAGCATTCCATTTTGGACAATTATTTTGTAAACACCAGATTTTTTTAATTTACGTACATTACGGGTATTGTGTGATTTAAATGAAAGTAATGCAGATGTTGCCGAAGATATTATTTTTGAAATTGTATTAGAAATATTTTCACAGTATGTAATACTTCTATAACTTTTAATTTCTTTAGTTTGTTGAGGGAATATTAGTTGTACTGATATTTTATGTTCTTTCTTATTTATATATTTATTTATCAAATGTAATGGATAGCCATTACATGTAGCTATTTGTTTTATAATCTCAATTTCTTTATTAAAATTATTTTTGTTCATTGGAATTGAAAATGCTCTATGTATCATGGAATTATAAGCTGCTAATTTATGTGATATAGGATGATTTGAATGATATGGTATGGTTACATCTGTTTATGTTGGTTTTTTGTATATTGAATAATTTAATGAATTATTAAATTTTTCAATTCCCAAATCTAGAAAATTAATTGAATTATTTTTTTCAACCTCTAAGGTAAAATTAATTTTAGGATGCAAGGTATTAATATAATTAAAAAATATATCTAATTGTCGTTCACTACCTACAAAACCTGCTAAGACATCATCAACATATCTATACCAAAATACAATATTGTTTTTATAACTAGAATTAAAGATTTGGTTTTCTAAATTATCCATGAAGATATTTGCTAAAATTGGAGAAATAGGACTTCCCATTGGAAGACCTTCATTTTGAATATATACTTTGTTATCAAAAGTAAAATAATTTTGGCTAATGCATACATTAAATAGGTCAATTATATCTGATATTATACCTGGATGAATATTTCTTTCATCTAATAGTTTTTTAACTAGAACTATACATTCTTTAGGAGGTATTTTAGAGAACATATTAGTTACATCAAACGATACTAATTTAGTATTATTTTGTAAATTACATTTATTTAATTTATTTATCAGATCTAATGAATTTTGTACTGGATATTTAGATATGTAACCATAATTATTTAGAATAGTATTTAATTTTTTAGCTACTTTAGTGTTAGGAGTGTTAACATACGAAACTACAGGTCTAATTGGTTTTGACTCTTTATGTAATTTAATAGTTCCATATAATTCTGGACATTGAGGATTTTTATTAATTAGGTATTTTTTATCATAGTCATTAAACAGATAATTTGAATCATTTACATGTTCTCTTATTTGGTTAGAAAATTTATCGTTTTTTAGAATTTTGACATTACTTGCTTTACTAGGGTTGACCGATAGTTGTTCCTTGTCGCAACACCTAGTAACAATGTTAAGTGCTCGTTGAGTCACTTTAGAGATGACCTCTTCATACTTTCCGAGATAAGGTCGTCCACCAGTAGCGACCACAGGAGAGGGGAAAGAACTCCTCCCTGTGGGCATCCCCTAGTAGGATATCCCTCTAGATGCAGCAGCATTATAGAGAGAATAAGGTAATGCATTATTAAATGCTTCTTCTATATTAAGGAAGGTAGCCAGAGCAATCTCTCCATTAATCACGGAGTGATTGATCTTGTGGACTACTTCGTCCAGTGCTGTTTCTGTTGATTTTCCTTCCTCATATTCAAATAACAAAAATTGTAATGCAAGTAAATAAAGAGAACATTCAACTTGAAATTTATTTTTTATCAACTATTACTTTGTTTATATTGAAAACATAAAATTTTCTTTTATAGTCACATTGTACCTCACTATTGATGTTACAGGTGTAAAAGTAAATAATGTGCATTTTTTATTCATCACGAGATTATGTCGTTTGTTGAACTGGTAATCCATGAAAATTAGGGCGAAAAATATCATTTCACGAAATTTAGTCCCCTGTGGAAAATATTTTATAGTGCGTGTGATGCGTGTGTGTGATTAAATATTCACGTTGAACATGTAAAGTAAGTTTTCTACATTTATCTCGTTTCCTTGCGATTAGATGAAAATTCACAGAATACATTTTTTTGCAATCTTTTAAAACTTACAAAACTGGAGGTCGTGCTAGTTTTAATAAATAATTTAACAGCATCTTATTTTTGACACAAAGCCTTCGAGAAAAAATAAATCTTGGTAGTTCTCCACTGTTAAACTGTTTACTATAGTCGAGTCTTTATTTTATATATAGTATGGTGGGATTTAACCCCTCATCATAATTGGCATCCAACGTAGGGCTCGTTTAGTGTTTGAGATAAATAAGCTTTTATTAGAAGACTACCATAATTCGACAATTTATGAAGATAATAGATATAATAGATCAAAACAATACTATATAAAATAAATTTTTAATAAAAGTAAAATAATATAGTGAATATTTAAACAGTAACCAGCTAAAACTGGAAACGAGTAAAACACCACAAGAACTTACAAGGACAGAACTTAAATAAATGATAGTTAAAAAAAACTAAAAAAACATGCTTTTACTGCCAACCAAACTAAAAAAAAAGAAAATAGTTTTAAATTACAACGAGTTTATTTTACAACAAAATAACTTTTAATTTAATCGATATTTCAAAGACAACCAAAAGTACGATATATACATTTTATCATCTGAAATAGAAAGAAAACGAGATAATCGCAAAATACTTATGAAATCACCCCGAGTTGAGACTGTGGGTAAATAAAATCTTGTATTCTTATATAACCTTACACCCGAAAACAAAATATCTCCTAATAAAAAGTGTTTGAGGTTTTCAACCTCATTTTTCCCGGAGCATTGTTTTTGGACTGTGAGAATTTGTTCCAGCAAAATTTATTTAGTTTGCATTTTTTATTTTAAGAGCTTATAGAGAGAATTTTTACAACTCTACTCGAGATTTATAATTGTATTCCAGTTTTTAATTTCTACATGAGATAACTACGTGTAGTTCATCTAAATTGTGAACGAAATTTAAATTTTCACATTTGCTATACGTTCAGAAGGAAACATTTGTTTTGTAGCTTGATGTACCTCTGTAATTATTTTTCTCTTGTTTTATTATTCTAATGTAATTACACATTTAAAAATAAACAATGGCTACCATTATTTTATCTATCACGGATGACCTTTTTAAGGCGACACATCAGAGTAGGACTACCTGCTTGGTCCTTCTAGATTACAGCAAGGCCTTTAATACACTTGATCATCACACACTTTGCAAAAAGCTCCATTTTTTTGGCTTTTCTCGCAGATCTGTTTCCTTAATATCAAACTACCTTAGTAACCGTACCCATAAAGTCATTTTGGAAGGTGAAGAGTCAAGCAATCTGTCCGTTACTCAAGGTGTTCCACAAGGATCCATTTTAGGTCCACTGCTTTTCTCCTTATATATAGCAGATTTTAACACTTTTGTTAAAAATTGTATGATCCACCACTATGCAGATGATACCCAGTTGTATCACTCCTTCAATGGGGAATCTACAGTTACTGCTCAAAATACTATTAAAGACGATCTCAATTCATTACTTGACATATGCACAGCTCACAATCTCAAATTGAATGCCACTAAGTCGGTCGCTATTTTATTCGGTCCCAAAAAATTGAGGCATCAAATAACTAATCAGTTAGAAATTAAGTTAGGCGACGCACTCATTCCTTTCACTGATGAAGGAAAAAACTTGGGCTTGTGGCTGGATTCTGATCTTCGTTTTGATAAGTATATATCCACCTTAACTCAAAGTTCGTTTAATATTTTATGACAGTTGTACCCCAACCGAGACCTGCTTTCTACGCAATTGAAACTAAAACTCTGTGAATCTCTTATTTTTTTCCAAACTTAGTTATTGTGATTCAATTTATGGTCCAGCTTTACGTCAATTCGATTCTAAACGCTTACAAAAAATTCAGAACAGTTAAATTGATTGTACTAACCCTTACTTTTTGGAAGTCCATCTTATTAGGAATAATAAAAAACTCTTCGTTTTAACAAAACTTCCAATATTTATTTAAAAAAAAACGGTTAAAAAAGCAATTTTTAAAATAAATATTGGAAGTTTTGTTAAAACGAAGAGTTTTTTATTATTCCTTCAGAACAGTTGTTTACGCTTTTCCTATGGAATACGAAAATTTGACCATATTTCAAATAAAATGAAAGAGTCGGGTTGGTTAACTTTGAATAATTATCGCGCATTACATTTATTGACTTTAATTCACAAAGTTTTAATTCTTAAAAAACCTGACTATCTCTTCAAAAAATTAAAGACGTTCTCTTGCATAACCGAATTACGTACTCGGAATAGAATAACTTTGTCAGTATCCAACAAAACTCGGCAATATTTAAAAGATCTTTTTCGTATATGGCTTGTAAAGAATATAATAGATTGACAACAGAAATAAGGTTTAAAAGAATATATCCTAAATAAGCAATGATTCATAGTTTATCGATATTTGCACTGAAACAGGTATGAGACTGTATTTTTACTCTTGATCAAAATTAGTGTTTTATTTAATTTGTATTTTTTTTTGTTTTACATAGGTATATTCGTTAGTCGATAAATAGTCGATAATAAATATACATTTTTTGAAACAATTTAATGAAATATTTTTTTGAGTCAAAATATTAATTGGATGGATTAGTAAAACTCCTTGAACTATTATTTTGTTTCTGGAAAAACCAACAATCATTTCAGAACATTACAGAATTTCATCTACTTTAATAATATTTTTGCAAAGCATTTGTGTCTCCAAGATTCTCGGGGAAAACTGTCGAGATGTGAATTGAGGAAATTAATTATCAGTAATGTATCTCAAACATTACTTATTATCTAAGTGTCTAAGTTGACTGAACAATTTGTCTTTTTTTTCTGGATGTCATTCAAGCTAGCACCCTCACACTGACTAAATGAAAAAAAAGTAGCCCATAATTAAGAGCTAATTAAAGGCTAATTTGTACCACAAAAATTAAAATTTGTACCACCGTGATTATCGAGAAAAATCGCCTTGAAAATGGGGGGTGCTAGGTTGAGGTCAAGGCAGCACCCCCACTTTGATCGAAATCCAATTCAATTATATCAAAATAAAGTGCATATTAAAGGCTAATTTGTACCACAAAAAGTTAATCTATATTATTATTTATAATGTCAAAAAATAAAATCGAATGCTGTAAATATCGCTGCTCTATAATTTTAGCACCCCCACTTTCGTCTTTTCAAAAAGTGAACACACAATATTATAAAACTAATTAAAGGCAAATTTGTACCACACAAGAAATTTTTATACTTTTCAAAATAAAACCGCCAATTGAATTTAACTCTTTGCGTTCGTATTAAATGGTTGCGGATGCGCTGAAATCTTTTATTTTTGTCATAATTCTAAAACATGTGGCAATTTGATTTGTTGGTAGCTTCCAATCGTTTGTCGCCTCTTAAATTCCTTTTGCCGCATATTTCACTCGATATTTCATTATTGCCAATTTTGGATATAAAACATGACACTTTGATTACTTCTCCTTTCATAGACAAAATTTCCCCTCTCAAAGCATTACCACATTTACATTTTCCTTGAAATGTAGCAGTATTTGCTGTGGGATAAATTTTGTGAGTTTTAAACTGAAACCCACATTTCATACCATTCATTTCATACCAACTGCTCCAGCGAGCGTTCTCGGGTGCAATACAATTTTTATCTCAAATTAATCACCAGAAACAAATTCCGTATACACTGGAATGAAACTATCGTGAGCATCAACATTACGAATTAAAAAAAACCTAGCGAAGTTTTAGAGGGCAAGAACTTAAAGAAGTGTGGAGGAATGCTGTGATTTTATGCGTTTATGTGTACTGTGATATTCTCTTTATATAAAAGAGTTGCTAGGATTTAATGAATCTATAAAAAGTTTCATTGGTTGAGCTGTTGCATTTAAGTTTCCCGGTTTTTTGTTTATTTGCGATTGCTGCGGCCTCTACTGGTGGTCATAACGAACTACAAAAGAATCTCCGACCGTTACTATTGCCTTGAAGCGTCTATGGAGTAAGTGGTTTGTGAGCGATACATTCCCGGACGACAATGCAAATTGTTAGCTGAGGCTATAGCCATTGGAGCCTGGGAAGACGCTTTTACTCCGAGAAATACATAGTATTTTTTCTGAAATCGCATTCAGTATTAGTTTCAATTAAATTTTTATAAATACAATTTTTTATTTATATATTATATTGTAATGATTAAAAATTAAATTAAAATTATCTTACCTTATTTATTAGAACAATCCATGTTTTATAAAGGATATATAACAATAATAATAGTCTTCAGTAAAATGAATTCCAAAGCTTCTTTTATTCTGAATTATACACATTAACTAGGTACACTGAATAAACTTGAGTCCAACAATAATTTGAGTTTGAAAACACTATAATTCAGTAGTCTGGTTGGGTCATATTTGTCTTAGATGTCGAATCATGCATCAAGTTCAAGTTAGAATAAACCAATAAAAAAGTAAACATATTAGTTACAACAAGTAATATTTAAGTATCATTATTAGAACAAGTGTTACGGTTTGGAAACAGTCATTAAAAAAATCAAAGATAAATAACCAAAAGCTTACCTTAAAGAAGGAAAAAATATATATATATAACTTCTAATGTTTCGATATTTATTCAAAATTATTAAAACAAAATCATAAATAAATGTGCTTTCTTTAAAGGAAGGGATCATCTGTATTGTTTATATTCTGATCTTCTTCTTCTTTCTTGAATTAATTGTTGGTCTTGGTTTATTGAGTACTATAGCTCGCTAATCGGTTGCCATTAGTGGTTAATTACTTTTAAATGGCCAACTGATTTAAATGTTGAGCCTTTTTGGAAAAAGGCTGTCTCTTGAACCACATGGGTTTCAACTTCTCGAAGTAAATTTCGGATTTAAAATAGCCTGAAATACAAAAGAAAGTTAGTAAGTTAAACTTATTTGCATTCTTCTCTTCAAAAGCAATGGAAGGAAGTCCTAACAGGGATATTTAATAGTTTAATTTACCTATTCAATATAAAAGCCACCCACCACCTTTGGTAAGTTGACCAGGTTGCTTTCCATTATTTCTTATTATTTGAATGTTATGCTTGTAGTTTTAATTTTATAATTCTTTTAGGCTTTTACTTAATACTACTAGACTTTTGACTTATCACTGCTTGTCTTTTATTCACTGCTGTATGCAAAAGTAGGGCTTAACAAGTATTGAATAGAGCCACACTCACTGTAGCCATCTTCTGTTGAACTTGCTTTGCTGCTCTTGCTTCCTGGCTGGCCAAGTAGATACTGCATGATTTCACCTACCTTCACACCTAAGACAGTTGTTCCGCTCGACTTATTACACAGTTGTACACCACTTGTAACAAGTAAGATTGTTCCTTTTTTTATTCTTTGATGTGTCATATCAAGACCGTCATAGTGTTGTAGTACAACCTCCACCTAAAACATAGAGACATAATTATTACAAGTACAGGGATATATCCAGTAGATTAAGACATAAATAAAGATACTGATAATAGAATCACTTAATATTGTTAGCTATTTGTTTATTTGTATTTTACACATAATTTATTATCACCTAAAATCTACTTACTTTATTTAAATTGTGTACACCTTCTAGTACTAAAAGGGGACTTCATTTATGGTTAATTGTAATACTACCAGATATATTGTTTCTTACCATTTAAAGATATCGTAGATCCAAACTTGTACCATACCTCAGCAAATAAATTATTTACCACCACGTCTCCCTTCTTACTTGATTGAATGACGAACCGATATTAACTTTGTTGTTTAAATGAGTAACAATTGGTAATACAAGTTTTGTTAGAAATATAAAATGAAAATAACAAGTTTAATATTAACAAAACAAGAAGAGTTGTTATTATAAAGTATATGTAGTTAATAAGCTATGATTTAGATTTAATATTTTAAACAAACAATAATACCAGAAAGAAACTAATAGTAAATAATCCATACAAATAAAGTAAATCATAATTAAGTTTGTAATAGAATAATGAAAATACTTACAGATAGAAATGGTCTATGATTCCAACATCCATAATAGTGGGTATAGCATTAAGAATTCCAGTATTTGAATATACCTAAAAACATTCAATTTATTAAATAACGACATATGTAATATAAATAAACAAACATGTGATTTATAAACTGTGAGTGACAGGGTGAAACCCAAACAGAAACAGTGATAGTGCACCCGAATCTATAAAGTGATAGGACACTAGTAATAAAACTATCGGACATAAAAATTATGTTTAAACAAGTAATGTAAGTGATGGGACACTATAAATAAACAATATCTATTAGATATAAAGTATGAAATGTGAAATTGCAATGTGAAAGGACACTGGAGATTATTAGACGTAGAAAACAATATCCATAAATATTTCAAACCTTAAGGAATGTAATTATGTAAAAATTTATTAGATGTTAAATGTTTTTGCTCATAATTTTTTTAAAAATTTCATTTTGATTAATAACCGGTAGCTGTCACTTCGCTCCGTTTTAAAATAAAAATTAATAGGGAAAAAGTGAAATTTAATTAATGTAAGCTGATTTATTATCAATTATTAAAGTTAAAGTTTAATTATCACCCAACAAAAGAATCAATAAAGTAAGATTAATTAAATAGATTTATCAGAAAATTACGAAAAAACGCCTTGTAAAACAGTTGAAATTCAATAATATGTCATTCTAAGAGAAAAGGTATAAATACTGCGGATTTCATTGTTTGTCAGTCAGTCACATTTTATTCAAAGGCCGAACCTATGTCAAAAAAAATTAGAAACAAAAGATTTTAATGGCGGCTTAGTTAGCAGATATAACATTCGTAAGTTTCTAGTTTAAAAATGAGTAGCTTTTCGCAGAAACATTGTTTTATTCCGTACTCTCGTAACTCTACAAGAGTTACACCGGAAAATAACAATATTTTGGTTGGAACCTATGACATAGACTTGACAATTTTGACATTAAACTTGTACCTAACTTCGCTTCCAGCATCTGTGACGAAATTTTCGAAATGGCGCAATATTCAAAAAGTACAAAATAAAATTTTTATTTGGCTCATAAAAATTATGAATGCAATTAAAATAAAAAAAAAACTAGTGTGGCATTGTTTGTTCATATATTACTAAGTATTTATAAGGTTTTAAACAGAATCTAAACATTAGTTAAACATTAGTTATCAGCTTATTAAGCTTTCTTTAGAGTCAATACTTTATCATCCAGACTACTTATTATGTCTTTGAGTTTTGCAGGACTCGTTTGGTCAATTCCTGGTTGGTAGGTAAGTAAATTCTCTGAAGCTTTACGGTATTCTTTATTGTTTCAGTTCTTCCTTAATAAAGTTTGTGTTGGACACTTTGTTATGTCTATTGCAGATATGAATTCAAAACAATTGTTTAAAACTATTTTTCTAGCCTTAGTCAAGAATACTGTGTTGTTTCTATGTAGCCTTAACTCTAGTTGGTGACATTATTATGCTGTACCTAATGTAATTATCGGATTTTTTATAATCTACGGTGTTAAATAGTTCTATGAATGTTCTATGAGAAGAAATAAAATCAGCGCCATTTCCTATACATACGATTTTAGAAGTGTGAGATTTATCATGACCTCCATTGTCTTGGACAACATGGCTTTCAGTCATCTGTGTTATCGACGTCTTCTATTTTACATTCATAATTTTCAAAAATATTAATATATTTGCACAATGCTCTAAAGCTTTCATTTCAGTTTATTTTACTAAGGACAATAAACTACTAAACTTTTGAATGAAACATCCACATTTATTTAAAAAATTAGCTTTTTTAATTAAATGATAGCTGTTTTTTGCTCATTTTTACCAAGAGTTTTTTTTTTGGTGAGTCTAACCTTTATAAAATTATGTTTCTACTTCCCTCTTTTTTAAAACATCCTATATATCCCTCAACTATTCTATACATGCTCTCAAATTTAATCCAATCGAGAAATCAAAAATCAGGAAAAAAATGAAAATTTAGAATACATTTCATTTTATTCTACAAAATAGCTAAATATTACCCGACAGAGTATAATTATTACCCAAGTTTAACAAATAGTTTAGTTTCTCTAAAAGTACATTTTAGGCACCTTCGGTATAACCGGAAAGTTCTATAAAAGTTAAAAATATCTTAGTTGAATTCAGAAATATCAAAAATCCCTGTATATCAAATTTAACTTTTCATCCAGACGTCAAAGATAAAGATCTTGCTTTGATGAAAGCAATTCAAGTATATACTTTATCATCGGCAGCAATGCTGGAGCTAACATCGTATTAAAAAAGTGTTTTTGAAATCTGACCAAAAGTTAGGAAATTATATATTAACTTTTTTAAGATCGATATCTTCTACATATATTTGTTTGAAATGTGGGACATTTTCATGACACGATTTGATATTGATTATTGTAATCTCTTTAAATATTTAGGTACTTAGACTATTCTTTATAATTTCTATGATATCCTTAAAGGGGTAACGTTAAATGATATTTTAAAATTATGAATTTGTTTATTTAAAAATCCTAAAAATATTTGTTTTTAAAAGCGGTGCAAAAAATATGTAATTATCTAAAAATTTATGGTTCTAAAATGCTCCAATCTTCTGGGGATTGCATGTTATTTTCCTAAATTATTATGCGATCGTTAAAACTAAACAAATTAATTATTTTCCTCTAGTTGAGTAATTCTATTAAACATTATTTAAACTCTAAAAAGTTAACTGTAATTTTGCTTTTAATTACAACAGTCCCATCAAATTTGGAATTAGAAATACTCGCAAAATTATTTTATTAGATCTCTTTGTGATTCTAAATGATTCGAAGCTTTTATTATTGTTTAAATTGTAGATACGTACGCCTCCAGAAAAATGTTCAAAACAGACTGATTGAAAAAGTTTGGGTATAAAATATTTTTTGTTGAATATCATTATGTCTAACATTTTGTGTCTTTTTAAAAAAAAAATTATTTCTTTAAACAAATTATTGTATTTATATTAATTTTGCAATAACGGAGTTATGGGAAATAAATTTATTTTAACTAATAGTTAATATAAACTAATAATAAACAAACAATAAACAAATTGTTTCTTTGGACTATGAGTTTTATTACAGATGCGTGAAAAATTCATTAGAATAATATCTAATATATTCTATCTTCGCATCTGGTTGGAAAGGAAGGAGATTGATGGTGCATACAGAAGGCTAGTGAAATGCCAGGATGCAGGGCAGAGCGGTGTCAGAGCCAGGACCGGAGAGATAATCAAAAATCATCCGATACTGGAGATGGTACCAGATGCAATGCAACTACCACAAGCCATTTACCGTCCTATTCTCAGGAAGGGATGAATAGGAGACGAATAGATCGAATCTTATAATGGCTGACCAGTGTTGGTACACGGACGGCTCTAAGACCGAGAGAGGTGTTGGAGCTGGGGTACATGGAGGGAAACCAAAGGTGGACCTGAGCCAGAACTTGGGTAACCTATCCACAATTTTCCAAGCGGAGGTTTTCGCAATGGAGGTGTAGCGTACAAAGCACCTAACCGGTGATTCAATACGCCTCAAGGTTCGGAGTTCGAAGATGAGAACATATAAAAAATTGATGATATATTTTAAAAACTTATATTTTTCAATCTACATTGACAATCTATATCAAAATTAATATGACAATTATTGACAACAACTTTTTTAAAATTAAATACAAAGTCATAGAAAATAAATAAACACTAGCATTTTCCAACACACTTCCACATTGTGCCATACTTCCAAGTGGCACAACTTCTCAGGAAAATCTATGACTCAAATCTCGATGGGAGTTTCACTTGTCTTCCATATCTTGATACAATTGGAGTTTTGCTTTCCTTAACGGTAGTTATTTCTTTTACCTATCGTTGAGTCTTCTTCAGAAGTATTATATTTAGACTGTTCTTTTTTAATATCTAACTTTTTTAAGTGTCTTTTCTGCAGTTTACATCTCACAGAAGTATCTTTTTCGGTCTCAATTTCAAGTCTTTGAATGGGTCTCATAAAAGAACCCGTTGAAGTTCGAACTTTCACCAGACGAATTTTTCCATTCTTTCCGGAAAGGCCATTCAAGTCTCTTCAAACGTTCGTTTTCGATAATCACAATTTCTCTTTTAATAACTTGTCCGGACGTTTTTCTTTTCATGTACAATACTAGCTGGCTTAGATATTCTTCTCTGAATCTTTTTCTTAAATTCATTTTTATCTTCTGAATGTATCTCAGATGCCCATTAAGAGACGTAGCATCAATTTCGTCCATACAAGGTGTTCCGATTTCCTTGACATCTTGAAAAAACCTAGACGGGGTTAGAACAATTAATTCATCTTTCATGTCTGTAATATAGGTAAGAGGCCGTGAATTCATTACAGATTCACATTCGCATATAACTGAAAAAAGCTATTCATAGGTCAGACAAGCTCTTCCAAGTTGTTTCTTCAGTAGCTGTTTCAATAGGCCTATCAGACGCTCCCACCATCCGCCGCACGAAGGAGATCCAGGAGGGTTAAATTATTTGATTCTAAAGAAGGTTCCTTTTTAGAGCACATTAGATTAGCATGTTTTCCATTTAGAACACCTAATATCTACTTTATTTTCTAACTAGGTGTCCAAATTTCAAGCATAAATAACATCTACCATGATAAATCAATACCTTCCTTTATTCATCAAGTGATAGCTTTTTCATCTCATCATCGTCACAGTCTGAAGAAAGATGGAATTTCTTGCAAAAAAATACATTTGGGAGATTTATTTTTGTTAAATATTCCAGCAACTTCCAACAGGAGATGTGCTTGCACTAGTCACTCCAAGTTAGTTTGGAAGTGACTTCAAGATTTAATACGTCTAGGGGAAAAACAAAGTAACCGTACTTTGGGCACCTCGGTATACCGGCATTAATGGAAACGAAAAAGCTGACCTTCTAGCCAGAAAAGAAGCTAAAGAAATATTTATAGACCCGGGGCAATTCCTATCCAGAGAAACAATATCGAATTGGGTAGATCGGAGGAGATGTTCTTACTGGTTCGAGCTAGAGGGTTAATGCAATCAAAAGCATTTGTAAGAGATCTCTCTAATTGTAAGAGATCTTTCTAAAAAGAGGTCTCAAAAGGTGCTGAATATGAGCAGACATAGATTTGTTCTGTATCAATTCGAGCCCAAGCTCTTCATGAAAGTGTCGCCCTAACAACCCTGATGAGCTTAATCAGAGGCTGATAGAACGACTATAACCTAGGGGTGAGTCACAATAAATATTTTAGGTTGCAGTGGAAGCAACTTTGAACGACCACTTATATAGAACCTAACCAAACCATATGGAACTATTGTTATCTCCTGTCTTATAACAAAAAATTTAGGCAACCCACATTTTACGTTATAATAGTAGTTTACGTGACAAGTGCGAAAAAGCTGGTTTTCTTGCGTGTACAAAAAACTCTTTTCTGATGTGTTGGGTACACTATTTTTTCACAACCGTGTTAAAGTAACAAATCAACGAGATACATTAACAGTTTTGCTGTAGTAGCAGCTGTTGCATTAATAATTTATTGATGTCCATTTTCAAACTCATTATCGGTGATTCTTTCCATAGATTATTGTGGCGATTGCGATCAAAAGCCATACAATGTTTCGAAAATCAAAATGTTAACTATTATTTCACTTAGCAGTCAAACGTTTTTTCGTTGCTATGCTAATGTTCGACTGCATTTATCAAAATCATACATACCATTAACGGTGACAACAACGTTGTGATGCTTTCCTGTCTGGCCCTGGAAGTACGTAACTGGTATTTTCTATTGTACCTATTATATTTTTAAAGATGTATATGATGTAAAATAGTTTAAAATCGATTTCATGAATACATTTTCAACCAATTACTGTTAACTGATCATCGAAAATTATTTAAATTATATCTAGTTCATTAAATTTAATTCATTATTAAACATACATATAATAAAATAAGTAAGTAAATTTTAACCTAGAAATAATTTTTATTGTGTAATTTTATCAGTATTATACAGGGTTAGTATAAAGTATGGAATCCCCTAAGTATCTCCTCAACGGTTTGATATTTTTAAATGAAATTACTTATCCCCTTCTAAGAAGATCCGAGGAATTCAAAAATGCTATCAAATTTAATGTACCATTTGCGGTTAAACCGGAAATGCATATCAACTGTTTTATTTTAAATAGAACACCCTGTATATTTTTCCATTTTTTAATTCCTTGTGAAATTTTGCATACCTACAGTAAAACTTTCCATTCATATTGTTATTGAATAATTGAGGCTTTAATCAATAATTTATTGTTTTTGACTTAGTTAGCCATGGATGAAATGTCAAATGGTGAGTAAGGCAAACTTAATTTATGGAAACATCCTAAAAACTTGGCAACATAACAATTTATTTATTTTAATAAAAAATAACACAAAATTAACAAAATTATATTAAATGTTCAAAATTACGCCCTTCTGCTATTTGACAATGTCCTAAACGGTCTTCTCGTAAAGAATTTTACAAAAATTCGTTCGGCACTTGCAGCAATAAGTTTCGTATGCGTAACTCTAAGTCATTTAAATTTGTGGGTCTATTTATGTATACTTTATTTTTTAGATAACCCCACAGAAAAAAATCGAGAGAAGTTAGATCAGGACTACGAGGTGGCCATTCGATAGCACCCCTACGTCCATCGACCTGGAAAAACTTGATCTAAATACTGGCGCACAATTCTAGAATAAAGTGCAGGTGCGCCATCTTGCTGAAACCATATGTCTTCAGCAGGAATTGCTGGGTTATTTGGATGAGGATAAAGTCTTGCAATAGCGGGTACAATATAATTTGTTATTAAATCTAAATAATGATGTCCAGACAGATTACCTTCAATGAAAAAAGGTCCAATAATATTATCGTCTATCATTCCTGTCCACACATTTATTTTTTGCGGATACTGCGTATGTACTTGCCTCATCCAACGGGGATTATTTCTAGACCAGATACGATAGTTATGTCTATTCACTTTACCACTTAAGGTTTAAGTGGACCCCCGGAAAAAATAACTACACATTCAAAAATTTTGAAAAAATTCATGAATATGTATTATATCGCGACTAGTATTTTCCGAAAATTTAATCAAAATCGCTCGAGTTGTTTTCGGGAAAAACAAGAAAAACTATGTTTTCTCACGTATAAAACTCAAAAACTAGTCGAACGATTTGAACTATTTTTTGTAATATTATGCATCTTCTTTAATAAAACATATACAAATTTTTTGAAAATTTTTGAATGTACAGTTTTGACACAAAAAAATAAAAAATATTAATTCATGCATAAATAATTTTTTCTAATATTTTTTTTTTATTTTAAAGTTTGAAACAATTGAATGGATATGTTTTTAAGTATTTTACAAAAAAAATTGTTATTTAAAAACGTTTGTTTTACAAAATTCGAATATAACAATAATACGATTTAAAATTCGCACATTAAATTTTTACCTCTGGGAGGTGCTGACGTCTACATCGCTATGCAGAACTTTTAAAAACATTTCAGTAAAGCACACACAGATGGTGCGATTTTTAGGAACATCGTTCAACAGTGTTGCCGATTTAATATTATAACCTAGACACTCAAGAAAATGATTGATACCTCATTTTGTATAGCTTCTAAAGTACAATTATTATTTTATCGATTAAGATACAGAGAGTGGGGTAGAATGTAAAGTTTAACTTCTTTAGTATTATTACTGCTCGATAACAAAGCCAACAAAAAAGAAGGGTTTGTTTTTAATCTTTCAATGACATAGGTATGCCTCGAGCATATACATGGTGCAAATGAAAGAAATAAATTGGTTATTTTCTAAAACGGCGACATTGAAAAATCGTGTAACAGGTCAATTTTTAATTTTAAACCGGTTAGAAATTAAAAACAGGTTATACATTTTTTTTAAGTTTTCATACCTCATTTTGTCTAGCTCTAAAGTACAATTATTATTTTGTCGCTTTATAGGTACAACTATATAAGAAAAAATATAAACAATAAAATCAAGAGACAACAATAAAGTCTTACATTTGTGGTTTAATTAGCATTTAGATGCAGATTTCAGTTTGAATTTTTGGTTAAAAATGTACTTACACTAGGTACCTAATTTATTAAGCAGGGGAGCTACAAAATTTAATGAATAGGTGGCTTTTTAACATATTAACATTTTACGAAAATAGGTAGGTAAAAATAAAACAATTTTTATTTACTTATCAGCAATAAAAAATAGTCGATAATAGTACAATACATACAAATGTGTATATTATATTTTAAATGCGACTACAGTTGTTACATTATCTCATTTAATACTTATTTTTCTACGGCCATACGTTAACAGTATTATTAAATATCCAGAACCTGAAATTTAATGATATCCATTAAGATATTATTAAATTTAAAACTAGATAAATTATAATTATTTTAAATAATAACAAACTTTTCGCGGACACCCTGTGTAAATTCAATAAAGTAAAAATTGACATTATTTATTTAACAGAGCCTGTATTACAGACTATTCACTGAAGTTTTAGTGGTGTAGATTAAATTAAGGTTACTTAATTCCAAGTTAGGTCCAAGTTTTTCAGAAGAGATTTTTCAGGGAACAATTTATAATGTAAAGTCGTCATTAAATCTATCTATCTAACATTTGGATATTATACTGAATACCATAACTTGTAAATTATATTTACCAAAAAACCTACTATTGATATTTATTTATTTATCTATTTACTGATAGATATCTCCGACGATCTATAGGCATCATCCAAAGATATTCTAATAAGTCTGGTAACTCCTTTGATGTAGTGGAAATTTGCAGCTTTTTTGTGAGCGGTCGTAAATTATCGGTACAATACTTGATATCTTAAATTGCGGATAGGTAAATGGGTAAGATACTTAAAAGGGGAATTCACATAAAAGAAACAATGAGGTTTAAGAATCTTTATTTACTTATGTTGAAATATTGATTTCATGTAGGTACCTACAATAGTTTATCTCTGTTAAAATATTATTTTCTTCATAGTTAATATTATTTTGTTTGAAAAAGTGAAAGTTTCCATTTATTTTAACATTTTGTAAACATACTGCAAACCTTGTAAAGGTTTATCTTTGTAGTAAGAATAAGTGTGCTGGAACAGAGTAATAAAAGTCAGGTAGAATTTTAAGCTTAAATCGTTGATTGCTAAAATACTCGAATCTAGAGTATTTGAGTTTGAAAATTAAGAAAACCTAAAAATTCTAAAAGCCATCTTCATAATTGTATGAAATTAACGTTACTAGGGCCAACTAATGTCATGGCTCAATTAGATTCGGCTTTTTGATTAAATATACAGAAACATATTGAAAATGTGTCGAAGAATCGATATATTTTTTCCAAAAAATAAATTAATTCTGTTAAATTTTGTGGAGCTTCGGGGACATAATGAGAGTTTGACTTCCGAGAATCTGGGAATATTTCGGGGGCTTATTAATTTTTCGGCTCCAGAAATCCAATATTTCAACACGAAAGGCTAAGAAACGACGATAAAATTGATGGGAGAGAACCCTTTCAGAGTTGGGTCGGATACTGAAAAAAGTGTCCGGATATCGGATACTCAAAATGTATCCGGATACTTTTTAAAAAAGTACTTTCATTTAAAAATGTATTCGGGTACAAGTATCCGGATATTTTTTCGGATACTTTGAAGGATACTTTTTTAACAAGGCCATAAATTATTATTATTAGAACTGTGTAATATGCATGTATTTTTAATGTAATATATAATAATAAAAATACATTAATTGGAGAAAGAAATCAGAAAGTACTCAAAAAATTGTTTATTGCTTAGGAATAATAAAACTAGAACCTAAACTTATAAGGAAACATTAAATTAAAATAAAAACGTACTGATACAGAAATTATTCCAATTGCTGACGAAGTCAGAAGTGAAGTGCATTTGCCTTGTAAGTACCAATACCTCAAAGTGTTAATCGCTTAAAGCTTTTCTTTTAGGCGTATCAATCATAGTTGTAAAAGAGAAAAGGAAGGGCAGTGTTATGCATTATCGGCGGGCGATAAATATTTAAAAGTATCCGAATATCAAAAAAGTATCCGGATACCGGATACTTTAAAATTTGGCTACGGATGCGGATACCGGATATAAAATTTAAAAAGTATCCGGATACAGCTTTCGGATACATAAAAAGTATCCGGATATTGTATCCGGATACTACCCAGCTCTGCCCTCTGCGATTTTAAAAAATCGCAGAACACCTTACAATTCTTACCACGAGACGCCACTGATCAGATCATTAGTTAATTTCTTCGATTTTATTAAATTTTCAACCTTCCTAAAACCCCCTCAATGTACACCAATGAGGGTTTTATATTTCGGAAAATAAATGTTGACAATTGTAAATATTTCTGAAAAATTTTATTTGAATCAGATATCTTTCTTTATGATTTTTTCAAATATTTATCCCCTCTAAAAAACCCTTCCTACGTTCATATTTTTCCCAAATATAATCAGCTCTATATTTTCACTTATCCGATTTTTGGTGAAAATTTTGTGAAAATCCATTCTGCGGTTTGTTCTTGCTGGCGAAAAATTAAGCATATCAAATATTATTAATCTACAAAAATTCCACCTATGGAAATAGCAGCTATATAAAAACAATAAATAACTAAAACCACTAAGCACAAACAAGAAAGCGAAAAACGAATAACGACTATAAAATTTGGTGTAGATGTGGCAATTTCGCATAAAGAGAACAACATCTTGCCGCACAATTTTCGTTTAGCATCTAGTGACTACTTGCGAATGTTTTTTTCCAAGGTATTAAATTTTGTAGAGACGTTTACAGATTACTGTATTCATAGAAAAGGAACAGAACTAGCGGAGTGCTCGCACCGCCATCTCGCGTTTGAGAATCAAAAAATAGTCGACTCCACTTAAACCTTAAGCAAAATGTTGCTTCATCTGAGAACACAATTTTTTTTGATAAAATTTGGGTTTGCTATACATCTGTTCTGAATGTTTTCGCAAAATTCTGTTCTGCGATCTGGATCATTTTCAGTTAATTCGTGACAGAAGTGAAATTTATATAGTTTCAATTTCTCGGATTTCAATATGTTCATGACGGAAGTCTGGCTTATGTCAAAGTCAAGAGCTAACTGGGTAGTTGATGTTTGTGGATTTTCTTCAAGTGATAGTAACACATCCAACTTTACATTGTCATTTGTGGCGGATTTTGGTCTTCCTGACTTGGGTTCATTTACTACGTGATGTGTTCGTAAATAACGCCTTACAGTTTTCACAACTGTTGATTTTGTGATTTGGTGATCTGGATTAACTTCATTGAATAGGTTTAAAACTTCCTTATAAGAACGCTGTTTGTCTCCATTTCCTCGCATAATTAAAATTTCGATACGTTTTCCTTCACTTAGATACACCATAATAGAAAAAACAATAGTAACAAATAACAGAGAGAAATATTATTGCACAACTTATACTACACTGATAGGTAGATTACTCAATAATTAATTTATTTGACAATTAAAGGTTTGACATTTCATCCATGGCTAACTAAGTCAAAAACGATAAATTATTGATTAAAGCCTCAATTATTCAATAACAATATGAATGGAAAGTTTTACTGTATGCAGAACTTCACAAGGAATTTAAAAATGGAAAAATGTACAGGGTGTTCTATTTAAAATAAAAAAGTTAATATGCATTTCCGGTTTAACCTCAAATGGTACATTAAATTTGATAGCATTTTTGAATTCCTTGGATCT
The DNA here is from genome assembly GCA_035357415.1 of Ophraella communa. NCBI lineage: Eukaryota > Metazoa > Arthropoda > Insecta > Coleoptera > Chrysomelidae > Ophraella > Ophraella communa. The sequence goes on from CM068982.1 coordinate 24,117,462, forward strand.
TCTTAGAAGGGGATAAGTAATTTCATTTAAAAATATCAAACCGTTGAGGAGATACTTAGGGGGTTCCATACTTTATACTAACCCTGTATATTTGTAAGTAAACAATTTACTTAAACTTACTGGACTGTGCTAGAAATTAATAATTGAATATGATAAAAGAAGACAGACATATTTGAATTGATTTTGTTGTAGAAAGTTCCACAGTGGACAGTGTTAGTATGTCTAGTTGTATGTAGTGAAGACAGAGATGCAAATAGTGTTTTAGATCTGATTAGCTACCCAGAATCTCCAGGAAGCTTCTGGAAGCTTTAAAATGTATAAAAGTATAAAAAAACTTGAGAAGCGGTCTTTGGGATCAGGTAGTCTAAAATTGGAGATGAGTCTAACATAGGAAGTCAGTCAACCATAAACAGTCAGTGATAATTAATTAGTAAGTTGAAATCAAGGACTAAGTGAATAAGTTCAAAGCTTCAGTTAGTGATGAAAACAGTCTTCAAATAATTCCTAGTGAATTAAAGCAAAATGAAAAATGACATTATAAGACTGTAAGTGTATTTAAGGACATTTTCTGATTTTATATAAAATATTAAGTGCTACAACGTACCAATAATAATTAAATTTAAAAATAATATCCACCAAACACTGAACTGTATTCTTAATTAGTTGAAAAGAACAGTTCTATCACCTTATGGTAAGGAACATTTATTACCAACGACGTTGTTTGTCAAGAGTCAGGCTACACCAAAAGTATAGATCAACTACATTATGGCCCGGTCTTAATTAGTCATTTAATATATCGGATAAACTATTCAGTTTTAAATTTGTCTTTTATAATAAAGTTGTAATTATAATATTCGTTACAATATATAATGTTATATAATAAATGTGAATACTTTGAATAGTGCCATGTCAGAATGTTTCGTGATACAGATATATAATATACAATCAAAGGATAATCGTAATATAAACACAAAACCATGATAAGTACAATGTTTTACCTGTCACGCTATGTATGTTTTTTTTATTTTTTTGTTGTAGCATTATTTGCCTTCGTTGTCATTGCAAAATTAAAACGCAGGATTAATATATACGTGGTTTTTTGTTATTACGTCCATAGAGTTCGTGTAAATGTTTCCGTCCCATTACAGCTTTAAATTAATATTTTTCACCGATATACACAGATAACTATTCTTGAGTATTTTTATGGCAACTAACTATTCGATGAATAAAGTAATTTTTGTGTTTAATGACTGAAAATATTTTCTCCACGATTATCACAGAATTTTTCAATTCTGAAATCAAATTTTATTACAGAATTCCCTCTCTTGAGATTGAAAAAATATTCTGCAACACTGTCCCCATGCAATTTAAACGTATTTACATTCTCTCTCTTGTGATAGAATAATAATCTAACACTGATTAGCAATAATAGCATTAACCTTGACGCAGTTGATTGTCATGCGTAGTTCAAGATTAACTGTCAGAATTATTGTTGTCAGTTCCGATTTTAATAGTATATTATTTAACCAGCTGTAATGTAGGTTATAACTCACGCAGATGAAGTTTGCAGCACGAGCCGCAGGCGCAAGTTGAATACTATACTTTATCTACGACTTTAACAATAAATACTAAAATGTAAGTATACAGAAAGAACTGTAATAATAATGAGATTTAAATAAAAGTTTTAAGTAGTAATTATTCATTTTGCTTAGTGATGAGATTAACTGTAAAGTTTGAACAACCAGTAAACTGAATATGTGGAACTGAATTATGCAAGTTTATTATTTTGTTTTGAGTTTGTTGCATATTTATATTGTAGAAGAAGTACCAACTGGTTGAGCAGTTATAGAACCATATATTTTATTTGCAGTATCTGTCTTATTCCTTTCGGAATCATCAATTTATCCATCAGCAACATTAGTTGATCTCCAACCAACATGGCGTTTCAGTTCCTTGATTTAGCTACATGCTTCTCTGATTGACGTTTAAGAAACGCATCTTATTTCGAATAATTTTCTATATTTATTTCAATATATTTAAATTGAGTTTGCTTCTCAGTATAGAGTAGAAAGTGCACAGAGACTTACTGCTCAGTTCTTTAAAATTATGCCAAAAGAACATTTTCTGTAAAAGAGTTTATATTCTTACTGATACACCAATTTTGAAAATTTTTGTAGACGGCTTTATATTTGTTTTGTGATTTTTCAGGTTATACATTTTGTACCGTAGCATTATAGTATGTACAAAAAGTACGAGGAGTAATAAACCCTAATTAAGTATGCAAAACCTTTGCAGGGAGCACCATGAAATTTTTGATAAATCTCTTACTTTAAATTACATTTCTTCCGTAAATCTAAAAAACAGGTAGATCGACCCCGTATTTGTTTCAGTTGTAGCAAAGTTTAGGGTTTCTTCATTGTTAAAGGATTAACAGATAAGCAATAAAGCAATGCAGTGGTGTGTATTTTGGGAAAAAAATACGTTTTAAATTATATGATAAAAAATGAAAAGAAATAATTATTGGAATACATTTATTACTTATATTTTATTCTATATCCAACTCGGAAGAGGAAGAATCGTTGTTGACATTAATAATAATAGGGTCGATTAAATCATCACAAATATTGTCAATTTTCCACATATTTGCCTCTACTTTGAGAACATGCTCGATACAGTTTGTCCAATTTTCCTTACTCACATGACTTACAGCACTCTCAAACAATTTCACAACATCGTTTATTTTAAAAGTAGTATTTTTTTTCCAACTTCCCCCTTTACCTGAGCACATTCATTTTATGGGAGTTCACAATGATAAGGGGGAAGTCGAAGAACTGATATACCACGAGAAGAAGCCATTTCTTCTACAATGTAGGTACGTAACCGTGAATGGTAACTTGCGTTGTCCATAACAATAATTCTGGAATCAGATCCAACATTTGAACAAACCATTCCTCGAAGACATCCCCATTCATATCTTCGTGATAGTCCCCCGTGCGTTTTGAAATAAAAGTTAATAATCCACCATCAACAAAACCTTCAGAACTTCCAACATGGACAATGATAAGTCTTTTTCCTTTTCCAGATGGTGGCTGCAAACCTAACGACAAACCTTCCACGAATGCCTGCCTTCCGCTTTTAATGTTTTCATCTTGCCAAGATTTGCAAACTGTATATCCAGCATTTATCCATGTTTCGTCTAAGTAGAAGATTTTTAAATTTTGTTCTCTGGCATGTCGAATGCTTCTTAAATAGTCTCTTCTCCAAAAAACTATTTCCGGTTTATCTATCAAGAGAGATTTTCTATTATGTTTTGCATATCTGAAACCCACATCTTTCAAAAGTTTGCATAATGTCATTCTGGAGAATTTTGTATAGTCCGTATCTTCTTGCACTGATGTCATAATTTTGTCAAGTGTTGGAATTTCCTTTCGTAAGTAAAATCCATGGACTTTACGCCTCGGTCTTTGTTTTAATGACTCATCGATCTCAATTGGTTTTCGGCCTGAAGGAGTTTTAGGGGGTTGAAGAGTTCCATTCTTGCTTTCTTTTAGTAATCTATAATTTGTTGATTTAGCAACACACAACATAGCAGCCGTTAATTGTAACGATATCTTGCTATCTTGGCTTTAATTAATTTTTTAAAAATATATTTCATTGTAATTTATTTGTGACAATATTCAAAGTTTGAATTAATCTTCTTACAAAAAGAACAAAAATATATAAAATAATTATAGTTACAGATTGGTTTGTTTTCTATTATGAATAAACTGTGTTGCCTTTCTTTATCAAACTTACTAAAATTTATGTACCTCTATCATTTTTTTTTTTATTAAAATTAGTACATCCCGTTACCTCTGATCTAAATCGTATATTATTTAGCATAGCTGCAACTCATTCGTTCAATACAAAATGTACCTTACGGTATACCCTCTTAAAATATATTTTGGTACGTCTATGAAATCTACTTAAATGAATGATTTATTACTCCTTGTTTTTTCTATATAGACTACATCTACTTGCCTCAACTCTGGAGGTGTACATAATAATTCATCTTCACTCTCTAAATTCATCTTTCTTAACACCTTTGTAATTTTAACTGATTTGAAAAAGTCAAAATATCTTTTTAAAAATATCAACTGATATTACTCCCCTCAATTACAATAATGGACTGTTCCGTTTCATCGAATGTAGATTCTACAGCCACCTTTGGTATTCGGTTCTTAAATTGTGATTGAGTCATAGAATTAAAATTTAATTAATACTATGGATTGAGTAGACATTTATGTAAAAAATGAACATAATTAAAAAAAGGTTTGGTAGGTACAGGCGATCGAACCGCCATTGATTCCTTGACAGTAGGTATATAGTTACTGTGACAGTATGGTGTAATAACTCACTAGAGAGTTATTATAACTCACGCTTTTTGTTTATGAATACTACTAATTCCTCAAAAGCAGTTAAATAATTAATTTATAATGTAATAGGAGTAGATAAAATATATATAAACAATGTAAATAATATATTGGATAATTTATTAGCACAAAAATCAAAACCTAAATATGAAAAGTATTACAAACTTTTCATGGGTTGGAGACAAACAAAGAAAACAAATTCATTTTCTGAAATTGTTTTTATGGCGTTTTTTGGTGAATTATCAGAAAAAAGGTTTATTTAGTAAGTGTCGGCGCTTGAGCTTGGCGAGTTTGTAACAATATTAGTGCAAAAAATTTTGCTTATAAACTAGACGCAAAACAAAAAGCATTGCACGTCATAAAATTCAATGACGTCAATGGTAACAACAAAATATTTGTTCGTATTATTTTGCAGTCTTGGTTCACTTTCAATTTATACTTTCCTCTATAGATTATATGAAACACCGATCAAAACGCGACATTTTTTTCTATAATTGGAAAAATTCAAATTTCTCCTAGATGGACGTGACTTCACTTTTACTTCACTTTTAAGAAAGATATTTTTTTTATCCAAAAACCCATTATAAATAAGTTTCCCATTTGGTGAGGACTGTTAAATTATTTTCTTGAATAATTTCAATATCTACTTAATTTTCTGTTTAACAAATTTAATTTGACGATGACAGTTTTATCGAAACATTTTCCTGACGATTTTAGATGTAAAATAATATTCAGCCTATGACAATATTATTATATCGAAAAATTGTACTAATTTTATATATGTACCTACATTCATTACTTAAAAATAATGTTAACAATTTTACGGCACTGTTGCATGTTCTCTAGAACTACTTCTGCTTCAAAAGTGATCCTTTTAACATCTAACCACCTGTAAGAGGATTAATTGTTAAGATGGATAAATTGTTGGAGACATTAACGCTCTAACATGTTTCGAAAATTGACTGAAGTGCTCTTAAGATTATTATCTCAAGTTGGCAAAGCTTTAGATTCACTTTGCAATGCCTTTAGTGCACATTATATCTTTAATAAAATGCGTATGTAGATTCTAATATCATGTAATCAAGTTTCACTTTCCACCATATATAGAACCAAATTTTAGGTATTTTTAATTGACTTAAAATGGGTCACTTTTTAGGTTCCTGATAATTCTTTTACAGTGTTGCATTGTGTAAATGAGTACCTTTACCAATAGGCGCGGAGCCAAATTATAACTGTGTTTTTACGGTGCTCGCGACAACTGAAAACACTATCCTAGTGTATAGGTTAAATCAATAAAAAAAAGAAATTTATTCAAAAGATTTGTTGTGACAGTTACTTCCGGGAATTTTTAATATAACAGATCATAACAAACAGCCCCGCTATCCTAGAAAACCAAAGCTTTAGAGTTTAAAATAATCCATGGCTGCTTTATTTTTCGGTTTATGTGTTTAAAAGACGCAAGACCGCAAGACTCTTGCAGGCTTGGTTCTGGTCTTGCGTATATCTTGCAATGCTGTCTTGGTCTTGCATAAGTCTTGCACTGCTCGGTCTTGGTCTTGATCTTGCAACCTGAAGTTGGTCTTGGTCTTGCATTTTCTGCAAGACCAAGACCAAGACCAGTCTCGCTCATCACTATAAGGCCTGTAGCCACCTCCGGCAATTTTTGAGTGGCAGACCATATAATAATCTTAAAAAGAATAAAAAAATAAACAAAAGACAAAAAAATTGCAGATTTAATTAGTTGTGACAGTTACTTCCGGGAATTTTTAATATAACAGATCATAACAAACAGTATTAAAAAAATATACAAAATTAAAAAAAAATAATTGCTCACACAAGATACGACAAAAAATTGCCTTTTGTTACAATATGTCATAAGCCACTTCGGCAACTTTTATGCAGGCAGACCATAATTATCTTAAACTTCTATCGCAACCTTAAATTTTGTGTGACAACCTTTTTCTGCAAAATATAGTTTGACAGACCAAGTGCATTTTGAAGTTCATGAAATGTGCTAACCAACTGTTGATTTAAAATTCATTTCCACTTAAATTATTTTTATTAATAGTTAATTTAACTAAAAACATTTTACAGTGATTACATTCAGTTTCTTTACATCTATTACATTTCAAAAATATATTTAATGAAAAATCTTTACTGGTATGAAAGGAAAATGACGGAAGTAGCATAGGTGAAATTTAAAAAGTTTGTATAATATTTCGCATATATTAGAATCAAAACTAATAAAGCTTATGAAAAAAGTTTGGAACTTTTTTTTCTTCGGACATTCAACCAGATTTTTTGTTAAATTGTTTTTGAAATCGGGGGGACTTTTTAGCAAACAAAACCATTTTACTACGATTCAATGTTTTAAAATTGCATTCCGTATCTTTGTTCCCAGCGTTACTACTCCGTTTCTTTTGATATTTCAACGTGCATATGAAAAAAGACGTCGTCAGGCAAATATTGTCAATAAAACATTTATCCAATAATATTGTTAAATGGTTCACAGGATGCTACTATAAAATTTAAATTATGTGTTGGACTTCAAGTATTTTTAAAAATGCCGATTGTACCACCCTGTATATTGAAATTTTGTTTTAGAATGTAAAACATTAAAACTAAAAATCGACGTGTGTAACATTTTTTTAAAAAGCCTTCTCATTCAGGGAATGTGGAATTTATTCCTCACTTTAAGGATATCTGGCTATTCAATAACGAGACTGCTTATAAAAAAGAGTTTTATTTTAAATGGCCCAAGCCACCAAAAGCTGCAAATGGGTCAGGGCAGGTATCTATAGAGTGAGGTTCAGAAATGAAAAGCACTGGAACTTGGTAGCTCACTATATACAGGCGAAGAGAATGCTCAATGGTCCATGTATACCATTGCAGAAGAGGACCTTCAATTATGCAGGAAAAACCTTTAAGAAGTGACAGAATTCTTAACATTAACAGACCATGTAACGTAGTATTTTTAAATTAATTATATGGCTAACGCTAACACCATCTATTGTATAGAGTTCTTAACATGTAAATTATTATAAACGATTCCTGTCAGTAATTCCAACTTTATACACGATCTTTAAGGTGGCATAGTCCAATACCTTCAAACACGATTCATTCTCTTATTGTCATTGGTGTTACACACAGCATTGGTATATAAAATACCAAAGACATTACAAATTTTAATTTCAAATACATTACTGAGTTACTACCGAATTACCGCTGATTGGTTCTACATTGGTGGACTGTTCACCAGACCAACCATTCACTGGACCAGCCTTCTCCTGGATCAACCAATGGATCGCAGATGTAAAAAAAGATAAGTCGACCAACGTAAATAAATGCATTTATAATATTATACAGCTGTCTCGTTTTCCGTTATTTCTTAAACGTAATATCAAAATCATTGTCGTATCGTCAACTGTATTAGAGTTGTAAAGAACTGTTTGCGGATTATTTTTTTTGTAACGTATTCTCAACTCCATTCATTTTAGCACAAAGGAAATCTATTTATCTTTTATCTGTTGGTACATTTTCATTTTTTTTACCTCATAGACAGTTTTTTCTGACATCTTTCTGTCATCTTATGATACTTATTTAAATAACTCAGCTTAAAACAACTTTCTTTAGTAGTATCATAAAAAATAAAAATATTTTAGTGGCGCCCTTATAATTTCTCAAAGAAACAAATGAACTAATGAACGTACTCACCCCTAGTCGAGGTATTTAACTATCATAGTTTTTGCCGTGATAAACATTTATAAATTTTGTTAATTATTGAAATATCTTTTACAACTAATTAAAGACGAAATTAAGATTAATGGTTGTTTTATTGTAAATTACATTTTTTCTTTTGGTACATTGTTATTTTTTAAAAGTTAACTAAATATTTTTATAAATTCACTATCAACATTTTAATCATATCACAAATTGACGCCCAACGTCATAATATGGTTACAACCATTGGTGGTTTCCAAAACATTTACGCAGATTGGGTCTTAGAGTTCAAGATACACTATATAAGAAATGTGGTGAAGCTGAAGGAATAGCAAAAAAGATGGCCATGGAGAGATGAAACAGCGAAACATTGTTCTGCTAGTTTTTGAGTTTGCAAAGAATATTTGACTAGGGACCTACGGCCCTCTAAATACCTGCCTTATGAGTAAGGATGTAAGGATGACAGTTCATTGTCAAAACGACAACCGTTCTCAGATAAAGTGGTCGGTGTTCTTTTAAACAAAATTTTTTTTCAGTAGATTGGGGTAGACGTTAATTTTTTAAATTTTTTATTGGTTACATAACTTTTTAATTAAAAATTGCAAAATTTATGATTATTCTCAATTTCTCAAGCACCAAACTACAAATTCGTAATTGGCACCAAAATATGAGTCCTTTTTATGGCTAAAAAATATACACATCAATTACCGTCTACAGATGCGCCTTATAGAAGTAATTTCAATAAAACCTTTTAAAACTTATTTTTTAGTTGAAAATTGCAAGAAACATGATTAATCTCAAAAACCAAACGAGCTACAAAATCGATATTAGCACCAAATAATACGTATTTTTAATAGCTAAAAAATTTACTTATCAATTGCCTTCTACAGATGCGCCTTATTGAAGTAATTAAAAAAAAACTCTTGCAAAACCATAAATGTAATGGCTATCCATTATTTCCAATACAATTTCGAAAATAATATCTTTGGTAACAAAATAATGTTGGTAGAAAATTGTTAAATCTAAAAACAAAATTACCCAAATTTTAAAATAAATTTAATTTACACTTAAGTGCATTTAGAATAAAACAACTAGATAAGTCAAATTATGCAAAACACCTACTTGAACATCCATTCTCACTTAAACACACCAATGACATCCAAATACTACACATCTGTGATAGAAAACAACATTTAGATTTCCTTAAAGAAATCGTAATAAAAAGACATCTAGCTGGTAAACAATATAAAATTGTTAATGAACTAATAAATCTTGGAAATTCTCCACTATTAAACGGTTTATTTTGGTTGATTCTTCATTTTATTTATAGATAAGACATAAATGTAACACAAATATATTAAGTTATTGTAAAGATCAGCATCATATAGTTTTTTTCTGGTTTTTCTATATCATTGCACAGTTATACTGATCTTAGAGGGAAATACATCCAGAATAATCCCTTAGGGCTAATAACATCTAGGCATTAATATTGTTATGTCTTGTCGTATGTGGTGTCGTGCATCAGATTGAAACCACATGCAAATTTCAGAGCAGTATGCAGAATGGATTCTTTTACGTCAGTGCCTATGTCTTGAATTTAAGATTCCAAGATAAAGAGCGTAAAAGCACCATCCACCGGTCATTTGCTAAGCAACAGATCAAAGGATCAAAGGTTTCGCTGACGATGCTCGTTGTGGCGAAACAGCTGTCATTATAGTTTAAAAGCTATTTTTTTAATTAAACTTGGAAGTTAAGTTCAAACGAATAGTTATATATTATTCTTAATCCATAATATAGCCTATTAATTGTTTGTATTCATTTTCCAAATTTTCTAATTATTAATAAATAGTTTGCTCATTTTTGCTATTTTATTAGGAATTTACAAATAACATCTTTTTGACATTATACCCATTGCATAATATTATTCCAATGCAAAATATAGATCTAGTGCCAAATTTATGCGACAGGTTAATTTTTGTTATTTCAAAAATTCTACTATTATTCTATTATCATGCATTATCCATTTTCATAGAACGTGATCCCGAAAATTGATCTTTTGAATTATAAATTAACTAGTTGTTTCGTTGGAATTAATTTGCAACCTCCGCTGGATCGATTCAAATTCTAATTTGTATTCACACATTATACAGTCCAAGAAAATTAGATTACGTTTAAGCTTTTCGGAATTTAAATGACGCCTTTTGTATTTCATATTTCGAAATTCCCAAATTGGATGAATTTTACTTTAAAATTTTGACTGTTGAGGTTTTTATTTAAATACAAGGCATTTTTTTTATTTAGTTATTATCTAGAAGTTGTTTGATTTTTGAGTAATTATGATACTTTATAGAACTCGTTGACGTTATGAAACGTCTTACTTTTGCTAACCAGTTTTTGGGACAACCAGTTGGTAATCTGGTTAATTCTTCTATATCTAAAAATGGAAATATCAATTCTATTATTTCATATAAAATTAGACATTCATTAAAATTGACATTTTTCTTTATAAAACAATGCAAACATAAAAAAATAATAATTATATAGACTAACTAAACGCTCGGCTATTCTACAGGGTTAGTATAAAGTATGGAACCTCCTAAGTATCTCCTCAACGGTTTCATATTTTTAAATGAAATTACTTATTCCCTTCTAAGAAGATCCAAGGAATTCAAAAATGCTATCAAATTTAATGTACCATTTGCGGTTAAACCGGAAATGCATATCAACTTTTTTATTTTAAATAGAACACCCTGTACATTTTTCCATTTTTGAATTCCTTGTGAAATTCTGCATACAGTAAAACTTTCCATTCATATTGTTATTGAAAAATTGAGGCTTTAATCAATAATTTATTGTTTTTGACTTAGTTAGCCATGGATGAAATGTCAAATGGTGAGTAAGGCAAACTTAATTTATGGAAACATCCTAAAAACTTGGCAACATAAAAATTTATTTATTTTAACAAAAAATAACACAAAATTAACAAAATTATATTAAATGTTCAAAATTACGCCCTTCTGCTAAACGGTCTTCTCGTAAAGAATTTTGCAAAAATTCGTTCGGCACTTGCAATTTTAGACTACCTGACCCAAAGACCGCTTCTCAAGTTTTTTTATACTTTTATACATTTTAAAGCTTCCAAAAGCTTCCTGGAGATTCTGGGTAGCTAATCAGGCCTAAAACACTATTTGCATCTCTGTCTTCACTACATACAACTAGACATACTAACACTGTCGACTGTGGAACTTTCTACAACAAAATCAATTCAAATATGTCTGTCTTCTTTTATCATATTCAATTATTAATTTATAGCACAGTCCAGTAAGTTTAAGTAAATTGTTTACTTACAAATATGGAACCCCCTAAGTATCTCCTCAACGGATTGATATTTTTAAATGAAATTACTTATTCCCTTCTAAGAAGATCCAAGGAATTCAAAAATGCTATCAAATTTAATGTACCATTTGCGGTTAAACCGGAAATGCATATCAACTTTTTTATTTTAAATAGAACACCCTGTACATTTTTCCATTTTTAAATTCCTTGTGAAATTCTGCATACAGTAAAACTTTCCATTCATATTGTTATTGAATAATTGAGGCTTTAATCAATAATTTATCGTTTTTGACTTAGTTAGCCATGGATGAAATGTCAAACCTTTAATTGTCAAATAAATTAATTATTGAGTAATCTACCTATCAGTGTAGTATAAGTTGTGCAATAATATTTCTCTCTGTTATTTGTTACTATTGTTTTTTCTATTATGGTGTATCTAAGTGAAGGAAAACGTATCGAAATTTTAATTATGCGAGGATATGGAGACAAACAGCGTTCTTATAAGGAAGTTTTAAACCTATTCAATGAAGTTAATCCAGATCACCAAATCACAAAATCAACAGTTGTGAAAACTGTAAGGCGTTATTTACGAACACATCACGTAGTAAATGAACCCAAGTCAGGAAGACCAAAATCCGCCACAAATGACAATGTAAAGTTGGATGTGTTACTATCACTTGAAGAAAATCCACAAACATCAACTACCCAGTTTTTTTTTAGTGGCCGTTACTGACATGTTTTACTGTATGTTACAATAGAGTTAGAATGCTTGATATATTGAATAGAGTTAATAGAACTCATGGAATCCGTTAATATTAGTACGGTGTTTATTTCTTCTTTATTCACATATTCTAGGGCTTTCCAAATAGCATATAGTTCAGAGGAAAACACCGAATTACTTGGTGTAAAATGTGTAAAATATTGTTGCATGTTTTCCAGCATTATTGAAACACTCACATCTTCTACTGCTTTGAATCCTTTAGTATACAGGGTGTTTCATTAAGAATTATCCATATAGTAACTGGAGAAACCTTAGCACTAAATATGAAGATTTAAGCCAAAACACTTAAATAAAATATTCCTCCTAACCGAGATATAGGGTGTTTTATTTTAACTATTTTAAATGATTGTATCCCATATTTTTGTCACCTTCCAATATTTTTTCTTCATACTTGGCAAAAAGTTTACACATATTAGGTTACTTTAAACAGTGGCAAAAGATAGTTTTTCTCGATTACCAGAGGCGTGCGGTAGGGATGGATACTTTCTTGTATCCCCCTACAATTTACGCCACTGTCGTAATAATTGTTTCTGCATGTTTTTTTGATTCTCCGTCACTTTCTACGTAAATATCATCCTCTTGTCTCAATACCATAGAGTGAGTAGTTTTCGAATTATTTGCATTTAAAGGTAATGTTTAAAATATCCATTTTTGTTTTATTGCTTATTTAACATGAGTTTCCTTAATAATTTAACCACCTTGATAACAAAATTTGTTAATTCTAATCGTAAATCCACATGAGTCAATAACTATTTCACTAAATAAATAAAATTTATTAGTTTCAAACGATTTTTTCATATTAATATTTATCAAAATTTCAGTTTTAAATTTATAAAAAAATAGAACTATGATTTTTATTATGAAATAACATGATGAATACATAAAATATAAACGTACTGAAACAATTATTTATTTGGACTACTGTAACAAAAAATTCTAGTTAGTTAACATCATAGTAAATTTTCGAAGTGGCTTCCATTGACTTCAATACATTTATTAATCCTTTTGGAAAAATTTCTCCTAACCTTTAGAAATATGTTGGGTTGATTCCTAATAAAACTTGCAACATTTTCTATTTGTTGCCATAATTCCTGTCGGGTATTAATTTCTTGAGCTTACACAAGTGTCTTCATATGTCCCCAAAAATAAAAGTCTAGGAGATTAAAATCGGGACTCCGAGTAGGCCATGGAAATTCACTCCCTCGCCCTATCCTTCTATGAGGAAATGTATTGTTTAGATAATTTCGAACCGCTAAAGGATAATGTGGTGGGGCGCCGTCTTGCATAAACCACAAATTTCTTCTTTGGATTAATAGTAAGTTTTCCAGCTGGATTTTGAAGTAATTCCAGATATGAACGGCCATTTAAATTTTGCACCTGCGAATTTGCTGCGAATTTTATCTTATTCATTAGTATCTGATAATAAAAATCAAATTTCTGAATTTTCATAAATTTAAAATTAAAAAAACATTGATATGAAAAAATCTTTTGAAATGAAATTTACTGAAACTAATAAACTTTATTTATTTAGTGAAATAGTTATTGAGGCATGTGCATTTACGATTAGAATTAACAAATTTTGTTGTCAAGGTGGTTATATTATTAAGGAAACTCATGTTGAATAAGCAATAAAACAAAAATGGATATTTTAAACATTACCTTTAAATGTAAATAACTCGAAAACTACTCACTCTATCGTATTGAGACAAGAGGATAATATTTACGTAGAAAGTAACGGAGAATCAAAAAAACATGCAGAAACAATTATTACGACAGTGGCGTAAATTGTAGGGGGATAAAAGAAAGTATCCATCCCTACTGCACGCCTCTGGTAATCGAGAAAAGCTATCTTTTGCCACTGTTTAAAGTAACCTAATATGTGTAAACTTTTTGCCAAGTATGAAAAAAAAATATTGGAAGGTGTCAAAAATATGGGATACAATCATTTAAAATAGTTAAAATAAAACACCCTATATCTCGGTTAGGAGGAATATTTTATTTAAGTGTTTTGGCTTAAATCTTCATATTTAGTGCTAAAGTTTCTCCAGTTACTATATGGATAATTCTTAATGAAACACCCTGTATATATATGTGTAGTCCTTGTATTCACTTATTTTAGTTTGGAATATTTTCCAGATTGTCAAAGGGTTCATTGCGGTTTTATCGTATTCCAACATCCTTTTGTTGCACATCGGGGGAATAAAATTCCAGGGAGTGAGGGATTGTTTAAAGTGGTTGTACGTAAGGGGTGAATGAAGGTTTAGGGTATGTTGGTATATGTCCAGTCTTACATGAAAAGGAAAATCCAACCTTGGATGTTGTTGAAAGATATTTCTGCAACGATTGGCAAAACGCTGCGGGTTTTTCTGGATATGCTGTTAAATATGCTGTATAACCAAGAGATCAATATATATCTTTGGTATAGGGTTGGTTTTCCCAATTCAGATAGTATACTGTATATAGGGCTTGTGCAGAATGCTGCCAAAATTATTCTACAAGCGTGATTTTGTAAATCTAACATGGTTAGTAGTGATGTAATGCTGTTTAGACGATCTTGAACACTACAACATTAACGATATTAAATTTGCTTTAGTTTTCACTAATGTTTATATTTTATTGGAGTTGCTAACAGCACGACTTGTGATTAATTAGCCAGGGCCGTACCCGTTTAACTTAGTAGACTCAATAAATATATAAAACAAGCAAAATTTACTTTTGATAACAAAGTATATATTCAAAATGAGGGTCTTCCAATGGGAAGTCCCATTTCTCCAATTTTAGCAAATATTTTTATGGATAATTTAGAAAACAAAATCTTTAATTCTAGTTATAAAAACAATATTGTATTTTGGTATAGATATGTTGATGATGTGTTAGCAGGATTTGTAGGTAGCGAACGACAATTAGATATATTTTTTAATTATATTAATACCTAAAATTAATTTTACTTTAGAAGTTGAAGAAAATAATTCAATTAATTTTCTAGATTTAACAATTGAAAAAGTTAATAATTTACTAAATTATTCAATATACAGAAAACCAACACAAACAGATGTAACCATACCATATAATTCAAATCATCCTATAATACATAAATTAGCAGCTTATAATTCTATGATACATAGGGCATTTTCAATTCCAATGGACAAAATTAACTATGATAAAGAAATTTATATCATAAAACAAATAGCTACATCTAATGGCTACCCAATTCATTTGATAAATACATTAATTAATAAAAAAGAACAGAAAGTGGCACTACAACTAATATTTCCTAAACAAACTAAAGAAATTAAAAGTTATAAAAATATTACATATTGTGGAAGTATTTCCAATAAAATTTCAAAAATAATATCTTCGGCAACATCAGCAATAATATCATTTAAAACACAAAATAATGTTGGTACAAAATTGTTAAATGTAAAAACAAAATTACCTAAATTAAAAAAATCTGGTGTTTACAAAATTAATTGTCCAAAGTGTAATGCTGTATATATAGGTCAAACACAAAGAAATTTTGAAGTAAGATTTAACGAACATTTAAGAGCATATAGATTAAAACAACCAGATAAGTCAAATTATGCAAAACACCTACTTGAACATCCAACCTCACTCTTTCACACCAATGACATCCAAATTCTACACATTTGTAATAAAAAACAAAATTTAGATTTCCTTGAAGAACTTGAAATAAAAAGACATCTAGCAGATCCACAATTTAAAGTTGTTAATGAACAAATAAATCTGGGAAGTTCTCCACTTTTAAAGTGTTTGCTTTGATTGAGTCTTCATTTTATACATAGATAAGACGTAATTGTAACACAAATATATTAAGTTATTGTAAAGATCAGCATGATATAGTTTTTTCCTGGTTTTTCTATATCATTGCACAGTTATACTGATCTTAGAGGGAAATACATCCAGGATAATCCCTTAGGGCTAATAACATCTAGGCTTTAATATTGTTATGTCTTATTACTTCCATACTTGGTCTAGCCTTATAACTACCTAATGAACATCAGGTACCTAGCTACAAAAATAAATAGTGACTTCAATATGTCAATCTGACGATGCTAGTTGTCTAGCGAAACGGCTGTCATTGAGTCTTTTAAAAAAGCAGTTTTTAAATAAATATTGGAAGTTTTGTTGAAACGAAGAGTTTTTTATTATCCTTACGGCAATAATGTTAAAGTTGTGTTTGATGGGTATAATGATGATGGAACCAAAGCATCCCAGAGAAATCGTCGATATTACAATTACTACTTTAATTGAATATTTGACGCCGATATGCTTCTAATTACAACGAAAGAAAAATTTTTAGCAAACAGCAAAAACAAAAATAGATTTATTAGATTTATCTTCTTTGCGATAAACTGGCTGTAAATAATATTCAATGAAGTCAAGCTGAAAGTGATGCTGTGCGTTAAATGTTGCTGGATAAAGTTAAAATACTGTTTAAATCAGTATGAACATTTTCTCTAATTTATTGCTTGCTTGTTCAAAGAGGTAATAGTGAGTGGCATGTTTTAGGGTTTAATTTGCAAGAGTGGAGTTAGTTTGAAAGGCTTACGTGAACAAGCAATTTAAGATCAGTTCAGTTTATTTTTATTAATTTTAATGATAATGCTAGAGAACAACCTACTTTTTGGAATTACAAAAGAGAACAAATTTTGCATTCATGAGCCATTAAGCAGAAACAATCAGTCACTCTGGTTAATACCTTGTGCTGCTCTAAGCAAAGTTTCACGTAATTTTTCAAGTGAGTTTTATATCTAATATATAAAATTCTCGTATTACGAGGTGCGTGATTAAACGGCTTTACTTAGAGCTAATAACATCTAGGCTAATATTTATATATCTTATTACTTCCATACTTAGTCTAGCCTCAACTACCTAATCAACATCAGGTACCTAGCTACAAACAAAGAAAATGTAACTTCAATATGTCAATCTGACGTTGCTAGTTTTACATACATATTTACTAGGTCTGAGAATAGGACAACTTCTATTTTTCATCTTCCTTAATGTTAAGGGTGGTCCACCCCTAAACTTTTTAAAATTTTTTTGACAAAATCTTTTGTTTTTATTTTTTTTATGAAACATACACACAATAAATTTTCACCAATCTACGATGCACCCTTATTTTGTTAATTATAAACTTTTTGGCAAGATCCACTCTGGCATTATGGAGCCATTGCAAGTTAAAAAAATACAAAGATCAAGCGAACAAATCTAAGAAAAAAATGCAGATTTGTCTGAGAAAATGTCGTACTTACTTGAATCACGATCACAAGATCCACGAGACGAACGAAATTAACAAAGAAAACTAGAACGAGGAGAAACTTGCATATTCATAGTCGACAGATGTAGAGAAATTGACCAACAACGCCAACAAGTTCATCGAGCATTTACGTCAGATTCATTTCTTCGACTAGCGTTCCAGTACGAGTCTTATGTTGAATATTATACTTATTCTAAAGTGGTTATTGATACTTTGGAAAAGTAACAATTAAAAACACTACCTGAACCATTTCACGGATTACTTATCGGTACAGATCGAAATTCTAGCCTGTTCCTGAAGTCAATTCGCATATTCGATTCATGTTCCCAAATGGGATCGTTTCGAGCAACAGAAATAGTTACCAAAACTGCTGCTACCAACCAAACCCACCTCAAAGCTCTCCTTTTCCCCTCGTCTCGGAATCACTACCCTAGAATACTTCAAGACGGGCGGCAGCTGGAGAGCATGTACGTAGATTCAACCCCCCTGTTGTTGACGACGTTGCTGGAATCATGGTTGACGACCATATAACTACGCGGCACATCGTGATTCGAAGAAGAAATAATGATCTTCAGTTCATCAGTGACACCTATCGGAGAATAATAAACACACTTTTTTTATTAATTATACCAACTCGAATTCAATATTCATCGTTAAGACAGTGGAGAGCGTTGCCTTTTAACTGAGGATCGTCTCCATTGACGCGAATTCTTTCAATGTTTTTACCTTTATTTTTTCTTATCACCTTTTCTGATGGATTCCATTAATTGAAATAGTAAATAGCATAAATAACATTTATTATGTACTAAATACCAAATTTCGGTATACAAACACAATTTCTGAGCAATAATTGCCAACAAATATAATATACTATACAATTTTTTGTAATATAATATTACACGACGTGGTTATCATTTTATAATTCTGTCACTCTCTGTCACTGTCACATTTTTAGAGAAGGCGACCCGATCGGGTATAACAGAATGTTCGAAATTCGAACAGACAGGACAAAGTCTGTCGGCTCAGATAGTATAAATAATGGTAAATGTAAAAGTAAGAAAGGTACACCTCAATTTATCTACAAACTATAAAACATAACTGCGAAAAGGTTGTTCCAATTGTTATCCTTCGGGGAAAACTTGCCGAGACAGTTTATTCAGCTCCATGCTGTAATTTATTTCCACACCAAAGTTTATTGTTTGTGTAGGTGTGACAGACGTCAACTAATTTAAGAGTAGCAATGTAACGGTAATAAATTCAGTTAAACAGATACTTTTCTGGGAATTTTCCCTTATTTTACTGAAAATATTTAGGTAAAGTAATACCGTATCAGGCAAAATAAATAGTACCAAAAATGTGTGAAATCGGGCACATAAATTGTATTAAATATATTTGGTATATTTGTCATTAGTCCATATTTAAGGGTTCCCTAGTAAAGCTGTAATGTTAGCAGTTGTTGGAAAATTTCGTCGCAATCGTAGTGTATTATGTCAACGTTGTAACCCTTATTCAGGGGCGCCAATTTGTAACCCTTTTTAGTCCCAAAAAGGCAGGGAGCCAATTTGTAACTAAAAAACTCTCCAAAAGAGATCCCGGCTAAGAGACCCTCTCCAGGGGGTGGTTGGACTCCAAGTTAATGCTCACTATAGGAAGGATTGGGATGTATAAGTAATAAGGGCGCCACTATCTTTTGAACGCTATCGATTAAGCAAACAAACTACACAAGAACTAAGGTGAGAAAGATAGAAACACCTTGTAATTACGTTAATTAAAAAACAAATAAAGAAGCTACTTGAAATAAAGACCGGCCACGCTACACCCTTAAGACTTACAGTCTAAGGTATATAAATGAAACTGTTTTTTTTTAATTGATTATTTATTGAAACTGTAAGTACTTGCTAATAATGAACTGGAGTTGTAACTTTAGGTTTCTGTGCTGTCTAGGAGGGCGGCTTTAGCTTCTTCGTGGAGAGATAAAAGTTTCTGGAAGTTTCTTTAATGGTTTTGGTAGCTTGAGATGTAATTGTTTTCTTAACGGCTCAGAAGTGGTTTGAAGGACTGTCTTCACATAAGGACCTTCCAAAAGCGGTAACTGGGCTCTAAATTAGTGACTCCAACTTGGAGGGTTGTATCTTTCTAAAAGTTTCACGTATGTGAGAATCATGGAGGTATGGGCGTTAGTATTGGACAGACTTTTCAGCAGGACAGCTAAATTTCGACAAATAAATTGTCTTATCCTAAGGTTTTCGAACACAGCGTCCATAAATATAATAAACTAATAAACAATATTGAAAATTATTAATGTACAGGACGGTGAAGCCGGTCCTGTTTTTTATACCTAATGCAAAAAAATTGTCATTAGGCTAATGTGTTTTGAATGAAAAAAGTATACTGGTTTTAGTAAAACTTTGAAACAATCATATATTTGTACTAAGTGTATGTTTGTGAAAAATGGATTGAATATATTGCAGTGCAAAAGTGGTTTTTGTTTAATAACTATTATTAATTGTTTGACTCTAAAGCAAGTTTTAATAGCGTGGTTGAAGACTACGCTCTAAGATTTTTATGAACTTAAAATTTGTCAATAATTATGTTTTTCGACGATCGTTAAAAAAAGTCCACTTTTTTTCACAGTTATTAGTTCATAAAGTACCACTTTTTTTCACGTGTTAAAAAATGACAGCTTACAGTCTAGTTATAAGAAGTTTTGTCATCAATTTAGTGGTCTGTCACGATAGCGTATGAGCAAGCACAAGGTCCTACTAAGCAAGAGGTCGTCGGTTCGAATCCCGCGTCGGAACTATTTTTTTTATTTATTAAATACTTATACCTATCCAGGGATAGGTTATCAAAACTGGGAAGTATTTAAAATTATTCCTGTTAACCAAATTATATATCAATAAGTCAAATAAATTCCGAAAAAAATTCTTTATCGGAGCCAAAAATTAATATCATGAACTCAAATAATTGTACTTTCAATATAAATATAATGAAGTAAATAATAATTGTTACACACGATACCTAATTATAATTTGTTATAATAAAAAAATATTTAAAACAGTTCAATAAATAAATTTGTTATATTTGTTCTCTCTGTTTATTTATCTACAAATTAATAGGCTACATTCTGTTACTAATTCTGCAACAAAACGGAAAATAAAGTAAGTATGGGACAAAATTTCTTACGATCGTCGAAAAAATATTGTATGCAACACATGCATAAAGTGCCTTTTTTTCACTCTTGGGATTGCGGCACCCACCTTCGGTTCGTGCGCGCAAATTTCCCAATCGTGAAAAAAAGTACCACTTTATGCACTTGTTGCATAAATTACTATTTTAACTTACGGAAAACTGCGTCAAGGGTAATGCTATTATTGCTAACCAGTGTGAGAATATTATTCAATCACAAGAGAGAGAATGTAAATACATTTAAATTGCATGAGGAGAGACGTATTGCAGTATATTTTTTCAGTCTCAAGAGAGGGAATTACAGCATTCTGTAATCAAATTTTATTTCAGAATTGGCAAATTCTGTGATGATCGCGGAGAAAAGTCTCTCCAGAATCATTTGGGTTGTTGTGTCTGGTCATAGAATATACGGTATACACATAATATTGTGACGCCTTTTGATTAGATTAGATCAGATTGTTTTAGGCCGTAGTCAGTTAAACTTCTTTGCATCTATGAAGATCTTTTGTGCCTACCTTAATCTACTAAAACTCTAGAACGCAAAAACTTCTATCGAAGTTGAGCAGCTTTCTAGAGAGCATATTCCTAATTTGATAGGGATTCGGAGCAACTCTTTCTAGAAATTTAAGTTGTTTGCAGAACAATGCTACGCAGTGTCGAGTGAAAGGACTTACAGTCAAGTTTACTTATATCTTTTTTGCTCATTTCGTGAAGGCATTTTGTTCCTTCAGACGATGTATCTTGTGACAACTTTTGTCAGAGACTTAAATACCTTTTGTCTTGCGAGTAATGAAAGAATCCATAAACAATGGTTTCAACAGGATGGCGCAACAAGCCATACAGCCGACCGCTCCATAAATTTGCTCCATGAACATTTTGGTAACAGAATAATATCTGGTCCATCTCTGTAATCTCGGTAATCCGTATATACTCGGAAAAAACTATTAAATATCTACGTATAAATATTGCTGTGACTGCGTTTTAAGAATTAACTTTTTACCCAAAAAATGATTTGTCATAAATCAGCATGGAGCGGTTTAGGCCATTTTTAAATTAATATATTATATTGGAAAAATCCAGAGCTTTTAAAAGTTAACTTATCACGTCCTGATCATTGGGAAAACATAAATCATTTATCAACTCCTGTAACATTAGTGAAGTATTTTATCAAGCTGAAAAGCTTTAACTTTCAAGATGAAGATGTGTTGTTCGAGACTTGACTCACTAATTAAGAATGATACACTCCAATAATATTCTGAAAGCTGGCTGGTATTGCGGTGTTAGTCCAGGAAGATTAGGTCGAAAAATACTTTTTGCCTCGACATTTACAAAAAGTTACATTTTACGTACTCATTTCCGGATGAAAAATCGATTAGTTATTAAGGCTTTTTATGAAGTACTTTACGTCCGCAAATTCTTTTCGTCCGCTGTGGTTGCTATATTAGGGCACGGTTCGAGAACGGCTAATTGGATCAATTTCGTAGATTTGTGACAGTAACTGTTTTTTGCTGTTGTCGATAAAGTATTTACGAAATTCGCTAGATTTTAATGTTAATAAATACACAAAGTGTAAATACTATATTCTATCCATGGTTTGCTTGAAAAAAAAGTTTTTCTACTTTTATATGCTCTATAAAGATGTGCTGGAAGCATTGAAGCGTATCGAGCCAGATTTAAATCCTAATCGGTTAATCGTTGATTATGAAATGGTTAGGTTAGGTTAGGTTAGGTTATTTTTAAAATAAATTATTTTAATGTAGAGATAATATTGGAGCGGTTATTTTTGGTTAAGGTATTATTGGATGGGTTTTTTTGGCAGGATATTTTTGTATGGTATGTTTAGGTTATACCCATAGAATTGACAGGATGTGTGCTGCAAATATCATCAAAGATAATGAAAAAAACTGGAGCTATTTTATACATGTAAAATAATTAAATTATTATTTTCCACAAAAATAATGTAAGAAAATTAATTTTTTAGTGTACATCACGGTTAGTTACGAGGAAACAAAACGTGAAAATGATAGAACTAGAGAATTTATATTTTAGATTTTTATTTTGTAATTTGCACGTTCTTTCGACATCTTCAATAAATGAACATTGATTATATTCACGTAAACCAAATTAGTGTATGAAAGAGAGCGCCTAATGTAACATCATGACGTTTGACATAGAATTGGCCCTTAAGGGTCATAAATGAGCTCGTCTTCTTGTTTATTCCTTTATTTCAAATTGGAAATTATTTAAAAATATGTAAACCTATTGTAGTTTTTTTTATGAATGAATAAACCTTATTATTATTATATGTCGCCTGTACCTGTGTCGAAACACTAATAGTAGTATTTATTAAGAATAATAAAAAACTCCTCTTTTGAACGTAACTTCCAAGTTTATTTGAAAAAATTATCTTTTAAATTACAATGACGGTCTTTTCGCAAGATTAGCATCGTCAGATTGACATTTAAGTTACATTTTGTTTGCTAATCTTGCGAAACGGCCGTCATTGTAATTTAAAAGATAATTTTTTCAAATAAACTTGGAAGTTACGTTCAAACCAAGAGTTTTTTTATTATTCTTAATAAGATGAACTTCCAAAAAGTAAGGGTTAGTACAATAA
Organism: Ophraella communa; assembly: GCA_035357415.1. Classification (NCBI taxonomy): domain Eukaryota; kingdom Metazoa; phylum Arthropoda; class Insecta; order Coleoptera; family Chrysomelidae; genus Ophraella; species Ophraella communa. The sequence goes on from CM068982.1 coordinate 24,140,798, forward strand.
ATTTAAGTAGTAAATATATAAGCCCAAGAAAAAACACTTAGAATATTGTATATCATAATGCATTAGAATAATAAACACACTTTTTTTTATTAATTATACCAATTCGAATTCAATATTCTTCAGTTTCTATATTATTTTCTTGGTAATCTTACATTATAATGGGAGTTATTTTAAAAAATAATCGATAGAAATCATTGGAATATATATAATAGCCTTTTATTTTTATATCTTTGATATACAAAATTCAGGAATGGACGTTTTATGATCCTACTGAATTTTAATGATATTTATTTACGATATTATGAATATTATTTTGGAAATAAAAATTTTATGACAGTTTCTTATTGCTGAAATAAAAACAGAAATCCAAGTTTTATCCATATTTTATGATTTTATTCCAAATAGGCAGTATGGCTAATCAATAAGTTTACTAACAACTTCGTTAAATTGTAAAATATTTCATTTTGCATTCTCAAAATTCAGTTAAACAATAAAAAATACTAAAGCACAATGATACAAAAAGGAAAAGTTTTACAAAACACACACTTAAAGAACAAAAACATCAAAATTAAACAACTTAAAAATCAAAGGTATTATAGAGACAAATTATTTTTTAAATAAATTGAGGATAATAATGTATTCAATTTATGATTTTAAATTATTATAACATTTAAAAATCAAATAAAGATATTAGATAGGAATAACTTTTTTATTAATATTTGTTAATGTAACGTCGCCCATATTCCAGAAAAAAAAATAAAATGACTTTATTTTCCTCAACTTTAAGTAGACACTTCTTGGGAAAGCATACAAACCTATATCTTGTCCTTAAATGTTTTGCAATTATTTTGACTGACACTATATATTGACCAATTGGTGGTATTCAGGCAGTTATAAGATTATTAACTGTATACCATCTGGTTTTAATAATGTAATATTTTGTAACCAAATTAGCACTTTTTAATTATATAAATTAATTTTTTCGTCCATAAACTTAGTTTCATAACAAAAAAGTTAATTTTTTTGATTAAAAAGTGGAACTTTTCTTATCTCTGTTTTCTCAGTATTACTTAACTCTGCGAAAAGGAAGGGAATCTTAGTCCGGTTGTTTTTTATGTTTTGGTAACTCATATTGTACATTGCATTGTATGTATGTGTGGAATTACTGGTGTTAAGTACACTGCGACCTATGAGATCTACTGTGTCCCTCTTACTTGCCATTAGCTCTGATATTTTCTCAGACTTATAGCAGTTTTTCTAGTCCTACTTTCCTAAAAAAGGTTAGGACATCGTCGGGCTTCAAATTAGGTAGATCCTCCTCCTCTGTTTCTGTGCTCCAAGGTATCTAACAGTAGAATTTTGCGAGGCAAGATATTCCGAGAGTATGTGTATGAAGGTTTCGTCCTCTTTCTCGCATAATCTGCACTTTGCTTCATCTTCTAACCCTAGTTTCCTCATGTGACTTCTTAATCAGCAATGTCCGGTTAATATTCCCATTAAAATTCGGAGACTTTTTTTACTACTGAGGTTGAGACAGGTACGAGATCTCTTCTGGTTATAGTTTCCCAGAAGTATCTTAGCCTGTCTCAGACCTTCCAGCTGATTCCAGTACTTGGATTTTTCTTTCTCCATTTCTTTTATTAGTTTTTCTAAGATTGCGCTGCTGCTGATACCACAGCATGGTTCCGGATGTGGGGTTTCGGCTCCTTTTTTTGCCAGCCTATCTGTTCCCTTCTATTCTTAAGTGTCCTGGGACTCATAGGAGGGTGACAGTATTCATCTGGCCTAGTTTATTTAGCTTGCGTAGACATTCCCAAACCATCTTCGAACTGATTATATTTGACATCAGTGCTTTGATGGCTACTTGACTGTCCAATATAATCACATTCTCTTGTCTGCGGTAGTTTCTTACTATATTAAAATCCGCACATCTTTCGATGGCGCGGACTTCTCGTTGAAAGATGCTCGGGTATGTGCCCAAGCTTTCTGAGTATTTGGCTGTTGGTCCAAAGATTCCTATTCCAGTTCCCTTATCTAACTTGGAATCGTCCGTATACCACTTTATGGCATTCTGGTTTAAATTCTGTATGCTGTCTTCTTCCCGTTCAGATTAAGTACTCAACAACTCAAGAAAGCATTGTACTCCTATTTAAATTTCACAGAACAATGAATTTTTGTTCGTGGCTCGATTCGTTACCAACCTGACACCTGGAATGTAGATGACTGAAGTAAGATTTTATTTTCTGACGAGTCAAGATTTTGTTTACGTTCACCTGATGATCGTGAAAGAATATACGGAAGAAGAGGTGAACGGTTCGATTAAGCACATTTTTCTAAAAGACTTAGTTATGGAGAAGGATCGGTAATGGTATTGGGAGTCATAAGCATGGACGATCGTACTGATTTGGTCATTGTTGGCGGCGGGGCAATGACAGCTGACCGATATATTCGTGATGTCCTAGAACCACATGTCATTCCATTTGCACCATGTTTATGCATGACAACGCTCGTCCACATATTGGAAGGACTGTATCTCTATATTTGGACGAAACAGAAATTCAAAGGATGAACGTAATGATCACGTAGCCCAGACTTCAATCCAATTGAACACGTGTGGGATATGATGAGTAGACAAGTTCGTAACCGAGTTCCTACTCCAACTAATTTAACTCAATTGAAAGATGCTTTGGTCCACCAGATGGAGATTCGACTTTTAATAGAGCGTATGCCACGACGTATTGTCACATTTCACAAACAAATCAAGATATGTGGGTAAATAAAAAAAACGAAGTGTTGGAAACAAATGTATATGAGGGGAGTATGAAATTATTTTAAAACGTCAGAATTATAAACTTAAAAGCACAGTTTTTTATCTACAAGTTGCCAAAAAAATCAAAGAAATTAGCCTCCGCGTTCGGAATAAATCAATATTTTGAATGGATCGAATTTCAAGTCGGTGAGAAAACGGATAAATTCAATAATTAATTAAATTTATTAGGGACGCTACTGACTAAAACATTTTGCATGTATCTTTCAAAAATGGAACGTTGTGATCACGTGAGGTGAATGCAAAATTGACAATCAATTGTTTCTGTATCTTACTGTTATTTAGACATAAATCTGGATAAAATTTAGTTTGGATTCTATCTATACTTTTAATCGTTTAAACTTGAAATAATCATCGTCTATTTTACATTTTTCGTTGAATGTCACTTAAATATTTCTTGAATTTATTTTCGTAAAAGCTTTCTGACTCTACAATTTAAAATTAGCCCAATAAAACCTAAATTATAGTTTGAAGTATAATATTCTCTTATTGATCTATTATTTACCTTTAGGTTTATTTATGATCGACTTTTATTCGTTTTCATAGTAACCGAAGTATTGATCTTACAAATTTAATCGTGATTAGTTTTTACATCCATTTATCATCCCATAATTATGAAATAAATTTTACCATACGGCTCTTAAGTTAAAATGCAAACAACTACAATACTTTCTTTTAAAAGTTGTTTTTTTGGGTTGAAAGTTGTAAATAAGGAAGAAGAATTAATTTTTTTTGTTATCATTGGAAAGGGTTTGAAACAAGCTTTTAAATGATGTATTACTTGCCATATGGTGCCATTTAAAATTATTTTTCGTCGACCTCTACGAAAAGTTACATTTTACGTACTGATTTCCGGACGAAAAATCGACTATTATTGGAGGCAAGTACTTTTCGTCCGCAAACACTTTTCGTCCGCTGCGGTTGCTATGGTACGGCACTGTTCGAGAGCGGCGATTGAATAATTTTCGTTTAATAAAAACGTAGGCGCCTGTGACAATTACTGTCATTTGCTGTTGTCAAATGAAGTAATTACGAAATTCGCTAGATTTTACGTGTGAATAAGACCGCGGTGTGTGTTCAAAGTAATCAAAAATGAATAGTGATAGCGATGTGGATGTAAGTAATACTCCTCCGGAGCTACGGGAATTGGCAAATACGGCCACGTTGGATTTACTCCCACAGAAATCACGAATTTTATACGAAAAACAATACAACAAATTCAAGAACTGGCGTCAGGAACATAAGGTCGAGAATCTCTCAGAAAATGTTCTTCTGGCCTATTTTTCTAGTAAAGCTGATGAGAATAATTATAAGTCCTCGACGCTATGGTCAATATACTCTATGCTAAAGTCTACACTAGCCATCAAGGAAAACGTTAACATATCCAAATTTCCGAAACTTATTGCATTTTTGAAAAAACAAAGCGTTGGGTACAAAGCGAAAAAAATCTAGAGTATTCAGTCGAGATGAAATAAACAGATTTCTTGGTGATGCCCCTGATGACACTTATCTTTTGCACAAGGTAAAATGTTTTTAGTTATTTTGCTGATGCATTTATTGTTATATTATATTTCAGCTCTGTTTGATTATTGGAATTGCTGGGGCTTGTCGAAGAGACGAACTACGTAAAATAACGACCAAGGATATTGTTTATCAAAGCAACATGCTTGTAATAACCATTCCAGACTCAAAAAATGGTAAAAGGCGTGTTTTTACAGTTACAGACAAACTTTGCGACGGAGTGAATCCTTTAGAAATATTTCGACAATACTCCAACTTATGATCAAAGCATTGTAATCATAATATATTTTTTGTCAATTATAAATCAGGAAAGTGTACAGTGCAAGTGGTTGGTGTGCATACATTTGCAAAGATACCTAGCTTAATCGCAAAATACTTAAAATTGCCGAACGAACTAGAGTACACCGGGCATTGTTATCGGCGCACATCTGCAACACTTTTAGTCAATGCCGGCGCAGATATGCTGTCACTAAAACAGCACGGAGGATGGAAATCCTCAACAGTCGCCGAGGGTTACATTGAGGATTCCATTCCCAATAAAATAAATATATCAAAAAGTATTTTAACTGGTCAAGCACTCCGAGAGGGAAGTTTTAGAAATAGTGATGCCGGAGCATCTGCATCTGAAGTTGCATCAACAAGTACCCAAAATCAAAACTTGTCTCTGGCATCTTCTTCGACAGCAGGAATTAATATTAATAATTGCACAAACTGTTCTTTCAATATCCATCTTCGAGATTGATAATTTTGTAGTAATATGATTTAAATAGAGAGTTGTTACACTTCAAATCAGAATACATTTTTTATAATTTTATTTGAATTACGATCGAGTCTGCAGTTGGGAGAGTGGGACGTAGCCGGGGGTAGCAAATAGGTGAGTTCTTACTTTCATAAAAGCGTAGGGGACGACGAAAAAATGTAATATGCACCTCGGCGAAAACTGTCTATTGTCTCGCCTGCTTGCTAATTTGCATGCTCGACTATAATAGACAGTTTTTCGTCCTTGGTACATAAATAACTATTTCCAAAAGGGCCCACGTCCGTCATTTTTTATGATTACGTCACCTACTATCTATGAAAAAGTAATATACATTCCCTAGTTCACTTTCCCAAAATTTCAAATTTCTAATTCTAACGGTTCAAAAAATAAATGGGGGGGAAGGGACTTTAGAACCGCACTGTATGTAATTACTATTGCAAACCTCCTTATTTCAGTTGATCTTAAAATTGTTAAATCGAAACGATAACGTGATTCTCTGACACGTTCAGAAAATCCGTAGAGATATAGAAAACCGAAATTATTAGCTAAAATCAGTTCGAGCAAAATTTTATTCCTCTTGTTTGAAAAGGATTTTTATTTTCATCTTTTTACTATCCTTTGAATTTATGTGAATCGAACGCTCCGAGCAATTGGAATCGAGTCAATGAACTAAAATGTAACGTTTTAAAATTTTTCAAGATTACTACATATATGAGATCGGAAAATATATTGTAATGTTTTAAAATAATAATAAATATAACTTACCCAATATATAACTTGAATTGAAATAAATTATTAAAAATGGATGTAATTTTCGAATCTTTTCATTAAATGATCAATACACCAAAAATTTCTTTATTAGAGGCAATCCAATAAATCTTAATTCACACAAGAACACAAAACTATCTTGATAAAATGAGTTCATAAGAATGAGCACTAACACCAGTAGTCGATCCAAGAATCAAAGTCCAAGATCCTATTTTCTGTTTAAGCTAAAAATAAAAAGTAAATGAGTATTAGAATATGTTAATAATGAATTATAGGAATCTAATATTAGGAAGAAACCAACTATATTAGTTATATTAAGTTAGTTAGATCAAAATCCAAATAAGTTATAATTAAAGTTAACAATAATAATAAGTTTAATAATGTTTTTTTTAATAGGTAGTTATAAAATAAGAACAAGTAGGTGTAGATAATTTAAAATTATTATTTAAGGTAGAGAATATTCAACTGTATCCAGTTAGTAATATAAGTAGAAGAATTTAAACTCAACAAACTAATATTAGCTATTAGAGCAAAATAAATAATATCATAGAAAATGAATATAACTTAATAAATAAATATGACTTACCCAAACAATATTTACAAAGTCATTTAAGCATCAAGTGATGAGTCCTGTATTATAAAGTATCGGATAATAGTACAAGACTAGTACTTCCTATGTTCTGGTACATCTCATATTTTGATAGAAATACAATACTTAAGACAGAATCTAAAAAGAAAGATATTGAAATTTATTACATGTAAGAATACAACTGTAAGAAAGTGATGTGTTTGTCTACAAGCTAAGACTGTTTAATTAAAGCTTAATCAAGGACATTATGATTGATAAATTCAATGAAAAAACACTGTAAATAGTGAAGTGGTGATCAAAAACTGTTGATTATAAACTTAAAAGATGTGATTGTAGTGGAAAGACATAAACTTAATATTAGATGATTGATTGATGTTATAATTGTATGTTGTTGTAAGGTAATTAATTTAAGTGGTTTGTTGATGATATTATGTATTATTAATTCGTTTATTCGATAAAATTTGTAATTGAATCGTTATGACGCAGTAGATTTAAAATGTAAATAAAAACTAAAATAAGCGGTGTCATATGAAAAAAAGGTTATCTGACCATATTAGAATATGTAAATTTTTAATTTTTGTTAAAATTAATGGCCAAAAAGAGATATTTGCTCAAAATTGTTAAATTTAATGTTGATTATTGTCAAAATGTCCGCCATTGTGTGCTCCATAAAGTCAGCACTTTTAATAGGGAACAATCGATTTTAAAATTCTAAGAATGTTATTTTATAATGAAATAAGCTATGCAGATTTGATTTATAACAATTATAAGGTCAGAAAATGTTAAATTAAAAATTCAATTTTCTAAAAATTTGAGGTAAATGGGGTTAGGAAAAACAAAACACGTTCGAAAAGGCAGCCATTTTTCGATTTTCGGGGGTAACATATAAAAGCCCTTGGAAAATGAGAATCGAGGTCACTCTAATTTCATCAAAAGGCCAATCCACGTTAGTCTTCTTTAAAATTATCATAAATCAATGGCCGACTATTGTTAAAAAAGAAAGATGGCTGAAAATTAATCTGATCAACTATGTAATTTATTATAAAACTAAAATATTGGAAATTTGTATATGGAAATTGTGTACTGGTGAATAAAATATCCTATCCTAAGAAGAAAAAAATAAATATTTTTTTTACTAACCTGTCATAATAATAAAGAAACCCTGAAGAAGTCAAGGAGATATCACATCCAGTGGTTTAATCCTTTTGGTATCCATCCAAGGAAGTGCTTGCACGTGTTGTAGGTGATATACTGGTAAGAAACCGAGTGTGGGAGGCCGTCACGGAGGATTTTCCATCTTTCATCCTTAACAGCGAGTGAATTTACGGTATGTTTTAACATTATTCATTAATATCACTTTCATAACTCCTATAAAATATTGTGAGTAGTATATTTCAATATCTTTAAACACTATTTTAAAATAATCTTGATCTGAATACATTGCACTGCTGAATATTTTATTTCGACTAATAAAACATACGCTATTCGATATTTTTCACCCCAGCAAATAACCGTTAAGCATCACGTGTTCTTTTGAATGGGGATAGATGCGCACGAAATTACCATAGCCGCATCATTCAGTAGGTATAGTGTGTATTAAAAATTTTAAAGTGAAAAATTAAAATAAATAGTTATATCGTTGGATTTTAATTTATTAGAACCGACTTCTGTTGATAAGAGTTTTCCGTGCTTTGAAAATTAATTTAAGTAGATCAAATCTAAAATTATAATAATAAAATTACATATTTTGAGTTTGAGAATAATTTTTTTTTACAATAAAATAGCAACAAAATAAAGAAATTTTGAGGTGTTTTGAGTTAAATAAAGACTGAATAAAATTGAAACATAAATAAACATAAATATAGCCCCACAAAACTTTAAAAATAAAAATTTAAAATTAAAAAAAAACAACAATTTGATAACTATATCAATTATAAACTATATATATTCAATCATCACATTTATATAATTGTAATAATATTACAATATGTATTTATAAAAAAAATCAAATTATTAAGTAGGTAAAAAATGTAATAAAACGTATACTACCAATAGGAGTAACAAATGCATATACTCGTATTGCTGTGTAATGATTCTTGTTCTGAATATCAGATTTTAAAGCAAGAGTTGTCCAATATTATTTTTTAAACAAATATTGCTAGTTTTCCATCAAATATATAATGTTGCACGATATATTACATATAAATTGTTCATATGTGAGTTTCGACTTCAGTTGCTTGCTTGGTTGGTTGTTTATGTGTTGCTTCTAGTATAGGTGGGTGATTTAATAGCAATCTGTTTCGTTCATTCTTTCATCGGAAAACGTTTAAAGTACGTTAAAAAAGTTTAATTGCGTCTAGTCGTCTAAATAATTGATAAAATAATAAGGTTATCAGAGTTAAGCTATTTGTAGCTTTTTTCGTATCTGTTATTTTAAATTGTTTTTTGAAAATAGCTGAATCTATTGCAACTCAAAAAGAGCATGTTTGCCCATCTCTAACTAGGTTCCTCCTTTCTTCCGTTGAAGACGCTATCAATGGGTGGGAAGACTGAAGCCGTAGTGTAGTATAATGAGGAAATATTAACAACAATTCGGTGTTCTCCATTTTTTTCAAAATCATGCAGGAAGACAGAGCAGCAATCAATTACCCCAAAAACCAAAAAAACTTAAATTAAAAATTTTGTAGCATAGTTATTCCATCCTCAAATTCAAATTCAGAAATTTGCCGCGTAAACGACTGTTGGCGGATGGTTTACGTCACTACTCATATGTGTCATTGAAAGCGCCATCATTTTATTGTAAACAATGTATCTGCGAGATTGTGCGACGTTTTTTATTTATATTTATTCATCTCTTTTCTTTATTTTTTGATGATTTTCATAAAAATAAGTCAGTTAGACATTTTATAATGCAAAAAGCACAAAATAAGTATTTACGCTGTTGCTTTTACATTTCGAAATTCAGCTGCATTGAAACCTAACCTAACCTAACCATGAAAATGTCTAAGGATGGTAAATTGTTTGACAATGCTTTCACAAACCCTACTGACGACATTTTATGATTGCATAACACAAATAAAACCAATAATTCACAATAAAATCAAAAATAAAAGTCCAACTCTCTCAATTAACACACATTAAATGTAAACAAACTGTCATCGATATGAGTTTTGACGTCACGACCAATGAAGGTGCGTTTCGACTTCTATTTGAATTTATCGATTTTAACTTACTTTCAATTTGATATATAAAAAATAATTGTTGCGTTGTAATGAGTTTAGGATTAAATATTTATAATTTACTATATGATTACAAAGGAATTTCATTGATTTATTTCTAATGAAAACACCGAATTATTGTGTAGGATAAAAAGATAAAACATAGCAGTAAAGTGCTCTTTTTACGCCTCAAAAGGTGGCCAGGCTCAACTGCGCCTTGCCTGTCCATATTTTGTTTGGACCTGAAAAATGCCACTTTACGGGCTAGGTATCAAAATAAATTTTAAGTATGGTTTCATTACTCTTTTTATTTGGTCTAGAAATTACGAAATTACAGCAGTAGTTTCGCATTTTATTTAAAGTTTATTTCACATAGGTATACATTATTTAAATTATCGATATCTAAATGTCATCAACTGTTTCATTATATTGCGTTTTCTTTATTTTACTGTTTCTTTCTTTTCGTACGATGCACTTTCGTTCAGTAAACGGTTCATATACCGCTGTCGTTGTAAAGTACATAAATAAATAAATAAAGCGATGGTATACGGATCAGAATGCAGAATATGAACTTTGGCATTACAAACCGGAATTTCGATTTATTTGCTCTCCCACACCTCTTGTAACTTCGCCTTCATGGCGGTTAAGTTCACTATACAATGTAGTGTTTGAAAAATATGCATAGTATTTTTTCATAGGATATAGGATTCCTTTATTATAGTTAACGTTTTCCATAGAAATATTTCAAGAATAAGGTTTAGTTATGTTAAGTTATTTAAATTTAATAAACGTGGGTTGATTACACAGTTTTTTAACAAGATATAAGAAATTTTTAATTCAATTGATTGTACTAACCCTTACTTTTTGGAAGTCCATCTTATTAAGAATAATAAAAAACTCACTATTTATTTAAAAAATTGCTTTTTTCCGCAAACGTCAAAAAAAGTAGACATTATTAACGTCAATTCATGAAGTTGAAGTATGATTTCACAGACGCCACTTTTTTGTACGGCCGTGAGCGGACAAAAAAGTACTTTTTTGTACGCTGACGGCCGTACAAAAAAGTAGAATTTTTAACAGGGAAAATAATTATTAGTTGAACTTTTAAACTTTATTATCGAGAATAATTATTAATAGTAAAATTACAGCTATTTAAGGTTGCACCGCACATATTTAATGCACTACCTGATTTATTCACTTCCAATTCAAGCGAATTTTGTGCAGAGTTGAAAGAGTTCATCGACAAAATTTCCTGTGACTCCTTACTTGTTGTTGCTTCTGTTACATCAACGTCGACATAATTTCGCTCATGAGAAGATGCATTCAGGTACAGTGAAGAAGAATTCGACATCAAGATTTTTTCTGCAGTTTGTTTTTTATTAGACAAAGAGTCTTCAATGTATCCTTCAGCGACAGTGCTCGACCTCCAACCTCCATGTCGTTTCAAACAAGTAATATCAGCTCCAAGTAATATCCACAAGCAAAGTAGCTGAAGTTCTTCTTAACGCATGGCCGGTGTAATCTTTTGAATTCGGTAGTTTTAAATAAGTTGCTATTGTTTTGGGTACGTTACTAATTGTATGAATTCCCATGACCATGCGATAACATTTTCCCTTTTGAAATTTCATAAATTATATATGTATATTTTCTGTAAGGATTTATATATTTTTCTCCAATAATTGTGAACGATCGTGGCTTTTTAGATTTACTATCAGGAATCTTTATATGAATAACAGATCCTAAATCTTTTATATCGTCTATTGTCATGTTTACCATTTCATCGCATCTACATGCTCCAGATACGCCCATTATTAGAACAACCTAAAAGTAGTATGTATTTAAAAACTTGATTGTATTTATGCAGGTTAGAATATTATAACTAACCTTAATTCCTAGATATTGCTCATCAGGTGCATTATTTAAAAAATCTTCAAACTGGTCTTTTGTGAATACCTTTGACTTTTTGGGAGTATACCCTTCATTCTGCTTCTTCAGATAAGCAAGTTTCATATATTTGCTAATATCTAATCCATGTTTAATATTTAGTAATGACTTTATCATGGAATACTGAGACCACATTGTTGAACTTTTCATTTTTAATTTAGTTGTCATTTCAAAAAAATAAGCTAGTAGCACATTTTCCGAATAGTTTGAAATGTTGCACCATGTGAGAAATCTTTCGTAAGCATGATTATAAACTCTACTTGACTTAGTTGGAATTAAATCATTCGTAGCAATGTCAACAATGTTGGGCGGTGTACAGTTGGGTTCTGAATCCGACATAATATAATTTTGATGCTCAAGTACTTACCAAAAATGCACAGTCCAATTGTTGCTTTAAATCACTTACAATATTTCTGACATTGTAAAATATTATTGAACTGTCAAATTTGTTTTTTACTTGACAATCACAAAACCAGTAACCACGGAAATGTAGTGCGCAGTTTTATAATTATTATTCTCTGAATTTATCAACTTCGTTGCGATCGTTTTGAATGTTTATTTAAATATTAATTAGTTCTATAGTCTGGATGCCGTTTGCGGAAAAAATAGCAAATTTCATTCGGAGCAAAAGCACTTTTTGTGGCTCGTCTGAAATTGTCGGCCTCACTAACGTTCGGCGATCAAACATTCAGACTCGCCACAAAAAGTTATACTTTTACTCCTAATAAAACAATACTATTTTAACCTCAATGACAGCCGTTTGGCTAGAAATGTCACATTTTTGTCAGATTGACATATTATATTTCTTTATTTCATATCCATACAATTATTTATAAATAACACCAACTCATTAAATAATTTGACAATACTTGACATAAAATAAATATCCTAACTCCACTAAATCAACAAAAACTCCATGGCAATGGAATTTATAAAAAAATATATAAACGTGGATACTGAAAACATAACATTCTTCCCCCTTCAGGATGCAATGAATCCATATCTTGGAATTCTATTAATCAGGAGAAAATCGTACTGGTGACTTTTTAACTCGGGAAGATCTTCGTGGCGTATTCGGCAGTGTACTATTTTCTTTCGGGCACGAATTTTGCATCAACCGTGGCGGTGGCAACAATCCTCCTGATGCATCCTCCGGTTCATCCATCGGTGGCTTTACGTTGAGCTCGGGAGGTTGGTAGTCCATTTTGTTCTGCTGTGAAATTGTTGGTAGGGTTGTTGGATGAACCAAACTTGTTCCGCTGAAATGCGTTTGACATTGTTGTGGTGAATGTTCATGGTTAAGAGTTTCTGAAGGAGTTTTGTATTTAGATGGAATCAGATGCTCGTTTTCTTGATGTCCCCGAATTTGGTTCACGCGTTTTCCGAAGAAGTCGATGTCGTAATGAAGATCTCTCGATCGCGAAATAATGATGCCGGAAACCCATTTGTCCATCCGCGGATTTCCGGATAGAAAATATACTGATTGCGCTGGATAGAATACACGAAAAGGAGAATCGAAGTTTGCTTGTTGTTTTTCAACCATTCTCGTATGCAGGCTTTCTGGTTTTAGCAAATCAAGGCGAGTCCGCAGGGAACGTCCGAGGAAGAGTTGTGCTGGAGATTGTCTCGTGGTTGTTTGTGGTGCTTTACGGTACTGACGATGCTAATTCTAGCGAAACGACTATCATTAAGGTTAAAAGAGCAATTTTTTAAATAAATAGTTTTGTTAAAACGAAGAGTTTTTTATTATTCTTAATTTTTAATTCATCTATTGGGATTCAATAAATACGGTTTATTACAATTATTATTAGAAAATTCAACTAAATGAGGAATTAAACGACAATGATCCAGACTGTCGGTTCAATTCTCTGTAATTATGGGGAATTTGCATATCTGCAAACCACTTTTCATCAATCACATTCTTTTTTCCGATGAAGTCACATTTTTTATACATGGTACCGTGAATTGTCAAAATTGCAGACATTGGAGTGAAAACCCACATTGGATGACTGAGTCACATAGAAAGTGAATGTATGGGCAGGTTTAATCAATGATAGAATCATTGGTCCTCTTTTCTTAAAACAAAATCTAATATTATTTAACTTTTTTTACTGGAAATTGTAGTGCTGTGATGTTGCCTGCTCTCCATGTAAGGTAAGAGATTTGTGATTGTTATTGAATCATCTGTAGTATTTGTTGATTACACTTTTTGCAAAATTATTGTGACCAAAATGCTATCTCTTATTAATATTTTATGAATTATAACCATCTAAATTATACAACTCATTTTATGGAATGTTTAACGTTTGAACTATTTCATTTGGTTAGATGATAAAAGTTGCTCAATTAGCGACAACGCCGCACGGCTTGTCTGAATGATACCACACGCAGAAGCGGTTGTACTATGAAATTTGACACTATCTCTTTAATTATTTCAAGCATTGTTACCGAAGCAATTGCAACGAGGTTTTGGAGTTATATTGGTTTTTTAGCGAAATTATAGGTAATATTAAGTGAAATTTAGTGAAAAAAATTGTTCGTCATTGCCAAGTGTGTAAAAACCTGGACTATTTAAGCCCCAATGTTTCTTTTCACAAGTACGTTAAGTACGCATTTGTTTGTAAAGTGTGTTCAAAAATATAGTGCCTACAATAAAAGGAGACTGATGGTGATAATAAACTTCTTAGGTACTTTTATCTCAGGTATTGGCAAGAATGCACATCAGGATTAAATTTGCAAAAATAATTTTTTAATAGCAACGCATATTAAAGGATATTCACAATAAAATTTAATAAAAATTTAAATCTGTTAATATATCAATTCAGTTTCACTATCACTAACGTCGTCTACATTAATTATAAGGTGTTCTATGTTAGTATGAAATGCCTTGTATAATATAACATGGTTTATAGTTGTTTTCCAACAATCAGCGTCTGGGTCATTTATATTTTGCCGGATTAATGCAATTACAGAAGGACATAATGTAGGTATAGTATTTTGGGTCCGCACATACATATGTCTTCTGTATGTTAAATGTCCTTAGAAACTTTAAAAGCTGCGTTTTTTATATCCTTCTTCAAAGTGCATGTTGTTTTGAAGCATACATTTCTGGATTTCCGCTTTTGTATTTGAAGAGCCTGGAACCTTTTTCAATTGGCGACTATGGTAACTGGCATTGTCCATAACTATAACACTATGCGGGGAATATTTGGCACTAAATTGGTTTCGAACCAATCTTCAAACAATTCGGCTGTAGTATCTTGGTGGTAATCCAACGACGAATCTTAAATGTTCTTCGCCGAAAGTCCCAAACTGTTTGGAAACCAACCATGTTCTGATCCAGCATGAATAATCGTGATCCGTTTTCCTTTGTTCGATGGAGCTTTTGATTGACATCGCACTGTTCCATCGGTCCATCATTTTGTCGGCGTATCGTGGGTATAATACCAGGTCTCATCCAAATAGATTATTGGTCTTTGTAAAGACATGTAATCACTTATGGCAGTCAAATATTCAAAACGCCTTAGCCTAATCCGTTGGGATTCCATAATAACTTGCCTTTTGTCAATTTTGCAGTATTTGAAACCTAGTTTGGATATAAGTGTCCATAGGTTGATATCTTCATATCAGTGTAGCTCCTTAGTCTTGTTTGCAATAATCTGATAGTAGGCACCAAGTTTTCTTCCTACATAGAGTAGATAGTTCTTCTTATCAAATCTTTATCACCGTCATCAGTGGTTCTGGAAACACCAAATCGTTTCGTTTTCGTCTCGAATAAATTGGCCTCGAAATGTGAACTCTCACTGATGATTCCGGTATCCCTGTCAAATTGCTGGTTTCTCTTACAGCAGGAGTAAAAGCCCAACCTCTTTGGACCAGCTTCTGATGAACATGTCTGACGATTTCTCTGGCATCAAGGGATAAAACTCTCAAATCTTACTAAGCATTATTTATATAATTACCCATTGTAATTGTAACCTAATATTTTTATTTTTTATCCTTTATTAATATTTTGGTAAATATAACCTACTTATTATACAAGGGAAAGAATATTGTCTGTGCTAAAATTTCTGTGTTAAATAAATTAATTTGTTTGCTCAGTAGAAGTATTTGTTTTTAAAAAGTTTCTATTATCCTGAAAGTAACTTGTAAAATTGTAGTTTTTTTTAATTTTATTTTCATTTATTTAACTGAGTTAAAACTGTCTTTCTCAGATTAATAAATTGTAAATAAATAAATAATGATTGCACTGGAAATTAATGACAATTTTATGATGACAGTAAAGCTAACATGAGAATTGCACAAAAAATTAAAATAATAGTTATAACAGTCACTGCTACGATTGTTACACAAATAAAACCAAAAAACAGAGTTGAAAAATGTTTAGTGAGTAAGACAGTTGATTGGCTTCGACCTCATCCCTACTACTGATCGATTGATAGTTGATCAGTAGTCCACCGGCGAGGGCGGGAGGTCAAATTAAATTAAAAAAAAATACTAATTATACTACAATTATAATATTGGATTACCACCTTGCAACCTTATTGCGGATTTGTGGATATAATAAAAAAAAGTCAGGATGGAAAAATAGGGGTTGTATGATAATATTATGACAAAATAAAATAAAAAATATGTCTAGGTATGTCTTTTTATATTCTGTATTATAAAAAAAAATTTGTGATAAAACTAAAAAAAAATTAGGTGTGGAGCACACTTAACATTTAAGGGGATGTAAAATAGATGTTGTGCGATTCTTCATTCACGCACACCGTGAAACGTGAATTTTATTTATTATATTGATAAAAGCAAAAAGTAACTTTATCTAGATTAATTAATAATGCCTTAGCTAAATATTTTTTTAATAGTTAGTTACACAATTAGTCCAATGCTTCTTATATATTCTACACCTTTTTGGTAAAACTCTTTGTTAAGATTATTTAATGTTAGTCCCAAGAACAGTCAATAGTAGGAGGGTTAAATTTAGCGAATGCCGTAAAAAGGAATAATTATCTTGTGACACGGTACATGAAACGACTCTTCCTTTTATCTATTTGCGAATTGTTTGGCCTCAATTTCCGCTTTTAAATACATCTGTTAAGCTATATTATCCTGTGCGTATCACAAAGCAAATGCCGCAATTCCGTTTGTCTTTTAGGTTGCTGATATTCACCGTTTGAGGGGAGTGAGTATACCAGCATTTTAATGAAAACAAAATTCGCCTCTCTCGTAATTACTAGCATATTAATAAAAACTTAAGTGTTCATTATGCATATTATTATAGATAAGACATAGTGTCACCTAATTAGGCATACTTTCAAAAGTATAATAAACCTAGCAATCAGTTATGATTAGTCCCAAATAACAACCTCCGAACTCACCCCTGAGTTTTGAATAAAGTTAAATTGTCAAAAAAGCATTTTATTTCTAATTTTTATCCTCTCTCTCTCTTTTCTTTCTATTGTTTCTTTCTTTCTTTCTTTTATTTTTATAAATAACACGACATCAAATTGATGTACTATCGGCTTCAGAATAGCGTATACATTTTCAAACTCAAATCGCTTACAATCAATTAATTTTAAGGACGGCCTTAATTTTAAGGATGGCCTATTTATTGTGTATAACCAATCACGGTTTAAATAATAATAAATTTGAAATCAGTTAAACAGTTGTCCACGCCCACATCTTTAATGTTTGAGGCATAATGTATTTTATTGACAAATTGCCTGTCCTTCTGTCCCTTGTAAATAAACTTAATTCCCAAAAACCATTTGATGTAGGCGTTTAAAGGGCGTTTTTATAACTTCGGTAGGTAAACGAAATTCACATTTAACATGTATATGCTATTCTAAAGCCGACTGTACCTAAAGTAAATATTTACGACCCCAGCAAAGTAAGGTTAGGTTCAACTGTTTTTCTATAATGTCATCTTTGTTTGAATCATAAAAGTAGTAACATAAGAACTACTATGATTTTTAGTTATTTTTGTTTTTATACAAATTTTAATTGAAATATCCGGTGCACTGCTAATCTTAGCGAAACGGCTGTCATCGTGATTAAAAACCTAATTTTTTCAAATAAACTTGGAAGTTACGTTAAAACGAAGAGTTTTTTATTATCTTTAAAATTATCTGAGGTATTGCCTTTATTTTGTTACACACCTCTCATGTCTGGGGCACTCCTATATTTTGTTAGGATTTAATTAATTTATGCTTGAAGGTAGTTCGCATACGAGTATTAATTTCAAAGTATAACTTACACCTCCTCTTTTTACAACTCCAGTTCATTATCAGCAAGTACTTACATTTTCAATAAATAATCTAAAAACAGTTTCATTTGTATACCTTAGACTTTAAGTCTTAAGGGTGTAGCGTGGTCGGTCTTTATTTCAAGTAGCTTCTTTATTTGTTTAATTAGAGTAATTACAAGGTGTTTCTATCTTTCTCACCTTAGTTTTTGTGTAGTTTGCTTGCTTAATCGATAGCGTTCAAAAGATAGTGGCGCCCTCATTATTTATACATCCCAATCCTTCCTATAGTGAGCATTAACTTGGAGTCGAACCACCCCCTGGAGAGGGTCTCTTAGCTGGGATTTCTTTTGAAGAGTTACAATGGTTCCCAAACAATTTCGGGAAGAGTTTCAGAACCGACTAATAAGAACTTGTTGAGTCGTTGCAAAATTTCAATAAACAGGAAGCGTTCTAACTCAACGCAAAAGCTGTACTGTTTAGGGTGCTATAGCTTATGGTTCGAGATTACCTTTAATCTTCATCAGAGGTAACGTGAACGCGCAGCGTTATATCCAAGAAGTTTTAGTACCCCATCTTTTACCCTATCTTGACACCCTGTCAAATCCAACTTTCCAACAAGATAATGCCCGACCACATGTCGCAAAAGTAACAATAGACTTCAACATAATGATGTCACATTATTACCTTGGCCACTAAGATCTCCCAACTTATCCCCAATTGTTCACGTGTGGGATATGTGTAACAGTACCTGTTAACATTTTAAGCACCTGGTATCCTAAATATTAAATTAAATTAGTACCGCGAGCTCCATCTATCCAAAAGAATTCTTAATAATAAAATAATGAATACGGTCTCTATAGTTATAATTGAAAGTTCAAAGTAGCTACGCTACGAGGTGTACTAATGATTTGCCATTATCGGGTTCAAGAGGTTTTAATAATTATTCCCAGTCTCATTTCTTGTATTGGTTTACTGTGATATACAGGTATGTTTTTTTTCCAATTTTATAATTCCTTTTTGTTAAAATATTTATAAAACATCGAAAGTTATATTCTATTTTATTATATCAGATGAGAATTTCAACATATTTCATTATTATTCGAAGAATCTTTTTATTATAATTAAAAGTATTAATGATAATTTTTTATAAAAAGGCTAGTAAAAGTACATTTCTGAAATTTTGATTAGTGTGTAAGGTTGTTACAAAGTAAATTTAATGTAAGAATGTATCTGTTGTAATCTATTGAAATACTTTAGCATCTAACTGTAGATTTCGGACTATGCTGATTTGTACTTTTTGTGCCAGAAAAGTAAATGTAACACGTGTTTGACATTGGTAATTTTCAGAAAGTTGGAATATAATACAGTAAACTAGAAGCATCTCTTTAATTTGAAGATTCAGTAAACTTGAACAGCTTGTAAACTTTAAGCTCTCGTATGCACGAACATTTTTAACTGGATCATCTCTACAACTTGGGCAGATCATCCGTCCACTCGTGATCTTTCATAGTCATTTGGAACCACCTAGACAGTGCCGTAGCGACCCCAAGGTGCGGCGAAGGATCGTCCACTATGGTTAACAGATAAGTTTATTGTGGTATATCAAGTTTACTGTTCCCATATTTTTTCTCTTTTATCTCCGTTTATATCTATCTATATCGTCAACTGTATTAGAATAAGTAGTTGTAAAGAACTGTTTGCGGATTATTTTTTTGTAACGTATTCTCAACTTCATTTATTTTAGCACCAAGGAAATCTATTTATCTTTTATCTGTTGGTACATTTTCATTTTTTTTACTTCATAGACAGTTTTTTCTGACATCTTTCTGTCATCTTATGATACTTATTTAAATAACTCAGCTTAAAACAACTTTCTTCAGTAGTATCATAAAAAATAAAAAGATTTCAGTGGCGCCCTTATAATTTCTTAAAGAAACAAATATTGTACTATAGTCAGAGCTAATGATATATAATTTTGGCTGTGATAAACATTTATAAATTTTGTTAATTATTGAAATATCTTTTACAACTAATTAAAGACGAAATTAAGATTAATGGTTGTTTTATTGTAAATTACATTTTTTCTTTTGGTGTATTGTTATTTTTTTTAAAAGTTAACTAAATATTTTTATAAATTCACTCTCAACATGTAAATCATATCACAAATTAACGCTCAACGTCATAATATGGTTACATATGATGGGTAGGAGATTGCTCAATTGGCAACGTCCTCCTCAGACTTTAGAAGAACTTCGAGAGAAGTTGGTGGTTGCCTGGAATAAGATACCACAGGAGGACACTGACCACCTGATCAGAAGCATGCAAAACTTAAAATTAGCATGATTTGAGATGTTATTTAATTTTTTATTTTAAATAAAGCTATAGCTTTTCAATGTCGTTTATTTTGGCGCATACTGTATCAATTCTGTTAAGTTTTTACTCTTATTTATAAATAGTTCGTTTTATTTAAAATCAGTTTTCTTACCCAAATTAATTACAAAGGATCTTAAGACAGAAGGTCCGATCTCACGAGACGGTAGTTTATTAAACCATAGAATGGTAGTAGCTAGCATATAAATGTGTTCAAATTTACGAGATAATTAGTCCATTTTAAAATCAGCCTGTTATTAATACATCTTTTATTTACCTACCACCAATTAATTATTACGAGTGAAAAGCTTAAGCTTTGAGTAACATGTTTCTGTGTGTGAATAATCTGTAATAATAATATTGAGGATTGGTATATTATCTGAATGCAGATGTAAATTTTACCGTAATCACTCTTAGTCTTAGTTACAGCGTTGCAAATAATTTAAGCATTGATGTATTAGCACTTTAGTTTCGACGCTTAGTGATAAATAACAGTGTAACACCGTAACTGTGGGTGATTTACAATTTATGTATGTCAGAATCGTTAGAATATATACTCGAACTAAAATGATCCTTATGGAACATATTGCATGACCTAGTTTTTTTCGGAAATAATACTAAATTATAAAATAGGAAACTAATTGAAAAAGTTTTGTTTAATCCAATTACTGGATTGTGGTTTGTTAACATTACGAATTATAAACTAAACTAAATATTAAATTTATTGTACTAACCCTTACTATGTGGAAGACCATCTTAGTAAAAATAATAAACAACTAAACTTTCACTTTTTTTTAAATAGATGTTTAAATGAAATGAGAGCTGTTTCACTAGAATTAGCATCTTTAGATTGACATATCGAACTTACATTTAGTTTTTCGTAGCTACCTGATGTTGATTATAGTTCATTTGTTTGGAGTTGGCAGCACAGTGAATTCATTATAAATGCAAATCTTTCAAAGTTCAAGCATGGGTGGTTCATGAAAAATAACTAAAAGTAGTATACCTACATTTCTATTGAAACATAGTCATATTTGTTATTTTTCAAAGAGTCCACCCTGTGATTAGTGATTAACTAACCCAAACACAATAGAAACCCTAGATAATATTGTTACAACAGGTAGCTGAATAGATCCCATGACCGTAGAACCGAAGTTTTTTTAAAGCATAATTCAAATTAAAAGTAAAATTAAAATATGCCACATATTAAAAAGTAAGAATTAAATACAAATTAATGCAAAAAGCACTTACTCCTTTAATTTTCGGCTTCCATTTCGTCGTATTCATTCGACGATGAGTCATATTCGTTGCCTGGTCTGATAGGAATTACAATGGGTTCGAACAGTTCTTCAATCTTGATATCAACACTCCATAATCATTCTTCTTTTTTCTTCACATGGTTTATGGCATTGGTCCAATTTTCCCGTGTTACGTTTTCAAAAGAATTTATCAAAAGTTTTCTTAAGTCATTCAATTTAAAAGTTGTATTGTTTCTTGTCACCTCATCTTTTACCTGTGCCCATATTAATTCTAAAGGGTTTAATTGACAGTGATAAGGTGGCAAACGCAATAATACAGTTATTCCTGTTTCTTTCGCCATATTATGACGTTGGGCGTCGATTTGTGATATGATTTAAATGTTGAGAGTGAATTTATAAAAATATTTCGTTAACTTTTAAAAAAAATAACAATGTACCAAAAGAAAAAATGTAATTTACAATAAAACAACCATTAATCTTAATTTCGTCTTTAATTAGTTGTAAAAGATATTTCAATAATTAACAAAATTTATAAATGTTTATCACAGCAAAAATTATGATAGTTCAATACCTCGGCTAGGGGTGAGTAAGTTCATTAGCTCTGACTATAGTACAATATATTAAGAAATTATAAGGGCGCCACTGAAATCTTTTTATTTTTTATGATACTACTGAAGAAAGTTGTTTTAAGCTGAGTTATTTAAATAAGTATCATAAGATGACAGAAAGATGTCAGAAAAAACTGTCTATGAATGATATGAATGATATAAAAATGTACAAACAGATAAAAGATAAATAGATTTCCTTGGTACTAAAATGAATGAAGTTGAGAATACGTTACAAAAAAATAATCCGCAAACAGTTCTTTAAAAATACTTATTCTAATACAGTTGACGATATAGATAGATATAAACGGAAAAAAAAGAGAAAAAATATGGGAACAGTAAACTTGATATACCACAATAACTTATCTGTTGACAATAGTGGACGATCCTTCGCCGCACCTTGGGGTAGAGACCGTATTCATTATTTTATTATTAAGAATTCTTCTGGAAAGATGGAGCTCGCGGTACTAATTTAATTTAATATTTAGGATACTAGGTGCTTAAAATGTTAACAGGTACTGTTACAAACATTACTCCATTTTCACTAACGAAAATGTTCTTGGAGTAAATTTATAAAAATATAGATTACAATATAAACTGCCAACACTAACGGGTACCTATATTCTTATGTATTAAGATACAAACAAATCCTTAATTTATAGACTAATAACGTACCTGTTTTTGCAATTATACACATAGGGTTACCTTAATCCCTTAAGACCCCTAACGACCACAATTATTCTCGTTAAAATCAAAAAACCAAATAATTTAAATATGACTACTTATCCCTTACCTAAGAAGATTAAAATTTGATGATAAGTACGTGCGCTACTGATTTAGGGTCCTGTTTACAACATTTTACGATTTAATGATTTTTCTTAGCTGACAACTCCAAACAAATGAACTATAAGTAGTATTAAGGCTAGACCAAGTATGAAAGGATATTTAAAATTTAAATTACAAAGTGTGAGATTGGGAAGTAATTTTAAAAGGAATTCTTTTGATTTCGTATTCTTTTACTCAAGCGCCCTGTCGAGAAAAAAACTAATTTAATGATTTACTTACCAATTAGTAATGATTACCAGTTAAGCGGCAATGGTCGTTTTCACCGAATTTTTAGTTATTCTGTAAGTTAAAAAATTAAATTTTGAAAAATAGTTTTTATATCCAACAAAAAATTCGTCTCTATTGTTACTCATTCTGGTGCGCTTGGCAGCCAAAAAAGCTCGATTATTTTTGTTTACTGGAGAATAATCTAATACCCGTCTCGAACTTTTTCGTAGCTAAACTTTCATGCTAGGATAACTCTAAGACATTTTTTAAGGGACAAAAGTAAAGAAAGAGCGTTGAAAGTAGGTCGAAAAATTCATGCTTGGGGACCTGATCAAACATCCGTCTGTAACTTTACGTAACCAATCTTTAGCTATTAAATAAATGAAATTTCAAAAGCTTTCACGTTTTGATCCTATCGAAGGCACTGAAAAATTATCAAGGGTAATATAACAAGACCTTGATTATAGTCGGCTATTTTTGTGGTAACTAGATTTTGAGAATATTTTAGAATCAATTTGTTTCGACATAATTTAAAATTAATAATCTTTGATTATTAATGTCCAAACAAATTGTATAATATTCGAGAAATTTAGCAACAACAAAAATAGCAGACTATTAATCAAGGTCGTGTTATATTTAGGAAGATTATTTCCTGAGGTATTAATTTTTGATTTGTGTGCATCTAATGTATAGTTGCGTACTTTACAAAATTGCATGAATTGATTCCATATGCTATTTTTACTTCTTACTGTATTATCGGGTAAAACTTTACAGCTTTTTCGATGGTAGTATCTACAATTACGGTAAGTTTCGGTTCCTAACAAAAGTGGCCTCATCGCTAAACATGATATTATTTAAAAAATTGACCAGATATTCCTGCTAGATCCTGGACTATAACTACTCAAATGGTTCAAGTTAAATTTTTCTTAAATCGGTTGCGTCTAAAATCTTAACTCACTTAAAACGTTACATTTCTATGATATTCAGAGGTAATTAATGGAAAAAGGAAAAGAAAATCCTTGGATGTTACAATTTATTTGATAACAAAAATTTATTTGACCAAATAAATCTTGAATTAAATTAAATCTCTGTAATTATATGCGTTGATGTATTCAGAATATATCTTTTTAAATGGCTTTAATTGTCGTGAGAAAATTCTTAATACCGTAAACAATTATTAAAATGAAAAGGGTATATTTGTATTCTTATATACTGAACTAATTAAACTGCTGCGTTATGTTTATATTATTTATATTTGTTAAAACCAGGTATATAAATGTATATGGAATACCTACAATTTAAAAAACCACTATACTATATTTGTTTTGAGTTGGCAGCACAGTGAATTCATTATAAACGCAAATCCTTCAAAGCCCAAGCAAGGGTGGTTCATGAAAAATAACTAAAAGTAGTATACCTACATTTCTATTGAAACATAGCCATAGTTGTTATTTTTCAAAGAGTCCACCTTGTAATTAGGCATTAACTAACCCAAACACCCATGACCGTAGATTTATTTTAAGAATAATTCAAATTAAAATAAACATTAAAAGTAAAATAAAAATATGCTACATATTAAAAAGTAAGAATTAAATATAAATTAATGCAAAACGCACTTAAGTACTTCTTTAATTGTAATAGGAGTTACAATGGGTTCGAACAGTTCTTCAATATTGATGTCAATACTCCACAATCGTACTTCTTCCTTCTTCACATGGTTTATGGCATTGGTCCAATTTTCCCGTGTTACGTTTCCAAAAGAATTTATCAAAAGTTGTCTGTCATTCAATTTAAAAGTTGTATTATTTCTTGCCACCTCACCTTTTACCTATGCCCATATTAATTCTATAGGGTTTAATTGACAGTGAGAAGGTGGCAAACGTAATACAGTTATTTCTTTTTCCTTCCTCATTTCGTCAATTATTTATCTTTTATTTTGTAATTTGTGACGCCTTGCAATTTGCAGTAATTCTATTTTTAGCTGGTGTCGTCATAAGATATATTCTTGCTCTGGAGCTACTCTTTAATATCTCCTTTTTTTCAGACAGTTTTGAATAATAACTGGCGTTATCTAAAACAACCACTGCAGCACTTGGCAGAAAGTCCAATAGCTGGAAAAAATAATCTTCAAAAACTTCAGAGGTCATTTCCACGTGGTAACCTTTGGTGGACTTTAATACAAAGTCTAATAACCCATATTTTCTACAAAACCATGTTCACTGCCAATGTGTGCGATTATTAGTCTGCGACCTATTCCTCGAGGAGCATTAAATCCTGTTAAATATCCCTCCAAAAATACCTGACGGGAATTTGAAATATTGATGTCCATTCATGCTTTAGAAATAGTGTGTCCATCATTCAACCATGTTTTGTCTAAATAAAAGATAGTTCTTCCCTTGCTCCGAAACTTTTTAATACTTCTTAAATATTGTGTTCTCCAGCAGATAATTTCTGCTGTCTCATTAAAAAATTTTCGTTTTTTATGCTACTCATACTTAAAACCAATTTCTTTTAGGAGTTTCCATAACGTATTTCGTCCAAATTTGGGAATCGTATCTACTTCTGCAATAACAGTGATTACTTTGTCCATAAATTAGCAGCTTATAATTCCATGATACATAGAGCATTTTCAATTCCAATGAACAAAAATAATTTTAATAAAGAAATTGAGATCATAAAACAAGGCTTTAATATTGTTATGTCTTATTACTTCCTTACTTGGTCTAGCCTTAACTACTTATCAACATCAAGTACCTAGTTACAAACAAACAAAATGTAATTTCAATATGTCAATCTGACGATGATAGTTATTAATTGTAGTATTAACTGTAATTGAATTTTAAAGCGAATTTTTCGAATAAATAGTGGAAGTTTAGTTTAACCATTCAGTTATTTATTGTTCTTAACAATGTGGATATTTCGAAATATGTGAAATTAAAAGCATTTCTGAAAAGACAAAATGACAATTACAAGCCTAAAAAATCAAAAACGTTA
Source organism: Ophraella communa (assembly GCA_035357415.1). Lineage (NCBI taxonomy): Eukaryota > Metazoa > Arthropoda > Insecta > Coleoptera > Chrysomelidae > Ophraella > Ophraella communa. Next base: position 24,166,953 of record CM068982.1, read on the forward strand.
ACATCTGAAGAAATGCATAAATTTTTGAAAGAAGCACCTGATTATAAATATTTATTAACAAAGGTAAATAAACATTTCATTATTTATAATATAAGTTATTTAAAAATAATTATTTTAACTTCTAGACTGTCCTTGCGATCGGTTTAACTGGTGCCTGTCAAAGAGAAGAATTGTGGAATTTAAAATTAGATGACTTGGAAGATTTAGGAACTGCCCTATTGGTTGGGCTTCGAAGTAGGAAAACTAAAACTGAAAGATCCTTTACGGTAACTGGAGAATTTTTTAATATCTACAAAAAGTACGCTTGTCTGCGACCTGATAACGTCATTGGCAGACGCCTGTTTGTGAATTATCAAGGGGGTAAATGCATAAGGCAAATTGTCGGAATTGGCAATATGCCTAAACAAGTGGCAGAATGTTTACAATTTTCGAACCCTAATCTTTATACTGGCCATTCTTTTCGACGCTCCTCTGCAACTATTTTAGTAAACGCAGGAGGTTAAACGCCATGGTGGGTGGCGATCAAGCAATATTGCAGAAAGCTATGTCGATGACGCCATCGCCAATAAAATAGAGATAGCCAATAAAATTGTAAACACAGTAGACTCCCCAATTAATCAAAAAGAAAAACCTTCCACATCATCGGCAAATATTTCAACACTTACCGAGAATTTGGTAAAAAATAGAGAGACTCCTGGATTAACACTTCAAAATTGCTCAAATTTTACCATAAATTATAATTTCAAATAAAAATGTTTATTGTTTTTGTCTTAAATTTAATTAACTTTAATATAATCATTTAAATTGGGTTAAATTAAGTGTTATAATTATTATTTTGCATTCCTGTAATATACCTTATCATAATAAAAATGGTTACAGATTTCAAATAAGTTTCTTATTTTAATTTTTATAAATCGTGATCGAAGAAAAAGTATTGTGTGCAACATGTGCGCAAAATACATATTATTCATATTTATAACCGTAAAAATACCTTGTTATTTTTAATGAACATGTGTGTTTTCGTACAATTATCCATCATTTTTGGTTTAAACTAAAATACAGGGTGTTTCAAAAAAAGGTAACACCGTCTCTAGGATAGGTAAAAAACTGAAAAATAATTGGGGTTTGCTTAGTAAAATTTTTTTCTAACGCCATCCGTTTTCAAGATAAAGGGCGTTGAAGAAAATAAAAAATTACACATTTCTTACGATTTTGCCGAAACTACTGGCACCATTGCAATGAAATTTTATACCAATATGTTTTGGAAGCTGATATATCCCATGAATTTGTTTTTATAACTAACTCTCATAGAGGGCGCTAGTTACACGATTCATACAACGTATTATTCAACATAACTTTTTTTAGGGTAGAATTATTAGTCAAAACTCCAAGTGAACATAAACATCGTTTAATTCTGCACCAAAAAGGTACTCTTGGTAAAACTCGATATTATGTACCGTTTTCGGAATATTTTGATTTGAAAATTATGAAGTAATAATCGCTCCTGGTATAAACTAATGATAAAGTTCGCTTTTCTCTAAGTTTGCCATGTAAAATTGACATTTATTGATTGTTATGACAATAAGTCAATTTTACAAATAACAAGGTTTCAAAACTCTATTTATTGTTGACTTATTGTTATAACAATCAATAAATGTCAATTTTACATGGCAAACTTAGAGAAAAGCGAACTTTATCATTAGTTTATACCAGGAGCGATTATTACTTCATAATTTTCAAATCAAAATATTCCGAAAACGGTACATAATATCGAGTTTTACCAAGAGTACCTTTTTGGTGTAGAATTAAACGATGTTTATGTTCACTTGGAGTTTTGACTAATAATTCTACCCTAAAAAAAGTTATGTTGAATAATACGTTGTATGAATCGTGTAACTAGCGCCCTCTATGAGAGTTAGTTATAAAAACAAATTCATGGGATATATCAGCTTCCAAAACATATTCGTATAAAATTTCATTGCAATGGTGCCAGTAGTTTCGGCAAAATCGTAAGAAATGTGTAATTTTTCATTTTCTTCAACGCCCTTTATCTTGAAAACGGATGGCGTTAGAAAAAAATTTCACTAAGCCAACCCCAATTATTTTTCTGTTTTTTACCTATCCTAGAGAGGGTGTTACCTTTTTTTGAAACACCCTGTATAGATTTATACAGCTTTTAATAGGACAGAGTTCTATAGATTAACCGAATAGTAAATATTAATTCAACAACGAAACGGTTGAACGGGATTGATGTTATTGGATTTGACAAGTGGAGCAAAAACATTTTATGTGCTTTGCTTATAGTTGCTGCGTTCATAAAATTAATGGTTTGTGTCGTATCAGTTCAGTTAATTGAAAAATTCTTTTTCATGTACTCGGACACGGAAACAATCAAACTTTTAATCAAAGTCGAATATAAGGGTTGAATATTTTCTTCCATATTTGAATATATTCCAAAATTTATCGAGTAGCGTGTCTTTAAAACAGAGTAAGGATGTTTGAATATTTCATATTTAAATTTTAATAATGTTAAGTTAAAAAGGTTTTTGGATAAAAGAGATGATCATAAAACCTTTTGTGATAAATATATAATTCTTCCCGGTGTTTTTGTCTGAAAAAAATGGGATTGTCAAAACTGTAAATAGCGATAAAGATTCTCTTTTTTCGCTATTGGGAAAAGTAGAATTCCATAGATGGCGCTCTGAAATCTCAATGTCATCTTATCAAGCAGTAAAACAAATCAGCTGCCATATAAGCTCTTTGATATTTAAGTTGTTGTATTTTGCTAAATTTGTTATTTTTAGTGAGTGTTTTGTGAAACTATTGCTTTTTATTTGGTTGTGCTTTAGTATTTTTTGTTGAACGAATAACAAAGAATTATTCTATTTACCTTCTCTCTCCGAAAAATTTAATAACATAACCTCTTCCATAACTTCTTTGATTATATAGATATATCACATAAGGAATTAACGACAGTCGAGCTTAATAGAAAATAGTCTAAGAGCCCGTGAACCCCAGACCTTCGTTATTTTATAAAAGCTGAAAGTTTGTCAGCGCATGCTCTCAAAAGAGGTAAGAACGATGGACTATTATGAAGTTTGGGTCACCGTGGCTAAATAAAAACAATGGGAAAAGAAAATTTCGAAAATACATTAATTTGTAGAAAACTTAAAGGGTATTACAAATTAGTGCTTAATCTGTAAAAAATACAAAAAAAAGTTATTAACAAAAATTGTAGGCAACTTTAAACTCCACATTTTAAAATTAGTTACAATCTTACAGGGTGTTCCATAAGATGGTGGCACACCAAAGTTGTGTTTTTTTAAATGGAACACCCTGTATTTTATTTTAAATTCGAAATTTGCATCACTTCCACATCACAACAATGTAAAGTTTTATTATGTTATACCGGGTATTAAAAAGTTATAGCCAATATTACCTGAAAATCGTATCAAGTTTAACTCCCTGTATAATTCAAAAGGAGTATAGGAGCATTGATCTAATGCAACCATAGTTTTTTAATTATCGTTAAAAATTATAAAACATATTCGTTTTCATAATATTCGTTAAATTAAATACAGGGTAAGTCAAAATGCAAGTACATTATTTTCTTGGTAATTTTAAATAGAACACCCTGTATTTTATATCACTATCGAAAAGTACTAATATCATTCTTCAAATTTTATGAAGTACTCCCTATACCTAAAGTTACCAGTTTTCTAGATATTTTTATTTTTTCATCAAAGTATTAATTTGGTAGATATTTTAACGTTTACCAATATTTATTGTGAGTAAAATTATCTAGAAAACTGATAACTTTAGGTATAGGAAGTACTTCATAAAACTTGAAGAATGAAATTAGTACTTTTCGATAATGATATAAAATACAGGGTGTTCTATTTAAAATTACCAAGAAAATAAAGTACTTACATTTTGACTTACCCTGTATTTGATTTAACGAATATTATAAAAACGAATATGTGTTATAATTTTAAACAATTATTAAAAAACTATGGTTGCAATAGATCAATGCTCCTATACTCCTTTTGAATTATTCAAGGAGTTAAACTTGATACGATTTTCAGGTAATATTGGTTATAACTTTTTAAATACCCGGTATAACATAATAAAACTGTACATTGTTGTGATGTGGAAGTTAAGCAGATTTTAAATTTAAAATAAAATACAGGGTGTTCCATTTAAAAAAACAATATTTGGTGTGCCACCACCTTATGGAACACCCTGTAAGATTGTAACTAATTTTAAAATGTGGAGTTTAAAGTTGCCTACAACTTTTGTCAGTAACTTTTTTTTGTATTTTTCACTATAACAGATCTACTGAGCTTCCTCACACTAATCAATCACCCTGTAGAGGCTTAGTATTTATTTTTTATACCAGCTGGTTTTTATCAATTTTTTTTACTTTTGCATGGAACTTCTCTGTATTTTCCAAAATAAAGTGTGGAAAGTTATGTGTAAAAGGTTTCATTGTTTTAGCCCAAATATTGGATCAATTATTTTGTTACAACCTATTTCAACAAATATGACTAAATGACTAAATTATTAAAATGAATTGACAAAAAAAATCAAAATTATATATTTCCTTCATTTTCAGAATCCGAGCTATCTCCAGGATTTATTATAATAGGTTGAATATTACTATATTTTGCTCTCGGACATAAGTATCACTTTTGAATAATTTCATGAGTATGTCTTACACATTTTTGTATATATATATATATTGTATAATAATATACACATTTTCTTTTTTGTTCATTTTTCAACTTGTAATAATTTAGGTTTTGTAAATTTTGGGTCAAATTTGATGTTATTTGTAGGTTGCTTTTCGAAAAGAACACTTTGGTATGGAGCATTATTCATCACAATTAACGATGGTTCTAAATTGGGAATTAATTGTGTCCTTATCCACTTAGGGTGTGTTCGGGGAGCCCGCTATTTGCGCCAATTGGCGCTATCTAGTACTATTCCTCGTTTGCGTTATATGGCGCTTGGCGCTACATAGCTCGAAAGCGTGCTCCCCGAACACACTCTTGTTAAAAATGTCGTTGTTCATTTCTCCATGGTAATCAATTTGTTTAGACTTAGAACAAAACAATAAACTTGCTTCAGAAACAAATTAGAAAAAAAAATCTTGAAAAAATATTCTGTTCTATAGTTGTTTGATATTTATGACATCAAATAATGTTTTATATCGATCCGTTTGACAGAGTTTTAGCCGTATTCAAAATTGATACCAACGTCAAATTAAAGGTTAGAAAATTTAACTTCAAAAATTAATACTTACATCAAGGAATCCAACAACTAAATGAACAGTTAGTCGTTACAACAACTCTTTTTGAGAAAATCTATAAACTCAAGTCACGAAAATGTAATGGAAAATTAAACAACATGAATATAATTTTTGTAAACACCAAAACGTTGTCAAATTGACAACTAAGCAGGTTCAATGATGACAATTTATCACAGACTGTTGTTATATTACTGTCTTTGTCTGATTTATTATTAAATGTTAGACCTGCGGCTTAATTTCAACATTTTATATTATGTGAGTAGAAATGAGACAAAATTTAAAAATAGTTCGTGAATATTTTCATACATGTGCAAAGATCTTAGAACAAAAAGATGTCCGACTTCCGTCGCAAATTTTCCTTAAAGTAAATATAGGACAGACTCCTTCCTGTTTCTTTTTGTTCTAAGGCAAAGATACAACAAACATACTGTACTCCATGCTACATTAACAATTTTTTCCGCTAGAGGTCTCAAGTAGATTGTTGAAATTAATACAGGGTGTTTCTTAAGTAATCTAAAATATTTTATGGGGCGCTTCGTTACTCAATTTTAAGACGAAAAGTTCATATAAACATGTGTGATAGGTTTTGTCGTTTATGAGATACAGGGTGTTGAATTTATTGTAATAAGTCAGTTCTGATTGTACGTGAAATTAATTTTTCCCGGTGACGCTACTGGTTTTTAGAAGAAATACGCAAAAACATGCTTATTCTAAGTGGCCTTTGAAATAATGTTGACAAGTGTCAAATTTGAAAACCAACGCAAAAATCGTACATTTTTATTTGATTGACTCTGTGTTTAGTTAATAACTATGCCAGTGTTTACTAATGTTGAAATAGCTAATATGCATTTTTTGTACGGATTAGCGAATGGTAATGCCTTAGAAGCTAGACGTACGTATGCCCAGCGTTATCCAAATAATCGTTTACCATGTTCAGATACGTTTACTAAGTTACATATTCGTTTACAAGAAACTGAAACTTTTGCTAAATCGAAGAATATTATTGGACGACCCAGAACTGTGAGAAATCCCCAATTGGAAAACCAGATTCTTCAAATTATTGACCAACATCCAGAAACGAGTACAAGAAAAGTTGCAGATGAAGTAAATGTTAGTAACAAAACTGTTTGGAATATTCTAAAAGATAATTTATTGTATCCATATCACGTTCAACGTGTTCAACATTTGTTACCTACTGACTATCCATTACGCATACAGTATTGTCAATGGATTTTACGTGAAATCGCGAACAATCCGAATTTTGTGGCCAATATTCTATTTACGGATGAAGCCAACTTTTCTAGACATGGGATTATGAATTTTCATAATGACCACATATGGGCAGATGTAAATCCACATACCATAAGTGTAAAACGATTTCAACAAACATTTTCGGTCAATGTTTGGCTTGGCATCATCGATGATTATTTAATTGGACCATTTTTCCTTCCTGTACGGTTAACCGGTGAGACATACCAACATTTTCTAGAAAATGAACTTCCACTTCTTTTGGAAGATGTACCTATTATTATTAGAAGGCAAGCATGACGGAGATAATGTTTTTCCAGGCCATTGGATCGGACGAGGATCTCCACACCCGTGGCCCCCTAGATCACCTGGACACAATCCTCTGGATTTTTGTGTGTGGGGATATTTGAAATCGCTTGTTTACACAACACTGATATTAAACGTACAAGATCTTCAAAATCGTATCATAGACGGCTGTAATGTTATTCGTAACAATCCTGGTATCTTCGAACGTATTCGACAATCCATTAGACATCGAGCGGATTCTTGCATTTTAGCTGGAGGTGGACATTTTGAACATTTGCTCTGAAATGTATTATTTTTTCTTTATGTTTAACACATGTTGCTTGTAATAAAATAATAAAAAATATAAATCAGTAGCGTCACCAAGAAAAATTAATTTCACGTACAACACCCTGTATCTCATAAACGACAACACCTATCACACATGTTTATATGAACTTTTCGTCTTAAAATTAAGTAACGAAGCGCCCCATATAATATTTTAGATTACTTAAGAAACACCCTGTATTTTACTGGATATTTCATTTTTTTACGGTCTCTGGGTTCCAAGGGTAGTAAAATTAAAGTTGAATGATTTTCGACTTGCAAGGTTCAATTTCTATTTTATTTTATATTATGTATAGAGCATAAAGCACATTTTAGCTCGAAACTCTATAGAAAATATATTCGAAAAATGAAATTGATTGTACTAACTCTTACTTCGTGGGAATCATACAGATTATTTAGAATACAGAGTAAACAACATTGTATTTATTTATTCCACGTTGAGCGCTATTGGCGAGTAAAAAAAAGTAAAAAATACTGTTGTTTCATGAGTATTTTAAATATTCTGACGATATTTAGTATTTATTTTATTGGAAACAGTAAGTAAACTATCAGTTTACTTTTTATTTCAACAAAACCAGAGTTTTGTCCTGAGTTTCAATGCACTATAAAACAAAGCAAAAAATCCTTCTGGAAAAAATATATTTAAGGGGAATAACAATTTTTCCGCAAGTTGGAAACAATTGAGCAAGTACAAGAAAGTAATACCAATCTCAAAATTCATATTCTTATGTACAGGATGTACCAATCTTACGACAAAGTTCGGTATATGGGTTGTTTTAAGAGATATCAAAAAATGTTCCTAACAAAAATAGTAGGTTTCTCTAAGGTTCATACCTATATTAAAATTATCGCAAACTATACTATATACAACTCCGTTACAAACCAAACATATGAAAACCCATGTATATTATATTTGGACTTTTGATAGGAGTTTTTAATATGTTATACATTGTCCTCCAAAGTTATTGACACGTTTTTGTGAAAATCGTATATAAATCGACGCTCTGTAGGTTATTGTATAATAAAGCAATTTCACCGTATCCTATTAAATATTAATAATTTGTATACAGAGTGGACAAATACTCTAACCTTTTATTTCCTATTTTCTTTAAAGTGGAACATCACCCTGTATTTTATGGCACACTTCGATTATTTGATTATGTAACTTTGATTTTTGTTAAGCATTCCCTATACATTCAACCCATCTTCATAATGGTCCAAATACTTGATGGTAAAATCAATGATTATGGTTAATGAGAATGAGAATATCAAGTTTCCCAAAGTTGATAGCTTTTTTGAAAAAACAAAATGTAGAACATCAGCCAAACCAGTCGAAGGTGCTGACAAAGGAACAAATTGAAAGCCTCATGAGGGACGCTCCAGATAAATAATATCTATTACTCAAAGTGATAACATTACTTGGAGTTGCTGGAGGTTGCCGAAATCTATAATTTAGAAGTTAGTGATGTGGAGGATACGGGTACTCAGCTAGTATTTAAGATTAACCAGACAAAAACGCATATTCGACGAGCTTTCACTGTGATTAACAGTGATGAGGTTCACTATTTGGATGTGTTTAGAAAATACATGAATTTACGGCAACACGTCTCCCTGAAAGCTCTTTTGGTGGGTTATAGACAAGGAAAATGTCTGTCTCAAAGAGCTGGTATACATACTGTTGGCGGAGCACCTAAGAAAATAGCTGAGTTCTTAAAACTAGACCAACCAGAAAAGTATACAGGTCATTGCTTCAGGAGGACATTCTCAACGTTGTTGGCCAATGCTGGAGCTGACCTTAAAGTTCTAAAACAGCATGGTGGATGGAAGAGTTCTTCAGTTACAGAAAAGTATATAAAAGAATCGATTCAAGGCAAAAACAAGATTGCAAGAATTATCCAAAGGGGCGAAACCTTTGTTGAAGTGCTACATCACAGCCACACGTCTTCCGCGATTACAGAAAACACTGTAAATCCATCAACAACTTCATTAATACATATTGCTGGGAACAAAATTTGTACAATTAATGTCAATCTTCAAAAACTTAGTTTGATTCACTTATTATTTCAAACAACATTGGGAAGAATTGAAGAGTACTGTAAAGTACGAGTGTACCGTAAAGTGCCATTTCCCGGACTCAAACGAGTCCGGAATGAAAAAAAAGCAATAAACATTAAATGTAACAAAGACTCCTGAATAAAAATAAATTTTATTAAACAATTTATTCTAAATAAAACAAGTCACAAAAAGTATAATTTTTCTTCAAAGTACAATGAGATAAACATACCTTTTGAAAGACTTTGCAAAACCTTATATCAAAAGCCTGTGAGCAATCCGAGTTTGGTATAATATATAGGGATTCTCATTAAAAAAATCATATATTTAGTTTGTAACGGAGTTTTACAACCCTCTGTTTGGTTTGATATAATTTCAAAATATGTCCCTTAATAACGTCATCTATTTTTGTCAAGAATATATCTCTTAAAACAACCAATATACCGAACTTTCTTGTAAGATTGGGACACCCTGTATAAAAGTTATATTATTATTTATTTCAAATAGATACAGTTTTCATAATTTTATTATTGATTGATTATATTAGTATAAAGGGAAATGTAGTTGAAGATAAACAACCTTAAATAGCTTCTATATTTACGGACTTTAAAGACCGTATCATAATTTGTAAGGACTTAAAATCTGCTACAAAGAAGAAATAAGCATCTTTTTTTTAATAACATTGTTAAGAATCTTCTGAGTAGGCATAAACTTATTGTGTTTTAAATATCCTAGCATAGAAACGTTCTTATAATGGATTACTGTTTTCCTCAATTAAAAAAATGAAAGAAACAACTTAATGTTTCCAACGTTAGTAACTACCACAATTCATATTTACTGCTGTTTAATAGGACCCTTATTTTTTTAATAACGGTAGTAGAGTTTTTTTTAAGTATTAACGACTGTTTCATTTCAACTTTAACCTTTATCTCCAGAAAATGCTGATCCTTAACGAAAGCGCCAAACTCTATTTTCCTTATTCTTTCGGTTGGCTAACCTCACTAACCGTTTTCAGTTCCCTTAATGGTTATCGAGAATTGTTATCTAAAATTATTTTTCTAAATATTTGGGGCGGCAATATCAGAAGCTATTATCAGTGAAGCCTTTTTTATTTTATTTTTGTCTAAATTGCTTTAGTTGTATTTGGAGAAAGAAGAAAGATGAAAAACTCTCTTATACACATAAGTACATCCGAATGCAGTTTAACATAAAAAACCTGTAAAACTTGACAAATAAACTATAAGGGTTAAAATTTTTGTGTTCAAAATGTCAATATTAGCATATCCCATGTGTAAAACGTCTCCAATATTTTACAGGATACATTTATTCATAAAAAAAACTACTGAATGGAATAAAAACATTCAAGCCAATGAAGCGAATTAAAATTTGAATTTTGATACTTTTTCAGATTTACGTTTTCCATTGATTAATAAAATTACACAAATTATTTTTTAGAGGTTCTGTTCCAATTTTTATTTATTTCCATCAAAATTAAAATCTTACAGGGCTACTGGTATTTTTCTGCATTTTAGGTTATATTAAGAGTAATCTAACACCGAATTCTTTGTTTAACCAATTAACTAGAATGGTCTGAAAATAACTTTATTTATCTACAGTGTGTAAAAGCCAAATGGAATAAATTCATTATTTCGGTTACTGTACATATTTATAAAAAATCCCGAAACACGTCGAATTTAAATTATAACTTGACATTCTTTAACGTGAAAATGCAACCCCTACCTTTAACCCCCTTAGAATAACAGGTAAAACCCCCAATTTTTTAAATGGGAAGTATAGGCTTGTGATATATCATTTGAAAGGTCTCTTCATTCTCTATTCAAAAATGTTATTGTTTTTAAATTTGATGCAAAAATTAACATAAAAAAAATTAATATCATGTTTTTACCGAAATTCGCTAAAATATACTCGAAACTTATTACAATATACTTAAATCTTATTTCCCGTTTAGGTCTTGATAATGAGAAAGTGAACAAAAACCATAGCAATGTGGTTTTTAGATGGTAACCATTAAAAAACTTTAAAGAATTTCCGTGGCAACGCTATTTTAACAAGCAGTAGTAAATTGTTTTATTTAAGTTGACATTGTTGTAATTTAAGTATAAAGTTTGTTCAATTCAATTCTGAAAAATGGTTAGATTAACGGAAATGCATAAAATAACAGTTTTACAAATGATTGGTTACGGAGATAACATCCGAACACAACAGGAAGTAACTCGCCTATTTCATGAGAAATTTCCTAATTTACCACCTATATCCCAAGGAACAATAAGTAAAATAGAAAAGCAGTTTCGCGAGTTTGGTCATGTAAGGCAGATAAAAAAAAACAGCTGCCAATGCACTGAGTGATGAACTCAAATTAGATGTGTTGCTTGAGTTTCAGGAAAACCCACATACCTACATCGAGTAGACAGGCATCCACTACATTCAATGCTAGCCATACATCGATAACAACCATATTAAAAGAAAATAAATTGCATCCGTATAAGATGATACCTACTCAGGAGCTCATGGAAGACGATTTTGATAGGAGAACTTTTTTTTGTGAGCAAATGATGGACATGTTGGATAACAATATTATCCAATTAGAAGACGTTATGTTTTCTGATGAGTGTACTCACTGGATGAGAGAAGAACACACTTAATACCCTCAAAAGGTTAATGTTTGGGCAGGGATTGTAGGGAACAATATCATTGGTCCCTTTTTTATTGAGGGCAACTTGAATGGCAACAATTATTTGGCACTACTTCAAAATGATGTCATTCCAACGTTGGCAAATTTATATCCTGATCCAGGTAACCCTCAAGTTCCAGCGAATACGATATGGTTTCAGCCCATCCTGCCACATTACCAACTTAATGTCCGGCAGTACCTCAATACAATATTTCCCAATCGGTGGATAGGGAGGCGAGGATCAATTGAATGGCCAGCGCGATCACCTGATCTTACATTATTAGATTTCTTTTTATGGGGATATGTGAAGAGCCATGTGTACAAAACTAAACCTTCTGATTTAAATGACTTAAAAGAACGAATAACGCTTGCGATTAGGTCGATCACGCCTGATATGTTAAAAAATGTTATTTGAGATTAGGATGTTGCCAAGACGTTCGCGGAGAACATTTTGAACATCTACTTCATTAACATTCATAGTTCTTTTTCGTGTTCTACATTTTATTACGTTTTGCATTACATTTTAGTTTTTGATTGTATTGTAGCAAATTTCGGTAACAACATGATGAATGAATAACATTTTTGAATAGAGAATGAAGAGACCTTTCAAATGATATATCACAAGCCTATACGTACCATTTAAAAAATTGGGGGTTGTACCTGTCATTCTAAGGGGGTTGAAGGTAGGGGTTGCATTTTGACGTTAAAGAATGTCAAGTTATAATTTAAATTTGACGTGTTTCGGGATTTTTTATAAATATGTACAGTAACCGAAATAATGAATTTATTCCATTTGGCTTTTACACACTGTATAATTATACATCATATTTCACAGAATATAACAAAGGAACTTACTTAAATTACAAAGTTTTTATCTCTTTATCTCTTCATAGTCCGTTTCCAATTTGAGTCAGCCCCGTTTTTGGTCTCTTGAAGGTTGCATTATCCAATTGTTGTGGTAGTCATTAGATCCGTCCCAACACTAAAGTATGATTCCCAAAAAGCCAAAAAACAGGTTTGCACACCAAGACTTTATAAATAATTTTTGTGATAAATTCTTTTCCACCTCACTTTTTCGTGAAAGGAATTTTACTTCGGCATACCTGAAATACTCATCGATGAATGGAACCCCAAGTACATCGTTGGAAACGGTCCAGCAACATCAGATTGAACTTTTTCTAATATTTCGTTACACGAATTTCCTTCTACTCTGAATGTTTTTTTCGTTATTTTTGATTTTTTACACGCGGAACAATCAATTTGATATTTTTCTTTTGGTAAAACCAATGGATCAGGCGTTTCCTAATAGTCTATGCCAGGTGGAAACACAATTATTGGCTATGGCAGAGTCTACTTCTTGTAAAACATTTTTGGATACTATTCAACCTAACATTTTATTAATTTTCCATAAGGTTATATTTTCCGCTCCTTTCATAGTTATTCCTTTTGATTTCAATTTTTCCCATGAGAATAACATTCACCTTTTGGTAGTCGAGCTTTAACTTTGACAATTCCGATATAAGTAACTTCGATCCTTTTGTTGTGGTCTAGTCGTATAAGGATGTAGATTATCTCAGTGAAGTTTTTCAAATTTTGGGAATTTTTCCCAATTTTTTTCATTTTTTTGGGAAATGATAGGAAATTATTTTGGAGTATCGTACCTCCCTCGTACTATAATCGGGAACGGCCATACGTCGGCGGCGCGGCGGCTGTAAAATAAATTATTGTGTTAAGAAACGGAATACGGATGACGAAGAGCGGCTATCCGTTAAATTGGTCCATCACGAAAACTCAGCACGTAATCGTGACGACGGCAAAGTGGGCGACTCAGCACGTCTACCCTCGGGTGCTAGTATATTCACGAGAACTTAGCACGTAATTGTGATTAGTGGCGGAACCAATGGACTCAGCACGTCTGTCGGTGTACTGCAAGGTCCACGTAAACTCAGCACGTAAACGAGGCCGCAGTGGCTTGGATCGACTCAACACGTCAACCCAGGAGAGTTCCTTCCAGCTCAACACGCCAGACTGAACTGCTGTTCTGGTGAAACGGTCGATCTTTTATACTAGTTAATGACCTTATAAAAACTAAATAGGTCTTACCATAGGCGTGCTCCTGGTAACGGACTGAAGTTCGTTACACATCCCCCCTCCTTCGAAAAGGACCGAACTAATAATGGATCCTTATCGTCTCGTTCTTCACCCGTAGTCTATATATTGCCGGTCTTTTCCGATTGGTTTTAAATTTTTCCGGAACTAAATCTTTTAACGGTATTTTTACCATGATCTTCTCCTTGGCGACGTTATTTTTTGGTGAGAAATATAATGGTGTTGTATCTTGCACCGGTTCCAAGTTCTTACCGGGTGTACTCGGTCTTTCCGGTGTCGTTGGTAGCGGAGAAGCAAACAAGTTTAATAAATCTTCCATTTTAAGCTGAAAACGTAACCTGATTGTAGTGTTGTTTGTATCTATTATTTATACTTCGGCTATTAATTGAAATCTAGTTTTTGTCTCTTGATGAGCTGGTTTTAGATCTTTTATATGAATTCCAATTTTAATTCCAATATGACCTTTGACCATACTTTGGTTATTTTGTATGGGCCGGAATATTTCGGAGCCAGTTTGGCGTTAAAGTTGTTCGGTACGTTGGACAAATTATATTCTTTTTTGTAAACACTATCCCCTATTTTCGGAATCGATTCTCGCCTGCGCAGATTGTAACTGTGGCTTTGTTTTGAAAAGGCTCTTGCTAAGTTTAATTTTACAAATTCATAAGTTTCTTTTAGGATTTCCAGATGTTTGCTCTTTTCTTTGTAAGAAGTAGTATCATCTGTTGTGCTAGCGGAGCAATCCATGATCCTGCTTGGCAGGTGTGGTTATCTTCCATTATCTTAGAAATGCTGGGAAAAATTGTGTTGACTCGTGTTTTGCTTATTCGTAGATGCAATAATCCCAATTTTTGTGGTTGTTTCCGCAGAATTGTGCGATCATGGTTTTTATCGTTCTGTTCGCTCTTTCTACTGGGTTATTTTGCGGTGAATACGGGGGAATCTCAAGCTTTTATATTTTAAATTCGTTTAGCAGGTTTCTTAGTTCTCGGCTTTGAAGTTTTTTTGCGTTATCGGTGATGATCTTCTTGGGACAACCGAATTTTAAAATTATCTTGTCTTTGAAGTTCTGACATATTGTTTTAGCGGTGGAGTTTCTGACTGGGCATATTTCTACCCATTTCGAAAAAGTATCCTGGAATACTAAAACGTAGGTATTTCCCTTTGTAGATCTGGGTAATGGGCCAATAAAATCAATCGATACTGTATGCCACGGAGCGGGAGGGGCGAAAGTTGAATACATTTTTCCTGGTGTTTGTTGTTGAGACGTTTTGAATTGTTGACAGCTCTGGCATTCTCTTACAAATTTTGCTGCGTCTTTAAACATTCCTGGCCAATAGTATCGGGCTGCGAGTCTGGCGATTGTTTTTGCTATACCTAGATGACCAGCGGTATTTTCGGAATGATTTTCTACGAGTAGTTGTTGTCTTCTATTGGTTGGTACGCAAACCTTCCACGGGTTAGACATTTCTACCTCTTTATAGTCATTCTTGTCCCAAAAGTGACGGTATAGTACGTTATCTTTAATTGTATAATCGGGGTATAGTTTCGGTTTTTGTTTGACTTCATCTAGCTTTTTCCTATACCAGGTGTCTTCAATTTCGGCGTTTGTTAGAGCGTTGATCCTTTCCATTGTTTGACGGGATAGTGCGTCCGCTAAATGATTTTCTGAACCCTTACGGTATATGACATCGAAATCAAATTGTTGTAGTGTCATGATCCATCTAGCAATTCTTTCTGCTGGTTTTTCTATTGTCTGGAGATATTTCAGACTTTGATGTTCAGTTATCACGGAGAAATTGGATTCTCTCATTTTCTCAACTCCGTAAACTACGGCTAGTAACTCCTTTTCTGTTACGCTGTAATTTTTTCTGCGTTTGATAGAGTCTTGCTAGCGTACGCAATAATTCGGAGTTAACTTCTCTCCATTGATTGGATCAAATGACACTAGATTTTCCTCAAGAACCTCCATTAGCTGCCAGCTAGATTAGCTGGCAGTGATCCCCTACGAAACACAATTAACTTCGTGTGGCGTTCAAAACAGATGCCTCCCCATACCATAATCGAACCACCTCCATAATTTCTGACTGCTCTTATGTTACACTGAGCAAATCGCTCACCTGCGCGTCTATAAACTGGAATACGTCTAAAGGATCCAAAAAGTGAAAATCTTGATTCATCCGTTAAAAGATTATTAGCCCAATCGTTAATATCCCAATTAACATATTCTCTTGCGAACCTTAAACGTGCTACACGGTATGCAAAATTCTTTAATCTGTTTCTGACTGTATTGACAGATATTCTAACATTACGGACTCCAGAGAGAACATTTTGTAGTTGCCTGTAGTAGCATGGCGAGTTCGCAAAGTCTGTAACCATATTATTACGTTGGGCGTCAATTTGTGATATGATTTACATGTTGAGAGTGAATTTCTAAATATTTAGTTTTAAAAAAATAACAATATACCAAAAGAAAATATGTAATTTACAATAAAACAACCATTAATCTTAATTTCGTCTTTAATTAGTTGTAAAAGATATTTCAATAATTAACAAAATTTATAAATGTTTATCACAGCAAAAATTATGATAGTTAAATAGGTACCTCGGCTAGGGGTGAGTAAGTTCATTAGCTCTGACTATAGTACAATATTTGTTTCTTTAAGAAATTATAAGGGCGCCACTGAAATCTTTTTATTTTTTATGATACTACTGAAGAAAGTTGTTTTAAGCTGAGTTATTTAAATAAGTATCATAAGATGACAGAAAGATGTCAGAAAAAACTGTCAACAGATAAAAGATAAATAGATTTCCTTGGTGCTAAAATGAATGAAGTTGAGAATACGTTACAAAAAAATAATCCGCAAACAGTTCTTTAAAAATACTTATTCTAATACAGTTGACGATATAGATAGATATAAACGGAAATAAAAGAGAAAAAATATGGGAACAGTAAACATGATATACCACAATAACTTATCTGTTAACAATAGTGGACGATCCTTCGCCGCACCTTGGGGTCGCTACGGCACTGTCTAAGTGGTTCTAAATGACTATGGAAGATCACGAGTGGAGGGATGATCTGCCCAAGTTGTAGAGATGATCCAGTTAAAAATGTCCGTGCATACGAGAGCTTAAAGTTTACAAGCTGTTCAAGTTTACTGAATCTTTAAATTAAAGAGATGCTTCTAGTTTACTGTATTATATTCCAACTTTCTGTATATGACAGTAAACCAATACAAGAAATAAGACTAGGAATAATTATTAAAACCTCTTGAAGCCGATAATGGCAACTCATTAGTATACCTCGTAGCGTAGCTACTTTGAACTTTCAATTATAATTATAGAGACCGTATTTATTATTTTATTATTAAGAATTCTTCCGGAAAGATGGAGCTAGCGGTACTAATTTAATTTAATATTTAGGATACCAGGTGCTTAAAATGTTAACAGGTACTGTTACAAGTCTGAATTCTTAAATAACGCTGGATTGATTGATTCCCATGACATATTGCTGATATCGTCCATCTTCCACTAAAGCCACGATTTGAGCTGCTTGTTCTGAATTTAAATGACTCATTTTCACTCAAAATGTTTCTAGACACTTCCAAATGAAAAATTTAACAAACGTACTGCGTAACAAAAAGGCGATTTAAAATGTGAATATTTTGGGTCTTTATACATCTAAAGGATACCATACACTCATATTTAAATATTCTGAAAAATTAGATATTTTATTTTACACCATTATTCAATTTTCAAAATTATGCGATACTTTTTTGACGAGGTTACAATATGGAAATAAACAAGTTGACATTGTTTTTCCAATATAAACAATAACAGAACTAATTAATATGATCACTTATTTGTTTACGTTTATTTCATTTTTCAAATTATACTCTAGTGTCATTTTGATCACATATTGAACTTGTTACTACACCACTTTCTGACGGATACTTTTTCTCGGGTATTTAACTCTATAAATTGTAGATGTCGCACACTTCGTGATTTTCTGCCGTAGTTTCTTAGTTTTAGCACCCAATGAAAATGACTGAAATATTGTGAAAAGCGAACTCTATGCGAAAAGTTGGGAAAATTCGTGTAGGCATGCTGCAAAGGAATATCGATCAGTGCTTTATACCAGCGCGAGTACGCCATTTTAATAATAGATGTCGCTCTGCGTTTCATGACTATTGTATGAGCTTTCTCAAAGCGCAAAATAGATATTGCATACTTATTATTAATTGCTGATAAATAATCATGATTTGATTTTAATATTAGTAATTTATCACCCGTTTGATAAAATAAGCATACTATTTTCACTAATATTGGGTCATTTAAAAATCTTATTGAAGTAACATGTCATTTCCTATTCAATTTTTTGGCCATATTTGCATCTGCAAAGCTTAAAATCCATCTTTTTATACCTACACTACAATTACATTTCAAAACTTTCATATTATGAGGACAAAACAAAAAATAGTGTAACTAGTGGGTCTTAAATACTATATAAGGATTATTTGATCTTTAAAACAATAGTTGTATACTACACATATGTCCAAAAGTTTGTAATATTTAGAAATAATACATCTACGCCTATGGTTTTTTAAAAACTCTTGTTGTAATTTATTTTAAAGCGTTTTTAAATCAAAATCATACTAAATTTGATTCGTTTTTGTATTAATTTGGTCATATTTAATTGATTTGGGAGCTTTCACATTATTCCAATTCTAGTTTAAATTTCATTTGAGCTGTTTAAAAATGCCCAGAGACATGATATCATATTTTAATAGGTCTAGAGTAATTACTTTGTTACTACACGACTTTAGTCAAAGTGATATCGCGAATATTGTTGGTGTTACTCAGGGTGCTGTATCAAAATTTAAAAAAAAAATCCAAGACACAAATGATGTGAAGGATCGTCCCAGAAGTGGCAGAAGTCGATGTACAACAGCAGCATAAGACCGGTAGATAACATTGATAGCTCGAAGAAATCGATAGGAATCTACAAGCGGCATATCCAGAGAAATTGCTAGACTTGAAGGACTGAATATCTCCAGGCAAACAATTACACGAAGATTAAAAGCGGTAAATTTGTATCGCAAAAGACCTCTACGTGTTCCCAAACTAACCTATCAACAAAAAATTGTAAGGTTGCAATGGGCTCAAGAAATGTTACACCATGGTTCTAACTGGAATTACGAGATGAAGAACTGGCTTGGTTTCTGATTCGCGAAGAACGCTAGTTTGGAGGGCCCCAGGACGACAAGCCCGATTAGAAACAGCCCAACCACGTGTTCCATTTGAAGGTGAGAGTATTATGGTTTGGAGTGGTATTATGAGGGGTATACGGACGCCTCTCCTGGTTTTGGAAAGAAGAATCACAGGTGCTGTGTACATCGAGGAAATTTTAAATCCTGTTGTGCGTCTATTCCGGGAGGCGGTAGGTGATGGATTTGTCTTTATCTCCACATCGAACAGCTGCAGTACAAAATTTTTTGGAAGAAGAAGGAATATCCACATTAAGATGGCCATCAAATTCCCCTGACAACGTCATTGAGCATGCCTGGGACATTCTTTAAACACGCATTGAGAAGCGAAACCCTCCCCCAATTACTCTACGAGAACTGAAAGATGCTGCTCGTGAAGAATGGGAGAGAATTCCGTAAGCCCAGCTCGACCATTTAATCGATAGCAAGCCACATCGCCTACAGTCATGTATACAGGCCCATGGAGGAAATACTGATTATTAATTTTATTTAAAAACCTTTTATTTAACCTATAATTTATTTTAAAAAATTTGTAATACATTGTACATTTTTCACCTCAAAAGAATAAATCATTTTTTTTGTATGTTTATCTCACTTTTTTTTAATTAAGAAATAGTGTCTCGACTTCATGATGGTCATTGACGCAGGTACATTTGATACACAGTAATGTAAATACAAATTACAACAGTAGAGATAATATAGTATAGATATTACAGAGTAATTGAAACTGTTTTTAAATCAACTTATACATATTAGTTTGTTTTAGAAATTTTATTAATTTGTCAAACTGATTCACTGATCCTAAAATTTCTTGCATACTTCCCTTAAGATCGAGTTGTTGTCGGGCAGTTGCATAGTGGTTACAATCTTGGAGGATATGTTTAACAGAGTCTATTTCCCAAACAGTATTGGCAAGTAGTTGGTTCTTCACAAGCTATGAGATATCCATGAGTGAACCGCGTGTGTCCTATTCTTAACCTTCTAATAGTGATTTTGTCTTTTCTGCTCATGGGTGGCATTGTCAAGAAGTTGGTGTTTGGTTGGACATCATGTAGTTTGGTACTTAGTTGATTCCAGTGTTGGAGACATTGACTGAATATTTTCTGTTTGATGTTTGCTCTGAGATCTTTGTGTAATTGCAGATTGATTATGGGTAAATCAGATGAAGAAGCCTCTTTTGCAGCATGATCGGCTTTCTCGTTTCCTGGGATACCTACGTGAGCTGGAGTCCAGATGATTGTTATAGAGACCCCTTTTTGAGCAAGCAGATGACTTTTCATGGATCTTCTGAACAAGCGGGTGCTGCGGAGTAGATCTTCGAGTTTACTTATATCAAAAAAATTATTTATAAAAATTAATAAAAAGATGAAATATTCCATTATTCCAAACAAACAAAAGCTCGTGATACTCTACTATGTTCGTGACGAAACAATAGAATTCGTATAGTCTTGTCAGTTGAGCTAACAGGTACGTACTTAGATTTTCTGCTCTGTCGAATTACGTGTCCCAGTGGTTAGTTTATTTGATTTTTTAAGTTGATTGTGTTATCTTTGTTGATTTTTTTAATCGTTACGTCCTGTTTTAATATGAGTCAATGGTGAAAAGGCACATTTTGTTATTTCAGTATTATTGTTAAAAGTATAATAATTATATAGCTGATACGGAGTCTGCGGATGAAAACGGGCAAAGTTTACTGCTAATAAATAATAGTTTCATACTTATAAATAGGAATTACAAGATAATCCATTTTTAGCGTTAAGGGATATTCAACAAAGACTTGCAAATGAAGTTAGTGTTTGTCCAAAAAATATTTTTAATCATCACTTAATATCCAAATCTACTATTTTCTATGTTCTGAATTAACCAACTTTTATTTGCGTCAAAAATTCCAATTATACTCTTTCACAACTCGAAATTCGAAAAACAAGCATTTCACTTAAAAAACACGCTTCAATTTACTAGAATAATGTATTAAAATATAGTTTGGTAAAGATATATTGAATGTTGAGTAATTCCCTGAGTTGAGTAATCCAGTATTGAATTCAATTTATTTTCTATGAATTGTTACCGACGTATTCAATGGATAGCAAAGAGTAATATTATGGTTTTATAAACAGATTCCAAACAACGTTCCTAACGAAGCTCTATCGATTATATAAATGTATTTCAATAAAGGAAAGGCTGTTATAAATTCCGTTATGTCAAACATCAATATTTGGTATAGTATCAGATTTTTTTTAATAAACTAATTACTGTACCGTCCAAGTTTGGTGATGAGTATCTTTTCATTTTGGTTCTTCCTAAGTTTTCAATAGAAAAAAATTACAATCATATAGAACACTACAATTATAAACAGCAATAATTTGTTTAAAAAGGTATATCAGGAATAGTTTAATCAATGTATCAGGAATAAGACAGGTCCATGAAGTCACCAAAGAGCCATGTCCAGATAGTAGACTACGATTTTAGAGAGAATTGAATGTGCAAACCCATATCATCTTATTATATGTAGGTCAATACTTAGGAATCTAATCAACTTAATACGAAGGCATCTGCTGAGGTCAAAATCACCAGATTTTGAAGTGATACAAAGAAAAAATTGAAAATGTCTTGTAGTAAATTTTTTATCACCAAATACATCAATTATTATGTTATTATGTTTGGACATGCTACTAGGGAAGAGTGATATCTAGTCAAACTGTTAGAAAAAGGTTGCATGCATGTAATTTAAGACAATTTCTCGTCTCGTCTCGATTATCGAGACGAGAAATCAACAAATTCTCATCTCGATGTTTTTCTCGAAGACAATTTCTCGATCTATAGGTCAAAAAACGAGAGATATTTTTCCAATAAGAAGAAAACCGTACATGTATTGGTAATTTCCATTTATTCAATTGTTTAATATTTGTAACGTAGCGAAAAATACTGTACATTACCTATGATCGTCTTGGGAATTAATATGCTTCTAGATAAACTGGAATCCTGGGCTTTTGACCTATACAATTACCCAAATAGAAACACAACTGACGAACAAGTTATAGAAGCTCTTCAAGCAGCAAGAGATAAAAACATTATTCGAATACCAATTGGATATACTGTGTCGTATTAATATTGGTTCCACGACATAAGACGGAGACGTTCAACTTTACAAATTGGGGAAGAGAATTAAAGCAACAAGCAATATCTAAATTTGATAACATCTATAACGAAGTTTAGTATATTCCTTCCAATAAAGATATTCCTGCAACATCGAATAATGCTACTGACTATGATATTGATGATAATAATGAAGACGATTTTAATTTATATTTAAATGTCAATCTGACGATGCTATTCAGCGAGACGGCCGTCATTGTAATTTAAAACATAATTTTTCAAATAAACTTGGAAGTTTTGTTGAAACGAAGAGTTTTTTATTATTCTTAATAAGATGGACTTCCAAAAAGTAAGGGTTAGTACAATAAATTTAATTATAACTATTTTCTTTTTTATTTTCCCTAATTTAACCTAAACGCACCTAAACTTTTTCCAGATCTCGAAATGTCTTTCTCGATCTCGTTTCAAAAATTTTTTTATAATCTCGTCTCGATCTCGTCTCGAAATCGAGACGAGTCGAGAAATCTCGAATTTCGAGAATCTCATCAAACCCTAGTTATTAAGATGAGTTGGAAAGAACATAATATTGCGTTAATTACTGCTATGATTGCAATGAGGAGGAGGAGGAGGAGGGGGAAAAGCACGTTTATTGTATCGCAACGGTTATGAGTACTTCCTCAAAAATTCCAAAACTTCTACGGGATGGAAGAGGAAACATAAGTCGGCCACTAAACAAGTCAAACAACGTCTGCGCGGGTGGGAAATACGTGTAGCAAAGTAGCAAATTATACAACCTTGCTTATATTTTGTAACAGTACCTAACATTTTAAGCACCTGGTATCCTAAACATTAAATTAAATTAGTACCGAGAGCTCCATCTCTCCGGAAGAATTCTTAATAATACCATAATGAATACGGTCTCTATAATTATAATTGGAAGTTCAAAGTAGCTACGCTACGAGGTGTACTAATGAGTTGCCATTATCGCGTTCAAGAGGTTTTAATAATTCTTCCCAGTCTCATTTTCTTGTATTGGTTTACTGTCATATACAGAAAGTTGGAATATAATACAGTAAACTAGAAGCATCTCTTTAATTTGAAGATTCAGTAAACCTGAACAGCTTGTAAACTTTAAGCTCTCGTATGCTCGAACATTTTTAACTGGATCATCTCTACAACTTGGGCAGATCATCCCTCCACTCATGATCTTCCATAGTCATTTGAAACCACCTAGACAGTGCCGTAGCTACTGCGGCGAAGGATCGTCCACTATTGTTATCAGATAAGTTTATTGTGGTATATCAAGTTTACCGGTCCCATATTTTTTCTCTTTTATTTCCGTTTATATCTATCTATATCGTCAACTGTATTAGAATAAGTATTTTTTAAGAAGTGTGTGCGGATTGTTTTTTGTAACGTATTCTCAACTTCATTCATTTTAGCACCAAGGAAATCTATTTATCTTTTATCTGTTGGTACATTTTCATTTTTTTTCTTTATAGACAGTTTTTTCTGACATCTTTCTGTCATCTTATGATACTTATTTAAATCACTCAGCTTAAAACAACTTTCTTCAGTAGTATCATAAAAAATAAAAAGATTTCAGTGGCGCCCTTATAATTTCTTAAAGAAACAAACATTGTACTATAGTCAGAGCTAATGAACTTACTCACCCCTAGCCGAGGTATTTAACTATCATATTTTTTGCTGTGATAAACATTTATAAATTTTGTTAATTATTGAAATATCTTTTACAACTAATTAAAGACGAAATTAAGATTAATAGTTGTTTTATTGTAAATTACATTTTTTCTTTTGATATATTGTTATTTTTTTTAAAAGTTAACTAAATATTTTTATAAATTCACTCTTAACATGTAAATCATATCACAAATTGACGGCCAACGTCATAATATGGTTACACGTTGGGCGCCAATTTGTGATATGATTTACATGTTAAGAGTGATTTGCGGATTTAATTAGGCACGCTATATATGTATATCATGGTGCAGTAGCATGTTTATGGTCGCAACTGAGACATTTATGTTTTTCAAGAATATACCAAAGCAGAGTAATGTTAAATATAGAAGATGGCTTATAGATGGATATAGAAAAGATGGCTTTATTCGAAATGATAATTTATCCAGGATTTGATTTTTCTCTTTATATATTTTGCCAAGAGCGTATTTTGGTATTCCAGTTTCTGACTCAATATTTGTTTTAGAAATTTATGAATATTCGTCTTTTTGTGGTATTTGGAAATATTATTTGCTTGTTTATTCAGCATAAATAAATTGTCTTATAATTTTAGTATAATTTTTGTTTTATGTAATTTATATTTATTAATAAATACTTTTTCTTTTTTTGCAGGTAAGTACTCTGATTCTTTGACCACCAAATATAGTAAAGATATAGGAGATAAGGTAGGAGCTAAATTTTTAGCATTTTATTGATTTAATACGTTTTCTCAAGATTTTTATTTTTATTGGCATACCTTTAAAACTAAAATTGACTACAAAATAAGCCTATAAACCTTTTCTTCAAGAATCAATTAAGCCACATGTTTGACATCAGAAAATAATCTAATTGTGATTTGACAAAATCATACCTATCAATCCAAGATATTCCGTAACTACGTTGTTTAGTTGTTGTTACTAATGTAACGTCTCTACAATAAAGTTCTATAAAAAGGATTTTCTTTTTTCCGACAGTATATAGTTATTAACCACAAATTATACAATCCACAAGCAAGGTATTTCCAACTAACCAAACTTAATCTACTACAAAGTTTTGGTCCTTAGAGCCGGATTAAATGCAAGGCTCCAGTTAGTTGAAAATCAACTTAGATATCGGAAGTTGCTCTTTCAGTCATCTTTCGAAGGAAAAGAAAGATCTCTAGAAGCTATCCAATCGCTTATGTGAATAGAAAGGAAGTTCAAGATAAAGGTCAGAACGTTTCGTTTATTTGATAGGAAAGTGATTATTTATATTATTACTTCATTTTACTTAAAAAATATCGGAGAACTGTCAAAGTTCTGTCAGCTATTAATTTGTATACGGGATAGTTAATATTTACAGTTATTTTTTAATTTTATCTGTATAATAAGAATGGACCAGGAAAGTATCTCATTTCTTTTATCTGAAGGGCGTGTTCTAAGGGGACGATAACTCGTATTGAAAACTTTATTAATAGGCATGATGACAGTAAGTAAGAATCACTAAAATATTGATTTGTTTTAATTATATAAGATATGGAGATTCTAAAGAATTTACTCATTTTTATATTACATGTGTGATTACATTTATTTTAGTAAAAATATAAGCACTAGGGGTGAAAAAGGGATAAACAACTGAAGTATTGCTGTTTGCGGTTAAAATTGACGTCAAAATGAAAAGTGACCAATAGAAAAGTTGTAGATCATGTAAAAATCTAAAACATTTCTCATGGTAATTTTCTCACATAACCTCAATTTTTCGAGGAAAATTAAAAAAAAAACGATTTCTCGTTTTTAATTTTTAATTTTCCAACGGATTCGTCAATCTTGAGGAAATTTGGTGAAAACTTACCTTTTTATGTCCAAAATAACCTCGAATTTTCTCAACCTTGTAACATAATAATTTTCCGAGAAATTTGATTTTTCTGGAAAAATCTTTTTTTTCAACTAAAAAGTTTGCTCGGAAAATATTATTGGAAAAGGTTTATCTGGGGCTAATTTTTTTCGTTTTTACGTCTACTTTCACATGAAATAAAAAAATAAACCTCTCATTTAAAAATGTGCTCAAAAATGAAAAAAACGCAAAAAATGAATTTTGCAACAGCTAAATTTGTAATAATTGTTAAATTTTTGTTATAGAATATTAAAAAATGCAGAAGCCGACTCTTGCATTAAATTCTACGGGAAAAATTACAGAAGAAAATGTACTTAATTATTATTTAGTCGGATTTATAGTTCATTTGCAATATTATTATAAACACTCAAGTCTATTAATGAAGTTAATAATCCGAGCTGGGATTTTATGGTTTCTACTATTGTTGTATGCTGATTTGTTTATATTATAAAGTTTTTTATGCGATAAATCGATTTTTTGATACTACAAGGCCCAAATACCCTTTCTTCAGGGCCCTATCGCCCAATTTTAATCAAAATTTCAATATTCTTTGACATCAAGATTGACGAATCCGTTGAAAAATTAAAAAGGAAAATTTTTTTTTTTTCATTTTCCTCGAAAAATTGAGGTTATGTGAGAAAATTACCAAGAGAAAAGTTTTAGATTTTTACATGATCTACAACTTTTCTATTGGGCACTTTTCATTTTGACGTCAATTTTAGCCGCAAACAGCCATATTTCAGTTTTTTACCCCTTGTTCACCCCTATAAAGTTTATGATCATAATTGAAATAGTTAATGTATTTTATTTTCATGTGTTATAAGCCCCTTTACCACCTCCAACTGTTACATTCCAGGTCTCAGAAATTCCGTATTTTTTATTTTTTTGGTACAGCATGCCTTGACTAATGTTTCTGTGACTTGAAATATTTGAATTATGTGTACATTTACACTAATTCGTTTGGTTTTTAACACAATTTAGCAAATAATACTAAAACTCTGATAAATCTAGGCATACCAACAATAACGTTGACAGGTTTGTAATAAATTTGATTTTTTCATAAGCTACTTCGGTTTCTAAATTGTTTCAGACTACCACATGATAGCTGCCGTGATTAATGGGTAGTATAAAGGTCGAGGAAACAGATGTTTTATGAGTTCATTATATATTATTCGTGGAAAAACATTTTTATTGTTTTTTAATACCCTTCGCTGTCTGAATAATATATGTATTTTTTAAAAATATTAGTAAATTGAGCATTAATCCTTACATATGTTTTTAAATAGTATACTAAGTGACATAAAAATCCGAACACCCAGTTTAAATGATTTAATTTTTATAAAATTTTGTATAAGTGCTTACTGAAGCATAATAAGTAAATGATAAAAATTTCAAAATGATTGCATTGCTTTAAAGCCCTCCTTTTTTACCTTTAATAATGCGTGTTACGCATTCTCCAACGCGCCTGGCATGCTTCTGATCAGATGGTTAATGTCCTCCTGTGGTATCTCATTCCAGGCAACCACCAACTCCTCTCGAAGTTCTTCTTGAGTCTGAGGAGGACGTTGCAAATTGAGCAATCTTCTACCCATCATATCCCACACGTGCTCAATTGAAAATAAGTCTGGAGATCTTGGTGGCCAAGGTAACAATGTGACATCATTATGTTGAAAGAAGTCCATTGTAACTCTTGCGACATGTGGTCGGGCATTATCTTGTTGGAAAGTTGGATTTGGCAGGGTGTCAAGATAGGGTAAAAGATGGAGTTCTAAAACTTCTTGGACATAACGCTGCGCGTTCATGTTACCTCTGATGAAGATTAAAGGTGATCTTGATCCATAAGCTATAGCACCCCAAACCATAACCTCAACAGTTTGATGAATATGCCTTTCAACAAAAAACCGTAGATTTCTCCTTTCACCACTTCGTCTTCTAACCCTCGCTCGACCATCGTGCATGCCTAAACAAAATCGAGACTCGTCACTAAAGACAATACTGTTCCATTCCTGATCGCAGAGTGACCGTTCTCTGCACCACTCAAGGCAATTACGTCGGTGTTCTGAAGTTAAAGAGAAGACCCAGTGTGGTCGGTATGAATACAGGCCAAAACGTCTTATTCGTCGGTAAGCACTTTGCATGCCAATAGGTCTTCCGTGTTCTGCAAACCATTCATTTGCAATGGACCTGGTAGTGGAGAAAAGGGCCCTTAAGGCCAATAATCTGTTCCTGACAACACCTAACCACGGTGTCTACACTTCTTTGCACTCTAACTGCCATTTCCCGAAAAGAAAATCCAGCTTCCCGAAGTCCCACTATACGACCCATATCAAACTCACTAATTTGACGAAATTGTACAGGTCTCCGTACCCTAGGCATCGTAACCAATCGTAAAGAATGTGAAGAACCAATCCGCAAAATTTGGATCTTTACTACAGCCACAATATTCATTTTTAGTGGATTTCAAAAAAAAGCAATATAAAAACCGAAATCTTTCACTGATAAGGCTGAACATTTTATCAATTGTTTATTGCAGTAAAATAAATAAATTTATCAAATGTTATTAAAATAAAATCATTTAAACTGGGATTTTTATGTCACTTAGTATATTAGGTACCTCTGGCGTGCACTCACTTATAAATTTTTCTACTATATTAAAAAAAAAAATTTTCAAAAACTCTTTAAGTTTATAATTTAAAATGTTTAAAGTTGGAGGAGCTGAAATTAAACCATTAAAAAACCGACTAAGTAATTCAAACTTTCTTAACTATTTAGAATAATAAATCATTTTACTATTCGAAACCAGAATAATATAATTGAAAGTTGTCCAATGGATTTACATATTTTAATTGCGCTTTAGGGCCGTCATTATGAATAACAAATTATAATAACATTATTAAAAGCAAAATAATTATGCTTCCGCCAGTCCGCAGGGGGTGTACAACTAACGGTCTCTTGTCGTTAGTCGCCTGGTGATGTGAGGGCGAGATACTTCACTCTATCTCGACCCATTAGACCCTCTCTTAAGTGGTAGGTGAACGATTTCGACTAGGCTATTAACAACCACTTCTTCTACGTGATTAATAGGATATTCCGGTATGATAACAATTTACTCAAGTGACTCTAAGTATAATATCAATTATATAACCTCTATATATGGCAATAGATCAACTAACATATCGATTACCAAGATTGTTTTGTTGTGAAGAAAATGTTTTTTGTAAATCTTATGTAAAACTTTCAGTGGTAAATATAATGTTTCTACTAAATCAATATCTTTCAATATCTTAGAAAGGAAACTAATTAAATGCAACATTTATTTTTTATAATTTTGTTTTTGATATTGAGTTTGTAAACAAATCATATTAAGTTTGCATTTAATTAATTTTTTAGCAAATTTTCCAACATTTGGCAAACTTATAAAACAACTTTTGTTTATGACTGTACCTTGAATTAAACTTTAAAAAAATAAAATACCTTAATTTTTTTATCTTGCGTATATTATTGTAGGAACTGTTATCATATTATGAATTTTCATTTTTACTTCTAAGTCTATATCTTTATGTCCAAGAATTGTTTTATTTAGAGAGTAGTATATTTTTGTTGATTTATTTGCTCTGTTTGTTATTTCTGCATCTATTTTTCCATCTTCTGTTACAATACTTCCTAAGTATTCAAATGTTGTTACTCTTTCTAGTGTCTGGTTTTTGCATTTAATGTCTCTATTATTTTGATTACCTGATTGTTTTTCATTTATTATCATCACTTTTGTTTTATTTAAGTTCACTTCCATATTCATGTTCTCTACTTCTTTAGTCCAAATATTCACTAGTTTTTGCATTTTGTTCTTTGTATTCGCCATTAAAACCACATCATCTGCATATAGTAGACTACTCAGTTTTATTGGTTTTAAATTTCTGTGTCCAATTATAGTATTCAGCTGCTCATATTTTTCTTTGATTCGTTTCGCAATCTTATCCATAATTATTATAAACAGTAGTGGGCTTAAACTGTCTCCTTGTTTTATTCCCTTACATATTTTGAATTCTTCAGACCTTTGGCCTGCAATCTGCACCTTGGCTCTAACTGTCTCGTATACACTTTTAATTATATTTATTAACGTGGGTGGTACTTCCATTTCCTCCAGGGTTCTCCATACTTCTCTTCTATCTACTGTATCAAAGGCTGCTTTTAGATCTATAAATGTGAGGTACATTTCTTCTCCCTCTTCTATTTTTCTTTCGATTATATTCCTTAGTATATAGATATTGTCATTTGTTTGTCTTTCTGGTCTAAAAGCTCCCTGTTCTTCTCCTAATTTTGGTTCTACATATTCTCTTAATCTTTTTTCTATTATTTTTGTGTACACTTTATAGCTAGTTTGGGCCAAACATATTGCTCTGTAATTCTCACATTGTGTCTGTTCTCCCTTTTTATAGATGGGTACTATTAAGTTATTTTTCCATTCCCTTGGAATTTTATATACGCAAGTGAAAATTGGACTGTGCGAAAGAAGGACGAAACTAAAATAAATGCCATAGAAATGAAGCATCTAAGAAAAATTGCAGGGAAAACTAAATGGGATAGAATTAGAAATGACGTCATTAGAGAGACAACTAAACAGGAACCGATAACTAGTAAAATAAAAAAGAGACCACTTAGATGGTATGGTCATATGGTAAGAATGGAACCAAATAGATTAACAAGGAAAATAATGGAGATGGGAAAACCGATCAAAAAACACAGGGGTAGGCCTAGAAGGAAATGGTTAGACCAAATACAAGAGATAGGATTAGAAAGAGGAAAGAGCATAGCAGAAATGAAAAATCTAGCAAGAGACAGAAAGGCATGGAAGAAATGGGTGCAGGGCACGGAATCCACATCCGACGCCTGAAAGGGCAAAAGGATTTAGAAAAGAAGAAGAAGAAGAAGAAGAATTTTTTATCACCAATCACCGATGAAAATTATTCTGATAAACTAAAAAAATGTTAGAATACATATGTACTATCGGTTTCAGAATAGCATATACATTTTCAAACTCAAATGGCTTGCATTGAATTCATTTTAAGGATGGCCTATTTATTGTGTATAACCAATCACGATTTAAATAATAATAAATTTGAAATCAGTCAAACAGTTGTCCACGCCCACATCTTTAATGTGACACAGAGAAGGATGATATTGAGTGAGTGTGTATTATAGAGTACAACGTTGACTATTTACACGGATTTAGAATTTTGTTTTTGATTGTGACTATTTACTGGATTTTCTTATTCTACGACGACATTGGCACGGATTTTGGTTTTCTATTTAACTATTGTGATATTTTAATTTTAAGATATCAAATAAAATATTAAGATTTAGACTTGCGCTTTTCACTAATTTATTTATTTTTTTATCCTCTTTTCACCTGAATTAAAAAATAAAGCATCATTACATTTGAAATTTCCGAGAAAAATAAAAAATAATCGACTTTTTTACGTAAAACTCCCTAGCGGAGACAAAATTGTTTAATTTTGGTATTTTTGTTATGCATCTGATTAAACAGAAAAAACTCTTTTAAATGACGCCAAATTCATTGAAATCTGTTAAAAAACGAAAGAAAGTTATGACATTTGTTTATAACAAGTTTGAACGTTCCCCCACCCCCTATTTTAATTAATATTGTAATTAATTGTTACATTACTGCAATTTTGTATTGAGAATCCTGGTGTTTCATTTTTTCGTTACAGCAACTATCAACTGTGGGAAAAAATCTACCTCACTGCTGAATTCCCATTTAAATATACTACGTGGTGTGGAAAAAGACCCGTGAGGTAGATGTTTTTCCACAGTTGATAGCAATACGTTACTTTGTAGTTCTGTCAAATGTGTCAAAAGCACCACATTCCATAGCAGCCGTAGAAAAAATATGTTTTGTTATTAGATATTATTATGTACTGGACACAAGATAAACAGATTAATATGTATATTTATATTGTTTTTTCACAGAATAAGGTTACGTTAACTTCTAAAAACCTTGTCTTAGTCTTTTGTTTTGAATAAAAGTAAATTACGTTTGTTTTTGTTCAAATAAAAGTAAATATGTTGAGATAATTTTTCCCAATACCAAATTTTAATTTTAAGTTTGAATTTAAAAAAAAACTTTTTTTTTTCATTAATTAGGGTAGGGTTTAAACAAAATTTATTATAATTTTTATAGTGAAATTTGAATAATACCAAACAAACTTATCTACCTAAACTGATACCTTGTAATATTATTTGTGCGTTGGGCGACAATTTGTAATATGAGTTACCTGTTGATAGTGAATTTATAAAATTATTTAGTTAACTTTAAAAAAAATAACTATATACCAAAAGAAAAAATGTAATTTACAGTAAAACAAACATTAATCTTAATTTCGTCTTTAATTAATTGTAAAAGATATTTCAATAATTAACAATATTTATAAATGTTTATCACCACAAAAATTATTATAGTTAAATACCTCGGCTAGGGGTGAGTAAGTTCATTAGCTCTGACTATTGTACAATATTTGTTTCTCTAAGAAATTATAAGGGCGCCACTGAAATCTTTTTATTTTTTATGATACTACTGAAGAAAGTTGTTTTAAGCTGATTTATTTAAATAAGTATCATGAGATGACAGAAAGATGTCAGAAAAAACTGTCTATGAAGATAAAAAAATGATTTGAAAATGTACAAACATATAAAAGATAATAAGATTTCCTTGGTGCTGAAATTAATGAGGTAGACAATACGTTACAACAAAATAATCCGCAAACAGTTCTTTAAAAATACTTATTCTAATACAGTTGACGATATAGATAGATATACACGAAAATAAAAGAGAAAAAATATGGGAACAGTAAACTTGATAGATCACAATAAACTTATCTGTTACAATAGTGGACGATCCTTCGCCGCACCTTGGGGTCGCTACGGCACTGTCTAGGTGGTTCCAAATGATTATAGAAGATCACTAGTGGAGGGATGATCTGCCCCAGTTGTAGAGATAATCCAGATAAGAATGTACATACGAGAGCTTAAAGTTTACAAGCTGTTCAAGTTTACGGAATCTTCAAATTCAAGAGATGCTTCTGGTTTACAGAATCTTCAAATTAAAGAGTTGCTTCTAGATTACTGTATTATATTCCAACTTTCTGTATATGACAGTAAATCAATAGAAGAAATGAGACTGGGAATAATTATTAAAACCTATTGAACTCGATAATGCCAACTCATTAGTACACCTCGTAGTGTAGCTACTTTGAACTTCCAATTATAATTATAGAGACCGTATTCATTATTTTATTATTAAAAATGTTTTATGATAGATGGAGCTAGCGGCACTAATTGAATTTAATATTTAGGATACCAGGTGCTTAAAATGTTAACAGGTACTGTTACAACCTATCTACCTTATCTAGTCTTAACTAATTACCTAACTATATTAACTAACCTTAATTACCGCAGAATTCGTCTTTAAAATTGTCCTTTACCTTTTTGTTTCACTAGCTTCACTTATCTTCTCTAGGTTTAACTCTCCTCCAGGTCTTCTATTCACTCATGGGACAGCTATGCTAATCTTCTACAGCTACTTATAAATTTTGAATTTACTATAACTTCTTGGTTTATTTAGTTTATAATTTTTGTTCAGCTACATTACTTTCCAACTTAATTACCTTCACTTTACTTTCTGAATATCTTTTTCGTTCTTACCACTTACTTTTACTGTTTCCAAAATTAACTAACTGCTACAGTTTTCTTCAACTGAATCCTTTTATTTATTTATTATTAATTACAACCTCTTCTATTCGTCTTTTACCTCTTTATAAATTATACTTTATTAACCTGTTTAACTTTTTAAAAATTAATTTCCTTCTTTTTTTTTGACTTTTTTCAAAACTCACTGTCAATCTTCTATCCCCTCTGGCAACGAAACTTCTCACTTACTCTCACTTGCACTCTAAACTAATAAACTATGACATTTACTTCAAATTTTGACATTTCTCCGCAAATAAAAAATTAAATATTTAATTAAAATAAATTTTGAAATGACCCTTAAAAATACCTTTTCAATGTGTTCAAAGTTTTAAATTATGTTTTTTAAAAGGTTTGCTTTTTATTTTATATGTAAATTAATGTAGAATTTTTCAAAACATTTTAGGACTAAATGGTCTGATGATGATTTTTAAATAAGTCGAAACGTCACAACAAGCAGTTTTATTATTGTTTATACTTTTTAATCCATTATTTACCGAAACCCAAGACTTCCTAAACTAAAGTTAAATTAGTCTACTAGTAATTGCTGATTTTTGTTGCAAATTTATTATTGAACTGTTGTTAATTATTATAATATAATTTTCATTTGGTGTTTTAAATGTTATGTATCATTGATTGTTCTCTTAAATTATTCACTTTACAACAATATGTCATGACATAACTAATCTGTCCTTTATAAGGACTTGAGACATGGTCTTTGTTCTATTTTCGTTTTTATATATTTAACAATTTAATTATTTCAAATAATTCTATTCCAATTATTGCTTCTTTTTTCACCTACTACATAATAAGTCAAATTTTAACTAATACAGGCTGTCCCATATTGACCTTATGGGGAATGGATAATACTAGATGAATACCATTTGATAATATGAATTACCATATTGTTATTAAATTAATAATTTTATGTGATTGTTCCTATAGCTAAAGATCAGTCCATTGCATTGGTTTAATCTCTTTAATCACTTTACGTATCGGCTGAGTTTTAATCATTGAAAGTATTTATTCAATTCATCTTTTTATTCAATAATGGCCACATTTTCGTTCATTGTTGAATCTTATTCATTAGAATCAGCCACATTTGAGATGGATAAACTATCTAATTACTTATTGTGGTTTAACTTTGATTGATATGCATAAACTTATAGTCGCATTATTAAAACGTAATAACACTAAATAATTTAATGATGAAAATAAAATTTAATTGTTACCGAGTTGGAAATTTAAAAGCAATTTTGGAGTGCACCTAAATATTTTAAAACTACAGTGCTACAGTTCAATAGAAGACTCCGAAAAAGTATTGGATTCTAATTATACTCCCAAAGTTAATCTCGTACTGGATTTCTATGACGCCATAAATTTTTTATCGCAGTCCTGATAACTTCCTGGCTCTGTCCTGGTAATTTCTACCGAAGTAGAAGCAATTTTTCCATAGAAACAACTAAAACTGAAATAAATTTTACTTTTTATTGTAATCCCTACTTGATAACAGTTAGTGTGGGTCACAGAAAACAGTCCACCTCGATATTTGGCAGTATTTATTAGATTTTAAGAAAATGAGAAAATAGGTCCACTTTTGTTCCAAGGGGGACACATTTTTACGATACACACATCTGTCATTTGTCAATGCCCTCCCTTCCACTTCCCCAACCCCTTATTTTTAAATAGGGAATGTACCATGTACCATATTAGCACCGTCTTTGCAAATAAGTCTTAATTCATTTAAAGTACAGCACCTCTTAAAAATGTAACGTAACGCCTATGGTTTGTCATTTTTTCTATCATATCAGAAATAAATAAAAATAAACAAATATTGCAAAAGCAATAAATTAATTGTAATGTAAGAAAATTAAATAATATGGACACCAAAATGGTGTCCATCGGCTTCCATACAATTGTAGAGCCGCTGCTCGAAATTACGTCGAAAGTTTTGAAGCATTTGAGGGGTTATTAGGGCCGGTGCAGACGGGCGACCAACGTCCATTTGGATGCTCGCGTCCAGTGACGCCAAGTGGACGTTACGTCCTCACTAAACACACAAATAAATTGTACAGTTCACATACGACTGCAACTGCAACATCACCGTTGCGTCCCGATGAAGTGGACGTAAATTCTTCGAAACGCGGCGACCACGCAGTCGCCGAGCGTCCTGGTAGTACTTGGCTAGAAATGGAACAGTGCTCACGAACGTTCAGTCGTCCAGCAATGCTGCAGGTGGTTCAAAATATTCGAAGGGGCCATCCTTCACTTCCTGTAGGCACCCAGGCACAATATGTTTATGGGGGATATTCACAACAGTCTTCCTATCTTCAGCAAAACATGGTCTTTCAACCTAGAAGTTACTCATCACTCTCCGACCATGAAGTAATGGTGCACTCTCCACCATCTGAAGCATCTATGACGTTACTGCCCACTTCGAACTATGGACAAGATGGAACATCATTTCTTAATCTTAAGTAGCTACACTTTTGTTTTTCTCTTACCAAATTAAATATTTAGTAAAAAAAAATATTTCTTTAGTACCGTTGAATTAATTTGTAGTTAAAGACTTTCCTGAGAGTAACTGCAAGCATTTCTTGTGGTGATATTGCAAGTCTCATATTAGTATCCTGGCCACGAATATAGTCACTTATTTTTGCACAAAGTTCATCAAACGATCTCAAACTCATTCGGAAGTAATTAAAAAACTTCATCTTCTCGAAGATCGCAAAACATCGTGGTGAAAGCACCTTTCAATAGACGTGCACTAATAAAGGGATGAACCCAAAGGTCTTTTGTAGTTTAATTTATAGAAATAGTATATTAGACAGATGTCTTTACGGCGACGTCTTACCCCGGCCATGTCATTTACTGAACTACTGCAAAAAATAGCGTCCACTTTGTTATTACATTGTCGTCGGTCGCTCGTCTGAATTGAAACAAGCAAATGACGCGGCGTCACTGGACGCGAGCGCCAAATGGACGTTGGTCGCCCGTCTGCACCGGCCCTTAGGCTGCATTCATGTACTATTCAGGGCCTCTCCTTCCAATCCATTGCCTAGGAAAACATGACACACCATAGGGGTTACGTTACACTTTTTCCTTAGAACAAAAATTTACCTGAATTCTCATTTTGTTGCCAAATATCGTAGTGGACTGTTTTCTGTTGCCCACACTGTATAGTAAATGTACTAGAAATTAATAAACTGGTAAAATTTTTGTATGAGTACTAAAATAAAACTGAAATCACCGTTTATTTTTAATTTAAAATGTTACACCTTTTGATTTGGAAATCTTGAATAATTTTAAGTTGGATTGACCTTCCTTAAAACATGATGGCGATCAACCTGCGTTGATACTTAAGACTATCTCTACTTTTTGCAAATGAAAGGGAAGCTGTACTACTCGCAGACTGGTTTCGACATTATTGTATTGTCATCAGTACAAGGTCAGTACTTCTCATTCCGCAGAGCAGGATGCAGAATGTAGTAAGTCTAAGACTACAAGATTATCAATATAATGGATTGACTGTATAACTATTTAATCAAATATTACACCCTAAAGGAATTCCGTTTTTATTACACTTAATAATTTACACCATGCTGAATAAGATGGGCGATAAAAGTAATCCGGAAATTCATTAGACAGAATGAAATACGGGTGTTTGGTTCTGACGGATGACATATTTATTTTGAATTTATATAACTCAGCTGCATTTACGATTGAGAGGTAGAAATGTGTTTACTGCATTCGCCGATTTTAATAGAGCTTTCGATTCTGTGGTAACTGTACAGTAAAGAATGTGAGTGAAAATCGAGTGAAGATTTTTTTCCTGTACATTAAGAAACACTTTGTGTAATAAAGAATACGAGGGTTTAAATATACCATAATTGCTTACCACTGAACCTTTGATCTCGAAAAAGATAACTAAAATTAGATTATAATGTAACATGTCTATCGCCATGCTACCTTTAGACTACTGTCATTACGAGGCACGCTCAATGGAACGCACCTGAATTAAAACCCTTAACTGAACGCAATCCCTAACCGGATACTAGCGAGATAACTGACAGTTCTCGTCTATAAATTACGATGCTCCTAATACCCTTTCTCGTCAAAAACTCAAACAAGACGGTCGTCTTCCTACTGCAATTTATTGTATCGCTTTGGCTGGTGAAAGATACAGCCAGCTAGGATACAGCTATAGGCTACAGCCAGTCCACAATAAGGACACAATTAGATGTAAAAATCATTGTCAAGGACACAATTAGATGTGAGAATCATTGTCAAGAACCCAATTAAATTCAAGAAATACTTTTTGCTATAAGTTAGGACTAGTCCATCCTTCACTTTTAACCTGGCAGATAAAGTAAACAAATAAATATTTAAATTTGTTTATCAGTTTTATTTACAAAACCCACTTAGCGCTAAGAGCTGTAGGGTGTGTATCGTGTTCGGTTTAACTGCTCATTTAGTTAACTTATATTTGATGATAAATTCAATAATTTATACTTATTTTCCAATTCTACTAGGTGTTTCACCTTCACTTTCTTTTGTTTACATTTATTTTTGTTTTTCCGTAAACGAATAAAAAGGTAGTGGCGCCCATAACCACAAACTTGACCTATAGTGAAACTTTAAATTGCTGCAGAAACACTCCTTCAGAAAGTCTCTAGCCGGAATTTGCGCGTAATATAGTATATTGTGAACCAAGATAAAAGATAGAAGTACCCACCTGTTGCACACCATGCTTTTTCAACAATTGCAACAGTGTTTCTTATTTTCTACTATTTGTAACGTCCTATGACACACTTACTCTGGCTACTGTGGCGCCGCCAATTAAGATGGTTCTCCTTCCTTCTACCCTCCATAGTGCTGTGACGTAGATTACCCAAAGTAAAGTAGTTAACCACATAAGTGTCGACATAGGTTCGCAATGGACTGGGAAAGTGTGACGTCAAAATTTGTGTTCTATGCTGTTGAACTGGGAAATATCAACGAAATGATTGCAAACGGCAACATGATAAATCCCCAGAAATAACTTTTGTTTGAGTTATTTTGTTATCATTATATACTTTAAAATATAACGCAAGTATCATAATTAAGTAAATATAAGCAAAAATTTTTCAAATTCGATTTTAAAGTACTATTTTAGTAAGTATTCTTAATTTGCACAACTTTGAAGGTTATGTTATAATATTTTTACGGAAATTGTTTATATATCTACTTTAGTTATATGTAAAGCATATGAATCAACACAATTACCATTAAAAAAAACAGTAATTAACTCCCAAAACTCAAGAAAATACAATAAAATAGTCAATAACACCTATAAAACACATACCATAAAAAAAGTTGTTTGGAATCATTTGGTTTGACACTTACGTCACTACTTTCTCAGTCCATTCTGCCGTTTTAATTTTAAAATTATGATCCTCAAACCACAATTTTCATCTAACTTCTACTGCAGACACGGTTACAAATTTTTTATGAGGCGTCCTAAGTGTTATGTTCGTGCAGTATGATACAAAACAAGAAATACAAAATACGTTATGGAAACTCTTAGAAATTAATTTTAAGTATGAGTCGCAATACTTAAGAAGTATGAAAAAGTTTCGGAGCGAGGGAAGAACTATCTTTTATTTAGATGAAACATGATTGAATGAAGGACACACTGTTTCTAAATCATGGATGGACACCAATATTTTAAATCCCCTTCAGGCATTTTTGGAGGGATATTTAACAGGATCAAATTCTCCTTTAGGAAAAGGTCGCAGACTAATAATCGCACACATTGGCAGTAAACATGGTTTTATAGAAAATGGGTTATAAGACTTTGTATCAAAGTAAACCACGAGGAAATGACCTCTGATGTTTTTGAAGGTTATTTTTCCCAGCTATTGGACTTTCTGCCAAGTGCTGCAGTGGCTGTCTTAGATAACGTCAGTTATCATTCAAAAGAGATGGTTTTAAATATCGACGAAGTCGGTCGCCATCACGTTTTCTATTGGAATGTAATTCAATATCCGTTGGGGCATATAGCCCAGAAAGTAGTTGTTTTTTATTGAAAACGGTCAAGCTTGGTAAAGAAACTGTTAAGTCTCTCTACCCTGGGTGCAGGTGGAAACAATTTTCTACTTTTTCAGTTAAATATAGTAAAGCTATAAGTTCACAAAACATCTAAATCAAGAAGTGGCTTACTTACATATATTAGTTAGTGACGTATCTGTAGTGATAGGAATTCTCAATTTCCAGTTTTCTCCCAAAATATTCGATTCAAAATTTTTTTAAATATATCTTTCCAATGTAGTACTAATATACTTTAATAAAATGCCAGAGACCGGATATCGGTTTAACAACCCATTCTATTGTTACTTTTTTAATAGTTTTAAAATATACCTACACGAGAAACAGTTTCAAATTTAAATGTATTTAATGTTTTTTCAAAAAAGAAAAAGCGCTGTCTCAATTTGTAGTACAACCATTTGACTTTATCGTTACATATATTTCATTCAATAAAATGTCAACATGTCAAATACCGCAGTAAATCGAGGTGCTTTAAACACATAATAGCGAGTATAAGAATTTGATGTATAGCGCATAACATCTCTAATGCGGCACCGTCAACACTACCTTACAATTTCAAAACTCGACACAGTGCGCTCTGTTTACACGATAGGGTGTTGTAGTCGTAGACGACGACGACCACCGCGACGCGTCGTATAGCCGCGCACGCAATGTTTTTCGTTTTTTTCTGACACAGTCGTTAAAAAAAAAGTTTTAATACTTCGAAAATCAAAAATAATACGTGTTTCTAAAAGATGTATTTCTTTAATATCATATACTTAAAAGTTTTTATATTTTTGGAATGGTTTTAAAAGTTTTCTTTTATGAATAGTGAAAATATTTTTTAATTATGTGAAAATTTACTTTGTAAGTCTATAGAAGATAGAAAGTAATTAGAAAATGCTTCATTCATTAGTTTAATTATTAGGATCACTATTTTTTTTTATTCGATTTAAATATATATTTTTTTGAAATTGATTGTGGTCATCACAATAATTTAGAAATGAAATAAATTAAGAAGGTAACAAGTGAATATATTTATATAAAAATAAAATAATTATTGGATAACTTTCAGTCAAAATTTATCCTATGCTGCTAACTAATTTTGGTGTTATAATGGCAAAGGTCATTCAACAAGAATGTATATATGTATGATACTAATACATTGTTTGTAATAATGTTAAGAGTTAAATCGTATACATAATGTAAGACAACCCTTATTTTTCCTTTATAAATAGAAACATTATTTATTTGCGCTTAATTTCAATGATGTTGCCACTATAAATGCCGCTTGAAAGAAATGTGTTCCATCTTTAATCACAGGTAATACTATGAGTTTTTAAAATTTTATTAATAATTTTTAGCCGAAATCTTCTTTATTTGGCAAAAATACGACAACAAACTGAAATTTGATAAAATCAGTAGTTCTGCCTAAAATAAAAAAGTTTGAGAAATTTTTAAGAGTAAAGTTTAAAATAAAAATACCAACCAAACGTAACTTAATTTTTTGCCGAACGTATTTTTAGTTAAATTAATTATTAATAAAAATAAAGTGGAAATTAATTTCCAATCAACAGATAGTTAGCAAATTTCATGAACAATTCACTACCAGACTTTATTTAACCAAAAAAAGGTTGTCACACCAAATTTAAGGTTGTGATACAAGTTTAGGATAACAATGGTCTGTCAGCACAAAAGTTACCGGACAAAAACCAATTTTATGTCATATTTTGTGTGAGCAACTATTTTTTTTAATTTTGTATATTTTTTCATACTGTTCAAGATTATGATCTGTCGTATTAAAAAGTATCTCTCAGAACTAATTAAAGAGTGAGACAGACGATAAATTTTTGCTTTCATCAAGTGCAATTCGTTGTTATTTTAATTTTTTTATATATTTTTTTATACTCTTTAAGATTATTATATGGTCTGCCAACTCAAAAATTGCTGGAGGTGACTGTCACGCCTAGTTAAGAAGTGGTAAATTTTTTTATCACCATGATATGCAAACTTTTTTTTAATTTGATTATGTTTTATTCGTGGTTTGTCCGCATAAAAAATTCCTTAAAAAATTGAACATAATAAAAAAAATAGAAATTTGCACAAGATGACAGCAAAAAATTGGCATTTATTACAACATTTCTTAAGGTGTGCCAGGCACTTCCTGAATTTTTTATACTGACACCACCATCATGTTAAAGAGAATGAAAAAATATTCAAATTAAAAGAAAAATGCACAAGTTTAAATTTGGTGTGACATCCTTTTTTGGCAGATCAAGTGCATTTTGAAGTTTATAAAATTTACTAACCAACTGTTGATTTATAATTAATTTCCCATAAACTGCTTTTTGTAAATTATCAAAGGTAATACCAGAAGTTCTTAAAATTTTATCGATCAAGTTTTATTTCTGGCAAAAACTTTTTTATTTCGCAAAAATACGAAAACAATCTGAAGTCCGTAGGACGAGTGATTTTATCTTATTCAGTTTGTTTGAGTAGTTTTGCCTAAAATAAAAAAGTCTAAGATAGGAAAATTTATCTAGTAAAATTTTACAGGACGAGTAGTATTTGAGAAGATTATTTTTTATTCCCGTGAACTTGGCACACCATATTTAAAAATCTTAAAGTTTTTTTAGAGTTCTGGCATCTTTTGCAATAGTTCTAGAGTTCTCTGTAAGTATTTTGAATAGTTCCGGTTAATAAATACAAAAAAATCGAATTTTAAAATATGGTGCGCCAAGTTCACGCAGCGCACCGTATCATGAAAATACATTATTTTTTCGGAGTTCTAGTTAATTTAACAATAGTTCTAGAGTTCTATATCCATTATATTAATAGTTCTAGCAATTAAACGCAAAAAATCAATTTTTGTAAACTAAGTGCCTAAAAGGTTATTTTATTTAAAAATATTTTATTTACGAGTTCTGGCCGATCTGACTTGAGTTCTGAATAGCGTTCTTTTAGTTCTACAAAAAACCCTTATGCCTTTTTCCCACAAAATCATTTTTCTTCAAGTTATCTTCATTTTAAATATCGAAAATTAAACTTTTATTAAAAAAAATTAAAGTTTACGAGTTCTAGCCGATCTGATTAGAGTTCTGAATAGCGTTTCTTTAGTTCTACACAAAACCCTTGTGACTTTTTCTCACAAAATCATTTTTCTTCAAGTTATCTTCATTTTAAATATCGAAAAATCGACTTTTATTTAAAAAAAAAAATTACGAGTTCTAGCCGATCTGATTAGAGTTCTGAATAGCGTTCCTTTGGTTCTACAAAAAACCCTTGTGACTTTTTCCCACAAAATCATTTTTCTTTAAGTTATCTTCATTTTAAATATCGAAAAATCGACTTTTATTAATTACGAGTTCTAGCCGATCTGATTAGAGTTCTGAATAGCGTTCCTTTAGTTCTACAAAAAACCCTTGTGACTTTTTCCCACAAAATCATTTTTCTTCAAGTTATCTTCATTTTAAATATCGAAAATTGGACTTTTATTAAAAAAATTAAAGTTTACGAGTTCTAGCCGATCTGATTAGAGTTCTGAATAGCGTTCCTTTAGTTCTACACAAAACTCTTGTGACTTTTTCCCACAAAATCATTTTTCTTTAAGTTATCTTCATTTTAAATATCTAAAGGAACGCTATTCAGAACTCTAATCAGATCGGCTAGAACTCGTAAATTTTTATTTTTTTTTAATAAAAGTCAATTTTCGATATTTAAAATGAAGATAACTTTAAGAAAAATGATTTTGTTGGGAAAAAGTCACAAGAGTTTTGTGTAGAACTAAAGGAACGCTATTCAGAATTCAAGTCAGATCGGCCAGAACTCGTAAATAAAATATTTTTTTATAAAATTACCTTTTAGGCACTTAGTTTTCAAAAATTGATTTTTTGCGTTTAATTGCTAGAACTATTAATATAATGGATATAGAACTCTAGAACTATTGTAAAATTAACTAGAACTCCGAAAAAATAATGTATTTTCATGATACGGTGCGCTGCGTGAACTTGGCGCACCATATTTTAAAATTCGATTTTTTTGTATTTATTAACCGGAACTATTGAAAATACTTACAGAGAACTCTAGAACTATTGCAAAAGATGCCAGAACTCCAAAAAAACTTTAAGATTTTTAAAT
The DNA here is from genome assembly GCA_035357415.1 of Ophraella communa. Classification (NCBI taxonomy): domain Eukaryota; kingdom Metazoa; phylum Arthropoda; class Insecta; order Coleoptera; family Chrysomelidae; genus Ophraella; species Ophraella communa. The sequence goes on from CM068982.1 coordinate 24,210,934, forward strand.
ATGGTGTGCCAAGTTCACAGGAATTATTTTTTGGACCATACTGTACAAAAAAACCCTTTATTTAATAATTCATCAATATATTTTCACCAATTCTATTTTCGCTATTAAACTGCATTTTTAATTTCGAAAAGTAAAGATGACAGAATATTTAAATTCAAATATAATAATATTTAATAAACACATTGTTTTGAAGAGAAAATACTCACAATCTTTTAATTTTTCTATAACGTTAACAATTAATATTTTCGCAAGGTTACGGCTACGGCTTAGCATTACAGGTAAATGGGAGGGGTAACGACATTCGGTGGTATTATGGAGAAGAGGACAACTAAGGTGGGGGAAACGAAAAAGTTAATGGAAGCTGGCATTAGAACTCGCAAATGGATTTCTTTTTTCTTTTTAAGACAGTTTTATAAATCAATCTCATTTTTTTTCCAGGCGCTTCTTTATTGACGTAATCAATGCCGTTACCCCTCCTATTGATTTAACGTGTACACTAGATAGTATTGACAGTAGTCAGTTGTCGTGAGCACCGTAAAAACACACATATTTATTTTTATACCTATTCACATAATTATATTAAGAGAAAATTGCCAAAATGAAAATGTTTAGGCATATCTGTTTGCAGTTTACCTATAAGACCACATTTATCTGTAGGAACCTATCTAAATATTTCAAATGCATACAAAATCAGGTTACTTTTAAAGGAAAGTACATTCATACTTATTCCGTTCTCACTTCTTAAGGCCAATAAACGAACCTTTTGTCCCGTATTGTCGGCCGGCGGTTTAGCCAGGTGTTACCTGCTATAAAATTTGAACGGAACAGGGTGGAATTTACTTTTTTTATACCTGTTTGCACATTTGTACATATTTATAGACAATTTATATCTATCTATCAATATTTCAATTGCTTCTCAATGTAAAAGTAAAAAGTCCACTCCGGCCCTGCCTGCCGGTAGGAAGATTTATTGGAGGCAATATAATCGAAGTCCTTAAGTCAGAACGGTATAAGTATGAATGTACAGTCGGCTTTAGAATAGCATATACATGTTAAATGTGAATTTCGTTTACCTTCCGAAGTTATAAAAACGCCCTTTAAACGCCTACATTAAATGGTTTTTGAGGATTAAGTTTATTTACAAGGGACAGACGGACAGGCAATTTGTCAATAAAATACCTTATGCTGCAAACATTAAAGATGTGGGCGTGGACAACTGTTTAACTGATTTCAAATTTATTATTATTTAAACCGTGATTGGTTATACACAATAAATAGGCCGTCCTTAAGATTAAAATCGTCCTAAAAAATTAATTCATTGTAAGCGATTTGAGTTTGAAAATGTATATGCTATTCTAAAGCCGATAGTACTTTACCTACCTATTTGAATTTTTATTGTCGTTTAGATGAATTGAATTGTGAAAATATTAACATAATATATTTTAGAATATTTAGATAATATATTATTGAATTTTTGACAGTTCTATTGAATGATTGGCTAGCATTTAGCTTAAATCTTTAAAGATTAAGCGGACGAAATCACAAAACTGTGATATTTTGACAGGTGAAAAAAATAATCAGTAATATTTTTATTATGTGAATATACGATTAAATAATTACAATTTTTTATTTTCATGTGCATTATCAATGGGATTTACACATTTTTATAGCATGAGTCTGAAATTTACAGAATTCAGAAGATTGCTATAATGGCCATATCCCACGTGCAATATGCAAAATTTTATCTACTTCCCTTTTTAAAACATTCTTAAAAACAAAATTTCCAAACTGCTCGTAATTCCAAAATGTGAAAAAAAGATTTAAGGTAAAAAGTTAAAAAATGGGATATTCGCGATTTTCAGCGAAGTTTTATCTTAAAAATTTTCTCCATCAAATTATAAAATAAAAAAAAAGTAGAGACATTTATTCGTTTGATTCATAACCTTTTGTGCTTTTTTATCTTTCTCTTTTTCGCCCCGAGTGTGAGTAAATTGCGTCAATAGCGATGTGTGGCATGTCTTCTCGTTAGTATTTATTCTGTTAAAGATTTAATTTGCACATGTCAGAGACAAAAACAGTTCAACTTTTTTGAAGTCTTGTGGTTCTATTTGATTTCCAAGTCACAATTGAGATTGATAATTCAACTGGATGTTGATAAGCAGCAAGTGAGATTGAAGGAAGACAAGCTATAGTTCTATAATTTATTTGTATAGAAAGAAGACAGTGAAATCCATTAGTAATAATTTCTTATAGAGTTGATATTTTTTTTAACTTCAGTACATTGAACTAAATATTGTCAAACATTGTAAAGACTGTTGTTTTAACCATTTAATGACAGCTCGATATTCGATTTTTTCCATTTTAATAAAAACACTCACATCGACTCACTCAAATGATTGTCAAACAACAACTGCGCTTCCAAAATGGCTGAAATTTTAGTGGGTACCTTTTAAAGCATGCGCTAACACATTCCCCAACTTTTGTTTACCCGTGCTGCCATCTTCATGTTGAGGTCGAAAACTTTTCAGACAACCCTCGTACAATTTTGCAAATAAAAAAAGAAAATGCAATTAGATTTACATTTTATTAGTGATTTGTGAAACAAAATGGGTTAAAATTGGTGAGCAGTTCCAAAATATAAAAATACGTTGATAAAAACAATTTGTAAGTGTTCCAAAGAATGCTTAAGTGCGTCGAAAGTGGTTTCAACTATCTCGGAAGCTTCCTAATGACATAGCCTATAAAAGTTCTTGCTTGTTGTGCAAGTTCATCATTGTTTCACTTTCTTATGATATAATTTAAGTTATCACTAAAGTATTACTATACTTACTTTGCTGTTCTCACATTTTTTAATTCCGAAACATCAAAAAATATTCCTAACATGATTGCGTGGTCTTGGGGTAGGTTTCTACGGTCTGTTTTTACAAAACCGTTTTGTGATCTATCAAAATGGATATTATTATGTTTATGAGTGTTTTATATGTTTCCTAACTGGCCGAATTTAGGTTAATCATATTCAGTTTTCTTATTTGAATGTTAAATCTCATTTGTTATGTATGCAGTCCATTTATTTATTTATTGTATTTTCATAAAGTATTTTTCAATGGGGGATCAATAATTTTAATTGTTTAAAGTACAATATTAAACCATTAGAGATTAATTTAAAATAATTTTCATTTTATATGAAAACCAAACCAAAATATAAGTACCAAATATCACAACAGTATATTAAACAACGCATTTCATATGGAATTCTGTTTAGCCATATGAAATAAGTTGTTAAAGAACGAGTGTCACAACAGCCATATGAAATAAGTTGTTTATAATATTTTTTATATTTTGCCATTTTATCATTTTTTAAATTAATTTATTATTTTTATTTAATTACGAAAATTTTTATTTTAAAAAGTATGTCGGTAGCACTGTGTAATTTATAACATTTGACAGCTTTGACATTTAAATTATGAAATGTTAATGTTTTCAAATATTTTAAAATGACTAATACACCAATAATAATATATTATATAAGTAAAAGATGATATTCATATTCACAAATACTTTCTTAAAGAACAATATAAAATTAATAAATTGCTATTAACCCACAAATGTCATTGTCAATAGTCTTGTCATTAGATACTTCAATCATGTCGCCAACCATTTAAAACAAAAATTTGCGTGCGTAAAAGTAACATTACGATACGCAAATGCGTTTTATAATGAAGATTTTTATAAGTGCAAAATATAAAAAATATGTTGCAACACTTACTAAATTTAATTTTGTATTATTTTTATATGCAGTTATTAGATATACAATTTATAAGAAAACCTCTTACGTTGCAACAACCTCTTACGTTTAAGATTTTAGTTGTAAGTGTTTCAATGTTTTAAGGTTTAAATATTCCTGGATTAAATATAAATATGCACCAATTTACAATTAGGTACAATTGACTTTTAAATTGTGAAAGTCTAGTAGATTTAGAATAGATAATATTTTAACTTATTTAACTATTGTTTATTTTGTATTTCAAATTTTACTCTACTTTAATTTGGTTTATATGAATATCGTACATTCTAATTCTCATCTTACTTCATTTAAAAATGTTTATATATCAAGTTAGGTGTTGGTTGTATACAGTGTGGAATAATTTCATTATTTCGGTCAATTTATAATTTAAATTTGACGTGTTTCAAGATTTTCTATAAAAATGTACAGTAACCGAAATAATGAATTTATTATATTTGACTTTTCCCCGCTGTATATTATTTCATTCAAAAAATGATAATTGTGTCATAATTTTCTTGGATTAAATGTTTTCCACCAATGTAATGGCCAATTATTTTTGTGGTTGTTATTAAAATTTGTAAAACGATTGGACTGAATGAATGTTTCTGGAAAATGGGTTTCAAAAAAATCTATTTATTATAAATACCAATAATTCATCTTTTTGAAAGTAATGCATTGATATTTCTCTTTTTGAGGTAGTTTTATACTACAATGATTTGTTAGTTTTGTCTGGAAACTTTTTGGGGTTTGAATAAATATTAGATTTATCAGGAAATATGTAGATACTTTTGACTACATATTCGAAAACCAAGAAAGATAAAAGAAAGATAAAATTTTCACATCAAATATATACAATAAGAAGTATGATGGATAAAATAATCAGATTTTATTCTAGAATGCTTGTAGTGCCAGTGATACGATATCGGTTTTGTTTTATTAGCAAAAAATAAAATTTGTTACTCTTGAAATAATCGAAAACAAAGAAAATTCGGCGACCTGTAAGATTTTATGTGGAAGTTACCCAGCATACGTTATACTTTAATAACTATATAAATTACATAATTTTTAATTATTTTTTATTGTTACATTATTTCTTGATGGTTTTATTAAGCACAAATTATTTCCTAACATCCTTGTTAAAAATATTTTAAAAGGCATCTATTATCTTGATATAAACCCCATTCCTAAGAACATTGGCAATCATCATGGCCCATTTTTCCACTCCATCTTTCAACCAGAATGTGTGTCCTCTTTTGCCTTCCACCTTCCCTTGTATGATCAGCTGAATCAATTCGTACTTCTTGTTTTTCAGCATGTGACCAAAATAGGTTAGGTTACGTTCAATGTGAGTGGGGCGCTCAACCACCCCTCCACTGCGACCACCGTTGGGTCTATTGTGACCAAAATAACTTATTTTCCTTTTCTTTATTGTGTTGAGCAGGTCTTTATCCTTTTTCGTCCTTCTCAATGTTTCCGTATTTATTACGTGCTGTGTCCAGGCGATTCTTCACTTTCTTCGGTAACATCACATCTCAAAGCTAACACTTAAGTCTTTTCTCTATCGCCTCTGTACTTGTCCAGGCTTTAACTCCATACAACAAGATAGAGAATACGTAGCATCTCAATAATCCAGCTCTAACGTCTATGTTCAGTTTTCCTTTACATAATATTGCCTTCAACCTATTAAAAGCACTTTTAATTCCCTACTACGATCCCATTCTTTATTTATTTTACAACCCAGGTATTGATAACTGTGTTTTATACGAGTAGAATACTATACTTTGTCCACGACTTACTAATAATTATAGTAAATAAGCATGATAGCTCGGAAGCATAATCTTATACACACAATTCTTTTTAAAGAACTTTCTAATAGAATACAATTTGAAAATAAAAAATATTTTACTATTATCCCTAATTTATTTAAAAAAATAATTGGTCTCTTTGATTTTTTTATTTAGCTCAACGTGCTTGAGATAACTTAGACTATTAGCACGATTACAATGACAATTACATAATATATTTTACATTTATATTCAGATTTGTATATTTAAAGGTTATATTTTACACTGTATTAAGTAGGTTTCTTTTAGTAGCTGAATGATATGTCACGAGAAATTAACTTTTGGCAGGTATCATGAATACGCTGAACAAGAGGATGACTGGGAAAAAGATTGTTAATTGACTGAATCGATGATACGAATGAATGTGTGCATGAAATTTGGTGGAGATTTGATTTTTTTTCTAGGGTTAGAGAATAAAAATAAATGAGCCCAGATTTGAATTTTAAGATCCTCTACAGGGCTGGGGTGGCGTTGTTTTTATGTGGATGTCGTATTGTCCTGGGTAAATTTGAGTTGAGGTTGGAAGATAATGGCCCGATGTGGCAGAAGAGTGCCAGTTGGGGATGGCGATATCTGTGGGCCGTGGCTTCGAAGAATTCGTAGACAACGGGCCCAAATTTGGGCGGTGTGTTGGACATCGTCAGAGAGAAGAGTGCGCTGGACATAACGCGATTGTAGGTTTTTGAATCGTTCTAGGACTGTGGTAATGTTTGTGTTTTGGTAGACACATTGCTGGGGGTGAGTCGGTTTTGATACTTGCAATATCTGAGGTTGGCTCGTTCACAATATTGGATAGTGCTTGTGATGCTGGGGAAGGCGGTGCTGTATAAAATAGCTTTATAGTCTAAGAATGGGAGAATGAATGTTTTGTACGTGTGCAGAAGAGTGGAGGGGTGGGTTCTGCCGAATTTTCCTCCTAATTCCTTGATGAGATTGGCTCGTCTCCGGACTGAGTCAGATAAAGAGTCTGTACAAATGGCAATATGTTGTTGGGATTCTGAGATACATTTTAGAGCTTGTAGGATAGCATACAGCTCTCCAGTAAATACACTACAAGAGTTGGAAATTCGGTATGAACCAAGGGTTGCGAAAGTGGTGGTAACAGCACATCCAACTCCATCCTTACTAGTTGAAGCATCACTGTAGAGGATCATGTCGTAATGCTTTTCGTATAATAGTATTATTAGATTTTCTTTTGGATACTTGGTGAGAGAAAGTTCGAAATTTGGGAGAGGATTGGTCCATGGAGGATTAATTGGAATATGGATTGGGATAGTTTGGGAAAGTTGGATATGTAATTTTATTGAATGAAGATGGGAATTGAATATATGCTTGGTGTGAGAAATTCAATATTTCTGCTACAAAGTGTGATTTTAGGAAAAACTGGGTTATTGGTTGGTCTGTTTGATTTCTTTCATACACTTAAAATTTGCAGCCTATCATTTTCGGGTTGTTCCGTAAGATTCATAATACAAAATTAGGTAATGACTAGTAGCCAGCTGTCAACCCGGTTTGAATTTTATGTCATAGTAAAATTTGAACGTTATTATCACATTGTGTATCAAATTGTTGACATGAATAATTACACAAATGGAGAAATGTATCTGATCTATAGCACTTTTATACAGCCGGCTCTCTAACTAATAGGTAGATAATTCGGTAAAGATGTTAATAACCATATTTACCAAATTTAACTGTGAAATGCATAGAGCCGTTGAGTTGTATATTTCGCAAAGTATAAATAATGGGACAAATAAATCAACATTTACTGAATAAATAACGCAATTTAGCCAGCGTATATCATACTATACAAAGACCATAACGAATATATAATTTTTTCTGTGATTTTTTATTGATAGTTTAATTTGTTCAGGTTTATAAATCTAGAAATGTCTTAAGCGTAAATCCTAAAGCATTAGGTAAATCTTAAAAGAAAATATTTCCATTTGTTAATTGTTAATTTATACCTACCTTATACCAGTTACTAAAACATTTTATAAAATTTGTTTGATTTATGAAGTTATTAAATTTTAAATGTGTATTCACTTTGAAGTAGGTATATGCTCTTGAACATATTGTAGTGTAAAAGTTAATGGGACCATTTACTTACACAATTAGAACATTTGATCACAGAACGTGACAATTTATGCCATTAATAAAATTCAAAGAAATGTTTCATTTATTGCCTAATTGGTTACTAATTAGGAAAAATCAAGTTATTCAACTATTACTTAACATTCTGCTTTTGGACAATCTTTTAAAATTACATCAGCAGAGCTTAAAAATTTGGTAAATGAGTAATTTTCCCTTTCAAGATGTTTCTAAATAAAATTTAAGATTTTTATTTTATTTGATTGAAAATAAACTGGTAGCAAACAACGTGTTTCGGACAAAAAACCATCATCAGGCTATAAAAATGGGGAAACAACGGTATCAGGCTGTTATTTAAGATAGTAATACAAAATTATAAGCAAATTGCAATATCTCTTTTATTAGTTATAAAAGTGTTAAATGTTAAATCAAAATATAAACATATACAAAAATCTGGCTATTAAATAACCAGACTGCGCGCGCAGAAGGCGTTCTAGAGGGGTAGGGTGGGAAACGAATGCAGCGTTAGATAGCTGGAAGTGTCTACTATACCAGTACGAAATTACGTTTTTGTCGCTGTAATAGTATTTTTCATCATACCTCTCTGAAAACACTATGTTTACATGTCTATTTGGCGCACGGAAAAGGGGCTTTTCCTGTGCACCCGCACAGGAACATTTTTTCCGTGCGCTAATGACATTAACTGGCTACTAATAAAACATACTATTGAAAGTTCTTTAATAACCGCAAAAAATGCTTGTTTATTTTCCTTAGCAACGTTAAACAACGCTTGTATATTGTGACAGTTTTTCGAATTTGTATTCAAAATATTTTTAAAATGATTTCTCCAGTAGAAAAAATATCACTTGAAGCTGCGAAAGTAAGTGCAGAATTACTGCCCAGGAAGTCTTGTGAGAGATATGAAAATGAGTACCGTCTGTTTTGCAAGTGGCGTCAGCAAAAAGAAGTTAACACAGTAAGTGATGATACTCTTCTCGTTTATTTGTCTGAAAAAGCCAAATCCATGAAAGCTTCAACTTTATGGAATCGATTTTCAATGTTAAAAAGTTGTCTAGCAGTAAAAGTAAATGTGAATGTTAGTAACTTGCCAAAATCTATTGCGCATTTCTCAAACGGCAAAGTGTTGGTTACACACCAAAAAAGTATTAACCAAGTCGCCAAATTCATACTTGAAGCACCAGATGAGAAGTGGTTATTAGAATTTTTACCTTGTTTTTTGTTTTCAGAGAGGTATAATGAAAAGTATCGTTCATTACACGTCCATAAATGCTTTTCCCGTGCTTGCATGACTTCCCGTGTGAGGCTACGCTACGTGTGAGGGAGGGGGAGTATATTGAAGGGTATATTGGAGCAGTCTCGTTATTTAATAGCCAGACCTCGTATATACAGACTCCAGATTAACCTAAACATAGTGATAAGCAAATGCCAGACCAAGACCAAGACCGGGGTAGTCTTGGTCTTGCATATAAGGTCTTGGTCTTGGTCTTGGTCTTGCAGTCAAATAAGCAATCTTGGTCTTGTTCTTGCAGGGTCCAGTCTTGGTCTTGGTCTTGGTCTTGCATAAAGACTCTTGCAAGTCTTGCACTTTTTTTTAGATTTACTGGGGTCCATTTTTCCAAAAAAAAGGAAAAATAGTTTTTAAAATCATTACAAGTAAAGAAAGATTAAATGAAAGGGATAGTATTTTTCATTATAAAAATTTTAATCTTTTATGTGATTTAAAACGTAATCAAACAATACTGGTGTCAAACGAAAATATTGTCTAAATTTTTCATCATTTGTTTGAAGGTGACAACATATTATTAAGATTTCATAGACGCCTTCAGTTTTCCGTTTCTTAAAAATCCTACGTTCTTCATACATATTAGGATTTCATAGACGCCTTCAGTTTTCCGTTTCTTAAAAATCTTACTTTCTTCCGACGTTTTCGTTTCTTCTTCCGAGAAGACTTGTCTTCCAAAAATATTATCATTGCCAAGTCCAAATCATCCATTTTTTGCTTTTAATACAGAAACACTCTAATTATTGTCAAATAATGAAACTAAACACAAAATATAAAACAAACTATAAACACACAAAACGAAAGCAAATACAAAAATGGATTTAGGCGGTCAATAACGTTAAACTCTTACTTTACATCTGTGCTCACCGATAGCGGCCGTCTTGAACGGTCGTCAAATTATGGCCGCTTTATTGCGGCACCGCTATACTAGGAAACCAAAGCTTTAGAGTTTAAAATAATCCATGGCTGCTTTATTTTTCGGTTTAAAAGATGCAAGACCGCAAGACTCTTGCAGGCCTGGTCTTGGTCTTGCGTATATCTTGCAATGCTAAGTCTTGGTCTTGCATAAGTCTTGCACTGCTCGGTCTTGGTCTTGATCTTGCAGCCTGAAGTTGGTCTTGGTCTTGGTCTTGCATTTTCTGCAAGACCAAGACCAAGACCAGTCTCGCTCATCACTACCTAAACATTATACAGAAAATGCTATGCAATTTTTAAATACAAAAAAGAGAGCAAGATTTAAATTTTACTGAATGAAATATGTAGGTGTATGTTATAAGTAAGAACATAAATTAAGATTAGTTTACCTATTTCTACTGAATAAAGTTGACACCTGAATAAGAAGTAGAAATATTTTTTGAGTTAAAGTTTTAATATTTTGGATAACGTAATTTCGCCCGCAAAAAGGGCTATAAAATATCGCCCTAATATTTTTAAAATCCCATCTAGCTGTTAATTTTTATTTGCATTTTAGAATAAAAACCTAGATTCGTTACTCGGATTAAAATTATTCACAAGAACAAAATTGTACCAAAATATATTATAACAGTTATCCATAAATTATAAAACTTTATCGGTTTGTGTCTCCTAAAGTTATGGTTCACTATAACAAAGCATCACATTTTTTAATGTGTTTCCGATAATTAAATGTCGCACGCCCGCCATATTTATTGCAGCTACATTGTTGGTTTTTATGTTTTTATTTTTCATGAAGTAGTTAAATTGCGATTACTTCGAAAATACAATTTGATTTTATCCCTAGATATGTGTTTATATAATGCTTTTATATATCTCGCGGCATCCTAACTAAACATCAACACGAACCATTTTTGTTGTTTGTTGTTTTTGTATACGGGGTGCGCTAAACTACAAAATTAATTAAGAATAATAAAAAACTCTTCGTTTTAACAAAACTTCCGCTATTTATTTAAAAAACTGCTTTTTTAAAACTTCAATATGTCAATCTGATGATGCTAGTTGTCTAGCAAAACGGCTGTCATTGAATTTAAAAAAAACAGTTTTTTAAATAAATAGTGGAAGTTTTGTTAAAACGAAGAGGTTTTTATTATTCTTAATAAGATGGACTTCCAAAAAGTAAGGGTTAGTACAATCAATTTAATTACAAAATTAATTATCTAGCAAAAAAGATATATAATATAACCCTACTATACCTTGTCCATTATAAATATAGTTGCACGTCAGAGCGGGACTGTGTTGCCAAGCATTTAAAATAGTATTAGAATCTAGTAAATATCAAACGAAGTTTCTCTAATATTCTTCTTTTTAAAACGTATTTTTCGATTAAATAGTGGAAGTTTCGTTCAACGTTCAGTTATTTATTGTTCTTAGTAAGATGAACTTCCACAAAGTAAAGGTTACCTTAATCAATTCTTCTTTTTATTTGACGAAAACCAACAGGGTGACACTAATGTGGGTTCCAGGGAATAGAGGGGATACTGGTAATGAGGTGGTGGACAAGTGGGCCAATAAAGATGCTGAAAGTCCCTTCGTAGGCCCAGAACTAACGTGTGTGGTGGCTTACTGCCTTGCACGTAGAAATGTTTACCAGTGGGTGGAAAAAGAACACCGCAGGCGCTGGGAAGAAACAGGGGGAAATATTCAATCTAAGAGAATGATGCGTGCGCATTGCGCTGCAATAACATCAGATGTCCTAGAGCTAGTTTAATCTAATATTTCAGTTCCATGCAAGTGCGTCGAGAAAAGAAGACCTACTACCGAATTATACAGGGTTGGGATAAAGTATGAAACCAAGTAAATATCTTTTAAACGAAAAAAACGATTTTTATTAAAATTTGCAGGTACGTGCAATGGAACAAAATGCATCTGATAATAATATACTTCCGGTTTTACTGGAAATGCCATCAACTTCTTAAATTTAAATGGGACACCCTATATATTTTTACAGATTTTGAAAGAGCTTGTTATTTTGAATTTATACATACTGAATTTAATGTAAACAAATTTGTAAAAACGAGGAATAACTCACTGTTAGTAGTACAATAGATGTACATTTCATTATTTTAGAATAATGAGAAACAAAATTACTTCAAATGTTCAAAATGCTCGCCGTTTATATACTTGCTGACAATATGCCATCCTATTAACAAATTCTTGAGTCACTCTTTCCAAGACTTCTCCACGTATTAGTTCTTATTAATCAATAATTCTTTGTCTCAATTCCTGTAAGTTTGTTGGTTGTCTAACGTAAACACGTGATTTTAGATAACCCCAAAGAAAAAAATCTAACGGGCTAAGGAAATCCCTAACCCGTCTATCATAGTGAGGAGGTGCTCCATCTTGTTGAAACCAAATATTTTGTGATAATTGCCCATTCTGTTGAGGTGCCGGAAGAATTTCGTTATTAAGTAGATCCAAATACTTGTCACCATTCAAGTTTCCGTCGATAAAAAATGGGCCTATAAGCTTATTTTCGACAATTCCCATCCAAACATTTAACTTCTGTGGATGCTGGGTATGTGCTTCATGAATCCAATGAGGATTCTCATACCTTGAGTTATGGTGATTAACTGTTCCATTTAAACAAAAAGTTGCCTCATCGGAAAAAACTATGCTAGAAGCAAAATTTTCGTCGACATTACAGATGTCCATTAGCCGTTCGCAAAATTCCAGCCGTGGGTCAAAATCATCGTATGACAATTCTTGAACCAACTGTACCTTATACGGATGATACTTTTCACTTTTTAATATCTTTCCTACAGAACGTCGACTGATGGTTTAGTGCCAAATTTGTGGTGGAAGTTTGAGGTGATTCTTCTAAATCGATTGCAATATTTTGTTTAACAGTTTCTTTCGTGGCAGTCCGCGGTCTTCCAGGTTTTAGCAAAATTTTTACCATCCCAGTAGTATTAAAACGTTGTAATGTTTTAGTTACTGTTGAGCGTGATATAGGATTTCTCTCCGGATGCAAATTATTAAAAATATGACACACTTCTTCATGAGTTCTAACACGATCACCATAACCGATCATCATTAAAATCTCAATACGCTCTTTTTCACTTAATTGAACCATTCTAAATTGTGCAATTTATTTCCGTCAATTAGAATTTGACACTTGAAGAAAAAAAGATGTACTAAACAGTACTTGTTTATTACTATTCATACAAACAACATCAATTAGTTTATCTAAATAGTTTTTTGCTCTAATGCAAAAAACTCAAAGGAGGTTGGTTAAAGTGCTACATTCCTCGTTTTTACAAATTTTTTTACACTAAGCTCAGTATGTATGAATTCAAAATAACAAGCTCTTTCAAAATCTGTAAAAATATATAGGGTGTCCCATTTAAATTAAAGAAGTTGATGGCATTTCCGGTTAAACCGGAAGTATATTATTATCAAAAAAATGTACATCAGATGCGTTTTGTTCCATTGCACTTACCTGCAAATTTTCATAAATATCGTCCTTTCCGTTTAAAAGATATTTATTTGGTTCCATACTTTATCCCAATCAATCAATGTTAAATCAATGTTAGTTACGATATTGATTGTAATGTCAAGTTGACAAAAATAAAGGTATTTTTTTAAAGAGCATAAAAATTAAATTTTAAAGTGTTTTCTATAGTCAGATCAGTGATTGGAATTTAGTGGGTAGCTATTAACTCTGGTCACCACGTTTGTGGAGGCCCCAGCGAGATTCTAGAAAACAAGAATTTTGATTTTATTAACTTAACTATTATAGTTCTGCTAATTTTTTCCTGTGACAAACTGTTACCGAGTTTTAAAATTGTTTTCAAAATAATCTGAGGCTTGGCCAGGTTTGTACAACATGGAACAAAAGGAAGATTTTACGAGAAGTACGTCGAAAAATCTTTAAGGAAAGAGTAGAAGATTTTACAACTTCACTGTCCACTGGTAATGTTCGAACAATTTCAGCTGGGAAATTGTTCATCAAAAATATAATGAGCTGGAGACGCAGATGCAGAAATATCTGTTGGTTTGATGGAAATTGGTGCTACAGAGGAACAATGGACTATTGAAATAGATTCATGCGACGAATATCGGAAGGTATACTTGGAGCAAAAACTACAGTACCAAGCTGCTTGTCAAGATGATAAAAATAAAAGCTCAAACGTATCTTCATCTTTAGAAAAGAGAAATTTCAAGTTACCACGAATAGAATTCAAAAAGTTCAGTGGAGATCTTCGCGAATGGTTCAAATTCTGGTCCCAATTTAAAAAAATCCATGATGATGTTGATATTGTCCCGGAAGACAAAATTGAATATTTAATACAGACCACTATGCCTAATAGTCAGGCAAGATTAGTTGTAGAAGTTTCCCACCTCTAGGGGACAATTATAACAAGATTATTGAAAGTTTAAAGTCTAGATTTGGTAGAGAAGATTTTCAAATTGTACTTTACGTTCGAGAACTATTAAAACTTATATTAAATAATGCTTTGGCTAAAGATACGTGTAATCTTTCGACATTATATGACAAGATAGAAACACAGATGCAAGCACTTGAAACTTCCTGCCTTCCTAATGAATTGCTTAGGATATGGAAAATATCTGCTGAATTTTCAGGTATTTCTACATCTAAATCTAAAGATAAATTAATTTTTGATAATTTTGAGTGTCGCTTAAAGGGTTTAATGTCTTTTTTAAAACATGAAGTTCAAAATGAACAAAGAATTTCATTAGCAACAGAACGATTTGGTCTTATTCCTAAATCCAAAAAATGTTTTCCTGAAAAATACATTTTAAAGTATTTTTTAAAGTCAGATTAGTGATTGAAATTTAGCCGGTAGCTATTAACTCTGATCACAACAGCAAGTGTGAGAACCCGTTTTTTCAGTCTTTTCAGTATTGCACAATTTGCATACTAAGGATCTATTGTGAACCAATAACGAGCTGGTAGGTAATAAGAAAGTGGACAGTGATGAAAACAGCACAGGAAGGCAAATGGTACCAACCAGAACAGAAGGCTTCATGAAGTTGTCTTAATATGACGATGAGTGTTTACTACAAACAACTATAATTGACTTAAACAGTTATTTTTTTAATTAAAATAGCGAAGAAATTATTAATCTATATATTATCCTTTTTCATAAAATTCTTTTTTATTTTTGCATTTTATAGATACTAGCATATTATAAGTAGGTATCGTGCCTATTTGATTAATTTAGCCGCAGAGCAATAAGAAAAAAGTAAATTAAAATTTTATTATTAATAGAGATGCGTGTACATTAAACCTTATCCTGTTACTATAAATAGTAGGGTTGGAAGCATGTATATGAACCATTAATTTTTACTTTGACTTCATAATTAAAAGAACCGCAAGAGAAAGAGATGTGCTTTATTAATATAAATATAAGAACAGTAAACAACTAAATGGTTGAATGAAACTTCCACTATTTATTCAAAATTACGTTTTAAATTTAATAATAGCTGTTTCGCTAAAAACTATTGGAATTTTCATTCAACCATTTAGTTGTTTACTATTCTTAATAAGATGGACTTTCACATAGTAAGGGTTAGTACAATAAATATAAATATATTTAGAATTTATCATAAAGCTCAAACTTTAAAGCACATTTTATTTAACTGTCCTGTACAGTCCATGGTAAAATCCAAAGCAGATTTTGTTGCAAGCTGACCGACTCTGTCTAATTCGTTGAACCATGCATGCAATTGAGTATTTTCTGCAAATTCATTTTAAGCTCACTCAAACTAAGATATTTTGGGGTACGTTAAACGAATAACATCTACCTTTTTATTTTACTAAGTGGTTTACTCTGTTGTATTTCTTTAAACTCACTCTGTATTTGATTAGTCTCCATGTTACAGAATTTATTGCTTTAAAGCAATCATTTATTATAATTATTACTATGAATAATAAAAAACTCTTCGTTTTAACAGAACTTCCACTATTTATTTACAAAACTTTTTTTTAAGTCAATGACAGCCGTTTCGCTAGACAACTAGCATCGTCAGATTGACATATTGAAGTTACTATTTGTTTGTTTGCAGGTAGGTACCTGATGTTTATTAGCTAGTTATAAGGCTAGACCAAGTATGGAAGTAATAAGACGTAACAATATTAAAGCCTAGATGTTATTAGCCCTAAGGGATTATCCTGGATGTATTTTCCTCTAAGATCAGTATAACTGTGCAATGATATAGAAAAACCAGGAAAAAACTATATCATGCTGATCTTTACAATAACTTAATATATTTGTGTTACAATTACGTCTTATCTATGTATAAAATAAAGACTCAATCAAAGCAAACACTTTAAAAGTGGAGAACTTCCCAGATTTATTTGTTCATTAACAACTTTAAATTGAGGATCTGCTAGATGTGTTTTTATTTCAAGTTCTTCAAGGAAATCTAAATTTTGTTTTTTATTACAAGTGTGTAGTATCTGGATATCATTGATGTGTAAGAGTTAGGTTGGATGTTCAAGTAGATAAGTCAAATTATGCAAAACAGAGATTTTCCAAACAACCCAGCTTTCTTAGTAACATTATCGGGAATATTATTTTAAAAGAAAGTAGGTACATTAAATCAGTATTTAGTATTAGTTCTTTGAGTAAAGTTGTATGTTGTAATTGTAATTGTGCAAGTACCAAACAATGTCGATAAGCCAAGGACCATCTAAACGACCAAAAACAGGTCCATTATCTTTAAATGAAAAAGCGCAAGTGTTGATGATATTATGGAATTAACGGCTGCTATGTTGTGTGTTGCTAAATGAACAATTTATAGATTACTAAAAGAAAGCAAGAATGGAGCTCTTCAACCCCCTAAAACTCCTTCAGGCCGAAAACCAATTGAGATCGATGAGTCATTAAAACAAAGACTAAGGCGTAAAGTCCATGGATTTTACTTACGAAAGGAAATTACGACAAAATTATGACATCAGTGCAAGAAGAAACGGACTATACAAAATTATCCAGAAAGACATTATGCAAACTTTTGAAAGATGTGGGTTTCAGATATACAAAACATAACAGAAAATCTCTCTTGATAGATAAATCGGAAATAGTTTTTTGGAGAAGAGACTATTTAAGAAGCATTCGACATGCCAGAGAACAAAATTTGAAAATCTTCTACTTAGACGAAACATAAATGCTGTTTATACAGTTTCCAAATCTTAGCAAGATGAAAACATTAAAAGCGGAAAGCAGGCATTCGTGGAAGGTTTTTCGTTAGGTTTGCAGCTACCATTTGGAAAAGGAAAAAGACTTATCATTGTCCATATTGGAAGTTCTGAAGGTTTTGTTGATGGTGGATTATTAACTTTTATTTCAAAACGCACGGGGGACTATCACGAAGATATGAATGGAGATGTCTTCGAGGAATGGTTTGTTCAAATGTTGGTTTTGATTTCCCGTGCAATTTTTTGAATTTTTTTCTTTCATAAGAACCATCTCTTGACAATAACAAACACAACCGAAAAAATAGTGAAATCGTTTTAACCGTTCACGAGTGATGTAGTGACAAAAAATAGGGATTGATGAACACTTGGCGGGGAACTGATCGATTGATAGTTGATCAGTGGTCGAACAGCAAGGGCGGGATATCAAATTAAATTTAAAAAAATCTTAATAAAAAAATCTTGAAATTATAAACTCTAAATAAGAATTTATTTTAATTAATATAATAAAAAAATTTATTTTCCTACGACCACCATCCAAAACACTATTTTGCACATTGGTTACAGTACGCAAAATCAGCAATTTCTCATAGCAACAAAAGTTGTGGGAAAAGTGACATAAGGCATAGCCAAAGTAACATAAAGCATAGCCAAAGTGACAATAGGCATACCCAAAATAAATACCTGCAGCAAGTTGTCAATCTTGTTATCTGTAGTCTGTGGTATCTAAACGTTAAACCAGCAAAACAGTCCTACTGTAATATTTAATAAATCTTTAAATACGATCTTCAGTAATTTATTTAAATGAAATGCAGAAATTTTCACCGCCAAAAGCTATGCCATGTTAGAAAAAGTGCTCAAAAAAAAGCATCGTGTGCAACACGATCGTTTGTTTGTTTTCTGGATGGTGGTCGTTTTGGATGGTGGTCGTAGGAAAAGTACAGTGTGCAACACGTGTGCAAATGCTAATTTCTCTTTCTCTTTAAAAGCAATTTACACGAGCGCAATTTACTTTTGCGCACTTGTTACACAATATACTATTGTATAATGTATCATAAAAAATAACAGCAAAAAAAATTGTTGAAAAAAATAAAAAAAAATTTAGGGTGGATCACCCTTAAAATTTAGGTGGATGAAAAATAGATGTTGTCCGATTATCCACTCGAGCCGATATGAACATGCCAATCAAGCTAGCACCCCCACACTGACTAAATGAAAACAAGTACCAATTTTAATTTTTGTGATACAAATTAGCCTTTAATTAGCTCTTAATTATGGGCTACTTTTTTTTTAATTTAGTCAGTGTGGGGATGCTAGCTTGATTGACATGATATGAACCGTGACAAGAGAATTTTACGTATGAGATTAGAATTTCTTAAAACAAACAAGCGAAAATAATTTATAGCTACGTGAAAAATAAGTGATGTAAAAGTTCATATTAAGAAGACAAATCAAATATGAACCGTACTTCTGTTTTTAAAACTCCCTAAAGTAAAGCGAATAGCATGGCGTCTTGAAACATCTGAGTATCAATGTAAAGTGTAGGGGAATAAATCGGTTCGAATTTACAAAGCAGACTTACTGTTATTTATAGAGCATCCAAAACATAAACTGTTTTCCCGTCTGAAGGGGAGAACTGCTATGTAAAAGCTACATAGGTTGAGGGAGAAAACTCTATTGTTGTAAATAACAAACTGTAAGATGGTGAATAAATATATTACAGGTGCTTTCGTTTTAAAAACTGTCTCAGCTCAGTTCAACTAAGATGAAAATTTCGGCTCAATTCACTCTCAAAAATCAATTAAATTAAAAGGAATGGTTTTGTTTGAAGAAAAATCAGAACACTAATATGCGTTACATAACCAATAATAGTAACAATCGTTTTGTATTATAGGTTTAGTTACGCTCCTTTAGTGTGACGTCACATGACAATGAAAACAAATGTATTGTCATTAAAGATTAAATATTTACACTGTTACTAATAAAAATCTCTTATTCTTACGTTATTCCTTATTTAAACTTAGAATAATTATTCTAAGTATAAGGTTGGTATAAATTGTTTACAAATAAACTCGGAATAAATTTGGTATAACTATTCCCTCTCTATTCCAAAATATTGATTTGGCAACTTCGCAGACGTTGACACACAAGTACATGGAACAGTGTTAAATTAAATGAAGTATGACAGTACGACTTTTAAAAGAAATAAAAAAATTTGTCGGCGTCGGGAACCGAAACCGCATCAGCTGCGTGAGAGGCCAGTGCGTTAACCAATACACCACGAGGGATTATACGTTATAATAGATTTTTTTTGGTTTATAATTTGTAAAATTTTGTTTGAGAAAAGTTCTAACTTTGTGGAATTGGTCGAGATTTTCCTTACCTTGCAGATTTTATTATAAAAATGTCTTTAACTGATCACTTTTTACTTATTTCTGGCAAAACATTAATTAAAAATCTCTTTTAATACCTAGATTTGTTTGGAAAAGTTGTGACATCAGAGCTTAGGTAGTCCATATTAAGTAAAGAATGCAGACAAATCAATCTTTACTTACTTGGTTCCGACCCCAATATCTTAAAGTTGCCAGTATCTATAAAGTGGAGGATAAACCGCCTCCTCGTTTGTACGTTTAAAGAATTCCCTATTAGTTCATTTAAAAGCCTGACTCCTTGTTTTGAAAATCTGTATTTTACTATTTGTCAGAATATATTGTAAATGGGTCTATTCTTTCTTTAAAAGCTTTTCTTTTTCTTGTATTTTCCATATCTATGTCCATATTTATTAAATTATTAACCTCCTCAACAGCCTCTACACTTTATCGCAAACATATTTTTTAGGTTATACTACACTTAAACAAGGCTTAGGGTAGGTATAACTTTATAGAGTAGAACCAAACTAAGAATGGTACACAACATGGCGACCGCATAAGTTGCGCAGTGGCAGTTACCATAGTAACGACTCCCGAAAGAGCGAAATGTAATTATTCAGTGGCGTGACTTGGTTGAGTAGAGTAAGTGCAAAGTGAGCTGAAAGCGAAAAGTGATTATTGTGAGTTCTGACTATATACTTTTTTATTTGTTATTATTTTATAAATGGCTCCAAAAAAAATTGGAATAAAAGGAAGACCCCTTAATAGTCAAGTAAGGGAAATCATCCATAATATTAATATTAATGGTTAAAAACTAACTAGAAATTTGTCCGCCTCTGTTTCTGACGTCACACCTTCGCGCAGGTTTCAGCCATGTGGTGTACCATTCTTAGTTTGGTTCTACTCTACCGAGTTTTTATTCCGAGTATAAGTTATTCCATATTTATTGGTAGACATTTTGCCTATTCCGAATTTATTCTTGGTATAAAATATTTATTCTCGGTATAAATATTTATACTCCGTTTATTAGTAAGGCTGTAAAAGTTTAAATGATTTTATTTTAATAAAATTTGGTGATTTTATTTATTTTTGGATTTTGGTTCTTGGTTCTTGGTTCTTACGATTGGTTACGGTGCCTTGGGTATTCAGACCTGTACGATTTCGTCAACTTAGTGAGTTTCATAGGGGTCGTATAGTGAGACTTCGGGAAGCTGGATTTTCTTTTCGGGAAATTGCAGTTAGAGTGCAAAGAAGTGTGGACACTGTGGTTAGATGTTGTCAGGCATGGCTTCGAGAAGGCCGTACGCAAAGAGCAAGGGGCTCTGGACGCCCCCGTAGAACAACAGACCGTGAAAATCGCCGCCTAAGATTATTGGCCTTTGGGGACCGTTTCTCCACTACCAGGTCCATTGCAAATGAATGGTTTGCATAACGCGGAAGACCTATTAGCATGCGAAGTGTTTAACAACGAATTAGACGTTTTGGCCTGTTTTTATACCGACCACACTGAGTCCTCCCTTTAACTCCAGAACTCCGACGTAATCGCCTTGAGTGGTGCAGAGAACGGTCACTCTGGGATCAGAAATGGAACAGTATGGTCTTTAGTGACGAGTCTCGATTTTGTTTAGGTGTGCACGATGGTCGAGCGAGGGTTAGAAGACGACGTGGTGAAAGGAGAAATCCACGGTTTTTTGTTGAAAGGCATATTCATCACACTGTTGGAGTTATGGTTTGGGGTGCTATAGCTTATGGTTCGAGATCACCTTTAATCTTCATCAGAGGTAACATGAACGCGCAGCGTTATATCCAAGAAGTTTTAGAACCCCATCTTTTACCCTATCTTAACACCCTGGCAAATCCAAATTTCCAACAAGATAATGCCCGACCACATACCGCAAACTTCTTTTAATATAATGATGTCACATTGTTACCTTGGCCACCAAGATCTCCCGACTTATCCCCAATTGAACACCTGTGGGATATGATGGGTAGGAGATTGCTCAATTTGCAACGTCCTCCTCAGACTCTAGCAGAACTTCGAGAGAAGTTGGTGGTTGCCTGGAATGAGATATCACAGGAGGACATTGACGACCTGATTAGAAGCATGCCTAGGCGCGTTGGAGAATGCGTAAATCATCGAGGTGCATTCACACATTATTAAAAGTAAAAGGGCTTTAAAGCAATGCAATCATTTTAAATTTTTTATCATTTACTTATTATACTTTAGTAAGTACTTATACAAAATTTTATAAAAATAAAGTCATTTAAACTGTGTTACGAGTCCAAACTGTAAAGTTACTAAAAATGAGCTTACCTTGAGTTTTATATGATTATTAAACATATTTTTGACATAATTGGTATTGCATATTTATTATCATTATAATCAAACTCATTTAATTACCATTTATTTATTAAATAATCCAAACACAAATTTCTAATAATTCATTCCTTCTATCGAAAACAAGAATATCATTAATGACACTATTATTGTTTAGTTGCTTGATATTTTAGTCTTCATAACCTTTTTCCTGCACCATTACCTAAAACCAATTATTGTATTAAAACATAAACAAACTTCTTTTATCGATTTAAAGTCCAGTCAAAGAACGATTTTAAAGGTCATAAGTCTAAAAAGGTATTGACATCTCAACATACCAACCAACTTCCTCTATAACTAAATTCAAAATTATTGTTCCATTAATTTGAAAGCTAATTGACTTCCTTAAAAACCGGTTTCTTTTTTGGATTCTTTCATTTTTGGAAATAGCCACGTTGTGGACAACTACATCCTAAGGAGCTCACCCCCATCGGAATTTACCTGGAAACCAGAAATTTATGAATTGTTCTTTACTGTATTATATAAATTATCTTATTAGATTAACAATCAGATTATCACATAAATTTCACTTTACATTTACAAGCATTTAATTAAAATAATACAAATTACAAACTAGTGCTATACCGGAAAATTGTAAATATAAATACTTATTTATATCTTCCTCTCACTGGGAACGCTATAACATCAGCTAAATTGTCAGTTATTTTTGAGAAATATTCTAAATTTGAGTGTTTTGTATTTATTAACCTCTCTAATTATTATAAATACAAAAGGAACAACAGTACATATTCGTTATTTTGATAAAAGAGAACCCTTGAACCCATCCGGAGAACTTACTCCTTGTCCACTCCCTAATAGGAAGAAGGCAAACTTACAACTGGGTGTTCGGATCTTTATGTCACTATATTAAAAGTATTTTACTACAAACTACAAACACGTAATAGTCCAGGAACCAATGACATTGAAACGCCCGTCATACTGGAATCAATTTTTTTTTTATTTGAATAAATAACTATAGGAATTAATTAAGCTCGGTATCGTCAAATGCTTTTTTTTTATTTATTTGAAACCTGGATAAACGTTGATAAATAGTCGGCTATTTTGGATACGTCTAAATTTCGAGAATATTTTATTATTATTTGGCATTTTGGTTTTAGCTCGATGTCCTTAAATCAATTGATTATTAATTCTAAAATTATATCGAATCAAAATTGTAAAATATTCGAGAAATTTAGTAACAATAAAAATAGCAGAGTATTAATCAGGTTTTATATTGGTTATATTGTTTAATATAAACAAAGGGAAATAGTTATAAGTAAATACTTGCGAAAGATTCGTCATATATTTTGTCAAGAAAAATACAAATGAAATACTCGATTAAGCATAATTACATGTAAGTTATCGTCTAAAATGAAAGTAATAACTTCGAGAGGTAGGTGGAAAATGTGTACTTCCAAAGAAGGGTCGTAAAGAGACGAGATAAAGGACCAAATGTACTCTATGTAGGCATAGAGGAAGTTGCTCAGTTACATCAGACATGTCCAAATTAGCGTTTTAGGAAAGTTGAAGAAGGGGAAATAATAAAAAGTGTTTCTCAACCTTTCTAACCAATTTCTCTCTTTGCCCATTATTTATGGGTCAATGATGGGACTTGATGGGATTTGGGACTATGAATAGTATATTACCTATCGTGTAAGATAAGGGGCCAATTTCCCTTCGATCGAAAAAGCTAAAAGTTTTAAGCTATAAAATTCGCTATAGAGGACATAATTGGCTTTATCCTCAAGGTACGTAGTATACTTTTTCTATGACTGACCGTAGAAAGAAACAGTATAATACATTTATTTGAGATTATGGCCTTGAATTGTAAGCTCATTCAGTAAATCAGCACTCAATCGAATGTTTATAAAACGGCTGACAATATTTTCCACAATTAATTTAATAGGGGTTCATTTTTGTTAAAATTTTGTGCATTAATAGTTATGTTATTGCAATTAATTAAAATTTAATACTGAATGGCAGCTTCTAATTAAAACAAGTGGTTGTTTATTTACGGATATAATTAGATTTATTACCAGCCCACAAACTGTTGAACAATCAATTTACTGAAAATACCATTTTTATTTCTATTTTGCAGATGATATGAAAAGAAAATTCAATAATTTGGGATTTGGGACAAGTGAATGTATTAATGAGGATATATTTATCAGAGTAAATATTAAATATCTCATCAATTTTTAAAATTTCTAACGGAAGTGGCTGCCATTGATTAAGAATACACCTGTATTCTAAATGATCCATTAACTACCTGGTGCCAAATACGTAATGATAAGTTTAAAATGGAGAGAGTAGAAAAAATATAAATATTAAATTATTAAGTTTGTTGTGAGCATCTACAGAATGACAAGGATGCCCTAAGCATTGATCAGAAGAGCATACTTATTGAAACGTAAGAATAATCTTGTAACACCTTTAAATAAATATTCTGAATATTTACATTTCGAAAATTAGCTTCAATTCAAGCGAAAAAATTATTATTCATGATAAATTCTAAGGATTTTTTATTTCGAGACTGTTTTGCAGACGTTAAGGAATTTTACAATTCAGAAATGATTAAAAAATCACATTGAAACGTAAAACTACCTCGATGCTTGAGTAAGTAAATCGATTTTCACATAAAAACGCTTTTTTACTCGGATTTTCAGTTGCTTTATATACTTGTTAAAAAGATTTGTAACATTTTTACTTTTATCTTTTATTTATATGCAAAACGTTCCGCTATATATCATATTTGTACTATATACCTACTTGTTTAGCAAAGTAGAATGTATATTTTTGGCAGATATTAAGGCGGCGGCACATAAAAAAACTTAAACAGTAAAACTTAAGCGGTAAGATAATCAACCGCATCCATTTTGAAACTTTTAATTTAGGACGTTGACCTATTGGTTGATTGTCTTAGTGCCTAAGTCTTACTGTTTAACAACAATAAACAACAACAAACAACAAGAAACAACAACAAACAACAACAAACAACAACAAACAACAACGAACAACAACAAACAACAACAAACAACAACAACAAGCAACAACAACAAACAACAACGAACAACAACAAACAACAACAAACAACAAACAACAACAAACAACAACAAACAACAACAAACAACAACAAACAACAACAAACAACAACAAACATTTTGAATATGTTTGTATAAACTGTTATTTTAAAAATTTTAGTTTTATTTTAATATGAGTTTATCGTTCACCGAGAAGTGATATTAATGTTTTTTTGGAAAAAATGACAGAACTTCTTGATATATTATTGTCACATCCAAAAAATTTAATACTTTGTGGTGACATAAATGTAAATTTTTTGGAGGAGACTGAGAGTAGGAGAATGGTAGAACAATTGTTTTTAAGCTATGATTTACATTCTAGAGTTACTGAAATAACTAGGCCTAATTCACGAGGGGGAGGCTCTCTAATAGATAATATTTTTACTAATATTTCTGAGAATATTTCAAAGGCTCAAGTTATTAAATCTGTCGTATCTGATCATTTTAGTCAAGTGTTTGATATGTTCATTCATAAGAATAATAACTTCTACACAACATATAAAAGGTTTTATACAAATGATAATATAGAACGATTTTTTCAGTATTTAGCAGCAGAATCATGGGATCAAGTATATTTGTCATCAAACATCAATGAGATGTATCATTCTTTTTATGCTATATTGTTTTACCACTTTGACACGGCATTTCCTCTAGTACTGACAAGAATTAGTAAAAATGGAAAATCATGGGTAAATAAACAGATAAAGCAATATGGGGAAAAGGTTAGAGACTGGTATAAGTTGTATCTAGAAACAAGATGCAATAATGTGCTTCTTAAATATAAAGAGGAACGGGCAAATTACAGGCAGTATATATCCAACTTTAAAAAATCTTTAAATGACAATAATATTACAAACTCAAAAATTAAATCAAAATCTGTATGGAATATATTTAATCGCATTACCAATAAAAAAACAACAGTGAAAATATCACACTAACTTGTAATGAAATGATTATAAATGATCCACTTCAAATTGCTGAAAAATTTAAATCATATTTCAATATGAATGATAGCACATACCATGAATACCATAGACAAGAACTTGTTAAAGATTCACTATTTTGGTTACCCACAACACCTAGCGAAATATTTAATATTATACATGATTTGCAACCAAAATATTCTTGTGGCCCAGACTATATACCTTCGGCAATTATTAGGAAAGTTCCACAATTTCTAAGCCATCCTTTGACACATATAGTAAATGAGTGTTTTCTAACTGGTTGTTTTCCAGATGAACTCAAAATAGCTAAAGTTATTCCTGTCTTCAAAAAAGGTTCAAAAACCACTATCAGTAATTATAGGCCTGTATCTCTGTTGCCGACTGTTTCAAAGATTATTGAGAAAGTCATTACTAAAAGAATAATTTCCTTCAGTGAAAAAAATGGTTTGTTGTCAGATCAACAATTTGGCTTTCGCAGGGGCAAGTCTACTGAGTTAGCTATATACAGTGCAATATCGCATATTGTTACACATCTGGATAACAAAAATTATGTAGCCGGGCTATACTTTGACCAGTCAAAAGCATTTGATATGGTCAATCATACTTTATTACTTGGAAAACTTCAAGATTTTGGAATAAGAGGTGTATCATTAAATCTTTTAAAATCCTACCTTGATAATCGACACCAATTTGTAAATATTATGCAAGATGGTAAATCTTATTTATCGGAGAAAACATTGATAACACAGGGTGTTCCGCAGGGTTCTGTTCTGGGGCCTCTCTTGTTTCTCCTTTACATAAATTCTCTTTTATCTGTGTTAAATAACTTTGGCTGCAGAGTATTTCAATTTGCTGATGATACGTCTATCATTGTCACAGGTCGGAATATGCAGGAGATAGCAGATAGATCAACTTTTGCGACTTCAACTATGAGCGAGTGGTGCCGTACAAATTCTTTAAAACTAAATATAAATAAAACTGGACTTATAACATTTAGTCGTCTAAATAACCATATTGAGTATCCTTATGTGAGGTTAGGGAACAAATCGGTCCCTGTAACAGACCACATAAAATTTCTAGGAATGAACATTGACTCACATTTGACCTGGAACAACCATGTGACTATTTTATCATCTAAATTAGCCTCAATTTGTGGAGTCATAAGATACTTAAAACAATCAGTTGCAGTTAAAAGTTTAAAAGTTTATTATTTAGCACACGTTCAATCAATTATTTCATATGGAATAATTTTCTGGGGCTCATGCTCAAATGCGAGTCGCATATTTGTTTTGCAAAAAAGAATTTTGAGATGTATACTTAACTTAGATTACCGTGCATCTTGTAGACAATATTTTAGGCAGGAAAAATTGTTGACAGTACCTGCTTTGTATTTTCTTGCATTGGTTATTTTCATTAAGAAATATAAAAGTTTATTTTCAACCAATTTTAATGAGTATTCATCAGATATGACCATCATAACTAGGAATAGAGACAATTTAAGAATTCCACATCATACTACTGCATTCTTTCAAAAGAATACACAGTATAGGGCAATTAAAGCCTACAATACATTACCAGCTCATATAAGAAGTATTGACAATATTGTTACCTTCAGAAGTTCTGTCATTTTATTTTTGCAGGAAAATATTATGTATGATTTTGTATTTTAGAATTGGTATTAATGTATAAGAATATCAGATATATTTTCTTTTTCCTCTGTTTTGACGTTGCTATGTCTCTTTGTAGATTTTTTAAGCAATAAAGATTATTATTATTATTATTATAACAAACAACAACGAACAACAACAAACAACAACAAACAACAACAAACAACAACGAACAACAACAACAAACAAACGTTTGAACGAAACTTCCACTGAATGAATGAATTTTTAATGGTAAAAATTCTAATGTTTACACGCCGAAGATTTTAAGTCATTTTAAGAGAGGTAAAAATGTATTCAAAATAGGTAATTATTGCAAAATTTAATTGCGTTTTATATAATAGAATATTTAAACATTACTGAAATGTACGTAGTTCAGCTAAAGAGTTTACTATTTCTTGATCATTAGTGATGATATTACCTTTACAAGAGATAGCTGGGATTCTGTAGGATGCATTGCGTCCTTTCATTATTTTTATTTTTGTCCAGACTTGTCCGCAGTTATAGTGTTAACGAATTGCTTCTTTTTGCTGTCCGTTAGGATTCGTTTTGATCGGGCTTTCATTTTCAGTGAATTACATCTTTCTCTCCACGAGTTCTGCGGTATTTATTCAGGGCCTTTTTATATTCTTTTATGGCAACTTTACAGAAGTGTTAATTCTGTATTTTCCAATAAATTGTTCGGCTGAAGAAATTATGCAATTATTGAAGATGATTTTAAATGCTTTGTCGATGTTATTTGGAAACTGAATTAAATTTATTTATTCTTTAAGGGCTAATTTATTTGATTTTTTTTTATATTCTTGCGGTCAATTCTTATTTGAGTTTTACAGGTCTTGGGCCCTACGATGTAAAAATAGCGTATATACATACCACAGAACTAAAATGTCTTTTAATTCCTCAGGTGATTGTTGCTTCACCTTTGGAATTAAAAGATGCACTTTAGTCCCTTATTGTCCCTTATACTATAATATTATTGCTACAACACAAGCAGCTTAAAAAATGGAAGAGTAATATTTTTTTTTAATTCTGTGAGTGCGAAAAATGCTTTACAGCACAAGTTACGTACTCTTGTTAGGGAAGTTCCTGCTTGTTAAAAATAACAAAAGTTCTCTATTTCGACATTCTTTACGACGATTTTATAACAATATGATCTCCCACTTTATCAAATGTTGCTAAAAATTGTCTAACAAATAACTAACGTCTAAAATTTTAACATTTGAATGATGTTTGAGCTTTCCTAGGTTGTAAGTATTTATTTTTGTATACTGTACCGATTTCAAGGACAATAACAGGTCGGCTGAAAAGTCCCCGGTCTGACCTATAGAATTAAATCCATTTCATTTTTAGATAGTATCAACCTTCAAAAGATTCGTGTAAAAATTTGACAGCTGTCGGACTATTAGTTTGTGAGATATTGCATTTTTAGTGAAGCAACTTTTGTTATTTTCAAAAAGATGGAAAAGAATTTCGTGTGCTTATTAAATATTGTTATTTGAAAGGAAAAAATACAGTTGAAGCAAAAGCTTGGCTTGATAATGAGTTTCCGGACTCTGCGCCAGGAAAATCAACAATCATTGACTGGTACGCAAAATTCAAGCGTGGTGAAATGAGCACCGAAGACGGTGAACGCAGTGGGCGCCCAAAAGAGGTGGTTACCGACGAAAATGATTTTGAGTGACCGTAAAGTGAATAAGATCGAGATAGCTGACACTCTAAAGATATCTAAGGAACATGTTGGACATATCGTTCGCGAATATTAGGGTATGCGGAAGCTCTGTGCGAAATGGGTGCCGCGCATGCTCACAATCGACCAAAAACAGCAACGAATTGATGATTCTGAGCAGTGTTTGCAGCTGTTAAGTCGTAATAAACCCGATTTTTTGCGTCGATATGTGACTATGGATGAAACTTGGCTCCATCACTATACGCCTGAGTCCAATCGACAGTCAGCTGAGTGGACTGCGGCCGGTGAACCGCCACCAAAGCGTGGAAAGACTCAACAGTCAGCTGGCAAAGTTATGGCCTCAGTTTTTTGGGATACACACGGTATATTGTTCATCGACTATTTGGAAAAGGGAAAAACAATCAACAGCGACTATTACTGTGCATTATTGGAGACCGAAATCGCGAAAAAACGGCCCCATATGAATAAGAAAAAAGTGTTGTTTCAAGACAATGCACCGTGTCACAAATCATCGAAAACGATGGCAAAATTGCATGTATTGGGCTTCGAATTGCTTCCTCACCCACCGTATTCTCCAGATCTAGCCCCCAGCGACTTTTTTCTGTTCTCTGACCTGAAGAGAATGCTCGCGGGAAAAAAATTTGGCTCTGATACTGAGGTAATCGCCGAAACTGAAGCCTATTTTGAGGACAAACCGACGGAGTACTACAAAAATGGTATCGAAAAGTTGGAGGGTCGCTATAATCGCTGTATCGCCCTTGAAGGCAACTATGTTGAATAAAAAAATGAATTTTGTCAAAATATTGTGTTTTACTATGGTAGACCGGGGACTTTTCAGCCGACCTGTTACATTGTTTTGTGCCCAATTGCTCCAAAATTAGAAAACTCGTTCTTCTTGGTCCCGTTTTCTTGAGTCATTCCTACGAGAGAATAATTTTTTTATCCTACCAAAACATATTAATCTCTCTATCTATGTCACTCACGCGAAAACTTACGTATTCATGTCTTTATTTTCGTAGGAATTGGCCTGAATGAATTGTCAATCAATCTGACGGAAGATTTGACGTTAAGACGCCAGCTTAGGCCACTTTATAAAAATTCTGCTATGAAACCAAAAATACAATAAGCAAATCGAATGGCTCGTTATACTATTTTCAATATTTTATTTTTTAGTTATTAATTTTTGGTATAGACACGCAAACATCTAATTTTGTTTTAATACTAAAATAATTATAGAGGTAGAAAAAAAATAATTAAAACAAAACAAATTTTTAACGAAACTTGATAAAAAATTCAGTAACGTTTAAAGTATTCATTAAATTTGTGAACATCCCTAACTTTGACAATCATTTTATTTGTTTTGTAATTAAAAGTTGGTAAATAATAATTAAAAAAGTCATAAATATTATTACGGTTTTAATTTATTTCCACTGATACACTCGTCACAAAAACTATCGTATAAGTAATTTATGAATGAAGTTTTTATTATTCTATTTTCATTTTTTTGGAAAATGATAGGAAATTAATTTAGAATTATGTTTCAAAGTAGTTTATTTAATTAAAATTAAAAATCAAAAAATAATGATCATAAATAGTGAAATTTATTGTACTAACCCTTACTTTTTGGAAGTCCATCTTATTAAGAATAATAAAAAACTCTTCATTTGAACGCAACTTCCAAGTTTATTTGAAAAAAATAGTTTTTAAATTACAATGACGGCCGTTTCGTTACATTTTGTTTGTTTGTAGCTAGGTACCTGGTGTTGTTTAGGTAGTATTAAGGCTAGACCAAGTATGGAAGTAATAAGACATAACAATATTAAAGCCAAGATATTAATAGCCCTAAGGGATTATCCTGGATGTACTTCCCTTTAAGATCAGTATAATATAGTTTTTTCCTGGTTTTTCTAAATCATTGCACAGTTCAATTTTTAAAATTATGCGATTATTTTTATGACGAGTGTATATTGTAGTTCTATCGATTCGTGTTAAAATACATTTCAACATTTATCGCTCAATGTATTTTCTCAACTCTTTTGTAATTGGTAGATTTTCAACTTAAAATAAACAAAGTGGATAAATAAAATCGTATGATTGGCATGGACATGAACATGATTTATTTATATCCGACCAAAATTGGACGAAAAAAAAAAATGTAAAGCTTCGGTTTGGTACACTCGCAAAACTTGGACCTAAACTACATTTAGAACGAA
Organism: Ophraella communa; assembly: GCA_035357415.1. Classification (NCBI taxonomy): domain Eukaryota; kingdom Metazoa; phylum Arthropoda; class Insecta; order Coleoptera; family Chrysomelidae; genus Ophraella; species Ophraella communa. Next base: position 24,242,424 of record CM068982.1, read on the forward strand.
GTGAAGCGAGTGTAAAACTTTGTGCGATAAAATAAACTTTAACTAAAATGAAGTTGTGTAAGTTTTGATTAAATCAAGTCGTGAGTTTGTGAGAACCGAAGAGCATCGTAGACCTACTTCAAAATGATGGGATTTAGATCTTATAAAAGGCTCAGGAATGCCAAATGCGAGATTCTATTAGGTATGTACTATTTTGTTTTGTATCTAAACTAGAAAGACCGACGTGCTTTCTATTGATTTTACGCTAGAATATATTATTTATAAACCCCATGAGAAAAAGAGCCATTAGATAGTAATAATAATAGTATTGGTAGTAGTATAATGTACCTAATGTTTTGTGCATGACCCATTTATTGATTTGCTCTATAAAAACTATCTCGTTTAAAGATATTCTCAGTATCTTGAATAGGTAAAAATGGTATAAAGTTTCCCCTTTTGAAAGGTTCTTTAGCAGCATCGTCAGCCAATTATTTACCAGTTATTCCACAATGACCTTTCGCCCAAATAAAATGTACCACAGATCTGTTTAGTTTTAGGGAATATAAGGACTTTCTTATGGATAAAATTATCCAATTATCATATTCTTTTAATTGCTGGGTTCCGTATGGATTGTATAACAGATAAAGAATCTGAGACTATTGCTACATGTACCGGGAAATTGGTTTCGCACCAGTCTAAAGCTTTCAGAATTGCTACTGCTTCAGCAGTAGATATGGAACAATATGGAGACATTTTTAGAAATTCCATAAAATTGATGTTTGAAACAAAGATTGCACATCGTGTTTGATCCATCCGTATAAATAACAGTATTTGGTTCCAAATTGCTGAGTACGGATTTAAAGATCAAGTTTGTCAAACTGGGTATATTTGAATACGATGGTGCTATACTAGGTGGTTAGTTTTCAATAAATTGGTATCAGTGAAACTTACCCAGAGACAGTTTCCAAAGAGGTTTGATTTTTCTTGTCTTGTCTTGTCTCTTAACAATATCATTTAATAAAATTATCCTTCTTCAGAGGGGTTATGAATCTGTTATTTGTTATTTATTGTCAACTGTCACATGTTCTTTAACTAGGTTAATGGCATGGGATGTTTACCTTGGTTGACATCACCTTTAACCTCTGACATTTTAGTGGTACCACTTCACCTTTTGTCTGTCATAAAACTAAAAATACTCTCTGTGGATGTGTGACTTTTGGTTCTGAGATGTGGTAGACAGGGTCTTGTCATTAATGTCGAATTGACGGTTTCCTTCTTTTTTGGTTCTTATTTTTTTGGAAAAAAGGAGCATTAGAACGTGTACCAAGGGTACCATATATACAGATTACTGAATTTAAAGTTCTATACATACTTATTTGTATCGGGATAGATTTCTATTATCTAGAGAACGCTGCTGTGGATTTGAGTCCTGATCTTTTCAAGAAACAACCACTTAAAGGTCACCTTCCATCCATGGTAAATCTCTTCTGTAACCTAAATATCCACATGGTGTTACTGAGCCACTATTAAGATAATTGTGTTTATTTAGAGACCTTTTTTTATTTGGATGTCTTCTTCTTCTCCCCCTCTGCTTTTATCCATACTACACCATCGACTTCAACTTTCGCCACACTCCCGTGTACCTCTACAGGTTCAGTTTAGTTTTACAGAGATCCTGAAGGGAGATCCAGGGCCACCAAAAGACAACTTGGAAGAGTATTCATAGTTGGATTTGGACCACCCCATTAGTTCCCCAAACGCACTCTAAAAACTGGGTGAGATCTTATCAATTTGTGGGCAGTCATATTATTGATTTGAGGGATCGAAACCCTACAAACATTAATAAGTAGTGAATAAACTTACCTGTTTGCCTAATTATTTAATCAATTAGTTTACCGATCACAGTTATACTTTGCTATTGTTGTTAGTATTACTTATTTGTTTTATGGCATAACCTATGGCAGTTATACTTTGCTAGAGTTGGTTAGTGTAACTTATTCATTTTATTGCATAACCTATTGCAATTATACTTTGATATAGTTGTACTAATTGTCTCGACGGCATTACCTTTGTCAGTTTGGGTTGCTAGAGTCCATGTTTCTTGTCCATCTGACTGTAAACAAGTGAATATACCCAATTTCCTAAAATAAATTACAAAAGTATTAAGTTTAAATAGAGGTCACATGCTTAGAGTCAGTTATTCACAAGAAAAAAATAATAATTTTTTAGTTAGCCACCTTTGACTACTTGTAAAAAGTTCACTTACCTCTGTAAACCCTTCGTATATATACTCTGGGGGATTGGTATACCCTTGTTATTAAATACATTTTATATTCTTTATCTATCACAGTTGTGCAATAAAGCATCTAGCGACTATATATTTATTTATGTCAATGTCAACAGTCACTCACAACAGTCAAACCACAAAACCCCCAGTACTCGAAATAGCGTGGCTATTTTCCCTTAATACGTGTCGATAATACCGGAAACAACAACCCAAACCAACTCTACATTTTGTGTTGAACATACGTACAACACAAGGTTCGTAGCTAGTCGAGAAGGTAAGTCATTTCATTTAACAGTGGCTTAGAGATAGATCTACAGTTGTAACAACCTGGACAGATTTTGATTACCTTGTATTGTATTAATCTAACCTAACCTAACCTAACCTAACCTAACCTAACCTAACCTAACCTAACCTAACCTAACCTAACCAAAATTTAATTCGTCGAATAAGTAATGTAAAATAATTGGAAAATTTTATAAAATTTATTTCGATCAAAGAAAATTTTAAATGTGTCATAATAATTTTGGCATAGACAAAGCTTAACTAGTCTTGACCCAATATTGGTTTAATATTAAACGATCAAAGCTGGTTATCCAGTCTTGGCTCAAGCTTGGGTAATGATTGACATAGCCAAGGCTAGGCTTGCTGGTCATGGCAGAAGCTTGGGCTCTCATTGAACTGCCAAGAATGGGTAATTCAGTCACGGCTTAAGTTTGGGCAATCATTGGCATGGCCAAAGATAGACGAGCCAGTCTTAGTCCAAGCTTGGGTAATCAATGGCATGGCTAAGGCTAAACTGGCCAGTATTAGTCCAAGCTTGGGTTTCCATTGAATGGCTAAGCCTGGGTTATCCAGTATTGGCCCAGGCTTGGGATTCAATGGCATGGCCAAGGATGGACGAGCCAGTCTATGGCCACGCTTGGATAATCATTGGTATGGCTAACGCTGGTCCACTTGTGGGCCAATACAGGTGCGCCGAAGCTAGGCTTCCCATCATTGGCCAAGGCCTGGCTCCATTGTCAACTCTGGGGACTTTCTAAATGGCTTGTTTCTTTATTTGCATCCGTGTTGCTATTTTTGTCTCGTTTTTTGTTTCTAGGTTGTTTGCAAGACTTCTATTTCTATAACTTCGTTTGCTTGCATTATTTTCGAGTTGGTCATTAGTAAGAAACTAATAAACTATCATAAAACTGTTTTAACGCAGAAACAAATGAAAAATTGTATTTTTGTAACAATTTTAATATTTAAAGTGTATGTTGCTATTATTATTTTCTATGACATTATTATAATGTATATCAGATATTCCCTTTTTGTTATCGGAATAACTAAAACTTGTTTATATGCAAAAGATAGTGACCGTATCCTGTTACGAAGTTCTGACGGTTTGCATATATTAAGGAAACTTCCAACATTGTAGCGACCTATTTTCGCTTCTTAGCGACTTTTCTGAGTTATTTTTCTGAGAGTTTAAAAGAACTACTGGTGTGTATTCTTTGATTTTATATTATTCTTAACGAAGTAACTTTAAACATATAGATTTATTTTTAAGTAGCAGCTAAAGCATGTTTATGAGACCAGAAAAATTATACAGAATGTTATTTGTATTTTCTTTGTTTGTTCCAAACTTTCAATTATATTGAATCGAATAAGGAAGAAACAGTTAGCACATGAATTATTATGTAAACAATCTTTTAATGATAGTAGTTCCATAACCAGTGTTTTCATTGGTTTGATACAGGCAGTTTATTAAGCTGCTGCTCATTTCCCAAATCATCCGCAGTGTGCTTCTGTGTAATATTGCAAATTTGTACTAAACTTCACATACACTAATTACTTTAAATTTTTCTTAGACTTAAGCCCAAAGATAAATAGGGGATCTTTAGAGGACACCAAAATATGCCTCTATGGTTTTTCTGGTCACCAAATGAGCATCTCTATTTCATTTTTCCTCTGCTTTAGACCGAGGATTCGCAACTGGCGTTAGACTATATCTTTAGCAGGCATAACCCGAAGTCACCAAGGCCAAAGTTGTTACTACCATATCTGTTCACCCTTTAACTCCAAAGGCAAATGGCAAACATTAAATATTGTGCCTGGCCACCACACAACGAAATTTCTCAATTGGAGAACGGTACTTTTCTGTTCTGCATGGTTCTATTGACTCCTAGAACAAATGTTAAAAAAGTGATATTTAACTAACATGTACATAATATGTACAATATACTTAGTGCTGTTAAAGATATACCGTTGGCTTTTGCTAGTCTAAATCAATCAGAGCTTTAAACCCATTGTGTATGGTCCGACCTTTTCAAGGGACCATAAAGGGGACAGGGTAGGCTTAAGAATGAGATTAAATAGAATTTTTATTGAAAGTTACTAATTGAATAAAAACTAATATTTTTTGGTAAAGCGTTAATAATACTTCTAAGAGGTCTCGCTTACAATGCATGATTATTTATATTAAAAAATAAAAAATATTTTTGGGTGGGTATTAGCCCTCTTAACTGGTAAAAAATAATAAAAAAATTTTTTGTGTTACTTTTTTATGTTTTTTTTTTAATTTTTTGTTTTGTATCATATATGCTACATCATGAACTTAGATCTAAAATATATTAATCATATTTTTATTTTATTGATGGAAGTTAGCGAAACAATTTTTATTTTTATGTAAACAAAGATGAAGTTTGCATTTTTCACAAAAAACGAAAGAAAACCCTTTGCAGCCAGGCAATTTACATCGCTGCCGTGTCTCACACCATATAGGAATGTGGCCAAAATTTTCACTTCTCACATCTTTTGGGGGAATTGAAGCCGCATTTTTTTTTCTTTTCTTCAGTTCTAAATTTTCATCAACTGATAAAGGTCTACCTTTCCTTTTTAAATGTTGACCAACGTTGCATAGACAATTTGCTATTTCTCCACGGAATTTTTCCATTGTTATTGTTTTTGTGTTTCCTTTTTGTTTTTCAACCCTGCGATGTAGAAGCCACGCATTGATAATAGCAATAGGATCTGATTCATTGTCACATATAGTTTCCAAATTTCTTCTGCATCTAACTCATGATCAAAAATAATAGGTATATTTTCAATACCCAAGTCAACAGAATTTTGAAATTTTTGAGCAGCCAAGTTCATAAAATCTTTATTAAATATTTTCGGGAAAATTTTCTTCTTCCAAATCTTGCAAATCATCTTCGCTTTCGTAAAAATTTTCTGCAAGCTTTTGCAGCTCTTTTTGTGAAAAACATTTTTGTGAACAATGATTTCTGTCCATTGCGCTATAAAAAGAAAAAATAATGCAATAATGCATGTTGTAGCAAATATGCTACATTTTTTAAAAAACCACGACTATTTATTTTTGAGGCGTTTTACTACAAACTAATTCAACAAAATGCTTTAGTACATACCTAAATTAGTAAATCCACCGAGTTTTTGAGCAAAACTGCACTAATTTCTGTTAAAAACAATAAAATTTGAGCACTCGACACACACACTAACCGCCAAATTTAACCACACTAACCACACTAACCACACACACACACTAACCTAACCACCATATACAAAGTTCTACATTTAGTACTCACCCCGCCACCTATGATTCACTAGATGAACAATAATGTAAATTGAGTACCGTAAACTGGGGTTAATTTGATCAATTTAAAAATTGAATATCTTTTAGTTTCTTAATCTAATAGCTTACAATTAAAAGAAAAAAACTACAGTATCGGAATTTGTTGTTCTTTTCATGTGTCGAGTATAAATTTATTATTATTTTCAGTTTACGAAAAAAAAAATAAAACCAACCGATCAAAGTTATACTTTGATCGGGGTTACTTTGAAGGGAGTGATCAAAGTTAAACTCGGAACGGGGTTACATTGATATCACTATTTTTGTAATGGAAGTCTAAAGTAACCCTCTTATATATTCAGAGGTTTAAAATAAATGATATCTGATAGATACAAATAAGATGTGCCTTTAAAAAAACTTTATTTTTAACGCTTACAAGTTTAAAAAAAAACCTAAAAAAATCAAATTTCAAAAATATTTATATTATAAGGAAATACAAAATATCCTTGTTATCTGGTAAGCTACAATATGCATTTAAGAGATAATTTTAAATAAATAAGGAGGCAGAATTGTTAATTATTTTAAATGTAGCAGATATGCTACACGATGCATTGTAGGGTTAAGTCTCTTCAAAGTATATACTATTGTCTAACATAAAATTTTTAATTTCTGCTTTACTACTATTGGAACTAGGCAATTTGACGACTGTGGTAACTAGCATTATCCATAACAATAACACTATTTTTAGGAATATTTTTAAGAAGCCGGTACTCAAACCAATTTTCAAACAGTTGTCCGTCAGTGTCTTAGTGGTAGTCCATAGAAGAATCTGCTATATTTTTAGCTGACAGCAGCAGACAATTCGGAACGAAGCAAATTTCTGAGCCTGCATGTATTATTGTTATCCTCTTGACTTTATTTGAGGGTGTTTTGGTGTTAGAATTTCTTGAGGAGTCACTCCAACCTTTTTGTGCAGTATCATGAGTGTCGAACCATGTTTCGTCAAGATAAATTATTTGTAGATTTTCATCCCTATATTATCTTAAGCCATTCCCTTAAACGTTGAGATTCCATTATTGCTTGACGTTTATTAATTGTCTTTTACTTAAAACCCATTTTAAGCAAAATTTTACGTAAGCTAGGTACGGTACAAGAAATATTTGTTTCATTTAATGAGTTTTTTCTTAGGGAAACCAAAGTAGGTATTGTTTGCTCTTCTTACTTTTATTAATTTTTTTTCTTTATAGATCCAAATTACTTTCATCCACACATTTCAAGGAGCCGGAGTCACTTGGCTTTTTCCTGGAAGTTATGGGTTTTCGTCCCTAACTGTAGACAAAGGAGTTCTTGTCAAAGCACATTTTATGGCTACAGCATCGCCAGAGCTAAAATTTCTTGATAGCAAAGATTGCATCTTGACGTGAATGTAATCTGTGACTCTGATGCAGCAAGGAATTTCTCGAATTTTACCAAACAACAATTTTTTAACTTTCATAAGTTGATTAAATTGATTGTACTAACCCTTACTTTTTGGAAGTCCATCTTATTAAGAATAATAAAAAACTCTTCGTTTTAACAAAACTTCCACTATTTATTTAAAAAGCTGCTTTTTTTAAACTCAATGACAGCCGTTTAAAAAAAGAATCCCAAAATGGGACAATTTTTCACCAAGTTATGGCTATTTCAAAAAAATACCCGAAATTTTCATTGATTCATATCTCTCGATTGGCTGATTGAAAAAATTTGAAAAAATTCATAGAAACCTTGTGCGAAGGGTACAAAAAGATGCCCAAATTTCAGCGAAATCGGAGATGTAAATCCAATCGGTAGGATGAGCTGGCATGGAATGCCTCATTAACAATTCAGAAAATTTGCCAACACTTGTACAGTTCTGACATAATAAATAACGACAGATGATGTATGCTTAAAGTTGTAGTAAAATTTAATATAAACTAATTGATGGATGTTCCCAGAGTGAACTATAAACTTTATGCATGCCTTGAATAAGTAACATATAAACCTATACAATTTTTTATTTTGTATTAATTATAACGTATGCCCAATTTTTTCATTTGGTAACAAAATAATACAATCTAAGAGAGACTCTTTTTAAAAATTGTTTTAATATCTATATACTTACTGACACGGGGAAAGCATTACGACGCCGTAACGTAAAATTCTAGATTTATAAACGATACCGACATCGATTTTGTTAAGTATAATTGACAGGATAAGAGGAAATAATCGGCTTTTCTTGCAGAACTTACATTGTAGTGATCCATTAGGCCACTCACTGAAAGTAATGGACTCTGTTAGTTATTTTTATAGAAAAACATACAAAGAAACTTGATTCTCTGATAATTGTTTTATCACATTATAAAGAACAAAAAAGAATTGGTTTTAACTCCATAACTAAAAAACAATGCGTTTTTTGTACCGAACACAACCTTTCAATGAAGAGCTATCAAAGTGTTGTTTTTTGTTATGATCGTATTGTAGATTCACTACTGTTCCACGTACTGCTGACTATCCCAACTATACACTAGTTAGGGATGTTATATGATTATTCTGGACACTGGACTTACTACCCTTTATTGATATAAGGGTATTTATATTATTAGAAGGTATTAAAAATTTTGAAACGATAATTCGATTAATGATTAAGTACATATCGAGTGCAAACATCGATGAGAGTTCCAGAATGACCTGCAAAGTAACCGTATTCCAGTTTTTTGTATAATATTTACACTTTTCCCCTGTCATATGCGCACACCACTGCTTGTGACCCATTTAACGTAACATTTATAAATGCAAATGCAATCGTTCTTCTTGTCTATCTAATAATCATCTCCGCATTTCTATTGTTCAACTATGAATTATTAATGTATGGAATCGATATCAGGACTGTCAAATAATACTCCTATCTGCAAATTCGTACTATACTCCAACTATCTAACTACAATATTTCTTTGTTGTAGCTACATTTCAGTTAAGGTCTTCTATTTCCATCATTACTTTTATTTGTTGATCTGGTATTCGATCTAAAATTGTTTTTTTACACGCCCTCCTCCAAAACATCATCTCGATAGTTTTGTTTGTGTTGTTTAGTTAGTGTTCATAGCTCTGAGCCATAAGTGTGACCTTTCCACACTGTATATATAAGTAAAGAAGTACATGGCTGAAAAAGTGGAAAATTGTTTTCACCTGCACCCAGGGTAAAGAAACTAAATAGTTTTCATACCAAGCTTGACCGTTTTCTATGAAAAAACAACTACTTCCTGGGCTATATGCCTCAACGGACATTGAATTACATTCCAAAGAAAACGTGATGGCGACCGACTTCGTCGATACTTGCATAGTTTAAATAGTTTAGTCGTACAATGATTCTGTATTTTCACAATTAATGCGAAATTTATTTGTCATCAACAGTTGCGAAATATTTTACTTTTCTTAGCCAGTTGCAAAAAATAAAACGTTTCAAAACGTGAATGAGTTTTGAAAAGTATCACGAAAAACTAAACAGTTTATCTGTTTACCTAAGTGTTATTAAAATCTTGTAAGTCTTGTGAGTTCTCTTTTAACACTAGTCATGCTATTTTTACTTCTTGATTATTAAGAAAAAGAAACAAATGCAAAATTAACAGTTTGCATCGTCTGCCTTCAAACTTAATATTCAACTGAATACATAAATAGCCAATATTTTTCAGCGTAAGCTGCATTATTAAAAATCGATCAGTTGTTTGGATTGTCTTTTATTAAGATGATAATATCGTACTTTATATTTGCTAAATAAAAATATTTATATTAATTGTAAACATCTTTTTAATTATAAAAATTGACAATATATTATTTTTATATTTTTGATGTGAGTATAGTAAAAATCTGATCCTCTTCTTTTTCATAAAAAATAAAATGGTTTTCTTCGCTAACAATTTGTAGTAAAAACATTTGATATTTGTACCATAAGCATCTTTGATAAAGGACCTCATTTTTTTGTAATAAAACAAGGATGCACCATAAATTTATTCCAGTATCAATTTAAATAGTCATTATCTTGTTTCTCCCAATTCCTGTCACGACCTTTTAACTCAGTATTGGCTTTCTTTTTCTCAGCTTCTCCCCGTGTTATCATTATTTCATGTGCGCACAAGTATATGGTACGATTTTTTTGCCTACACAAGTTTAAAAAACGAATCTCGAAGCAATGAGTTGTGCCATCATTTTTTTAAATTAATTTATTATTTATATGTAAATTACGAAAATTTTGATTTTAAAAAGTATGTAATTTATAACATTTGACAGTTTTGAAATTTAAATTATGAAATGTTAATGTTTTAAAATATTTTAAAATGAATAATACACCAATAATAATATAGCGTGTTCACGGGGTATCCTATCGGTGAAAAATGTCATTCTTGATAATAAGTTTTGCTTGTTCTGAAACCCCATAAAATAAAATAAAATTCAAGTTTATCAAAATTCGTCTCATTTTATAGCCAGTTTTATTTATGAAAACCGTATGCATTTTTGCACTATGTTCGAAAATAATGTATTAATCTAGTAAATGACGTTTACGTGTCCCAAGTAACTGTCAACTTTTATAAACAATTTTCAAATTGTCATTCTATAATAAATATTTGAAAACAATGTTAACTATTCAACAAAGAGTATGTCTTATTAAGTGTTATGGTATTGGGGAAATTTCGTACCAGTATGCAATTGCAAAATTTCACGAAAAATATCCAGATGTATCCATTACGCGGTGTGGATTAAAAAAATTAATAAAGAACTTTGATGAGACAGGATCTGTTCAAGACAAAAATAAATTAAAAAAGGCGTTCGTTGAGGAGGATGATGCAGCTACTGCACTAGCTATGCATTCGTTAAGGGAAAATCCCAAGTTGAGTCTACGAAAAAGAGCAGTGGAGGTTAGTTTTTGCAAGAGTCAGTTACAGAAAATATTTAAGCAAAACAAAATGTATCCATTCAAATCGAAATTCATTCATACCTTACAAGATTATGATTCTGACACAAGGTTGGACTTTTGTGCGATGATTGGTGAAAAACTTATGCATGATCGGTTCTTTAATAATAATATGTTGTTTTTGATGACGCAAGTCCTTTCTTCCCAAAATTGTCGATATTGGGCTAATGAAAACCCGAGCTACAGGATTAACTGGTATGCGGTTTTACCGGATCGAATAATCGGACCGTATTTTCTGGAAGATACATTAAATCAGGAGGTATATTTGTACTTGATTGACAACTTCTTAATACCTGAATTAGAAAATATTCCCTTGGAGCAAAGGTCTAAGATGTACTTTCAATATGATGGATGTTCGTCACATTCGACTTTGCTAATTAGAGGATGGCTGGGAATGGCTGTATGAATATTTTCCTGGGCTGTGGATGGGATGTTATGGACCAATATTTTTTCCGCCCCGATCCCCCAATTTCACTATTTTAAATTTTTTTTATGGGACTACTTAAAACAAAAAGTTGACGAAAATAATTTAAACCATAATATTGAAGACTTGAAACGAGCCGTTAACAAAATTACCCCAGAAATGCTGCGAAATACTTACAAAGAATTTAGAAAGAGAATTGGGAGATGTTTTGTAGCTGGGAGAGGATATATTGAATAGATTTTTTTTGTTTACTTACGCCCGTATGCATAGTCGTCCTCTGGCGAAGCGCCGAAGATTCGCCGATCGCCGAGACAGAATTGCAATGCATAGTCAGCCGCTGTCTGTTATGGTCATGCGCTGTTTAACCAAATTTGGCGACTTGCCGGAGAATCGTTTGAGATGGTCAATATTATCTCTGTCGAGTCTCCGAGGGTAGTTCGGTGTTTATTTAAAGTGCATTTTGTCCCAGAGCCGTTTTAACTGGACCATAGTTCTCTAAAAATTTTAGATAAGATTTATTCTGAGCATATGATTTACGCGAATATAGTAATCTACTCCAAATATGTAAAGCCATGTAATTACAATATTATAAAGGAAAATATTCTCTTTCTGCAATGTTCAAGTTTAGCTGGTAATAAAGCCACAATTCATTACTTTTTTGAACAAGTTTTCATTGTTTTGTTTCCATTTAAATTTTTTTTATTGATTTCTAAAACTATCCCTTTTAGGAAGCATACATTTCAAGAACCATTAAAGTACCTGTGGTGTGTGTGGTACCTGAAGACAAAATATCCTTGTTTTAAACAAGTGTTATTACTTTGTTTTCATGCACTAGGTAATAATAATAATAACTAAAATTATACCTTTTAGAAAGTATGGGTATTAATTCACTTAAAAATTAGATACCTGAATATTGTCTTTGGGTACCTGTCTTACTTGAAGGCAAAATTTCGTTATTTTTATATTTACATTTAGTTTTTGGAACAATAAAGTCTGTTTCAGAAATAAATATATAGAGCAATAACATCTTATTAGGTATGCAAAAGACCAAAGGATTACAGGGTGGCCCACCAATAATTTATCCCATTTCCATGATTTGATCGCAGGTTTGATCAAGTACAGGTAGTATCACCTGTACTTGAGTCATTTTTGGTGACTCACCCTGTAGTCGTTTCGTCTTTTGCATTTCTGATACTGACTACAGTTTGATCAACTTTTTTTATTACTAAAAAATTATATTTTATTTATGTTTATGATGGCAAATTGAAGTTGAACCATTGTTTATATCTAAGGTGTATACATCTAATTAAACGTTTAGGGCCTTTTCCAAATTCCAATTTAAAAGCTGTATAATATACAATGGTTTTAGAACTACGAAAGTTTATCTTAAATATAAAATTAACTCTATTGTTTGAAAGCGTACGCATCTGTTCTTTTGTTTTCGATTATAGGATATTTGCCGAGGATTTCCACAAAAATATCCTTCTCATGCCCTGAATATTTTAGCCATTTTCCCAAAACACAACACAAATTAACAAATCGTCATTAATAAAATAAAGCACAACAAAACACGACGAGTAGGTACCTAAAAGATAATAACCTTCAAACCTTTTAAATTTTAAAAATCATCACAATACCAATAAAACTTCATAAACAAGCCCTTCGCGCACACTCAATACCTAGGCTGTTCGACGGCGTACCGCTGGCGAAGAGACGCGAGGGAGATTGATTGTGCATCGTAAAATTTGAAGTCGTCTCTCCGCCGGCGAATCTCCAGACTCCAGGCCGAAATTTTGCCGGCGATTCGCCAGAGATCGACTATGCATACGGGTGTTAGTGTTTCTTACATTATTATTCTGTATTGTTATTTTTGATAGTGATTATAATTCTTGAATAGTTAACATTGTTTTCATATATTTATTAAAGAATGACAATTTGAAAATTATTTACAAAAGTTGGCAGTTACTGGTGGGTACATTGTAAACGTCAGTCACTAGATTAATACATTATTTTCGAACTTAGTGCACAAATTCATACGGTTTTCATACAACTGGCTATAAAATGAGACGGATTTTAAAATACTTGAATTTTATTATATTTTATGGGGTTTTAACAAGCAAAACTTTTTATCAAGAATGACATTTTTCACTAAAACTAATATTTAAACATTTTTCACCTATAGGATAACCAATCCGTGGACACGCTGTACATGAGTTTCTTGATAGTGATATTTCTTATTGTGAGGTAGAACGGGCTTTGCAGCAGAGTAGAAATAGTAAATCCCCGGGAATAGATGGCATTTCTTACGAGTTTTTTAAATATCTGCCGGAAGTATGGGTAACCTATTTACAGTCACTTTACAACCAAATTATTTCGAATGGTTGTGTTCCGGGTTCCTGGGGAGACATTGTTCTTACTATGCTACACAAAAAAGGGCCTTTAAACGATCCAAGTAACTATAGGGGAATAGCTCTCGTTAACTGTTGCACTAAACTTTTTACCTCGATCTTACTTCATCGCTTAACATCTTGGTCAGACATTACGAACGCATTACCTGAATCCCAGACAGGTTTCAGAAAATCACGTGGTTGCATAGACAATGTTTTTACTTTAACCTCACTTATTCAGCTGCAACTTCGGCTTAAGAGAAGAGAAGTTTTTGTCGCTTATATTGATTTCAAAAGAGCTTTCGACAGCATCAGTCACAGATTGTTATGGCAAAAACTTTACTCCTTGGGCGTAAGTTCCAACTTCATAAGCATCATCCGCAGTTTGTATAATAATGCAACCATTATGATTAAGTCGGCCAACACACTTTCGAAAACATTTCAAGTATCTTCTGGCGTTCTACAGGGTGAATCTCTCAGTCCTATATTATTCTCACTATTTATGTTTGATATAGAAGATTATTTCTACACTAGAAATTCACGTGGTTTTTCCATTGATAAACAAACGGAAATCTGTATTTTATTGTATGCAGATGATCTTGTAATATTGGGTAATATTGGGTAATATTGTGGTAAACACTCAAAAGTCCAAAATAATGCGTTTCTCGCGTGGCGGCTATAAAAGAAAATTTAACTATAGATTTTTAATCAATAACTCTGAGATAGATATAGTTAATACCTTTCCCTATTTAGGGGTCGAATTTACTTCGTCTGGACTATTCCGCCAAATGAGTGAAACGGCTATTTCTAAGTCAAAACAGGCTATTGGTGTGGTTTTAAATCTGCTTTCTAAGTCTAAGTGCACCTCGTGGGATGCTCGAATTAAGTTATATGATTCCATCGTTATCAATACGCTTTCGGCCTGTATGCCCATCTGGAGCCTTGAATACCCAAATATAGTGGAAAGAGTACAAGTTGCTTTTTTCAAGCGAATCCTTCTTCTTCCGCAAAACACACCGGATTATTTAGTAAGGTTGGAAACAGGATCAAGCCATCTATCCTATCTAATTTTTAAATACGCTTTAAACTGGTTGATCAAAATATTAAGTATGGAAAACTGTCGTTATCCAAAGAAATGTTTTATTAAACTCAGAGAGTGTGGAGCTTCTGATAAAAGATACAACTGGATTTTGCAACTAGAATCTTATTTTTCCGCTATAGACAGTCTCCATATATTTCATCAGTTTGATGCACGCGTTTTTATCAATAGCAAAGTGTTGCTTCTTGAAAAATTTAAAATGGTGTGTCACCGAAATGACTTAATGAAACTTGCCAACTCCAGATATACTTTATTTCCATTAAACTTTCAAATGTCTCCATACACTAAAACTTACTTGACATTCAAGATCAACATACATTTAATCCGTTTAATCTCACAAGTCCGTTTGGCTAATATAAATGTATTCAGGATTTATCATAAAGGCATTTACTATAAAATCGACACAACTGAAATCTGCTCACTATGCAACACACATCAAGATCAAACTTTAAAGCACATTTTATTTGACTGTCCCATACTGTTCCCTATAAGACCTAAAGTAGATTTCCTTGAAAGCTATACGACTTTTTCTAAGTCGTTGAACGACATGTCATGCATGCAAATTAATATTTTTTATAAGTTCATTTTAAGCTGGCTCAAACTAAGATCTTTTCTATTAAATGAATAATTTGTTCTTTTATTAACAAGTCGCTAACTCTGTTGTAATTTACTTTTTTATATTGAATTTTTTTTTTTCATATTATTTTTTGTGAATATTTTTATTTTTTTATTTATTTTATATCGTAAGCATTTCTAACTCTGTATATGGTTGGGCTTCTTGTCACAAGATTTATTTATTTAATGCAATAAAGTTATTATTATTATTATTATTATTATTATTATTATTATTATTATTATTATTATTATTATTATTATTATTATTATTATTATTATTATTATTATTATTATTATTATTATATATAAGTAAAAGATGTTACTCATATTCACAAATACTTTCCAAAAGAACAATATAAAATTGCTATTAGCCACAATAGTCATTGACAACAGTTGCCAAACAGTAATTAAACGGGAAATTGCGTTAAAACAAAGAATTGTTTATTATTCTTAGTAAGGGTTAGTACAATAAATTTAATAAAAACATCTTCGAGAGAAGAATTAACACGATTATATAAGAGAAGTTACATGAGAAAAGGTGTAAGGCGTCACAAAACATTTCGGTATTTTATTTTTTTCCAACATATTGCTTGTAAAAAAACAGAAAAAAATACCTAGTTGTATTAACTATTAATAAAGCTTTAAAATAAAAAAAAATTATCAACCTACCCTTTCATTTTAAAAAAAACAAGTACCTAAACAAACCTTTTATTGTATGCCCCATAAAAAATAAAAATTGACGTGTTTCAGGAATTTTACTATAAACATTTATTTAATTCATTACAGTATTTGTTCCAGTTAGTCTTTTCACTCTATATATAATTTACTTTTATTTTATTTTAACATACTCTAATTTATTTATTTTTTTGTTATAGGTAAGTACTACTGTTCTAGATATAGACGGCGACTTGGGTAAGAAATAATTGCATGTATTTTTAAATAAAATAAGCAAGTAAAAAAATAAAATAAACTATCTAAAACAACTATTTATAGATTACAAATGTATCTTAAAACGTCATAGCCGTATTTACCAGTTGACATTAGCACCCTGTTTTTGTTGGTAATGTGACATCAAGCTTAACTGGAGTTGAAGTTGTAACTAAGATTTTATTTATAGTTTGATCAGATTCCATCTCTTTAATGACGTTTGGACTTGGAGATTTTCCATTTACATTCATAGCGCAAAATGATTCTGCCCTGGGAAATCATACACGTTGAACGCAACGGAATATACCTCCTACGGATGTCAACAACATTAAGGACGGGGTATCGCTGTACATCAGAATGGCACCTACAGACCAAAAGTTTATTCTAACTTTCTCCGTTATTACAACTCAAATCGTTTTATTTTTTTCACTAAATTGCATATAAAGGTCTAACTTAAGTAAGGATTGCATTGATTTTTTGTTAATTATTTGTTTAATATTGAAAAAGAGATGTTGAATGCGAACTATTTTAGACCTTTACATTTGTATAAATAAACAACAATCTAAATAAATTTTCTTAAAATGAAACTAAACCTTTCCTAAGTTGAACATTTTTCTATCAAATAGCCCTATCAGAATTTTCTAAAGAGATCAGACCTAAGAAATAGTTAGAAACTAAAATCATGCTGCATTTTATTTTTATTTTTTCACTTTGGATCAAAAATGGACGTAGTTAATGACGAAATAATTGTACTTTAGTTTATAACTTTTATCATAGATGGAACTAGGCACTATATATTTTTTTCTTGTTTTTATTATCGAAGTCAAAACAAATTTTTGTATTATAAAGTAATGTAACGTTTTTTAAATATTTTGCGATATTTACAAAACAATTATTCCATAAAACAAATTAGTAAAATGAAAAAAAGGATACTGATTTGCGGATATAGAACAGTTATATCATTGTTATATCTTGAAGAAATTTTAATTATAATATGCCCAGCGTACGGCTGGCCATCTATAGTTATATATGAGGGTAAATAAAATTATTGTTAGTGCCGAGCGATCGCTTACAGAATAAGTGTTTATTATTCCATTTTCCCAGCACAATTAGAAAAACATTAAACACAGAATAAACATCGTTGTAAATAAATATAAAAACTATAAAATAATTGTTAATAACAAAAAACTGTAAATTCAAAATTCTTGAAAAAAATACCAATTATTGGTGGCCGTATAGACACTTCTTGGTCAAATTTTGGAAGAAATCTGGTCACAGGTTTCTGAGAGAAAAAAATGTTAGCGTAAATTTTGTATACGTGGTATTCTGAATTAAGTAAAAAGAAAAACTGGCATCAAAATATTTTATTTAAAAAATATACTTTTATTATTTTTACATTTAAAAATTTTCTGGTGGATCTTTACATTTTAATCTTTTGCCTCTCCTGTTTAAAATAACTTCCGGCCCAACGCAATCCTCATAAAATCGTCTTTTCTACCATATTGTTAAAAAAAGTTTCGTTGAAATTTATGTTTTCGGTAAAAAGTGGATTATCTGATAATCATAATTGTGATTTTCCTTCAAGTGAATTTCACTATTTTCAATTTTTAAGCAAGGAACCATACGCTTTTCTACGGCCTCTCTCAATGACATTTTTGATGTGGCTACTTTTAAAAAACATTTTACTTCAACAAGTTCATCTGAATCAATTAAACCTAAAACATAATAAGTTATTAAACTCTGATATGTATATAATAGTTACAATAATTCGTTTACCATCAGGCGATGCACCTAATAAACCGTATTTCAAGTCAACAAATAATCTTGAAGGGTTAACATTCGGGTAGTAATAGTGGGTAGTTTGCAGCACTTCATCAAATTTTAAAACATTAGTTTAAATCCAGCAACGTTCTAGAAAACATCATTATTCTTCATAAGTATCTATTCTCCGAATTTTCGACGCAAGTAAATAGGTATTACAAAATTAAAATATGTTGACCACTTTAATGTGTCATTTGTAAATGCATCGCCTCTAAGTTAATAATAATAAATAAAGTCTCCTGTATAAATAATAAAATGGCATGTTTTTCTTCTTGTGATGACGAGTTGTCCTTGTATCTAAAAACAATAATTTGTAATATTCTAAAAAAATGAGAAAAATGAAAAGCCAGTAACAAATCTTACCTGATAATAATAATTGTGATTTTCCTTCAAGTGAATTTCACTATTTTCAATTTTTAAGCAAGGAACCATACGCTTTTCTACGGCCTCTCTCAATGACATTTTTGATGTGGCTACTTTTAAAAATCATTTTACTTCAACAAGTTCATCTGAATCAATTAAACCTAAAACATAATAAGTTATTAAATTCTGATATGTATATAATAGTTACAATAATTCGTTTACCATCAGGCGATGCACCTAATAAACCGTATTTCAAGTCAACAAATAATCCTGAAGGGTTAACATTCGGGTAGTAATAGTGGGTAGTTTGCATCGCCTCTTAGTTAATTATATTTTAATAATTTTTTGACACTTACCTAGAGCTGATCTAAAAAAATTACACACAACTATAAACTTATAAAAATAATAAACTTACCCTACCGGTGATTAGGTATATATAGAATTAAAAATACAAATAAAAAATGGTAAATGGTAAAAAATAAAGATAAAAGTAATAATTACTAGAGCACCTATTTATATTACTAAATGTTGATCTACCCTCGTTCTTTCCCGAGATAAAATACAAAATATATATTTTGTTGGCTGGCAAGGTCTAGAAATGAGAATTATATAACTGGTTTTTACCCTAAAACATGTGTTTTTAGCAGGTAAAATTTTTTCCGATGAATAGAGCAATTTAGTAAAAGGATTCTATTATTATTTCTGTTAGTTTATCCTATTACTAAGAGATGTCTGCACTTCATGGCTAAAAAAAGCATTGACACATTTTCGTTTCAGATTGCATGGGATACGGGCTCCTTAAAACAAAAAACCTTTTTTATAACTGTGAAAAAGAGCGACAAGCATGTTTAGCATTAGCAATTTATTTTTGTATTTTAAAATATGTACGATTTTTCATGTATATCACGTAAACATCGATTATTAATCCAACCTACAAAAAATCCAAATGTGTAGATATTAGTTAAAGTAAGACCAGGGGCGATTTTATACATCTACCTAGGCAAAAATAAAAAAGTTGCAGGATTGCAGAGGCGCACTGTCTTTTTTTAAAGTAGATGTTTTATCTATTAAGGATTTATGTCGCATTCATTTACGAATATCACAAAGGGGTGAAAAATACGAGAGAAGCGATGTGGACTATTTTTGGGAAAGTGTTTAAAACCATGCATAAGTCCTAAATATAGCCAAACGAAGTATTATTATTATTTTAATACGACTAATAAAGTTATTTAAAATTCCATTTCAAGTTTCGCGCCAAAACGTAGATTCCTGTCAAACGCCCGCTGAGACGTCACTTGTTCCTAAACATTGTCGAAGTTGTATGTAATAGAAAGTTATTTCGTAGTTTTGTGTTAATAAGATGGATTCTACATTTTTTTGTGGTACAAATTAGCCTTTAATATGCCCTTTATTTTAATGTAATTGAATTGGAATTCGATCAAAGTGGGGGTGCTGCCTTGATCTCAGCCTAGCACACCCCATTTTCAAGGCGATTTTTCTCGATTATCGCGGTGGTACAAATTTTAATTTTTGTGGTACAAATTAGCCTTTAATTAGCTCTTAATTATAGGCTACTTTTTTTTAATTTAGTCAATGTGGGGGTGCTAGCTTGATTGACAATATCTTATGTCTAAAGTTAGTATAATGAAGTAACTTCTCAGTAAAAATCTCGATCTGATGTAATGCACCACAGTTAAGCTGTAACTCAAATTGTTCCTCTGGGATCTTTGTTACAGCGATCTTCTTATTTATATTATTTATAAATTTGGTAACCTTTTTCCAAATCTTATTAGTGGCTAGTTTTAGTTTTAACAAAATATTTTACTATTTATTGTTTTAGCCAGTTAATTTCATTCTAGATACAAAACATGTTTTTGCATGTGATTGTTTTTTATCATAGTTTACGTAATTTGTTTTGGTCTTTGATTTACTCCGTCTTCTCTATGTGTTATTTAATTTCCTCTTCTTGAAAAGGTCACAAGTTATTCCACGACGTGTGCAAATAAAAATCTTTTAGCTAACAACGTTTCACCCAGAATATATAATTCAATCTAATCTTTACGTTGGTGTGAAATAAAAGGATAAAAAGTAAAACATGTATTTTATAAAGCTAGTAAATGTTGAACATTGTTTGTTGTTCCGTGTTCTGCATAAACTTAAAGTACACACTTGTTTTACCAATTTGGAAGCATGCGAAACAAAATTACCCATTAAGGAGTCTCAATGTAAATTGTTACTGTATATTTTTGAGAGTTTAAGCTTTGTAATTAATCAAAAGCGGTTTTCGGAGCATTAATAGGAATTGATAAATGAGTCATGCTGGTTAGATAACAATCAATTATGTAGTTTTATGTAAACGTTTATTTTACTTAAAATAAGAAACCATAAGAAAATAAAACTAGTAAGGCAATTTTAAATAGTGGCATAGGAAAAAGGACTTTATAATTGAGACAAATTAAATATATGGAATGGAAGATATTGATAATTTATAAAAATTATGACATACGCAGTAAAAATATGTAAGAAAAGAAATATAGAAAAGAAGGAATCGTTACATGTATATAGTCAACAGAATACTAATAATAGGGTATTGGATACTCTAAGGTTAGTGCCGTTCCGAAAATGACAGGTACGCATGCGCATTAGAAAATATTTAATAAGGGAACCATAATAAAATAATGCCTTCACTTATTTACTACTAGATACTGTAATTATTTAAGGTGTTCCCATTTCCTTAATTTACCAAACCATACCTCCTAAAAATGTTTCTCAACTTCAGTAATCTGTCTGTATTTTCGGTTTAAATTTTGTTTTGGTCGGTATAATACTGAAATTGTCTGTTTTCCTTTTAATGAACACTTCAAAGTTTAAATTATAAAATATGTTATACTCTTAACTTCTATTTTTTAACAAACAATCAGAAACACACTACTTTAACATTTAAGGTTTTGCTTTATTGAAATAAGGCTTAACTTTATTAAGGAGTTACCTTATAGGACGGTGTTCAATAAACTCCTAATGATATACACTGGGGAAATTATCAACTGCGCCCAAACCCCCAATAAGACTTAGGATAATCTGCCTTTTCGAATTTTACATGAAAAAGGTCTGCATCGATTGCGCCCCAAGTGAGACAGGCAGAATTATAAATTCTATGATTGTTATTGCAATAGTTTTGTATAATAACTAGATAATTAATTTTTGAAAATTGAATTTTACAAAATATCTATTCTTTTCGGGGACTTGATTTTGTAAAAGCAGTGAGCATTTACTATAAAAAATAGTATAGGTATAAGTATGTAATGTGCAATTTATGTTATTGTTTTATTTCATATGTGTTGTGTTCTAGGTACTAATTTTTTGGATATTTTATTTATTTAACGTTAGGTTAGGTTAGGTTGGTTTAGTTTAGGTTAGGTTAGGTTAGGTTAGGTTAGGTTAGGTTAGGTTAGGTTAGTTAATTAATAAAATTGACACATTTAATATGGTCAATATAAAAGTATCGTGAATTTGAAAATAACAGTACGTTTTCAAATTCTAATTTTCAGGTAAGTATTTTGTGCGCAATCGATACACCTCATTCCATCTTCGTTTTAAACCGGGACGCAATCGATAACCGGGATTAGAAGAATTACCTAGGCAGGTAATAAAATGTGCGCAATCGATATATACCCATACACCGGAAACCTTATTTTGTACCTGAAAAAACAGGTAGTACATAGTTATCAAATAGAAAATTCCCAAATCTTTTATACAAGAACTGAGTACTAGTTTCAGCAATATACGAACTATTTTGTTGATAAAACATTGAAAATATTTTTTATAACAGAGTAACTTCTCCAATAACAGACTTTAATTATCCTTAATAACATTGTATGGACCCCACTCATATCAGGGTCATGGAAATTTAATTTTCCATAAAAATTCGCTTAAGATTATGCTAGAATTAAAAATGGGTATCGTTGACTATCAAACGTTAATAGCAAATGCATAATAAGTATAATGGTAAATAATAAATGTACTTTTATCGTTTTTTCTTCCGGATGGAAAACAAAATGCGCTGGTGGTATTCCGACTCTCGAGCACACAGCTCATACTCGAGTAAATACCAGCTAAGAAGGTTGTCAGACACAACTGTTTTCCGCCTAACTTTATGACTAAAAAAAATATTTTAAAAAATCGTTGTGGTTGAGAATTAAACCTCAGCCGTCCGCTTGAGAGACCAGCACGCATACCATTGCGCCAGCAGGCGTTTTAGAAAACATTGGTCGTATTGTAAAATGTATACTATTATGTATTGTTAAATTCAATAAGCTTTTATAGATGCAATTATTCATAAGATTCATCTTCAAAAATTTAATATTTATAAACTGCTATTGTTGCAACCGCTTCTTAAAATTCACAGGTTATACCTCTACTTTAAAGTTCGTTTGTGTGTAGTAGTTATTACCAACATTTACCTACTACATCAGATGTTCCCAAATCTTTTTTCTCGTAGACCACTTTAAAATTTTACTGCTTTCAGTGGTTAGAATATCTTCAAATCTATTTTTGAAGTCATCATGCATGGCATTTAAATGTTTAACGTATGTCATCATCAAGATATTTTGCTTCATAAATTTCAATTTTCCAAGAAAAGCTGAAATTACACCCTTTGTTTTTATTAAATTTATGTTGTCCCTTTGTAACTGTAAGTTAATGTCATTAAACTTTTGTACAAATCTGTCAAATACGCGATGTCTGTTTTCAATTTGATCAGGTTTTCTTTTAAATCTGAATCTTTACTTTCCAGAAACTCTAAAACTGATTCAAAAAGTGAGTAAAATCTTGTTAAACATGCACCTTTCGACAACCAGCGTACTTCAGTATGTAAGAGCACTCGGTGGAAGTCTTCATCATTTTCGTCGCAGAATTGAGCAAATAAACGGGTATTTAAGCAGCGCTTCTTATTTTAACTGCCTTAATTACAAATTGAAGCGATTGGTGCAAACTATTACTCAAATTTTTCGCTACTATGTGTTGCAGTTACTTCTGGTATAATTCGTTTAAGATGGCTTATAAACCCACGATATCGCCAGAATATGACAGGAGCTTCATTTGCCATCACTCAGGGCATTAAATATAGATTCGCCTTTATTGTCCTTCTCCAAAGTTTTCGCGAATAGCAGTTATTCATGAATTTCTTCGTCCATATACGCTAATAATAATGCTTCATTACCAGGTAAAGTTGACTCGTCTAGTTGAATAGAAAAATGAGTTGTTTGCACATAATTCCACAAGAAACTTTCAAAATCAGAGCTAATTTCATCAATACGTCTTTGTGCAGTGTTTTTACTGAAAGTAATTCTTTTGAGTACGTCAAATGAAGGTTTGTGCAGAACAGTTTTTAAAATCTCTTCAACAGTGGGTAAAAGTAACTGTTCTCCAATGGTGTGCGATTTTCCAGATTTTGCTATAAGCAATGAGATATTGTAAGATGCCCGCAAGCCATCATCGTTACTTTGAGACGTTGAATAAGCGAACATACTTGATTTTTTATAATTAAAAATTGAGTCTAACATCGATAATAGCTTTACTGAAAATATATAGATGAATTATTAAATAAAGTGATTTTTCTACAGAATGGTTCCTAAAATAATCTCAAATAACACTCGTAAAATTTTGCTACACCTATAAATTTTTATTTTCCAGACTCAATTTTTTTTTATTTTTGACAAAACTGAATAAGATAGTTTTTTGCCGTATTTTTGTCAAATAAACAAGTTTTCGTCGAAACTAAAAATGTATCTCTAAAAGGATACTCGATACTGAACCAAATCTCTAACTATACAATATTTTTTATATAATATTCCACGTAAACGATCACAACTCAACAACAGTCTATCGATTTCAACGTTTAGTTGTAAAAAATTGTGTCCTGATGATTTACAGAATTCAATCGTTACAATAAACGACTGAATTGTTTTTTACGGCGAAATACTTCAAGCGCTCGCAAAATTGTTTCGATTTTCGTGTGCATTATTTTTCGAAAATAATACATTTTTATTCCAAATGCTTGGCATTCTTTTCAGCGATTTTATGGTTACCTTCAAATTATTGTCCCAGTTTGTGTATATAATATGTAATCGATTTATATATCTTATTGTTGTTGATGTTTTGGAATCGTTATGAACGGTAACCAAATAGGTCAAGTGAATAAATTTTTCTACGGTAAACCGCCAATAACAAAATTACGGGTGAAATGTCGGTGAACTATTTAAACCTCGTAACCCGTAAACGACAGTATCGTTAGCGTGACTGAAACCATAGGAAATGCCTTTTCTTTGTTGGATTAGAATCGCGTGTGCTTAACAACAATTCAACAAGTAAAATCCGACGCATTTTACTTAAAGACAGGATACTTTAAGATTGTAAGCGATATACAAATAATCGTTAGGTGTTATTGTAACCATTAAGTAGGTACGTGTTGAAAAGTTGATAAACCAGTTAAGATTTCTTATTGAAACACTTTTTTTAGCTTTACTTTGTTTTTGACTGCTAGAAAAATATATTTAATTAAAAACTTGAGTTTTAAATATTTATCTTTAAAGTTCCTTATATGTCATACTAAAATTCATTTGTTTGGAGTTGGCAGCACAATGAATTCATTATAAATGCAAATTCTTCAAAGCCCAAGCAAGAGTAGTTCATGAAAAATAACTAAAAGTAGTATATATTTCTATTGAAACATAGTCATAGTTGTTATTTTTCAAATAGTCCATTCTGTAATTAGGGATTAACTAACCCAAACACAATAGAAACCCTAGATAATATTGTCACAACAGGTAGCTGAATAGATCTCATGACCGTAGAACCGAAGTTTTTTTAAAGCATAATTCAATTTAAAATAAAAATTAAAGGTAAAATAAAAATATGCTTTATATTAAAAAGTAAGAATTAAATATAGATGAATGCAAACAGCACTTACTCCTTCAATTGTCGTATTCATCCGACGATGAGTCAGATTCGTTGCCTGGTCCGATAGGAATTACAATGGGTTCGAACAGTTCTTCAATATTGATATCAACACTCCACAATCGTTCTTCTTCCTTCTTCACATGGTTTATGGCATTGGTCCAATTTTCCCGTGTTACGTTTCCAAAAGAATTTATCAAAAGTTGTCTAACGTCATTCAATTTAAGAGTTGTATTGTTTCTTGCCACCTCACCTTTTATCTATGCCCATATTAATTCTATGGCAAACGTAATACAGTTATTCCTTTTTCCTTCTTCATTTCGTCAATTACTTATCTTTTTTGCAATTTGCAGTAATTCCGTTATCAGCATGATGTCGTCAAAGGAAATATTCTTGCTCTGGAACCGCTCTCTAAAATCTTCTTTTTCCATGACGTCGTTGATAACTTTTCTACCAGTTTTGAATAATAACTGGCGTTATCTAAGACAATCTTTGCAGCACCTGGCAAAAAGTCCAATAGCTGGGAAAAATAATCTTCAAAAAGATCAGAGGTCATTTCCTCGTGGTAATCTTTCGTTGACTTTGATACAAAGACCCATATGCACCAACAGTCGGTTCCAATTCAACCCACGGTTCAACCGTCAAAAACTGCAAATTTGATATGCACCAACCCAATCAGTGGTTAAATCCAACCGTTGGTTCGGATCGCCCATATTCGGCTGGTTACAAATTCAATCGACGTTTCATAACCTCAATTTAATTGATGTGTTATTTTTTTAGTAGTTATATGATCTGTGGATATTGTAAATATATGTTCTATGTATTTCTTAAAATAATGTTTTTATATGGTATTTATATCTCCTAGATAAATAGTATTTAATAGTATTATTGGCATAAACCACTAATCGAGGGTTAATTATTTTTGATTATTGGTCATAGAAAATAAATCAATATTTTGTAGCTCTTCTGGTAGTGTATAAAATTACGTTTTATAAATGCGTTACCAGCAATTCGGCATACAAGACAGAGAGTAGATTTATATAATAATTATTCAGAACGTTATCGTTTAACAAAAGCAACAGCAATGGAATTATTAAGGCGGTTTGCACATAATTTAACTTTTCTTCAATAATTTCTATCCTTTCTTTTTCTGAAAAATGCACCACCACACGTTCACTCGCCATTTTTAAGAAATAAAACAAAATTTTATAATTGTACACTGAGAAAAATGGATTGAAGTCGACGTAATAAAATATTATGCAAACACTGTGAAATACTCTGCTTACAACTAATAAAATAGTGCGCATTACTCTAAATAGTGACAGGAATGTATATTTATTCTGCAGGGCATTAAACTTCATTGTGCAAGAAACCTCATCAAAACTTTATGTTCAAATGTCGTATCTTTTATCGTGCAAGAACTATTATGCATAGTAAAATTATGGATTTAACATCATAATTTACAGTGATCAAAGCACAATAAATTATGACGTCTTAAATTCACCATATAATATAGTTTTTTGCATAGAAAATTACGGTGCAAAGAGTTGCACCATAAAATTCGATGCAATGCATGTATATATTTAAAACTACGCAGAAAATTTTATAGTGACATTCCCGATTATTTGCATAATAAGTACATTAATCCTGAGGAACAATAAAATTTAGTGCGTATGCACGTTGAAGAATCGTGCCAGGTTGAAAAATTATTGCTTAGCACAAAAATGTTTGAAAATTCACTAAAATGTATTGTGCGTATGCACTAAACATTACGTGCATTTTGAGAATTCATAAAAAAATATGGTGCGTATACATATAAACATTACATGCATGCAACAAATCGGGGGAATCTGTCCCCGCGCGCGCCGACATCGACACCACCGCGCCGCCGGATCCAACCAAACACCACACACCATTCTGTGCTGTGACCTCCGCGCGTGAGTGTCGTTCAATACTTCTATATTAAATTTTGCTGTGTTGTGTTGTGTGAAATGGACGAGTTACTGAGAAAGTTATATTTAATTAAGTTTATGTTTAATCTAGATTAAGATTAACTTTCTTATGGAAAATAAATGTTTGTATGATTTTAAGATTTTTTAAATTACCTACATAGTACATACATACCTGCTCTAGACTCTGTGTGATTAGATTATTACTATGTGAATTTCAGCACTTTTTTCTGCACTGTACTGTGACATGTGTGGATATTTTTTGGATTAGCAACAAATATTTGCACGGTGTTTCTAAACGGTGAAATTATATTCATAATCAGATTAGTCTTTGGACAGGTAGGTATCTTCAGTCAAAATTGATAGTCCAAACAAAAAAAAAAAATTACACAAAAAATCGGGCGTTTTTTTGACTCTCCTTAAACAAATCGTTCACTACGAGTATTTTTCGGTGAAGTCAAAAAAACTACCAAATTTTTTTGTTTTACCTATCTTTTCTGACTGACACAGAATACCTCTCCGAACACTTTATTTGATTATACAGAGTGTAATGTAAGGGAAAGCTTTTCGAATTTTTAACAATGTCTTTAGTAGGCCATCATCCCAAACAACGTACAGCAAGAATTTTTGTCGAAAACGAAAAAAATCGACTCTGCATACAAATAAAACAAATCAGTTTGTATGAAGAGCCAAAAGTTTTTTTTTTGTTTTCCACAAAAAAATCAGGACGATGATCTGAAGACATTGTTAAAGTTTTCGGAAAGTTGTCTCTTACACCCTTTATTATTTATTTAATCGTCCGAAAATACCGTGTAGAGATTAAGTGCTGATCCTGAAAAATATCAATCCCGTCACGATATTAAATAGTGCGGAAAAAATACTAGGGCACGTAAAAGGATCATGCCCAGCTAAAAAAGCACTATGAAATTTAGTGCAGTCGCATATAAAGATATGCTTCCAGCAGCAAATAATATCATGGGCAGGCACGATATATTATAGGGTACGACCTGGTACGCATCAAAAGTAAAATGCAAAGGCACATAATAGGATTATGAATGCATTATAATATAAAATGCTGTCAATTACGTATTTTAAACAGTGCACTTTATATTTTCGTTCATTAGAGTTATACAATATGATGTCTTGACCTATATCTTATAGTGCGAGCAGCAAATAAGTTTGTGACGTCGCTAATTGGCGGAGGAAGCATAATTTTATGTGCACCACGGCACAATAACTTTATGTGTAGGCACGATTGTTGAAAAAAGTGTGCATGCACAATAGTTTATAGTGCCTCATTTTTCTCAGTGTAGTGGCTATACTTACAGAACATCAATAGTGTAGTGTGTAGTGGCTACACTGTTGGTTCACGAACCGGATTGCTATAAAATGTCAATAAATTGCTATAATGTTGGTGCATACGAAGTTTGTTATCGTTGGTTGAAATCATCGGTTAGAGGCCAACCGTTGATTATTCAACCAATGGTTGGTACGATTGTTGGTGCATACGGGCCAAAGTCTAATAACTCATTTTTTACAAAACCATGTTCTGCCAATGTGTGCGATTATTGCGCTGAACTAAATACTCTTCAGCCAACTTAGTAGATATTGTTCAACATTATGCTTATGTAGTTGAACATAGGTTGAATAAGTATTTTTTCAGTTTACTTAATCCGGTGTTGTTCAGCTACTTATTACCAATAATCTTCAATAAAGTTAAATGTTCAGCTATTAGGATGCGATACACGCGTTAACTTCAAAATTATACGATGCCTCAATAACACCTACTATAAGTATCTTTGTTGATCTTTCTAAAGCCTTCGATACAGTGTGTCATAAGCGACTACCTAAGAAAATAAAATGCTATGGTATGCGCCGGAAAATTTATTAGAAAGTTACCTTGGTAACAGAAAACAATATGTGGAAATAAATGGAGTACGTAGTGGTCCAAGAACAATTACTTATGGGGTTCCGCAAGGAACAGTACTTGGACCTCTTCTATTCACTCTGTATATAAATAGCTTAATGAAATTAAACTCAAGGGGAAATATTATTAGTTTCGCAGATGACACGGTAATAACGTATACGTCAGAAAACTGGAATATGTTAAAAACAGTGATTGAAGAAGATTTTAAATTGGTTAAGAAATGGTTCCAAATAAATAAGCTGACACTAAATACGGAAAAGACTGTAATACTTATCACCGGTGTGAAGTTAGCGGCCAAATTTCCAGCGGCCGAATTTCCGAAAGTACCCGAATGCCAGTGGCGGCCGTTTCATATATCATCAAATGCCGTGCCTTTAAAATCGGCTGCCGTAAATCTAGACTACCGTTGTCAATCCGCGATTTATACGCAAAAATGTCCTTGTATACTTGATATACTTAAGCACTAGCTACTGTTGAGACGTTATTACCTTGCAGACAGTTTACCAACAAAAAGAACCTCTAACAAGGTGAGTCCACCAGTATTCTAGTTTCGAAAAATAACCAAAAATGCTACTTACAAATCGAAAGCCAAAATGAAATTCAGTATATAGGAAGCTATTAACATACCCTTGCTACTGTTAAAACGCCAGTTCCTTGCAGGCCGTCTAACAGGGTGAAACCACCCTTAATTAGGAATAAATATAAAAAAATTCAAAAATGCTACTTACAAATCGAAAGCCAAAATGAAATTCGGTATATAGGAAGCTATTAACATATCCTTGCTACTGTTAAAACGTCAGTTCCTTGCAGGCCGTCTAACAGGGTGAAACCACCCTTAATCAGAAATAAATATAAAAAAATTCAAAAATGCTACTTACAAATCGAAAGCCAAAATGAAATTCGGTATATAGGAAGCTATTAACATATCCTTGCTACTGTTAAAACGTCAGTTCCTTGCAGGCCGTCTAACAGGGTGAAACCACCCTTAATCAGAAATAAATATAAAAAATTCAAAAATGCTACTTACAAATCGAAAGCCAAAATGAAATTCGGTATATAGGAAGCTATTAACATATCCTTGCTACTGTTAAAACGCCAGTTCCTTGCAGGCCGTCTAACAGGGTCAAACCACCCTTAATCAGAAATAAATATAAAAAAATTCAAAAATGCTACTTACAAATCGAAAGCCAAAATGAAATTCGGTATATAGGAAGCTATTAACATATCCTTGCTACTGTTAAAACGTCAGTTCCTTGCAGGCCGTCTAACAGGGTAAAACCACCCTTAATCAGAAATAAATATAAAAAAATTCAAAAATGCTACTTACAAATCGAAAGCCAAAATGAAATTCGGTATATAGGAAGCTATTAACATATCCTTGCTACTGTTAAAACGCCAGTTCCTTGCAGGCCGTCTAACAGGGTGAAACCGCCACTGGCATTCGGGTACTTTCGGAAATTCGGCCGCTGGAAATTTGGCCGCTAACTTCACACCGGTATACTTATCATTTACTTCGTATATAAATAATTGACCTGATTTTGGTCCTTTAAATATAGACGATAATACTCAAATCCCCGAGTCAACATCAATTAAGTATTTGGGTATTATTATAGATCGGCACCTAAAATGGGATCTGCAAATTAAAAGTATTGTTAATAAGATTAGCGGATTACTTTATAAATTCAAGTTCTACTTACGTGATTTCTTGAACGAAAAACAGCTGAAAACAGTATACTTTTCCCTCGTACAATCGCATCTTACCTATGGAAATATTGGATGGGCGGCGTTGCAGAATGTCACTTAAAAAGCCTAAAGACAATTTAGAAATGGTTAATAAAAATTATATACAGTGTGTAAAAGCCAAATGGAATAAATTCATTATTTTGGTTACTGTACATATTTATAAAAAATCCCGAAACACGTCAAATTTAAATTACAACTTGACATTCTTTAACGTGAAAATGCAACCCCTACCTTCAACCCCCTTAAAATGACAGGTACAACCCCCAATTTTTTGAAGTATAGGCTTGTGATATATCATTTGAAAGGTCCCTTCATTCTCTATTCAAAAATGTTATTGTTTTTAAATTTGATGCAAAAATTACTATAAAAAAAATTAATATCATGTTGTTACCGAAATTCGCTAAAATATACTCGAAACTTATTACAATATACTTAAAACTTATTTCCCGTTTAGGTCTTGATAATGGGAAAGTGAACGAAAACCATAGCAATGTGGTTTTTAGATGGTAACCATTAAAAAACTTTAAAGAATTTCCGTGGCAACGCTATTTTAACAAGCAGTAGTAAATTGTTTTATTTAAGTTGTCATTCTTGTAATTTAAGTATAAAGTTTGTTCAATTTAATTCTGAAAAATGGTGAGATTAACGGAAATGCATAAAATAACAATTTTACAAATGATTGGTTACGGAGATAACATCCGAACACAACAGGAAGTAACTCGCCTATTTCATGAGAAATTTACTAATTTACCGCCTATATCCCAAGGAACAATAAGTAAAATAGAAAAGCAGTTTCGCGAGTTTGGTCATGTAAGGCAGATAAAAAAAAGCAGCTGCCAATGTGATGAACTCAAATAAGATGTGTTGCTTGAGTTTCAGGAAAACCCACATACATCAAGTAGACAGGCATCCACTACATTCAATGCTAGCCATACATCGATAGCAAACATATTAAAAGAAAATAAATTGCATCCGTATAAGATGATACCTACTCAGGAGCTCATGGAAGACGATTTTGATAGGAGAACTTTTTTTTGTAAGCAAATGATGGACATGTTGGATAACAATATTATCCAATTAAAAGACGTTATGTTTTCTGATGAGTGTACTTTTTTACTTAACGGTCATGCTAATAGGCAAAATTGCCGCTACTGGTCCACAGAAAATCCTCACTGGATGAGAGAAGAACACACTCAATACCCTCAAAAGGTTAATGTTTGGGCAGGGATTGTAGGGAACAATATCATTGGTCCCTTTTTTATTGAGGGCAGCTTGAATGGCAACAATTATTTGGCACTACTTCAAATTGATGTCATTCCAACGTTGGCAAATTTATATCCTGATCCAGGTAACCCCTTATGTTCCAGCGAATACGATATGGTTTCAGCAGTTATCGAAATAATGAATTTATTCCATTTGGCTTTTACACACTGTATAGAAAATCTAGGACTTACCCTAGTGAGAAACTATTTGATGAAAGTAAACTCTTTAATATTAGACAGCTGTATTGTCAAAATATTCTTTTAAACCTCTTTAAGAACAACATAGAAATTGCTTCCACAAAACACAGCTATTGTATGAGAAGAAAAATTTCTTATGCACCAATAAGTACCAAAACAATTGGTCTACGCTGCTCAAATTATTTTGGCCCAAGATTACATAATATGCTGCCGGACGTTGTTAGAAATTAACAAAATTTTCAGCGATATAAACGCACTGTTAGAAACTGGATTTCTGAAAGTGGAAGATGTATTTTTAATTGATTTAAATTATCTACAATAATTATATTTATAAACATACCTACTTATGCAATTTAGGAAAAATACACAATTGAATATGCTCTTTTATCCACATTAGTTTTTGTCTCTTGTCTAATATGTTATAAGATAAGAAAATTTTGCATTCTGTGTATCCTTATGTGTGTTCTATCAATGTTCTGTTGTTTTGTTATTATTCTATTTTATTAGTATTTGTATGTTACATTTTTGATTCCTTTTTGTTACCTATTTGGTAACTTGGTCTCACGCACACTTTTATGAAATAAACCCCACGCGCAAACTGAGCCATCACCAAAAAGAGTGGTTGGCTCCATCATACGTTCATTGCACCGCTGTCCTCTTTTTCTTCACACCAAGATTCGACCATCACACATATTCAGCCGAAATCTGGACTCATCCGTAAACATACAGTACCTCCAGTTCTGAAAATTCCATCAATGCCTGTGTTCTCTCGCCCACCGATATCTGCATGCACGCTGATCCGCAGTCAACCGTGGATGTGAACTACGTCTTCTGGCTCTTAAATTACATGCATGTAACCTTCTTCTAACAGTTTGACTAGATATCACTCTTCCAGTAGCATGCCTAAAGAATCTGTTAATTCTCGAAGCGGTCTTGAGCAGGAGTTGTAGCTCGTTCTCGTCCTCCTCCATGCCTGTTCGCTGCACACCCAATTTCCAAATATTGATTCCATGCTTCACTGACAACACTTTGGGACATATTTAGCCGGGTAGCCGTCTTCTTGACTTAAGCCTTCGCGTTTCCAATGTACTAATTGATCGAGTTGCACTGTTTCTAATCGCCGTAGCGCCATGTTATTTCAGGTAAACAGATTTATGGACTAAAATGTTGGTATTTTAAAATCGAATTCCTACAATTCTGGTTAAAGAGATAACAGTATATAAAAAGAAAAAAAAACGGCAAAAATATTTGCTATAAACAGAGTTTTATATACATTTTGTTTGTTTGTAGCTAGGTACCTGATGTTGATTAAGTAGGTAAGGCTAGACCAAGTATGGAAGTAATAAGACATAACAATATTAAAGCCTAAATGTTATTAGCCCTAGAGGATTATCCTGGATGTATTTCCCTCTAAGATCAGTATAACTGTGCAATGATATAGAAAAACCAGGAAAAAACTATATCTTGCTGATCTTAACAATAACTTAATATATTTGTGTTACAATTACGTCTTATCTATGTATAAAATGAAGACTCAATCAAAGTAAACAGTTTAATAGTGGAGAACTTGCAGGATTTATTTGTTCATTCACTACTTTAAATTGTTGATCTGCTAGATGTCTTTTTACTTATAAGTTCTTCGAGGAAATCTAAATTTTGCTTTTTATCACAAATATGTAGTATTTGAATGTCATTGGTGGGTATGAGTGAGTCTGGATGTCCAAAAACGTGTTTTGCATAGTTTGACTTATCTGGTTGTTGTAATCTATTATGCTCTTAAGTGTTCATTGAATCTTATTTCAAAATTTCTTTGTGTTTGACCTACATATACAGCATTGCATTTTGGACAATTAATTTTGTAAACACCAGATTTTTTTAAATTAGGTAATTTTGTTTTTACATTTAACAATTTTGTACCAACATTATTGTGTGATTTGAATGAAATTAATGCAGATGTTGCCGAAGATATTATTTTTGAAATTGTATTAGAAATATTTCCACAATATGTAATACTTTTATAGCTTTTAATTTCTTTAGTTTGTTTTGGAAATATTAGTTCTAGTGACACTTTTTGTTCTTTCTTATTAATTAATTTATTTATCAAATGTATTGGATAGCCATTAGAGTAGCTATTTGTTTTCTGATCTCAATTTCTTTATTAAAATAATTTTTGTTCATTGGAATTGAAAATGCTCTATGTATCATAGAATTATAAGCTGCTAATTTTTGTGATATAGAATGATTTGAATTATATTGTATGGTTACATGTGTTTGTGTTGATTTTCTGTATATTGAATAATTTAGTGAATTATTAGCTTTTTCAATTCTTAAATCTAGAAAATTAATTGAATTATTTTCTACAACTTTTAAGGTAAAATTAATTTTAGGATACAAGATATTAATATAATATAAAAAATATATCTAACTGTCGTTCACTACCTACAAAACCTGCTAACACATCATCAACATATTCTATACCAAAATATAATATTTTTTTTATAACTAGAATTAAAGATTGTGTTTTTTAAAGTATCCATAAAAATATTTGCTAAAATTAAAGAAATAGGACTTCCCATTGGAAGACCCTCATTTTGAATATATTGTAATGTTTTAAAATAATCAAAAATATAACTTACCCAATATATAACTTAAATTTGAAATGAGTTATTAAAGATGGATATAATTTTCAAATCTTTTCCCGTAAATGATGAATACACCATAAAATTTCTTTATTAGAGCTATTTAATAAGTCTCAAGTAACACAAGAACACAAAACTTATCTTGATAAAATATAAGTCCATAAGAAGAAGTATTAACATCAATAGTCGATTCTATAGCCAAGTCCAAGATCCTATGTTGTTTAAGCTAAAAATAAAAAGTAAATGAATATTAGAATATGATAATAATGAATAAT
Source organism: Ophraella communa (assembly GCA_035357415.1). Classification (NCBI taxonomy): domain Eukaryota; kingdom Metazoa; phylum Arthropoda; class Insecta; order Coleoptera; family Chrysomelidae; genus Ophraella; species Ophraella communa. The sequence continues at coordinate 24,277,825 of CM068982.1, forward strand.
AGGAATATTATATTAGTGATAGGAAACCCACTCTATTAGTTATATTAAGTTAGTTTGATTAAAATATAAATAAGCTATAATCAAAGTTAATAATAATAATAAGTTTAATAATGTTTTCTTTTTATAGGTAGTTATAAAATAAGAATTAAGTAGGTGTAGATGATTACAAACTATAATTTAATGTAGAAAATATTCAACTATATTCAGTTAATTATATCATTAGCAAAATTTAAACTCAACAAATAAATATTAGCTATTAGAATAAAATAAACAGTATCATAGACTATGAATGTAACTAAATAAATAAATTTGACTTACCCAACCAATGTATTACAATGTATCGGATGATAGTACAAGCCTAGTACTTCCTATGTTCTGGTACATCCCATATTGTGATACAATGCAATGCTTGAGAGAGAGTCTAAAAAAAAAAGATATTGAAATTTATCACATGTAAAACTGTAAGAAAGTGATGTGGTTGTTTACAAACAAAGACTGTATAATTAAGTTTTATCAAGGACATTGTGATTGATAAATCCAGTGAAAAAACACTAAATAGTGAAATAGTGATCACAAACTTATAATATAAAATAATAATAATATAATATGAAAAGACATGAACTTAATATTAAAGGGTTATTTAGTGTTATTATTTATTAAAAACTATATGTTGTTGTAAGGTAATTAATTTTAAGTTATTCGGTGATGATTTTAGGTATTATTAATTTGTTTATTTGATAAATTTTATAGTTGAATTGTTATGACGTAATAGATTTTTAATGTAAATAAAAACTAAAATAAGAAGTGTCATTAAAAGAAAAAGTTTTCTGATTATATTTAAATATGTAAATTTTCAATTTTTGTTAAAATTGAGGGCCAAAAAGAAATATTTGCTCATAATTGTTAAATTTGTTATTGTTAATTGTAAGGATGTCCGCCATTATGTTGCTCCAGAAAGTCAACAATTTTAAAAGGAAAATTTTGTTTGAAAATTTAAAAAGTTTATTTTTATGATGAAATAAATGATGCAGATTCGATTAATAACAATTATAAGGCCAGAAAATGCTAAATTAAAAATTTAATTTTCCAAAATTTCAATGCAAAAAGGTTATGAAAAACAAAATACGGACGAAAAAGCGGCCATTTTTGCAAGTTCCGGTGTTAACATATAAAAACCCAGGGAAAATGGGAAAACAGGTCACTCGAAATTCATCAAAAGGCCAATTCCACGTCAGTTTATTTCTAAATTATTTTATCTATAATGGCCGACTTCCTTTAAAAAATAAAAATGGTGGCACAATAATCTCTTAAAACTATATTATTAATTTGTAAAAGCAAAACCGATTGGAAATTATATATGGAAATTATACATTGGATAATAAAATACCTGTCTATAAGAAGAAAAATAAATTTGTTTTTGTACTAACCTGTGATATAGAACATCGGACATCTGGAGAAGTAACAAAAAGCTTTTCTAACGATTTTAAATATGGTGAGAACGATATAGCTATTCCTGGGAGGACTCGAAATCCAAGTAACCGTTGTCGGTTACAAGAAGCCAGACGCTATCAACAAGTGAATTACGGTATGTCTTTGATATCACTTATTACATTCACTTTCCTAATATCTATAAAGTTGTAAATGATAGATTTCAATATCTTTGAACCACTATTTTGAAACAATTTTGTCTTAAATAAAATAAACTGTTTGAACATCTTATAACAACGAATGCACGCTGCTTCTCTCTACTAGAATATAACTGTAATACATCACGTGTTCTTTTAAGCGTGGGCATATGCGCACGAAAATACCATAGTCGTATCATTAAGTAGATATAGGGTATATTAATTTTTTTGGTAAAATAAGTAAAATAAATAGTTTTATCGTTAGATTTTATTCTTTTTGGAACCGACTACTGTGGTAAAGAGTCACTCGTGTTTTAAGATTAATTTAAATAAAACAAATCTAAAATAATAATAGATAAAAACTACATATGTTGATTTTGATCATATATTATTGGCAAATAGTAAAGAATAAGTAAAAATAAAGAAATTTTGAGGTGTTTTAAGATAAATAAAGATTAAATAAGAATTAAAATATAAATGAACATAAATTATAGCCCCACAAAACTTTAAAAATAAAAATTTAAAATAATAAAAACAACAATTTAATAACTATATCAATTATAAATTATATCTATACAATCATCACAATTTTAACATTGTAATTTATTACAATATATTTTGTTATCAAAAGTTAAATAATTTTGATTAATGCATAGGTACATTAAATAAATCAATTTTATCTGATATTATACCTGGATGGATATTTATTTCAACTAATAGCTTTTTAATTGGAACTATACATTCTTTAGGAGGTATTTTAGAGAACCTATTTGTTACATCAAACGATACTAATTGAGTATTATTTTTTAATTTACATTTATTTAATTTCTTTATCAAATCTAATGAATTTTGTAATGAATATTTATATGTGTAACCATAATTATTTAGAATAGTATTTAATTTTTTAGCTACTTTAACTAGAACTACCGTTCTAATTGGTTTTAACTCTTTATGTAATTTAATAGTTAATAAAAATCTTCAATGTCCAGAATTACATGGAACGAATAACCTGAGCATTTACATTAAGAGCATAAAACGCACAAACCTGCTTCTTATACCAAGTACATTGAAATTTGAAGTCGCCTTTGTGTGGCAATTTTAGTTGATTACCACATAAATCTTTTTTGTTAGAAATTCTCAAGAGAGAATTCGTACAAGTAAGTGAAGTGAAAAAGAGTAAAGTAAACTTAAGTATGTCCAATTTATTACTACAAGCAATCTCACAATGCGATGAAAACCAAATACCATTACAAGTTAAACACGAACACATTTAATCATGTAAATTCAACAAAAAAATATATATATAAAAACATCACGTTACCGACGTTATTAGTTAATGGATCCTACACCGTGTAATGGAATTATTATGAAGAAACATAAAAAATTCAAAAAAAAATGCGTTATTTTCCTACACGAAAAACATTTATTTTCATAAAACCAAATCGTTTTAACATTAATTAAACTTCATTGATTAAATAAATGCTGTTTTAACAACACATTGTCATTTAAAATATGTTTTGTCATTTATTCGTTTTACTATAGATATTAACTATATACACCGACATAATGTTGGACTATAAAATTTAAGTTAAGACCCTTTTAATTATCACTGAGAGGTCGTTGTAGGAGTTACCTAGCTTAAGGGATATCTATTAATTAAGTACAAAAGTGACGGGTTATTCTTGCTATACAACGTATTTCTTAATGTTTAGAGGAAGTAACCATAGACCTATTTTAAGAGACGTAACTATTTATTGATTTACCAATTTCTGGTCGACTGTGTTATCTTGATATGGCCGACTGGAATTTGTATTGCTGTGATGTTGCCTGCTCTCCAAGTTAAGAAGTCTGAAGCAAATACATACCTTAGGGCTAATAACATCTAGGCTTATTACTTCCATACTTGGTCTAGCCTTCATACTACTTAATCAACATCAGCTACAAACAAACAAAATGTAACTTTAATATGTCAATCTGACGATGCTAGTTATTAGCGAAACAGCTGTCATTGAGCAATTTGTTAAATAAAAAGTGGAAGTTTTGTTTACAAAGTTCTATTTTTAATGTATTAAGATGAACTTCCACAAAGTAAAGGTTGCTACAATCAATTTCATTGGATGTTATTGTTGCCTGGTCATTGTAAATGGGAGTTTAACATTTATTTTATATTAAAAATGCCCTATGAGCCACGGTAGAAAAGTATAATTGTCTTCATATAGACCCCGAAGGTTCGCTTCTCGGTTTTTAATGGACCTTGGCAATAAAGTCACTTCACTTTTCTACCTTGGCGCATAATCACTACTATATAATGAATAACTTGAAAAATAACAAAGATTTTATTCTTAAATTACGTAAAGGACAAATTACAGTTTTTGCAAAGATGAGCAAAAATTCTTTTGTCATTTAAGATAAACTTGGGAAAACATTCTTATGACATCGCCACCAATTAAGAATATCTCTAGATATTTATTGATTTCATACCGCCAAGATATGTTATTGTTCTTAGTTGACGATATTTTGTATACATTTAAAATATCTATTAGTCACGAGTACAAGGACCTCTAATTTTTTTGACACATACAAATTTCATACTTTGTGAGTGCTTTCTTCACGTCGAGTCCGACAGACTTTTCCTCTGCGAAAACTTTCTGCGCTCCTGCGTTTTTGAATGCCCGATTCTCGAAATTGTCGATATTACGTCACTATGACTCCCCGTACATACATATTTGGTTTTTTAAAAATTGTTTATTAAAATTATATTAAAAATTGTGGTCAACTTGTCCGACAAAAATCATGCTCCACCACCCTCAAAATGTCGATGTGACGTCACTATGACTCCCCGTTCATATGTTTGATTTTTTTAAAAGTGTTTCATGAAATTAAGTTAAAAATTGTGGTCAACTTGTCCGACAAAAATCATGCAGCGTATAGAGTGTTCACCGCTCCGAAAATGGCGATATGACGTCATTACATCTCCCCGTACATATAATGATAAATTTAATATTTTTCGATTTCAAATAAAATACTGACCGTAAAAAAATATGTGTCCGACAAATATAATACTGCAAACCAATAAAAAAATAAAAATTTTTTATATTTCTTCATAATAAATCATCTTTGACATATTATTACAAACGAAGTAAACCATCCACATCTCAAATGTGACAAAAAAAGGAATATACGCCAGACAGGGACACACACTTCTTGTCTAAGGACCCATCAAGACATTTTGCAATTAGACAAACATAACTAGGCCACGGTAAGTAGGTTTTTTATAACAAATAGGTTAAAACATAGGTAACAAAGGGAAGATTACAGACAAAATTTAGTTTCACTAAGAAAAGTAATTATGGAATCCCAAATAACTTTTTCTTGCAATGCCAAAATGTGACAAATGTTAGCTGGAAGAAAAATGTTAGCTGGAAGAAAAATGTTGCTTTTCTTAACGTTTTCCAAGAGATTCTTACTGGCTTGTAAGTATTTTTTACAACCAAAAAATATGTGGTTCAAATCGCTTTCTTCTTGACATTCCTCGCATAAGTTAGAATTAATAACGTGTATCTTATAAAGGTGTGCAGGATAACATGCATGACCAAATCGAAGTCTGCTTATTGTAGTAATATATTTACGTGGTACCACTAAGTTTTTATACCAAGGAATATTTGGAATGTTGGTCTGTACCAAAGTAGACTGCGTTTCTGATTTGCTACAAAATTGTTTCCAATGTGTTTTCCAAAGTTCCATTTGTTGTTTTTTTGTTTGAATGACACCATCTGAAATACATAACTGATGCATGGTAGATACTCCGTGAGAAATAGAATTTTTTGCTAACTGGTCTGCATGCTCGTTGTAAGCGAGCCCCGTATGTGCTTTTATCCACATCAGATGGATTTTTTGGATGCTTTTGTTAATTTCTTGTAATGCTTTCTTAATCAGAAAAATGTATGGATTAGAAGTTATACCTTGTAACTGCGGGTTTTGTATTGCTTTTAGAACAGATAAGGAATCAGATAGAATTACAGCTGAATTATATGAAAATGATTTAATATAGATATAGCCTCATATATAGCTACTGCTTCGGCAGTGAAAATTGAAAAATGATGGGATAATTTGAACATTTTCTCTATAGCTACATTTGGTATATGAAAAGCACACCCTGTGCCCTCTGAATTTTTGGATGCATCTGTATATATAGTGATAGAACTTGAAAATTTTTCCAGTAAACTATTTAACATATTACGGTTTATTTTGGTGTTCTCAGTATAATTTGGTTGAATGATTGGTATTTTGTTAAATAGGCCAAAGAAATCATCAAACTCTAGGAAGTTGTTAATCTTAAGGAACATATTTTCACTGTATATGTTGTTATCGTGAATTGCCTGCACAAAGGAGGAGAATTTTTGTGTCTCCAGTATTTATTCGTCAAATCAAATAAATTTAATTTTTTGATACATGAATATAAGGAACTATTGTGACAACGAACCTTGAGGAGATATTTCTGGCTAAGATATTGCCTTCTGAATTGTAAAGGTGGTTCTAATGCTTCAACATAGAGAGGATCAATAGGAGTTGATCTCATAGCACCCATGCAGCATCGTAAAACGGTATTAATAAAAGTATCTATACGATTTAAAATGTGGTTGCTGGCCGATCCATAAAGTGTACAACCATAGTCTATGATAGATCTAATATATGAGCGGTAAAAAAGAAGACATGTATCAGTATCAGCGCCCCACCATGTTTTGGTTTGTCCAAATTAGTTATCCAACAACACCCCATACGCAGCATGATTTTTGTCGGACAAATTGACCACAATTTTTAATATAATTTTTAATATACAATTTTTAAAAAATCAAGTATGTATGTACGGTGAGTTTTCGCAGAGGAAAAGTTTGTCGGACTCGACGCGAAGAAAGCACTCACAAAGTATGAAATTTGTATGTGTCAAAAAAATTAGAGGTCCTTGTACTGGGGACTATATATCTAATTCATTGTTTTAATATTTTATCGCGAGCTGCTTGGTGATAATATAACATTGTTCCTATTAACTTTTTGATCTAAGTCAAGTGTACCTTTTTCTAATGTACCTAGCAATAAATTGATTCCTTTTACAGCCATAGGCAAAGTACATTTTTTTTCTGATTCCAAAGTTGCTGAAAGTTTACTGAATCCTGTTAGATAATTGCAAACATTTTAAATAAGAGACCACTCAGTATTATTGATTGGAATTGAGAACGGTTAGTAGACAACACGTGATAGGCAAAATGGGAGAAAAAGCTTGAAAGCTTGGTAAACAAGCAAAGCCTGGACTTATCACAATCAAGTCAAGTCAAGCCTTTTCTTTAAAAAAAACTTGGCTGTCAAGCCAAGCCAAGCGTTTTGTTTTTAGGTCAAGCAACTTGGCTTGGTGAAACACTGAACACCAGCGTCGTTCTGTGTGTTCTACATTTATTTTATATATGTATGTTTGTGATTTATTACGATAATGTTAAAAAGCTTATTAAAAATCATCTATTGTATCGTAGTTTACAAATATTGTTTTACACTGTTGTATGCTTGTCAATATTTACTCAATAATATTCTAATTTAGGCTAATAGTTGTCTTTATCCCTGAATATAATTTATTAATTTATCTTGAAATCCCACTGTTCTATCCGATTTTAATTATAAATTATTTCCATCAAATTTACTGTGTTACGTAATCCTTGCACCATTGTAGTAAATTCTCGTTGGTCACTTTAACAAGAAACAACGTTTGTGACCAAGCAATACACAGTCATACAGAACGTTGTAATTGTGTGCTTAAACGATTAGGGGTCAGTGTTTGACCCAAAAGCTTTTCAGCATTCAGTGTCGTTCCGGTTTTGAAGCAACAATTTTGTTCTATTTACTCGACCAGGGAAAATTTAAATTCCCCATTATCTTTCATTAAATAAATCATGGTTTTGAGTATAAGGTAGATGTACTTTTAAAGTATTTCAATTAGTAAATCACCCGATTGTACATAAAATATTGGGCAAGCTTTTCCTTTTTAATCCTCATTTTTTGGGCCTTTTTAATTACTTTTTGTGCTTCCTTTGATTGAGTTTTACATTTTATATTTACATATTTGGGTATTAAATTCTTCTACAGACATTCTTGGTTAAACCAGATATTTTGGGATGCCTTACACCTTTTTTCATGTAACTTCTTATTGAGTTTTTTAAAAGCAATTGTGTTTTAAATAAAAGTTTCTGTAAAGTTTGTTTAAATAGTTTAATTGTTTTACTGTTAATAGATGAACTTTCACATATTAAGGGTTGATACAATAAATTAATTTCATTAAATCATCTTCAAGAGAAGAAAGTAGTCCAAGGCCCATGATATATTTTCTTTCCTAGGAGCTGTCGGTCCTACCTCAACCTCTTGGGCTTACTGCGGATTCTCCTGCATTTAACTACGACCTGTCCAGAAATTCAGTTTCCTTAATTATCTCATACAGATTTTTTGTTTGTTGGTGGTAGAAGTCTTCTGGGTTCATTTTGGGGTTTCCATCTGCCTTCTATGATCCAGGCTCTTGCATAGCATGTGTAGCGCTGTTCTCCGCTGCTTTAAGGGCAACTTAGCTGTCGCTGTAGACTCTGATTTGCCTTCTGTTGTAAAGTCTCATATTGGCCTGAACCATTCTGTGGTATAGCCTACAGTTCCATCCTCAATGAACTCAGTGCCATTGAGAATATGGAAAAGATCAAACATTGGGAGAACCTACCAGGGATAAGGCAGGCTAAAGCCTTGCTAGATAGTTACAAAAAGTCCATACAATGTCTTAGGCTGAGCAAAAATAGCCTAAGAATTTTTACAAACATTGGGAGAACCTACCAGGGATAAGGTAGGCTAAAGCCTTGCTAGATAGTTACAAAAAGTCCATACAATGTCTAAGGCTGAGCAAAAATAGCCTAAGAATTTTTACAAACATTGGGAGAACCTACCAGGGATAAGGCAGGCTAAAGCCTTGCTAGATAGTTACAAAAAGTCCATACAATGTCTTAGGCTGAGCAAAAATAGCCTAAGAATTTTTACAGGTATCTTAACAGGACACTGTAAACTAAGAGGACACCTACATAGACTGGGGATTGAGGAAAAGGCAGAATGCAGATATTGTGAAATGAAGGAGGAAACACTAAATACACATACTCACAGCATGTCCTGCCCTTTGATCCATCTTTGTACCAGATCAATTCAATCGTACTTCTTAGAGGAGGTGTTTTATCCTTCTCTAGTACCTTTCGATCTTTTATGACAAGTTGAAATTATATATCGTTAGCATTTGGCCTGTTATCTTCCACATTTCTGATTTATAAGGTCCCTTACCATAAGTTGCCTTGTGGTCTGGTGATCTTTTCAGCCTGATTAGAGCTATCCTTGCTTTGATAATTATTATGCAATATAGCGGTGGAAAGTGCAGTAGTATTTCTAACGCTGCCGCAGGTGTAGTTCACCTTGACCCATTTATTCCAATACAGGCAAGTCTTTTTATCTTGCTTATTCTGATCTTAGCTGAAACTTGTTCCATTTTTAGCCAACAAATCAAAGATGCATACGTTTCCTTAGGAATAACTACCATTTTGTACAGCCAATGTAACATTCCTGGTCTGAGTTCCCAAATAGTGTTATGATATCTTTAATATACATTAAAGGTATCAACAAATTTAGTGAATATAATTAAGAACATTATTTTATGAGAATGTCTTATTATTGATTAGTAATGAATATCTAGGTCAAACTATTCTAAAAATTTATACTTCACTTCTAATCATGAAAACTTTTGAAATTTCTCAAGAATATTTAAGTTATATAAATACAGTTATTATATTATACTTTCAATTTTTGATCTTGTTTTGTCACTTATTTGGGGATTCCTACAAAACATTTACAAAGGTTGAAAAAATTATGGAAAGCTTCTCTTTGTAGAAAACCATTCTTTCTAAATTCACAAATTTTTCTGTAAATGTTAGTGTCCCCCACACTCAATTCAAACCGTTTTTCTCTACAGTTTATTGTTACACAGATGGTAATACTCTGAAGGTTCTCTATTTTTAGAATACATGTGGAGCTGTTTCAGTTAAATGTCAAAACATCAAATGCAAAACAATTTTATATCTCAAGCTTCTGCAGACCAAAATTAACGTTTATTTTATAAAGATATAATATAAAATTTTATTTTTGAAAAAGTATAATTTATTATATTATATAAATAAATTTCTCTTGGCAACCGTCTTCCGGGGAACCCAACATCTCTAAACAAAATTTACTAGACGTGATTCTTAAAACTTGGCTGACGTGTTCAAACAAACTGAGGCCGGTTGGTTCTGTGTTCTACTCCCTTCTCCGCCAAGGCCATAAGAATTCAGGCATATTATTGCAATATTTCTGATCCATCAAAATTGACATTTAATGAATGACAGAAATCAAATAAAAGATAAAAACTCATAACGAAAATGAAGTCACTACACATCTTCCCCCCCAAAAAAAAATTAAACAAGGGGTCAATTTAATATAAATGAAACTTTCTTTGAAACATCTACGGATTTATGCTCCATATCATCTACTAACAAAAAGGCAGGTTTAACTTTATCAATATTTATAATAACTTCTTTATTCTCCTTCAAGATAGTAAAAAGTTTATCACTTCTTTTAACTACTTTAAAGGGGCCCTCATAAGGAGGCGTTAAAGAAGGTTTAATACCGGGAACTTTAACAAAAACAAATTCCGCTTTCTCAAGCTCTGGAGAAACAAAAGTCTTAGCTGAACCGTGACGGACAACCTGAGAAACTTTCAAATTCCCAAATGTTTCGCGTAATCTACAAAGGATAGGATATGAGTCCACATCCTCACAAGAATCTAAAAAGAATTCACCAGGAAGTCTTAAAGGTTGTCCATACACTAATTCCGCTGAAGAACATTTAAGATCCTCTTTTACTGCCGCTCTTATACCTAATAAGATTAAAGGAAGTTCATCTTTCCAATTTCTGTTATTTCTAGCCAATATTGCTGACTTAAGGGTACGGTGAAATCTTTCAATTATTCCGTTAGCTTCTGGATGATACGGAGTTGTTCTAACACTCTTAATTCCTAATCTACTGCTAAAAACTTTAAAAATATGGGATTCAAATTGCCTACCCTGATCATGAGTGATAGAAAAAGGCACCCCAAATCTAGAAATGAATTGATTTATTAAAACCTTAATAACATCATCAGCTGTAACACTTTTCATTGGATATGCCTCTACCCATCTTGTACAGCGATCAATAACAGTTAGAATATAGCTACAATTACCCGAAACTTTTAACGGACCTACGATATCGATATGAATATTAAGAAATCGTCCTCTAGGGATTTCAAAATTTCCAACTTCAGATTTAGTATGTCTACAAACTTTACTTTTCTGACAATTAAAACAAGTTCTGGCCCAAAGACAAATCTCTTTATTCATTCTTGGCCAAAAGAAACGAGAATTAATCAATTTTTGCGAAGCTCTTATACCCGGATGAGATAAACCATGCATCTTTTTAAAGATGTGATAGCGTAAATCTTTAGGTATATAAGGCCGTTTTCCTTTATGGGAAAATTCACACCAAATGCTCACGTTTGGAATATTAGTTGCTATTTTACGTAAAACTGCTCTCTTACTTTTATTATTTCCATTCGCTTGGCAAAGTAATGAATTTAACTCATTGTCCGTTGCTTGAGCATTCCCGAGCTCTTCTAAATCTAAACCTAACTGTAAATCTATATCAGAAATATTAAATAATTCTGAACTGATATCATTGCTATTATAAACGGGATTTTGCTGTACGGTATCCACTTCTAATCTACTTAAAAAATCTGCTACAACTACGTTCTTACCCCCTACATACTTAATGTTGCTTGTGAACTGCAAAATGTACTCTATATACCTAAACTGTCTAGGACTTTTCTCGGATTTTGAAAAAATAGCCTTCTCAATCGGACGATGATCAGTAAATACTGCAAAATTTGGGTTATGTTCTAAATAATATCTAAAATGACGGATGGAAACATAAATTGCAAATAATTCCTTATCAAAAACCGAATATTTTAATTGAGACTTAGTTAATTTTTTAGAGTAAAAAGCTATCGGCTTTGTCACACCATCGACAGTCTGCTCTAAGACACTACCTATTGCAATACTTGAAGCATCTGTTGTTAAAGACAACTTCGCTCCTTCCGAAGGATGCGATAAAAGAGATGCTTTAACTAAAAGATCTTTCGCCTCATTGAAACTCCGATCACAAGCTTCCGGCCATGAATCGAAAGATTTCATCTTATTTCTGTCCAAATAAGCTACAAAATCATGTAAAGGGCTTAATGTTTCAGCAAAATTACGTATAAATTTGTGGTAAAAATTGACCATACCAATAAACCTTTGTAATTTCTTTAATGTGCTGGGTCTAGCAAAATTAATAATATCTTTAACTTTCTCTTCAGACGGCAAAATACCTTCTGAAGAAATGGTGTAACCAAGAAAAGTTATCTTTTCAACTCCAAAAATACATTTTGAATGTTTGACATTTACGCCATATGAATTTAACCTTTTAAATAATTCGTCTAAATGATGTAAATGCATTTTTTCATTTTCACTAAAAATGACCACGTCATCAAGGTAAACAAAAATAAAATCTAACCCTCTAGTAACCTCGTTGATAAACCTTTGGAAAGTTTGACCTGCATTCCTTAAACCAAAAGGCATCCTGGTAAACTCGAAACTACCAAAAGGTGTTGTGATTGCAGTTTTAAAAACATCTTCTTCAGCAACTGGAATTTGGTGATAAGCCCTAACAAGATCAATTTTCGAGAAAATCTTACAATTCTGCATTTTGTTATTAACATCTGAAAGAAGAGTTAAAGGATATCTATCAGGAACTGTAATTGAATTAAGTTGCCGGTAGTCTCCACAAGGTCTCCAGTCGTCGCAATCCTTCTTTGGAACCATATGCAATGGTGATGTAACTGGGGACGAGGAGGGTCGACAAATCCCTAACTCAATCATATTGTCAAACTCTTTTTTTGCAATTTTCAATCTTGCAGAATCTAAACGACGGGGTTTGTTATAAGGAAGATGACCTTCAGTAACAATATAATGCTTAACATTGTGCACCACAGGCTTAAAGAAATCAGGAGATGAAAAAATTTGGGAATATTTCTTAAAAAGTTCGGTATATTTGTTTTCAACAGCGAATAATCTAGGTGAAATATCTATAGTTTCTATAATACGACCAATAGATTTAACTGAAGTTTCATTATCAATTAGGCATTTATTTTTAATATCAATCAAAATACCATAACGAAAAAGAAAATCCGCGCCAATAATAGGACGGGAAACATCAGCAATCATAAAAGTAAAAGGGAAAAACCTCCTTAAACCCAAATCAACTTTGATCAGTTTTTTTCCATACGTTGAAATATGATGTCCGGACGCAGATGTAAGAACTACATCGTCTTTTTTCGCTCCACAGAAAAGTTTATAAGGGACACAACTTATATCAGCTCCGGAATCACAAAGATATTCCAAATTATTCGTTTTATCATAAATAAACAATCTTTTTGAAACATCTTCACCTAAATTATTTACTGTTGAAAAATTTACTCGTTTTTTGATCCGTCAACGTTAAAATACTCATACATGAGACAAGAAGGCCCAGCACATTTCTTTGCTTTCTTACCAAATTTATAATGATCATTACACAAAGGTCTATTTGGTGTTCGATTATTTAATCTATCTCTACTTTTGGACCTAGTTCTACAAGAATTACATCGAGTTTCTTCGTGATTTCTATGTAAACCCTCATTTTTTAACAAATTAATTTCTGCCTCTAATTTATTTTGCTTATCAAACATTTTGTCAAACATTTTCTGAAAATTGTCTGTAAATTCTGAAAAAATTGTATTAAAAGATGAACTACCTTCATTCAAATTGATACCATAAATATTACCGTTATTAGAGGTTTGTGAACTTTCCCAAATATTGTCCGCTAGTTCTAAAATTTCTTTTTTGTGACTCTTACCAGAAACAGTGATAGCAATCATAACATATTTTGGAAGACGTCTCTTCCAAAGCCTCAACAACAAGTCTTGGTTAATAATTTGATTATCTCCCGCTAACCTTTCAAGTTCTCGATAGAAGTCTGAAGGCTTTCTATCGGCAATTTCTGAGTTAGAAATTAATTTTTCTAGACGTTTTTCATTGCTTAAGCTCAACCTCTCAATAATAGTTTTCTTTAAGGTATCATACATATTAATAACTGGGGGATCATTAGCTAGATCGGTAATATTGCTAAAAATATCCATTGGTAAATTTGATAAAACCAAGTGGAATTTGCTTTTGTCAGAATTAATTTTATTAATGAAAAATTGACTTTCTGCCTGTAGAAACCATAAATCTGGGTTAGTATTATGAAAAGGAGTCAACCTCACGTGTTTAATATCATCAATATTCGTATTTTCGTTCATTTTATCAAGTTTGAAAAATCTGTCACCCAAAAAATGACAAAAATGACAAATCAGAAAAAATTGCTTACCCAAAAATAATTTACAGGGTGGTGCTCTACAAGCACAGCGAAATCAGCTTACAGAGAAAACACCTCGAAAAATCGGCGATCTTTAGATGATTTCAGACGTGGCACGTTCTGCTCTTCTCTTCACACAGTCTTCTAATAGATTTACGAATGGATGAAATGATGCTCAGCTTCCGTCGGGGTCACCAAAAATGTGGAGCTGTTTCAGTTAAATGTCAAAACATCAAATGCAAAACAATTTTTTATCTCAAGCTTCTGCAGACCAAAATTAACGTTTATTTTATAAAGATATAATATAAAATTTTATTTTTGAAAAAGTATAATTTATTATATTATATAAATAATTTTTTCTTGGCAACCGTCTTCCGGGGAACCCAACATCTCTAAACAAAATTTACTAGACGTGATTCTTAAAACTTGGCTGACGTGTTCAAACAAACTGAGGCCGGTTGGTTCTGTGTTCTACTCCCTTCTCCGCCAAGGCCATAAGAATTCAGGCATATTATTGCAATATTTCTGATCCATCAAAATTGACATTTAATGAATGACAGAAATCAAATAAAAGATAAAAACTCATAACGAAAATGAAGTCACTACAATACAAAACAATTTTTTTTAAATTATCCCAATATTTGTTTAACTGTTTTTTGGTCTGTATTCGTATTATGATGGACTTCCGACTTCCTCAAAGTAAGGGTGGCTACAATAATAAAGTTATTTTCTCTTTTTTGACAATTGTTCCATTTTAATGCAAGTTAAGTAAATGTTTACAACAAATTCCCAGCAATTATTATTTACATTTATTCTTGAGCATTTCTGGGTTTGTTCCAAATCACAACAATAATAACTTAACATTTATTCCTAAGCACTCTAAGTGGTAAATAATATATTTCTTTTATAAAGGCTTTATAGTAATATATCTTCCAAATTACATGTAAAACTTAGGGGGGTGAAGTAAAATCAGACTTGTCCCATGAGCTTCATAGGTGAGATTTGTACTTTGGTGGCATAGTATAAAATTACAGTGACACTCTTATCTTTTACATTTTTATTTCTTTTTGAAATCTGTTTACTTTACTTTATCTAACTTAAGCAACTGTCACTGAAAAAATGTTTGACACTTTTCAAAAATCCCAAATTTTAAGGAGAATGAATTAAACAGATAGCTAATATTATGAACCAATATATTTTTAATAATTTCACATTAAATCACATTATACATACATATTTTTTTTTCATTTTTACTAAACAAATCTGAAAAATTATTGATTCTGTACCACATTTCACCTTTGAACTTTTCCTAGCTTACACCAAAATCTTGTTCTCTTGTCAGAAATCTGATATCTTAGATACTACGCGATTTTTAATGATGCTTCATTGCCCAATTTTGAATTAAATGCAATAAACTTTTTTTTGGTAGAGAAAAGAAAAGAATAAAAATAAATACCCATAGCCGATATTTTTATCTAATTTTTATGGCAACATATAAAAGAAAGAGAAGTTTGTCAGTTAATCACATTAATTTTTATTTATAATATTATATGTTCAAGTATTTACAATGATACTTTTCGGTAAGTTTTTCTTATTAAACTATATAAATTATTAATTTACTGTTTTTTTCTTGTTACAGGTAAGTGCTGTGTACCGTTAGATATCGTATCTAGTTGGGTAAGAAATAATTACAAATATGTAAGTACTGTGTCCGGTGGAGAGTTATTCTGAAAATTTTTGGCATGGGCTAAAGCTTAAAACACGAAATTACAAATTAAGTGTCAATCTGACGATGCTAATCAACGAAACGGCCGTTATTGTAATTTAAAACATAATTTTTTAAATAAACTTGGAAGTTACGTTCAGTTGAATAGTTTTTTATTATTCTTAACAATTAATATTCATCCACAGATATTCCTAGAGACAGCTTTCCTGTATTGTTTCCTTTGGAGCTATTTAAAATATTACGTTCATCAGCAAGGGTCTTTTCGCGTTTGGAAAGGGTAATTACAGAAGCATGTTTGAAAATCAAGAATATATTAAAGAAAATTGATGAATGAACTACTAAATGTCCAGAATGAATTCATCTATTGAGGCTTTAGTGAATTAAACAAAATAATTTGATTTCTAATAACGTATCACGTTTTAGTTAACTTTTTACCGAAACAAAATATGACATTAACTATTCAAATGCAATAAAATATTGTTACAAAACATATTAATAAACGAACGGTAGTGATGTCATGTGTTTCAATAAAATAGCTAATGTGTAATTTATGAAATTTCATAATTTATTTATACCAAAAATGATTGAATATCGTTTTTCATTTTCAATGCGGAAAACAGTTTTCATTTATGAGCTATTCTACTCCATTTTTATAAATGAAGATACTTTTGAGGGAAATTCATATTCTTTGACAAACCTTGTATACGACATAAAAAAGTCAATATCCGATGTTTATATTTTATTTAAAAAAATTGTTACGTAAGCCTAGTTGACATTGGGCTAAGTTTTTTGTCGTATTTTATCTTTGAAATGATTTTGTATAAATGGTTTACTTCGACAGTTTATTAACATTTAGTTAGGTACATCCTTTACAGGTTTGCCCAATATATACTAAGTGACATAAAAATCCGAACACCCAGTTTAAATGATTTTATTTTTATAAAATTTAGTATAAGTACTTACTGAAGCATAATAAGTAAATGATAAAAATTTCAAAATGATTGCATTGCTTTAAAGCCCTTTTACCTTTAATAATGTGTGGATGCACCCCGATGTGTTACGAATTCTCCAACGCGCCTAGGTACGCTTCTGATCAGGTGGTCAATGTGGTATCTCATTCCAGGCAACCACCAACTCCTCTCGAAGTTCTAGAGTCTGAGGAGAACAGCAAATTGAGCAATCTCCTACCCATCATATCCCACTCGTGCTTAATTAGGGATAATTCGGGAGGTCCTGGTGGTCAAGGTTACAATGTGACATCATTATGTTGAAAAAAGTCTATTGTGACTCTTGCGACATGTGGTCGGGCATTATCTTGTTGCAACGTTGGATTTGCCAGGGTGTCAAGATAGGGTAAAAGATGGGGTTCTAAAACTTCTTGGATATAACGCTGCGCGTTCATGTTACCTCTGATGAAGATTAAAGGTGATCTCCAACCATAAGCCCCAAACCATAACTCCAACAGTTTGATGAACATGCCTTTCAACAAAAAACCGTGGATTTCTCCTTTAACCACGTCGTCTTCTAACCCTCTCTCGACCATCGTGCATGCCTAAACAAAATCGAGACTCGTCACTAAAGACAATACTGTTCCATTCCTGATCTCAGAGTGACCGTTCTCTGCACCACTCAAGGCGATTACGTCGGTGTTCTGGAGTTTAAGGAAGGGCCCAGTGGGGTCGGTATGCCTGTCGTTATGAAAAAAGGCCAAAACGTCTTATTCGTAAACAATTTGCATGCCAATATGTCTTCCGTGTTCTGCAAACTATTCATTTGCAATGGACCTGGTAGTGAAGAAACGGTCCCCTGAGGCCAATAATCTTAGGCGGCGATCTTCACGGTCTGTTGTTCTACTGGGGCTTCCAGAGCCCGTTGCTCTTTCCGTACGGAAGGGAGGTATGGCTCGCAGCCATGCCTGACAACACCTAACCTTACACTTCTTTGCACTCTAACTGCAATTTCCCGTAAAGAAAATCCAGCTTCCCGAAGTCCCACTATACGACCCTTATCAAACTCACTAAGTTGCCGA
This sequence comes from Ophraella communa, assembly GCA_035357415.1. Lineage (NCBI taxonomy): Eukaryota > Metazoa > Arthropoda > Insecta > Coleoptera > Chrysomelidae > Ophraella > Ophraella communa. The sequence goes on from CM068982.1 coordinate 24,295,769, forward strand.
AATCGTACAGGTCTCCGTACCCTATATAGGTATCGTAACCAATCGTAAAGAATGTCAAGAACCAAAATCCGCAAAATTTGGATCTTACTACGGCTACAATTTTCATTTTTGGATTATTAGTGGATTTCAAAAAAAGCGATATAAAAAACGAAATCATCAACTGATAAGGCTGAAAATTGTATCAATTGTTTATTTCAGTAATATAAATACACTCACCAAATTTTATTAAAATAAAATCATTTAAACTAGGTGTCCGGATTTTTATGTCACTTAGTATAGGTACTTGTATATAATTAGTTATAGTTTCCAATACTATTTTATACTCATGATTTGCATGTTTCTTAAAAATTTCTTGGTTTATTTTTTAATTAAATGCTGGTTAAATGGGATGACGTGAAAAATTAATACTCTTTAAGATTGACGGATCGGAAGATTAGCCATTAATTTACCGACTATATCACCGGATATAAAACAAATGGGAATGTTCAATCAAGAACTTAGAGCTTTATAACATTTTTAAATAATTGTTTGTTTACCTCTGGTAAAGGTTTTGAAAGCATTTTTTATTTGTAATAATTAAATTTATTGTACTAATTCTCACTCTGTGGAAGTCCATCTTACTAAAAACATTAAATAAAGAAACTTTAAACAATACTTCCACTTTTATTTTAATAACGATTGTTTTAATAATTATGTAAGCAATTAATATGATTAAAACTTGGCAAAATAACAATAAGAAAAAACAAAGAATAATAAGCATCTCTTCGTTTTAACGCACGTTAAATTAAAAAATTAGGTTTTAAATTACCATTACAGCTGTTTCGCTGTTTCGTAAAATTATTTTGGAACCAGCTATCAGTGACTAAAAGTTAAGTTTTCTATTAAAATAGTTTTTCCGCCTACCTAACCGGAAAACCAATCACATGAACATCAAAAATTGGGCGTTAAGTAATTCTTAACGTAAAGATTTTTTTAAAGCAGCGTTAAAAAAGGATCTTTGGATTTGACATTATTTAATAAGAAATAATATAAATTTCGACCAATTCTACAAAGTGGAAGCTTTTCTCAAACAAAATTCTGTAAATTATGAAGCAAAAAAATTTAAAACACTATCCCAAGAAGGGGACATTCGATTTTTAACAAAAGGGTCCGATTCTAAATACCTTATGATGAGGGTGAGCAAATAGATAATAGTATAAACCTTAGGATATAAGCCTGATCGTCACGCAGTTGAATACGTGCTTGCCTATCATGCACAGGGCTCTGGTTCGAATTTCAATGTTTTTAAAATATTTTTTAAATAGTCATAAAGGTAGACGGAAAATATCTGTGTGACACACGTGCATAAATGCTGCCCGAATGTAACGAGGGCAGCAAATACAGCCCTTGTGACACAATATACTATTGTTGCAGACTTATTTTTTTAATGATGTTAATATGACGAACTTCCACAAAGTAAAGATCAATGCAATAAAGTTTTATAAAAGTTTATTAATGTCCTTGTATTGATTGCTTGGCATATTTAAAGCATTATTAATTAGGAAGCTTTTTAAAACAGTAAAAATGTTCGTGTACCTACTCCCAGTAATAATCATTAATTAAATTCGACATATATCTAAAAATAACTTTATTGACCAAACATTTTTATGCTACGGCAAATAGTTTTACGTATTCTACCATTTACTACTTTCGTGTTAACAAACAACCTGTTGTCAAAAAAAAAACAGTTCATAAATTAAAACCCTTAGGTACCGGAAATAGATCTGTCCCTTAGATAACCAACTACTTAGGTGTCTACAATGTATTTTTAATGTCTACAATTTCTAGAAATAAAAATAAATCTTTACGACCGCATTCCAGTAATGCACTTACAATGACCTGGTATTAATTAGAAACAACGAGTGCAATCATGAAAGAAATAATCTGACAATGAACATCCGCCTAACATTTCGACGTCGGTCATAATTGGACGTGGGTGGTTATTTCTAACGGTTGTACAATGGCTGCAAAATATTTTCTGCCATCGTCTAAATTATTATCATAAAGCTCACATTTTCGGTAGAAAGTTTACTAAAACCAATAATTATTAAGAGTAGAAGTAGGCCCATTTGACGGCAAATGCGTGCTTATTAATTTTTGAGAGGGTTAAGAATGAAAGAAAAATTCTTAGTACAATGATTTCAAATATTCATACACATTTGCACAAAGTCATCTTTTGCTGGCTGATGATCTCTTTCAAGACAGTAAAATACTCGCAGTACAATTTGTTTTTCTCTTACTGACCGAGACTAACTATGCTGACTAACTTACCTGTAAAACATATAAGTCATACTGTATATTCACAAAACAATGATACGCTCGTGCTTGCATTTACATTACTGTGCCCTGCGACGATGGAAGTGACGGTAAAGTGACAAAGACAGAAATATCTTTGCGTACAGCGTTGCCACTAGTTGTAATAAATACCTAACAGTTTACAGAAAATAATGAATTTTAACTTTTTTTTTGTTTTTCGTCTAACCTTTAACCTCAAATTCGTCACTGTTGCTACCGCTTTCATCAAAGTGAATTATGATTGGTTCAATATTGTGTTCAATACTGTTGTCTACGTCCCACCAATGAAACGCTCGTGTTTGCATTTACATTACTGTGAAAAAGAAAAACTAGAAAAAATAGGAGACCAATTTGTAAAAGTACATGGACAAAATTCAGAGATGTCAGATGAAATTACCATTAATGAAGTAAACGCAGGTTATGAAGAAATTTTGAATAATGAAGCATATATAGGTGATGAGATAACATCACCAAATGAAATAAAGGAAATAATTAGGAAACTAAAAAATAGTAAAGCCCCTGGAGAAGACAATATAACGAACATAATGATAAAAATTTACCTAAAAAAGCTTTGGTTCAATTATATTATATTTTCAATGAATGTTTAAGAAAACAATACTTCCCCAAAAAATGGAAAAATGCAACAATAATTCCACTACAAAAACCAGGAAAAGATCCTAAAAAATCAGACAGTTACAGACCAATTTCATTGACATGCTCATTAGGAAAAATTTTGGAAATAATTATAAACAAAAGAGTTACAAAATTCATAGAAAGAAATAATAAAATTCAACAAGAACAATTTGGATTTAGAAGGAAAAGAAACGCAGAGATGCAGCTTGCAAGAGTTGTATCAGATGCAAAAATAGGATTTAACCAAAATAAACAAACTGGAATGGCAATTTTGGATATAGAAAAAGCATATGATACTGTTTGGAGGAAAGGACTGATTTAGAAAATGAAAGAAATGCAAATACCAAATTACATAACAAAAATAACAAATAACTTTTTAGAAAATAGAAAAAAGAAGACAAAATTTCAAGTATAAAGGAAATACCGGAAGGAATGCCTCAAGGTAGTGTATTGGCTCCTACACTTTTCAATATCTACATGAGTGACTTACCAAAGGATGAAGGAACAGAAATGGCACTTTATGCAGATGATACTGGTATCTACACAAAAGACAAGAAAGCGGAAAACATAACAAATAAGATAAACAGACATCTAGAGAAAATTACAACGTATATGAAAAAATGGAAAATTAAAGCTAATGAAGCAAAAACACAATTTATAATTTTTAACCAAAAGAAAACACTTGAAAATCACAAAATAAAATTCAATGGACAAGAAATACAACAAACAGATTCAGTAAAATATTTAGGAATAACTTTGGACAGAAAACTAAATTTCAATGAACATATAAAAAATACAAGAAGAAAAGTTGAAGTAGCTAGAAAATTTAGGACCATATATACTATATACATAAAACAAACCCTCTAAACAAGAAGTTAAAACAACAAATTTATAACGCGTATATAAGATCAGTAATGTTATATGGAGCACCAATTTGGAATTCTACATCAGATGAAAATATAAAATCTTTAGGAAGAAAAGAAACAAAAATTTACAGACTAATAGAAGGTGCAGATAGATATACAACTAATGTAGAAATTAGAGAAATATATGAGTACACGCCGTTGGCAGAAATTATTAAAAATAAAACAGAACACTTTTATAAGAAAACAGTAAAAAGAAACCCATTAACCAGAAAAATAGGAAAAGAAACTGTAGCACAAATTGGATGGAGTGCCAAATACAAATTAATTCATTATAGAGCAAATTTACCACTATTAGGAACATAGAAAAAATAATATTTGGAAATAATTAGAAAAATAATATTTAGAAATACCTAGAAAATCCAGGAAAAGCTGGAAAAACTCGAAAAAGAATCAAGATAATTGGGACACAGCCGGAGTTAGTTCCAAAGGAAAATCACAAAAGAAGGAAATTAAGGAACAAATCAAAAGAAATTTTAAAACAATCAGGTGCAATTGCGGAACTGGGGAAAAAATAAGAAGAAATTAAAGAAAATAAGGAAGAAAGGGCTAAATTCAAATGAAATGAATGACGATGTGACGGGAGTTACGATAAAGTGACAAAGACAGAAATATCGTTGCCACTAGTTGTAATAAATACCTAACACTATCCAGAAAATAATGAATTTTAACTGATCAGTAAGCAGGAAATATATAAGCATTATATATATATTACCTTTTAATCGTACCAGTATTGTGTATTATCTATAATTTGCCACTGCCTACAACTCTACTGCTTACTATATTTTGATTCTGCTATAAACTGGTAACGTAAAATTTGGATATGACAACGCGCTTTACTCTCAATCATTATTAGTTTTAGTATAGATAAAATAGCATCTTCCTAATAATAGTATATTACTTTATAAGGCGAAGAAGCATGACTTTTCTTGACGCGCCCGAGATTACGCGCCGTACGAAGTGAGGCGCGTGATAGAGGGCGACATGTGGGCGGGCATTATCTTGTTGGAAAGTTGGATTTGCTAGGGTGTCAAGATAGGATAAAAGATGTGGTTCCAAAACCACTGCGCGTTCATGTTACCTCTGATGAAGATTAAAGGTGATCTCGAACCATAAGCTATAGCACCTTAGTTTGATGAACATGCCTTTCAACAAAAATCCGTAGATTTCTCCTTTCACCACGTCGTCTTCTAACCCTCTCTCGACCATCGTGCATGCCTAAACAAAATCGAGACTCGTCACTAAAGACAATACTGTTCCATTTCTGATCCCAGAGTGACCGTTCTCTGCACCACTCAAGGCGATTACGACGGTGTTTTGGAGTTAAGAGAGGACCCAGTGTGGTCGGTATGAAAACAGACCAAAACGTCTTATTCGTCGGTCTTCCATGTTCTGCAAACCATTCATTTGCAATGGACCTGGTAGTGGAGAAACGGTCCCCTAAGGCCAATAATCTTAGGCGGCGATCTTCACGGTCTGTTGTTCTACGGGAGCGTCCAGACCCCCTGGCTCTTTGCGTACGGCCTTCTCAAAGCCATGCCTGACAATACCTAACCATGGTATCTACACTTCTTTGCACTCTAACTGCAATTTCCCGGAAAGAAAATTTAGCTTCCCGAAATCCCACTATACGACCCCTATCAAACTCCCTAAGTTGACGAAATCGTACAGGTCTCCGTACCCTAGGCATCGTAACCAATCGTAAAGAACCAAAATCCGCAAAATTTGGATCTTTACTACGGCTACAATATTCATTTTTGGATTGTTAGTGGATTTCAAAAAAAGCAGTATAAAAACCGGAATCTTCAACTGATAAGGCTGAAAATTTTATCAATTGTTTATTTCAGTAAAATAAATAAATTCGCCAAATTTTAATAAAATAAAATCATTTAAACTGGGTGTTCGAATTTTTATGTCACAGTATAGTTTGTGTTGATTTTTCTTTACATTTTTAGCTTAAGTTCCTAAAACAGTATCAAATTATAACACTGTTTTTGTCTGCTTTATTAGATACTGGTACCTTTCCAATAGCACTAAAATATTTTCATTGATCATTTTAAAAACACCATTTTAAAACTTAAAGAAGGTTAAATTGTATAACAAGATTTCTAACGCTTGGTTAAGTCAATATTCAGTGAAATGGCCCTTTAATAACTTCCCTACCTTTTTAAAAAGAGTCTACACAACTAAAGATTTGTATAAGTACCATAAAGTCGTCTGTCAAACATTCTTTTATGTCTGGAGGATTGACGGATACAGTTTAGTCTCACATTACAACAGTAACAGTAACAGTGTGGTGTTATTCATAATATATTGTTTCAAGTGGTTCTAAAATAAAAATGGTGGTGTGTTTCGGTGTTTTTTGTCAACATTACGATATCCAAGAACAGCAATGTACAATACGTAAGTTTTAAACACTTGAAACTTGAGATAATAATTAAAGAATATTCCTTCACTTTAAAAATTATAATATTGTCATTTTGAAGCAATATAGAATGTCTTTTTAAAAAAAATATTGAAGTAACTCTTACTAAGAACAATAAACAACTGAACAGTTAAACTAAACTTCCACCATTTATTAGAAAAATTCGCTTTAAAATTCAATTACAGCTGTTTCGCTATAACTAGCATCGTCAGATTGACATATTGAAATTACAGTTTGTTTGTTTGTAACTAGGTACTTGATGTTGATAAGGAGATAAGGCTAGACCAAGTAAGGAAGTTATAAGACATAACAATATTAAAGCCTAGATGTTATTAGCCCTAAGGGATTATCCTGGATGTATTTCCCTCTAAGATCAGTATAACTGTGCAATGATATAGAAAAACCAGGAAAAAACTATATCATGCTGATCTTTACAATAAGTTAATATATTTATGTTACAATAATGTCTTATCTATGTATAAAATGAAGACTCAATCAAAGTAAACAGTTTAATAGTGGAGAACTTCCAAGATTTATTTGTTCATTAACTACTTTAAACTGTTGATCTGCTAGATGTCTTTTAATTTCAAGTTCTTCTAGAAAATCTAATAAATGGTGGAAGTTTAGTTTAACTGTTCAGTTGTTTATTGTTCTTAGTAAGATGAACTTCCAAAAAGTAGAGGTTAACACAATCAATTGAATTAACTCTTACTCTGTGTAATTTACAAAATAATACTCAATTAGTATCCTTTGATGTAACTAATATGCTCTCTAAAATACCTCCTAAAGAATGTATAGTTGCTGTTAAAAAGCTATTAGATGAAAGAAATATCCATCCAGGTATAATATCAGATATAATAATTGATTTATTGAATGTATTGATTAGTCAAAATTTTTAAACTTTTGATAACAAAATATATATTCAAAATGAGGGTCTTCCAATGGGAAGTTCTATTTCTTCAATTTTAGCAAATATTTTTATGGATAATTTAGAAAACAAAATCTTTAAATCTAGTTACAAAAACAATATTATATTTTGGTATAGATATGTTGATGATGTGTTAGCAGGTTTTGTAGGTAGTGAACAACAGTTGGATATATTTTTTAATAATATTAATACCTTGAATCCTAAAATTAATTTTACCTTAAGAGTTGAAGAAAATAATTTAATTAATTTTCTAGATTTGAGAAATGAAAAAGTTAATAATTCATTAAATTATCCAATATACAGAAAACCAACACAAACAGATGTAACCATACCATATTTCAATTAATCCTATATCACATAAATTAGCAGCTTATAATTCTATGATACATAGGGCATCTTCAATTCCAATGGACAAAACTAACTTTGATAAAGAAATTAATATCATAAAACAAATAGCTACATCTAATAGCTATCCCATGCATTTGATAAATAAATGAGAGAGAGAGAAATATGCTTTATTGTCAACCAAAATTTAACAAATTTTATGGACAAAGCTAAATAAAAATAACCTAATATCTAAATATCAATTAACAATAATTGATCGGTCACAATAAAAATAATTTAAATAAATAAATAAATACACACAAACAAAAATCAAAAAGAATGATATGCATGATTTAAATGTAAACATACAAACATAAACATATCACTCCTTTTAACTCACTCTTAATTACTACTTACTAGCTAAAAAATAATTATGAAATACTTCATACTACATATTACATGTCATTCAGAAGTCTAAGATATATCACAGAATTCCGCTACTCTATAGTATGGTCTCTCCTGAAGGTATGCTTTAATCAATTTGCGGAATTTAATATAAGGACTGGTGTCTTTTATGTGTGTTGGTAGACAGTTATACATTTTTCTAGCATTATAAATAATAGAATGTTTTGTAAGACTAGAGGTGGGCATAGTCAAATGACCATCTAAATCTGAGTTTCGTGTGGGGTATCTATGGAGTGGTCCCTGCTTTGAGATAAGGTTAGATTTACGAACCAAGCAAAGAGATTCTAAGATGAATAGTGCCGGAAGGGTCATAATTTTGGATTTTTTAAAATAGGGTTCACAATGCGCTCTGTGACGTAAGCCAAAAACATAACGTATTGCCCTTTTCTGTAGTTTAAAAAGATGTCAAAAAGATGTACACAACAAAACCCCCAGAAAGCCAATCCATATCTTAGATGGGACTCAAACAGAGAATGTTAACGCAATAGAAGAAGTTAGCTCTTTAGAAACGGTTTTTATGGCAAAACACGCAGAAGATAATTTTTTTGTTAACATGTCAATATGAGTGGACCACTTAAGGGTGTCATCAATATAAATTCCCAAAAACTTAATTGAATTTTTTAATGGTATTAAGGTGTTATTTAGTGCAATGGGTTGTAAGTTAAATTTGTAAGCTAGATCAAGATTTAATAATAAGAAGATCTCTGGATATTGTAGAATGTAATGTTTTCATATCTGAATTGCTCCAGGTTACACTCGTATCATCTGCAAATAGAGTAATTTTGCCATCAATCTTTATGTCAGTGATATCATTAATAAATAACGCGAAAAGAATTGGACCCAAAACCGAGCCTTGAGGTACACCACTATCAATCAGCAGGCTTTCAGAATGTTTACCATTTGTGCGCACCAGTTGTCTCCTATTTGTGAGGTAGGAACTAAACCACTCCAAAGAAAGACCACGGATGCCATAAAATTCGAGCTTGTTTATCAAAATCTTGTGGTTAACACAGTCAAACGCTTTAGCAAAATCACAAAAAATTGAAGTAGTGAACAGTTAAGTGAAGTATATACATCTTCAAGAACAGAAAACATTGCATCACTAGTACAGATGCCCGGAAGGAACCCAAATTGATGTTTCGTCAGAATATTATTTTTATGAATAAAAGTCATTAAACGGTTTTTTATTAGCCTTTCAATTATTTTCGATAAGGTTGGTAACAAAGAAATTGGTCTGTAATTAGAAGTTACGTTTTTATCGCCGCCTTTATGAAGTGGAACAATTACAGCCGTTTTCAGACAGTCAGGGAAAATACCCTGAAGAAACCTGAGAAAGTGTCACTACAACTAATATTTCCTAAACAAACAAAAGAACAGACAATCTGTTTTTAAATTTTATTATGTAAATATTTTCAATTCAGTTCTGTACTCATGGAACAAATATGGGACCTATGGTTGAAAGACAAGCAGTATCTACATTGAGCCATCGGCAATTTCTAATGTATCATTGGTAAAAGTCACCAAAACATTAGTTCCTGACTTATTACTTGCTCAATTTTTTCGTGCACATTCTGTTGACTCCTCTTCTGATGACTTCATTCTCCAAGAGAATTAATAGTGCCAAGTCTAAATCATCCATCATTGTCAATTATCTTCTTTTAGTTTCAATCGGTGTTCACTGTCTGAACAATTCTCTTTTTGCACCAGGTTAGCCCCGGTCTACCCTACATTGTTATAATACAATATCGTTGCTTCCGTTGTGCGCGGTTCTAAATGAAAACCGATTTCAGCAACTTGATAAACCCTAAAATCATTAATACCACACTATTAATATTACGATAGTTTACTGACAGCTAACTAACTCTCCTATATAGTCTGACTTTTATAATACCTAGAATCTTCGCAAAAATTAATTATTAAGCATTTCACTAAAATATTCTATCCAATATGATGTTCGATAACACTCCAGGCCTTACCTACCCTAAGCGGCTTTAAAACATGAACATGTCAACTGCTGCCGTTTAATTTCTAAATACAATACATAATTTATCTTAAATTAGTAAGATATGAATTTCACACTTTCAAAATATTCTAAATAAATTTGAACCAATTTCACTTCATTTATTGTTAAATTGACGTTTCTTTCATTAATTTTAAAATTGTGAGATTGTTATACTGAATTGGATTTTCTCATATTTATTAATTTAACATCACCTTTTAGTCGATTAAATGAACAGTTCGTGTTTCAATAATTTTCGTTTTATTGATTTAGAAAAAAAAATATGGTTAACACGGTAATTTGCTACTGCTACATACAAAACTGACCCACTTTTATCATCCACCTACCTACATTAACTATCGATTTGATTAAATGCCGCATGTTTTGTGAGAGACCTGAAACAATCTTTTAGCAAGAAATAAATGATCATAATTGGTCCAGAATAAAAATATTTTGTTGAACCTAGAATGGTGGTATAGAGGGTTGGGATAAAGTATGGAACCAAGTAAATATCTTTTAAACGAAAAGAACGATATTTATGAAAATTTGCAGGTAAGTGCAATGGAACAAAACGCATCTGATGTACATTTTTTTGATAATAATATACTTCCGGTTTGACCGGAAATGCCATCAACTTCTTTAATTTAAATGGGACACCCTATATATTTTTACAGATTTTGAAAGAGCTTGTTATTTTGAATTCATACATGCTGAGTTTAGTGTAAAAAAATTTGTAAAAACGAGGAATAAAGCACTTTAACCAACCTCCTTTGAGTTTTTTGCATTAGAGCAAAAAACTATTTAGATAAACTAATTGATGTTATTTGTATGCATAGTAATAAATAAACAAGTACTGTTTAGTACGTCTTTTGTTCTTCAAGTGTCAAATTCTTATTGACGGAAATAAATTGCACAATTTAGAATGGTTCAATTAAGTGAAAAAGAGCGTATTGAAATTTTAATGATGATCGGTTATGGTAATCGTGTTAGAACTCATGAAGAAGTGTGTCATATTTTTAATAATTTGCATCCGGAGAGAAATCCTATATCACGCTCAACAGTAACTAAAACATTACAACGTTTTAATACTACTGGGATGGTAAAAAATTTGCTAAAACCTGGAAGACCGCGGACTGCAACGAACGAAACTGTTAAACAAAATATTGAAATCGATTAAGAAGAATCACCTCAAAATTCCACCACAAATTTGGCACTAAACCATGGTATCAGTCGACGTTCTGTAGGAAAGATATTAAAACGTGAAAAGTATTATCCGTATATAGTACAGTTGGTTCAAGAATTGTCATACGATGATTTTGACCGACGGCTGGAATTTTGCGAACGGCTAATGGACATCTGTAATGTCGAGGAAAATTTTGCTTCTAGCATAGTTTTTTCCGATGAGGCAACTTTTTGTTTAAATGGAACAATTAATCGCCATAACTCAAGATATTGGTCAAATGAGAATCCTCACTGGATTCATGAAGCATATACCCAGCATCCACAGAAGTTAAATGTTTGGCTGGGAATTGTCGAAAATAAGCTTATAGGCCCATTTTTTATCGACGGAAACTTGAATGGTGACAAGTATTTGGATCTACTAAATAACGAAATTATTCCTGCACTTCAACAGAATGGGCAATTACCACAAAATATTTGGTTTCAACAAGATGGAGCACCTCCCCACTATGATAGACGGGTTAGGGATTTTCTGGATGCGAATTTTCCAAATCGATGGATTGGACGTAGAGGATTCATAGAGTGGCCTGCTCGTTTTCCGGATCTTAGCCCGTTAGATTTTTTTCTTTGGGGTTATCTAAAATCACGTGTTTATGTTAGACGACCAATAAACTTACAGGAATTGAGACAAAGAATTATTGATGAATGTGAACTAATACATGGAGAAGTCTTGGAAAGAGTGACTCAAGAATTTGTTAATAAGATGGCAGATTGTCAGCAACTAAACGGCGAGCATTTTGAACATTTGAAGTAATTTTGTTTCTCATTATTCTAAAATAATGAAATGTACATCTATTGTACTACTAACAGTGAGTTATTCCTCGTTTTTACAAATTTGTTTACATTAAACTCAGTATGTATGAATTCAAAATAACAAGCTCTTTCAAAATCTGTAAAAATATATAGGGTGTCCCATTTAAATTAAAGAAGTTGATGGCATTTCCGGTTAAACCGGAAGTATATTATTATCAAAAAAATGTACATCAGATGCGTTTTGTTCCATTGCACTTACCTGCAAATTTTCATAAATATCGTTCTTTTCGTTTAAAAGATATTTACTTGGTTCCATACTTTATCCCAACCCCGTATATAAACGACAGGAAATGTTAATAATAATATAGTGTAATATTTAAATATTTGACAATAGTAGAATGATTATAATATCAACAGAAGTTGTTTAATATAACTAAATCAAATAATTTTTATTATATTGTATTATTTTATTATATATTTTGTGTATTTGTAAGAGAATTTTAAGTTAGAAATTATTTTATTATGTAATGTATTAATATTATATCTTGTACATAAATATGTTATTTAAAACTTACTAGAAACTTCGCGAACATTGATTATATAATGTGTAAAAAAAAGACAGATAATGTGTAAAAAGAGACAGATATATTTTACTATATTTTTATTCTGGAATGATCGATGATAGACGAAGTAAGAATGTCTAGTCATATATATGAAAGAAAGAGATACACATATTTTTCCAGAAATGACTAAACCATAGAACAATAAGGAAGTTTCTAGAAAGTTTGAAACCTATAAAAGACTTGAACAGAGGTCGTAAGAGTAGTTTATTATTGGAAGCCAAACATAGATGATCAGAGTGTGAACAGTCAATTTGAACAAACAGTTTTTAAAGTAGTTATTATAACAAAGTGTTAAATAGTGACGTTAAGAATAAAGTAAAACAATCAAAAAGTAAAATAAAGTGCTAAAAAAGTGACATTAAGATCGAATAAAAAAAAAGTGAAATTAAAACATTTTCGGTCGATAAAAAAAAAGAATATAAGAGTACTTACTATTATTAATGCCACTAAAGGAACTATAATCCAACAACATTAAACACTATATCAATTTGGAGGAACAAACAAAGAACAATAATATCACACAAGAAACCAATCGTCTAACAACACATTTTACCGAAGTCGGAAATTCCACGCGACACTTCGTTCGTTTCCGTTTTTCATAGAGCGACTACAGACTTTTTCCACCAATTAGGAAGCAGGACTCTACATTAAGGTCAGATCAAATTGTAAACTTTTGATAATTTTTGTAGTAGTTATTAAGTTTTATAATTTAAAAAAAAAGGAATTTGCTTGATATTCAATAATTAGTGTATTTCGATAATTTTACTTGCTATTTCATAAATAACATTGGTTAATTTAACTTAATTCAACATCAAGTAAGTTCTTTTATAGTTACTAAAAGGCCTTTCTTTTTCTTAATTTTCCTAATTAGTTTCATTATTACTGTTTTAATTTAATCATTTTATAATAAATTTATAATTATAATTTAATCAAATTTTTCATTCACATACACCTAATAATCCAACTGGAAACTTGCATAACCAAACACCCCTGAGAAAAAGTAGATCTTGTTGCTACTTAGAAAATTTAAATAAGAATTAATCATTCAAATATATCAATCAAACAATATTAGAAATCATAATATTCATTACAATAGACATGCATTTTGATGCAGTTGAGCTGTGTGCTGTTTGGAAAGCATTACAAGAATGTCGCATTGGCTATCGATCTACAAGGTTAATCTGCATCTATAAAAAAGCAACCATGGTGCTAAATCTATATACAATAACGAAACTCCCATTTGGCAAAGGAGTAAGGTAAGGAGACAGTATATCTCCAAAACTATTCACTGCGGTCTTTGAATGCGCATTCAGGAAGCTCAACTGGAAGACAAAAGGCATATGAATAAATGGTAAGAGACTAACGAACCTGCGTTTTGCGGACGACATGTCTTTGGCGGCCAATGGACTGGGTGACTTAAGGGCGATGTTGCAGGAGCACCAATCAAAATAAAATTCATGGCGAATCTGGTCCCTAGCGGAAACATTGTAACGGGGACTGGTAGAGGTAGAACTGGTAGACAAATATATACCTTGACCACGAAGTGGAGATAACCAAAGGTGCAAACTGGAAATAATGTTAAACCTGGCATGGACAGCTTTTGGAAAACTGTATTTAAATACTAACTACCAATATGTCTGAAAAGAAAAGTCTTCGACCAACGCATATTGCTGGTCATGACATACGTGGCCGAGACTCTAACCTTGATCATAGCATCCTCCAACAGACTTGGAACAGTACTGCGCAAAATGGAGAGATTAATCCTAGGCGTATTGGTGAGATATCGTATCACAAATCCCAAGGTTGACACTGACGTGTCGCCAGACACAAATGGAACTGAGCTGGACACGTGGCACGGACTGAAGGTAGATGAGGTGGAGTGGAGACCTTGAGCTGTCAAATGAAGTAGAGGGAGATTCGCTGGACAGACTATATTAAAAGGATTATGATAAACTGGATACAGACGCTCACGACAGAAAAAAATGGACAGAAGAAGGGGCGACCTATGTTCAACAGTTGACGCAGAGATACTAGTTGATAATGATACAAGTGAAATATATTTGACCATGGGATTGAAAATCGGCTGTGGATAATAATTTTTCTATATGTTTATTTCAAGTCAGTTAGTTTTTTATCCAATATAATTCCTAGTTATTTTACATTCTCATATTCGTATGCTTAATGTTTAAATTTAATCAAAATTTTATGTACCAACGTTAGTTAAATGAGTCTGATCAATTTCTAACTTAATCATCTGTGCTATAGGTAACGCTGCATTTTGTTAAAAATTTTTGAAATTAATAATTTTGATTGTTGATTACTTTCAAAATATAAAAGATACAAAACCTAAAAAAGAAAACATTTTAACGAAAATCAAAAAAATATCTACCTATGGTACAAATTTAAGACCTAGTTGAATATTTTTTATTAATTTTTTCTTAATTGCCGGTTTGCTGAGGTTATGCTACAAATGTTGCACATATTAAAAAGATACCTATAACAGTAGATACTTGAAAGAAGGGTTTTTATGCATAGAAATTGAAAAATGAAAAGATTAAAAAGTAATTCCCAAAATTTGATCTCTTTTTGAATAAAAAGTATAAATTTATTATACTGTTTTCCAGGTACTTCATCAATCTGCTGCTTTTTCCCAAATCATCAACAATTCCCTTGAATAATGTTGCAAAATTGTGCAAAACTCCACATGCACTAATAACTGTGAATGTCTTCCATTTTTATAAAACGTACTGTCAAAGATGAAAAAGAGAGGCATCTTCTAAGCTCACACATATTTCTATGGTGTTTCTGATCACCTGATCACCTAATGAGCTCTATTTTGTTGCTCCTCTGCTCTAGACCAAGGAGAAAGTTGTTGGCACCATATCTGTTTGTCTACAACTCCCAAAGCAAATGGCAATCATAAAATATTGTACTGTCATGAACAGAGTCTGACCAGTGCAAAACGAAAATTCTCAATTGAAGATGAAAATTGCAGTCTGCCTTTATATTTTAATTCAAAAATAAGTTTTTTTGTTCCGGAAAACTTTAGCTCGATCACTTTCTAAAATGGAAAATAAAAGTGATATTTAGCTAACAAGTAAGAAGGTCATTTAACTAAGTAAAGGGTAGACTTCAATATTTAAAAGAAACAACACCAAAATATTTGTTCGTTTAGTTGGTGGACTTTAATTAAAATGCCCAAAAATGAGGAAGAAAAACCTTTTCATTCATTTAATACTTGAAAACTATTTTTCCATTATTTTTCCGTTAGAAACTAATACAAACCCCCATCAATAAGAATGAAAAAAATCGCTTCTGACTCTTTTTTTCTCAGGGATGTTAACCCTTAAAAGCCATTTGGCTGCTCCATACTTTATATTTAAATACATCAATACATTGCAGAAGTTCCAGAAATATGTAATATAAGGAATTTTATTATTTCAAAGCACCATTTATTTGTAAATTAAATTTTTTTCAAAATAACATATGTGTTGAATTTTGAAAAATAGTTTTCACAAACAATCTTCACAGTTCTCCAGCTTTTCTTACCTGGTAAACAATATTCTATTGTTCTTATTCGTCCTATTATTAGAGCCTGACCACGTTACAAAGTTCTCAGATTAGTACCGAAACAAATAAATGTAGGTAAATCACAAATAAACTTTAAGGTCATAATAATAAGATCTAATGAGCTCCAAGAAATCTCAGATAGATAGTCAGCAACCTTTTTCTTCTTTAATTTGTTACGGGAACGTTCCTTTACTAGGTCAACCACCGCTGATGAGACTGCGAGGTCCCAAAATCATTTGGAAGGCAGTTTTCTTAGCTAAAAAATCTGCTATGCGGTTGCCTTTTGAAATTCCATTACCCTTAGTCCAGCCTAGAATAACGACGTTGCTGTTGCAGGGCCTTGATAATAAATTGATAAGGGCATGGTTAAATTAAAATATTAGCAAATAGTTGTATTAATAGATGAAAAATTATTTATAATAGTATAGGTTAACCAATTTTAAACAAAAATTGGAGGTTGAAAGCAAATTAAGAAATTATATTAAAAGACAGTAAGAAGAGAGATAAATATTGTTAGAGTTAGAGTTCGATTTCCTAAATTTTCGGTGAGATTCAAGATTTTTAGAGTGGCAAATCAAACCTTCCTTAGTATGAAGAATCAACCTCAAAGAGAAAAGAATAATCATATAAATTATGATCAACGTAATTCTCCATGTGGAGAAAAAAGATAATTAAGAGCACTTCACTATGCACGAACTGGCAAAGCATAAATATAGAGATACGGAGTACATGTATGGAAAAAATGAATCGAAAAAAAAGTTACCAACAGAATAAATTGTCCCCAACTCTAATGAAAATATTAAATAAGCAATATATCATTGACCATAATTTCCTTGTTCCTCATGTTGTTTGATCAACAACTTGTCTTCATCTGCCTTAGCTATTGTCTATACCATAATCCTAAATTTGCTTCTTTTTTTTCTTAATTTATTTGATAACCCAAAGGTTTTCCTTCCCATGATTTTTTCGAGCTGTTTTATTTAGTTATATTTCTTAGCTATCTGTCCAATCTAAGTTTGTTCTTTTTTTTATTTTAACTTTTTTAACGGTCCTCTATAAAAACATAAACTTTAACATAATGATTTATTCTAGCCTTGAGTCATGTAAGAATTCATTATATATGAATTTTTTGCGAACAAAAAGAGAGCATACAAATATATAAAGTATTTTATTTTTGGATCATAAGGATTCTCCAGGGGATTTAAACTTCGAAACATTATTTTCAGAATAAAACATCACTATTAGACGCTAGAGTCTATATGGGCTAAAGAAAAGAAAAAAGAAAAAAATTCTCCTAGGGAATTCTAAATGATTTCGAAGGAAACTGAATTAGTCGATAGTGTTATGAATACGATGGATTGCCACAAAGTAAGAGTTGTTAATAAATTTCATTAAATAATGCGCAACCTACCTGCTCTGGAATTTTTCGTGATGCTCCGCAACTCCAGCGTTTTAAACGATCTACTAAGAGACTTGAATTGATCAAAACTACTTTAATAATCTGATCGTGGAGGTGAAATATCGGAAAACATTTTTTTCCAGGACATGCTTGACACTCCCCTGTGACTTAATTGATAGTCCAGTCGAATTAGCTCAAAAAGTGAAACATTGACGTGATCCATTAAATTGTCTATAAAATAAAATACTCCAATATTGAAAATTTCTAGTTGCCACAGCCACAGTGATAGAATGAATAAATATACGTAGGTATAAAACAGCTCCTTTCTCGCACATCGTATTGTATTTAATAATAAACAAACAAACTTTTTCAGAAAAAATTAAGAATCAATTGTGACAAAGTCGATTTTGATTTATTTTTTTATTAGTTATCGCACTTGGATATTAAGCTATGCAATTTTTTGCAGTTTCCTAACCCAAAAAACATTTTACAGTTGCTAGAATATTTTACATTAGTTTTAAGGTATGTACATACATCAATTTGAAATAATTTAATAACCAATGTTTTACTTTTCTACAACAAAACGGAGATTTAAAAAAGAAACCTTTTTGAAACGAGTTTGCGACAATCAAAATTTAGAAATTAGTGTAGCCTTTTACTTATTGAGAGATAATTTAGTCTGTAGTTTTTGTTATTAAAATACGAGGTCTGGTTATTAAATAACGAGACTGCTTATAAAAATTATTCTATAAACTAATGCTTCCCTTCAATATACTCCCCTTCCCTCGCCACACACCGTTCCATTCGTTTTTTCCATTGGTCAAAGCAATACTGGAAGTCTTCTTCTGTAAGAGCATTTAGGAGCTTCGCGACTTTCGCTTCACCTCTTCCATCGGCTCGAACCGGGTTCTTTTTAAAGCAGATTTGATCTTCGGAAACAGGAAAAAATCACAGGGTGCTAAATCAAGCGAGTATGGCGCGTGTTCGAACACGGGAATGCCTCTAGTGGCTAAATAACGCTTCACAGACAGCGTGTTATGGACAGGAGCGTTGTCCTGGTACAAGATCCACGATTTGTTTTTCCACTCCGGCCGTTTTTTACGATCTCGCTCTCGCAGCGTTGCAAAATCTTTCAAATAGTAAGTTTGGTTTACAGTTTGACCCTCTGGAAACCATTCAGTTGATGTCGAAAAAAACGATTAGCATGGCTTTAAATTTTGATTTTGACATTCTTGCTTTTTTCATTCTCGACAATGCCGGAGTTTTCCAGTACATGGATTGCCGCTTAGTTTCAACATCGTATTGGAATATCCAGGTTTCATCGCAAGTGATGATGTTTTCTATCAATTCAGACTCTTCATCTAACCTCTGAAGAAAATCTGAGCAGATCTCTTGACGAACGAGCTTTTGGTCAGGGGTCAAATGTTTTGGGACCAACTTCGCACAGACTTTCTTCATGTTCAATTCGTCATGTAAAATTTTTCTGACGGTTTCTTTATCGGCAATCATCCGAATGCTCATACGACGATCTCCGCGCAGAATTTTATTTATTTTGGTCACTGTGTCCAGAGTTGAAACAGAGACAGGTCGACCTGGACAACTTATAGCACTCAGTCGGAGTTTTTTTTAATTTAACGAGAAATTTGACATTGATCCGTTGCTCGTGTTTTTCGTCACACATTGTTATCGGCACGAGAAAAAACACGTTAGATTCTAACCTCTACATAAAAAATACTACTACAGCGACAAAAACGTGTTTCTTACTGGAAGACACATCCACCTCTAACGCTGCATTTGGTTCTCACCCTACCCCTCTAGGACGCCTTCTGCGTGCGCAGTCTCGTTATTTAATAGCCAGACCTATAATAATTTTGTTTGAAAGACCAGGATACATCTGACCTAATTAAAAATTGCATAGATTACAGGCAGTACAAAATTGAAAAAGTGAATCTAATAGAATATCTGGGAGTCACAATAACTACAGAATAAAGAAAGATAAATAGATAAAAGAAGAGCTGCTTCGAGCTGCATCCATACCATTGTCTCAGATTCTTCAGCCATGAAATTCGTCTTCTTCCTATGCTTCTTCTGCCTTCTATTTTCCCTTGCATGATAAGTCGTAAGATAGGTACTGTACTTCTCTCCACCCATTATGTATCCTAAATATTTTTAACTCGTTAACTGTTTGTTCTACTTCTTTTTCTATGCAAATTCTTCTTAGTACTTCGATATTAGTGATTCCATCAACCCAGGAAATTTTTAAAATTCTT
This sequence comes from Ophraella communa, assembly GCA_035357415.1. Classification (NCBI taxonomy): domain Eukaryota; kingdom Metazoa; phylum Arthropoda; class Insecta; order Coleoptera; family Chrysomelidae; genus Ophraella; species Ophraella communa. The sequence goes on from CM068982.1 coordinate 24,315,654, forward strand.
CTGTAAGTTCACATTTCGAAAGAGTTAAGTCGCCTCATTGCTTCTGCAGTTAGTGCCCATGGTTCAACCTCTTATTAATAATAATAACGTACACTGTGTACGTAGCATTTTGTTAGTCGCAGTTTAAGGGCTAACCACAGATATTTATTATATAGTACTTTTTTCATTCATAGAAAGTTGGTACGAGCCCTTTCGATTCTGATTTATATTTCTGCGGTATAATCATTATGTTCTGTAGTTACCACTAATCTTCAGTATCCCACCCATAACTATAAATAAATCCATAAATCCTCCAGACTGTCGACTATTATGACGATGTCGTCGGCGTATCTGATGTTATTCGGTGGAAGTGCAGGACTGGCAAAAAGAAGCTGAAGATAGAAAGAAATGGAAAAGAAGAGTGAAAGATCTCGAAACCTTCAGCCACTAGGCCTGTAGGGCAAAATTAATATATACATGGTAGCTTTAGCAAAAAATGTATAAGGAGAATAATTAGGAATTGTACCCCCATTAGAACCGAAGGGTCGTGCATGGGTATTTTTTCCTCATGGAATCAGTGACTATTTGCAAATACTATGACCATACTATACAGTGGACGGCTAATTTATGGAATATTATCATTATTTCGAGAACCGTCGAGTTTTGAGGGTAATCCCGAAATGGGTCGATTTTGTTATAAAATACCCATCTTATAACGTACATGGAGTAAGGATGACGTCACCGGTGTGGGTGTAGTGACGTAATCGTTAATTTTTTTAAATAGAAATCTGTATAATGCGCCACCTTATTTGAAGGAGAATTTAATTCTCTATTTAACGACATTACATTTGTAACTATAATGTTTTTTAAGGGTACAAAAACATTTTTTTTTTATAATTCAACCAAATTACAACTAATGATTTAATTCATAACGTCCTTTAAAATAACCAAATTATGCATAATAATTATTTTAAATTAAATGTTCCAAATGCCATCCATCGGTTCCTGCCATGACTTTCTGAAATAAATACTTAAAAAAACAAAAATAAGTAAAAATAATAATGGACACAAAAAGTTATCTCATAAACACTGAAACTTTTTGTCAAATGTTAAATCAAGCAAGTGATATTGGCATAGTTACTGTAATATTTATTGTCGTAAATATTTTTTGATTTTGTGAATTGTCATCAGTTGTCAATTGTAATTTTTACTTTTGAATACTAAATTATGGCTCACCTAAATGAAACACAACGCATAAAAATATTAATTCTTAGCGGATGTGGAGATAAAAAAAGAACACAGAACGAGGTATGCAATTTATTCAACGCAAAATATCCAGACAGACTCATGAGCCAATCAACAGTAAGTAAAATAGTCCGAAAATTTGGAGAAACTGGGCACGTTAAACACATTCCAAACGCTGGGCATCCTAAAATTGAAGACAATGTGAAACTTGATGTTTTATTAAATGTCCATGACAATCCTCACAGTAGTTCAACACAAATGGGTGAATATGCTGGAGTTTCCCAACGATCGGTATTACGTATTTAAAAAAAAAAAAATACCATCCCTACAAAATTCAACTACACCAGGAATTAAACGACGACGATCCCGATCGCCGGCTTCAATTTTCTGAAATTATGCAGGATTTATGTATCGGCAATCCACGTTCACTGAACGAAAAAGTAGCCACTATTTAATTAAAATGTGTATTGAATCAATGTTTCTAGTGATTAAAACTCAGCCGATACGCAAAGTGATTAAAGCAATCATTCCAATGTAATTGACTGAACTCTAGGTATTGGTGCAATCACACAAAATTATTAATTTAATAACATAAGTTGATTGATGTTATCAAATACTAGTATTGATTTGTGGACGACTAAAGTTTAATTTAATTACTGAGGAGATCAACACAATATGAAAAAACATCAATAATCAACTAAAATTGATCACTGTTGTAGATCAATCCAATTATTTTGTTGATTAAATTGATCAAAGCAAGATTATCAAACTAATCACTGAATACTACTAAAATTAATCATTGTTGTAGATCAATACAATTATTTTGTTGATTAAATTAATCACAGCAAGATTATCAAACTAATCACTGAATACGACTAAAATTAATCATTGTTGTAGATCAATACAATTATTTTGTTGATTAAATTAATCACAGCAAGATTATCAAATTATCCACTGCATACGACTAAATAATTGTCGTTGGAGTTAATGTTGATGGAATAATGGATAAATAAAATATTCTTTTTGTTACATTTTGTTTATTTTTTATTGTTTTTTAAGTATTCACAAAAAACATGAACTTTTGCATAATGATGGTTACTTTTAAATAAAAAAAATACTCTTCAATAAAACTCCATGGCATTATGGACTCTAAAGGAAATTGTAAATTAAACAAGTATATTATTTTGAAACAAATATCAACTGCCCTTAAGACATGAAAGAATTGGTATCTAATATCATCAAAGAACAATCCAATTGTTTCTACGTTAAAAATATTTTCTCCTATACAATAAACAAACGGCTGAACACTTTTCTTTTTTTCCTTTAAACATGCAACATAATTTTCCAGTTCCTGTATTGTTTGTGCCAAAAATAAAAATGATTCCTGAGAATCACTAGTGGTAAATATTGTTGTGGTGTTTTTTCCGAACTTGTCCTTTTTTACTATTTTGTTTGTAGGTACCATATATCCATGTATACACCATAACAAGGCGACGTCACAGCCAGTGGCGGCTCGTGACATCTGCTATAGGGTGTGCTGCATGAACCACGGCCAATATAAAATAATAGAAATAGAATAACATACGAAAACAAAAACAATAAAATTAGCTTTAATACTAATTAATAGTAACTAATAACGACAAATTTATTTACACCTAATTTAAATTGAAACTCCATTGTTTTAAACACGCTCGAACAAAACAAATTAAACAAAATTGTAACCTAAGAATTTCTAAACACGGCACAGATGCAACGGTCACGAATAACTGTCGTGAATTGCAGCTCATTTCCGAGGCCGTTAATCAGTGGCCCAGCCGATTGCCGAAGCACATCGGCTAATATCGCCGTTTGCCTAATAAATGCATTTTAGCGCTGCCAGTGTTTCGGTTGTTATCGACGCGGCTTCACTGGAGCAGCAAATACGTAAAAAAATTATACGGTTTCACTAGAGGAGTAAATACGTAAAAAAAATAATATTAATCATCGTTGTTGGTGAATTATTATTAACAGTTGATGTTTAATATGATAATATGGCAGATTTGAAATAAAACTATATTAATTATTCTTTAATAATTAAGATTTGCTATGGTTGTTTGGTAGTTCTGCAGCTCAGCAGCACATAAAGAAAAGCCGCCACTGGTCACAGCCATCTAAAATATAAAATATTTTATTAAATAAATTTCAGGTCAAATCCACAACTGAAGAAAAATAAGTATAATCTGAAAGAGTATATATGTTTTCCTCTCCAAAATACAAGAAAAATGATTTTCTGAGAAACGGTTAGAAATACTTACTTTCATTAGCTTCAGTCATGAGTTGATCCAACAATAATTTAATATTTTTATTCTTTACGTGTTGTTCCTCCCTGAGAAACGACAACATTGCTGGAAATTCCGCTCTCCATTCTGCAAGTAGATATCCCTTGCTTTTAAAAGCTGACTCAAAATCCATTTCAATCTGCAATAATAAATTATAAATATACTTAATGTTTTAAATTGCATTAATAACCTTTACCAAACGAAACCCAGAGGGTTGTCTATAAAAGGGCCATTCTTCCAATACAGCTGTTATTGTAGTGAACGTTTTTATTTGATGCAGCCTTAAATTGCTACATGCTTTCCATATAGTGTCAAATTCTTCTGAAGACAGATGACTGTATTTTAAAGTTTCAATGCAGCTTTGGGCATCTTCCTCTGGTACTAAAAAATTATTGATTATAAAATGAAATAATAATTATGCGTCATTTATTACCAATATCTTCCTGATATCGTAGCACAGCACTTTCGCCATTCATTTTTGCTATTTTTGGTTTTATTTGACTCACTGTACATTTTAAATGTGAATTTAATTTCTTAAAATTGAAAATTTTGAGTTATAACATTTGCTTACAATAATGATAATATTTCTCTGCCCTATTATAATTAATTTATTAGCTATTAAAAGACTTACCTCAAATTGCAGTAAAAATGATTATAATTATTATTATATTAGGCACTATAAAACAATACATATCAGATCACAATCCGTAAACAACTCTATATTAAGAAAGAAAGCTAAAATGCTGCTCGGTCTCCAAAATATGTATGGAATAACTGACGTTTTTCACGATGTTGCCAATTAATTGAATTGATTTTGCAAGTAAGGAGGATAAAAATAATTTATTATGCTTAAACGATCTTCTATTTAGCATAACCTCTTTATCTTTTTACTGGATTTTTTTCTTTTTTTGACAAAGCAATTAGGAAAACCAAACGTACAATAAGATGAACAAAAATTATAAATGTACCAATAGCCACCATAATACATTAACAGGGGTACATAGGTGTTTTTAAGTAAAGCTGACAATAACGCTTCTACACGAAGTAAAGTATTTTAAAGTCGAATCACCAGAGTGATTGTTTCAATGAAATAAGTTATTGAATTCTAGTAAATTTACGCGGGAAATTCTATCAGAGATATTGTTTCAATTACAAAAAGTATTGAATTTTATAGGTGTAGATATGTAGGTATTTTAATTAAAGTTGAAAACGAACTAAAGTACTTTAAAGTCTATCACCAGAATGATTGTTTTAATGAAATAAGTTATTGAATTTTAGTAAATTTACGCGGGAAATTCTATCACCAGAAAGATATTGTTTCAATTACAAAAAGTATTGAAATTTGATCTCCTCAGTAATCGTTTAGATTAGCATTGTGATTGAGATCAAGAAATAAGTTGTAACCAGGTTGCAAGTCTATTGCAATTAATTTTACAATTTAAAATAAATAAATGTATATTCCATATTGCTCTATCCACTTCAAAGTATTTATTTCCCAGGGAGGAAAAGGACGTCATAAGTGCCGTACCGTACATCAATGAAAGCACTTTGTTCCTTATACAAATAGCATTATTTCCATGCTGTTGATTAACTTAGAGATGTAAAATAATTATATCATCAGTAAGGTGAATAATCTGTAAATATCAACTATCAAAGTAATCAAAACAATGTCAGTACCTACAGTAATTGTCATAGTACTCATTTTGATTAAATAGATCAAATATGTAATTAAAATCGACCTCTCTGCTTTGATCACACCTGATAATTAATTTTAGATTAATTTGATGATTTTATTTGATAATTTTAAACATCTAAACAATACTAAAATGTAATTGAGTTTTTCTTTAAACATTGATTATTAAACAGATTATTACAATTACTAAAAGTATCACTTCAATTATAAAATAATCATATTGATTATTTGTATGGTTGATAACTGTATACTCATTTGATTGATTTCAATTATCAAAATATTAATATCAATACCAGTAAAATGTTTCATTTAATAATAATTTTGATCAAATACATTAAATAAGTAATTAAAATCGATCTCTTTTGCTCAATCACAGCTGATAATTGATATAAGGTCCAATAATTTTTTCAGTGTTTCATCAATCAAATCCTCTTTTCCGATGAAGCCACATTTTTTTTACATGGTACCGTGAATCGTCATAATTGCAGGTATTGGAGTCAAGAAATCCCACATTGGATGACTGAGGCACACACGCAATATCCTCAGAAAGTGAATGTATGGGCAGGGATCATCGATAACAGAATCATTGGCCCTTTTTTCTTTGAAGGAAATCTTACAGGAGAACGTTATTTAACTTTTTTGACAAATCAACTTATACCTGTCCTTGCTAACATGTATTCAAATGCCAATAATGCAAATTTACCTAGTGACAACATCTGGTTTCAACAAGATGGAGCCCCTCCGCATTACGCACGTGAAGTACGTCAATTTTTAAATAATTGCTTTCCCAGGAGATGGATCGGAAGACGAGGTTTTATAGAGTGGCCAGCAAGGTCGCCAGATCTAACACCTCTAGACTTTTTTCTGTGGGGTTACATAAAATCAAAAGTTTATGTCAATAGACCCCAAAATTTACAGAACTTAAAAGATAGAATTAGGCATGAAATGAGTCTCATTACTCCAGAAGTCATCCGCAATGTACTTGATGAATATGTCCGTAGATTCGCATATTGTCAAGAAACCGATGGAGGGCATTTCGAACATTTAATTTAAAATATTTATTATGCATAATTTGGTTACTTTAAGGTACGTTATGAATTAAATCATGGTTGAATTTAAATAAAAAAGAAATGTTTTTGTACCCTTAAAAAATATTTTAGTTACAAATGTAATGTCGTTAAATAGAGAATTAAATTCTCCTTCAAATGAGGTGTCGCATTATACCGATTTCTATTTAAAAAAATTAACGATTACGTCACTACACCCACACCGGTGACGTCATCCTTACTCCATGTACGTTATAACATGGGTATTTTATAACAAAAATCGACCTGTTTCGGGATTACCCTCAAAACTCGACGGTTCTCGAAATAATGATAATATTCCTTAAATTAGCCGTCCACTGTATACATTCCATGCTACCATAGTTAATACCAATATGCTTATATCTAAAAAATTTTTTTTGTACACTACAATAAAACTCTAATATACTATAATATAGAAATAAAAACAATTCTTAAAAATATAGGTATAGGCACACAAAATGGTTCAATGCATTAACAGAAGGATTTTTCAGAATATTTTTAGTGAATAGAGTTCCGAGAGAGAAAACTGGATAGCTTGAGTAAAAAACTATAACATCTCCAAAAAAATATATAAAAACGGTGTTTATGCCAATTGATTGGTGAAGAATTCTAGTTTTTCGAGAAAAAATTGTTGGCACTCACAAAAAGAGAACGATTATGTATTGGACCCTTGACATCTTGATCTTTGTTATGTTTAATTTAATATACTCTACTAAAAAAAGTTCTAAAAATACATAAAAATTTTTTATCTACTCCTATTAAATTATACATTAATTATTCAACTGCTTTTGAGGAATTAATAGTATCCATAAACAAAAAGCGTGAGTTATAATAACTCTCTAGTGAGTTATTGCACCATACTGTCACAGTAACTATATACTGCCACGGAATCAATGGCGGTTCGATCCCCTGTGCCTACCAAACCTTTTTTTTAATTTTATTCATTGTGTTTATTTTTTACATAAATGTCTACTCAATCCATAGAATTAATTAAATTTTAATTCTAAATCACAATTAAAGAACCGAATACCAAAGGTGGCTGTAGAATCTACATTCGATGAAACGGAATAGTCCATTATTGTAATTGAGGGGAGTAATGTCAGTTGATATTTTTAAAAAGATATTTTGACGTTTTCAAATCTGTTAAAAATTATAAAGGTGTTAAGAAAGATGAATTCAGAGAGTGAAGATGAATTATTATGTACACCTCCAGAATTGAGGCAAGTAGCCAATGCTACAGTATAAAATTTATTACCCGAAAAGTCACAAAACAAAGCGGTCAACAAAAATTTTCAAAATTGATGTATCAGTAAGAATGTAAACTCTTTTACAGAAAATGTTCTTTAGGTATATTTTAAAGAACTGAGCAATAAGTATAAAGCATCCCTGAGGACTTTCTTCTCTGTGCTGAGAAGCACACTCACTTTAAATAATAAAATAAATATAGAAAATTATTGGAAATTACTTGCGTTTCTTAAACGTCAATCAGAGAAGCATGTAGCCAAAAAGGCAAAAACATTTACACCAGAACTTAATAATTTCATGAAAAATATCTGGCGACAAAGGTACCTATCTAATAGATTTCACAATAATTCAAACTTTTTAATCATATATTTATTGTTAAAGTCGTAGATAAAGTATAGTATTCAACTTGCGGTAATGGTCATAACTCGCTTGATGAATTACAGCACTCGCCTGCGGCTCGTGCTGCAAACTTCATCTGCGTGAGTTATGACCTACATTACCGCTCGTTAAATAATATACTATTACTACAGCTTAGGTTAGCTTACCTTTGTAATCTAATAAATGCAATAATCAATTTGAAATTAAAACTGCTCCCTTCTATTGTTAATCATCAAAATGATTTTCAATTGCTAAATATTTTCCTTTGGGAGTTGTGTTTTTGTTTGCCTTTTCAGTAAAACCAGGGTCAATATTCGTTGGTTATAAATAGAATAAACGGTATACGTATAATTATGGGATATAATGAAGTAAATAAATAAAATGGTGTCTTTGATCTTTTAGTCTGGTAACCGTGTAACAATTTTGCTCCTATACTTAACGAATTAAAGTTTAAATATAGATATTAGAATAGGAAAGTACCACATGGCATTAATATATGGAATGTTTACTAAATGACTAATAAACCTCTACGAACTTTTATGTCACATTTAAATTATTAGACATAAATATTCTAAGCTTTTAGATGAAGGGAGTTAAATTAAATTATTATTTAATATTAATAATATTTAAAACAAAAATTAAATAAAGTTGCACCTAAAGTCAATTTCCACCAATCCATAGCCATTTAAATATAGAATAATAGAATTATTATTATAATTTAATAAAACTTAATTGTAGTTAAAATGATTCAAAGATGTTATTTAATATAAATGTATTGTTTTCAATTAAAAGTTTTAATTGATAAAGAATGTAAGTTTTATCTTAAATAATATGTTCATTTATTAAATTATTTTGAAAATGCAATGGACGATCGAAAATTTAAACATTTAATTCTTATATAAATATAATTATTAAACTTATCAGCCCAAGAAATAGAAAATCAAAAAATTTATAGAAATAGTTTAAGAAAAAATAACCAAAACCCTAGTAATGATCCAACACCTGACTCCACTAGACCGATATGGAAAGTAGTGTGCACCAGCTGCCAGATTACACAAAACCCACCCCGATGTTCGACCACAATTTCTCAGTGAATTTCCCATCTAGAAAACATTACACGACGAACCTAGTCATGCAAGCAAAGGAGGATACTCTTCTATACAGACTGCTCAATGGAGTCTTCTCAGTGTCCCCACCTCTTTATCTTTCCGCTTGCCGGGCCACTGCAGTGTTTTTCTAGCGGAATTGGTAGCTATAAATGAGACAGCCAATAGGATACTTCAAACTGAGCCAGAATCTATTGAAATCTGCCAAGCTGCCATCAAATTTCTAAACTCCTTCTTCCTGACCGCAAAGATGGTTATACAATGCCGCAGTACCTTAAATGAGCTGACCACTATAACAAGGGTTAATGTTGTCTGGGAGCCCGGGCGCTAGCCGGTGCTTGGCCTGCGACGAACTAAAGATATTTTCTCCCTATCCAGGAACTCTATTGGAAACGCCATTGCGGCCATTACTGGACACTAGCTTGGAGAATGCTTTGCCACACGTATGGGAATTCTACAACACAATGACTTCTGTAGAAGCTGTCCTGCCCTATCCGGAGAAATATTTTCTCATCTGAGATAGCCTATCCGATCTGCAGTCGGTTGGCGTAAAAAGCATCATGCTGTTCATCAACAGGAGTCACTGGTTACCCCATACGGCATCACAACGGGCCCTAACCACCGTGTTAACCTAACCTAACCTAAGAAAAATTGAAATAAAATATATAATTAAATTAAATTTGATGCTATTAAATTTTTACAGTGGATTTAGAGATGAATCTTTGCTACAAAAGAAAATTAACTTTTATTGTACTAACTCTTACTTTGTGGAAGTCTATTATATTAATAAGAATAAGACCATTAAACAAAGAACTTTTTAACAACACATCCAAGGTTAATTTAAAACATTAAATTGCTTAGTTCAATGACATCGATTCCGATAAATTAGCGTCCTCAGATAGACACATATAAAAGTTACATTTTATTTTTTGAGATAGCTACCTGATGTTGATTAAGTACTGTTAAGACAATATTAAAATCTAGATGTAATAATCACCCCAACGGAATTATCCTGTAAATGAGCTAGAATGTTTAGTTTCTAAATAAACAAAGGAAATTTTGTATAATTGTGTTTAATGTTCTTAAGTTAACTTTATTGATTCATAAAAAAAATTAAATATAGAAACATATTTCCACATGCTCCTCCAATGTTTAGAATCGTTTCTAAACCAGGCTTGACCGTTTTCTAAAAACAAAATAACTACTTCCTGGGCTTTATGCCCCACCGGCCATTGGATTACATTTCAATAGAATACGTGTACTGTCCAATTCCATTGATTTAATCATATACATTATAAATTATGAACTTATTTACTAACAGATAGTTAAAAGGTAAACGTCGCCATTTTAAATTTTTTACAATATCACTATACCTAAATCCTTGTTCCAAAATCGATATTAAATACTAACTAGCATATTTAAAATGTTATTGTCGTTTTCTTTAATAAATAAAGAATAAAAACATGCTGCAATAATTATTGCAACAGGAGCGTTGATTGTAGGGAAAGGAAACAAAATATCTACCCCTACATCCTTTTGTTTACAGCGGAAAAATATCTTTTAAATGCCCTAACATGTTTAAACTGTATATTTTTTAAATCAAATTATTAGAACAGTGATCTAAAATTACTTTAGAATATTTTTAATGAAACACTCTGTATCTCGACCAGGAGAAAAATTTTATTTAAGTTTTCTTATTTTGTGGTAAATTTTTTCCAGTTAGAGTTGTTGACAATAAAACATCCTATATATTAACATCAGTTTTGACAGTAACTTTTGCTTAGACGCATTGTACTTATTCGAAGAAATATCTACGTATCTAGTTAAGTATGAACTAATTTAATTAAAAATTATAAAATTAAATTGACATTTTCGAAAAAATCATCTACCCCATATTAAATTTCAAATCTTTATCATTATATTACCATAATTGAATGTTTCTAAAAATATCATTTAGGTAATTGAATAACGACAATCAAAGCCCTTGTGATTAATACTATTACTATAGCTTAACCATGACAGAAACGTTTTTTTTTATTATTTTAAAACCCACTTATAATATAATACTCTATTCTTGCTCGGCAACGTCAAACGTCAGTAAATTGATTAAACATGCCTCATATCTCAGCGCTAAATAATTGAGAGGTGCTTTTTAATTTTACACACAAGCTGCTCTTTTATTTAAGACCTCGAAAGTAATATCTTGTGTATTAAAGTGTATACAGTCAATTTAACTTTTGTTTTAACAGTGGTTAGTCTAAGAAAATGCTCTTAGTCGTTCACAAGACATTCTCTGTTAATAAAATACGTTTAGATTGTTTTTATATGAGTGATAAGCTGGCAATTTTTTCGTTTTATCATTTTCATTTCCTGGTGTAAAATAGGTTTAGATTTATTGGCAAGCTATTAAAATCGAAAAAATAATAAATATGGTTAAATAACATTTTAAGAAAAAGCGAGAGAAAAAGTAACTAAGTAAAGTGATACAAAGTAACAATATTTTTTATACAACAGAATATTTTTTGTTACCAATAAAATATAATACAAGAATACAATATTGTAGAATATATTTTTATTAGACATGAATAAAAAAAGCATTCATTTTAGTACTCATTTTTGAGTAGTTTGAAACAATGATTTTGAAAAAATCTTACCCAAAGCCTTAGTGGCGAGCTGGACTTGCTGCATGATATTTAGGAAGACTTGGGGCTTGAAACCCAAAACGATCTTCTGGTTATACCAAACGATTACCAAGTATTGCATTATGAGAGAGGCTGCAGCTAGTGGCTTACGATTACCACAGGCACAAAACCTGGTTGGTCATCTAAGAATCATGGAAAAAATTCCATTAGCAACCTTAAATCAACAATTAGTTAGTTCCAGAACTGGAAGAGGACTCACTGGTGTGGTACACAGATGGGTCAAAGATGGATGAAAGGGTTGGGGTGGGAATAATGGGATCGAATTTTTTGTTATCCAAATTCCTTGATAACGCCCTAACTATCTTTCAGGTGGAGAAACATGCTATAGATGCTAGGGTCCAGGAATGCCTCCGTAGGGGCACTCGAAGGACCAACATCTACATTCTTACGGACATCCAGGTAGCTTTAAAGGCTCTGAGTTATTTTAGTTGTCAAAGCTAGTCTGTAAATGTAAACAATCCCTTAAGGAAGTAAGAAACAACAAGGTCACTTTGATGTATGTCCCAGGTCACAGAGGAATATTGCCCTTCTATGATTTCACAAAAAGCCAAACCAAAAAAAAAAGTCAATTCTTGAGGAAAGGATCAAATACGATCTCACTGGATAAAGCTGGAAGCAAGCTAAAAGATTTATAGATTTATATATCATTTGAAAGAGCAAATTGTCTTCTTGAAATGAACAAAAAAGATATAAAATTGGACAACTGCATATTTTTGTACAGGGAAATGCAAGATCTATTAGCCACATATTCCTACAGGGGCTTCCTCCGATAAGCCGAGGACACGGTAAGACCTACAAAAAGCTATTTGAAGAAGTAAGTGCAAATCCAATACTGGGAATGCCAATGGATCAAATCGCCCCACGATATAGCTTTAAAAACGAATACGTAATAGTCATTCCAGAGAGAAAGGACTGGAAAGCAGAGCCTCCTATAACAGCGAATCTCAACTGTTACACTGATGGCTCTAAAACAGACTAGGAGCCGGAATATATGTGATACAAGAGAGGATCACGATCTCTCTAAGCCTTGGAAGAAATGCCACTGTTTTTCAGGCAGAGGTAATGGCGGTGCAATGTTGTGCAGAAGAGTTGATGAGACGGAAGGCAAAAAGCCAAAGCAGCACTAAAAGCGATAAGCTCATTTCGGACCTACTAGGTAGTCATAATAGAGTGACCCTAGTCTGGGTGCCAGGCCATACAGGAATAAAAGGCAATGAAAAAGCTGATGAATTAGCGAAGCAAGGGCGACTGTCATGATGGAACCAGAACCTTCATGTGGAAATGCCAAATACCTCGTTAGGGAGAATATCCAACAATGGATAAACAGGTGCAGGTGGCATGAAACCCCAGGACTAAGGCAAGCTAAACTATTCCTTAAAGGCCCGTCGGTCAAATTGTCACGCGACCTGCTATCTCAAAGTCGAGAAACGACGAGGATGATGGTGGGATTGCTGACGGGACACTGCAGACTAAAGAAACATATTCACACAATCGGCTTAGCAGATGATAGCCTTTGTAGGTTCTGCCAGGAAGAAGACGAAACTGCGGAGCACATACTCTGTGAGTGCGAAGGCCTAGCATGGGTGTGGTCTCACCTATTCGGAGAAGAAAAACCGAGGGCAGAGAGCTATGCAAGGCGGCGTCAAGGCTAATAGGTTTAATAAAAATGATAAAGCTGAATACCGAACTCTAAATAAAGGCAAGATCACAAGATCTGCAAAGGCCGCAGTGGGATAGGACAAAAAGCCACTCCGTTAGTACTACTCTAATCTAATCTCATTGGAAACTGTCCTTTTGAGGTGTCACCTCAAAATAATGGGCAAATTGGAAAGTGAAAACGCCAAAAAAACGGCGAAACACTCACTACCTATGCGAATGTTTAGCATTGTTGTGCAAACGGCTTAAAACCTAGAAGAAGTTGCCCTGACGGTGTAGAAACGACCTAAGACCATCCAATCAAATCTAATCAGCAAAATAGTCGTTAGTGGTCTTAACAGGATATAGATTTGCAACAAATTACTTTATTTTTTTTTTCTAATAGGTACTCAAATATCTAATAATTATTAAGACCGCAGAATCTGGTTTCACCTCCTTTCGCATTAACAAGGAGACCACTAATTAATAGCTATGACAGCAAATCCATCAAATGCCACTTATCTGATTGTAATTAAAAATAGAGATTAGTTGATTTTTTTCAAAATATTTTAAAATCATTTTAGTATTATTTTAAGTTTTTTGTCAATAATTTAATATCTTTATCTAAGGATTAAAGTTTCATTTGCGTATTAAATGCAATTCACTGGTCCAAAACATCGACATAGTTATCACACATTAAAATTGGGCAGCTTCATGTTTAACTTAAAATATCTCGAGAAATATTGACTTTATCGTTATGAAAAAAAAGTACTTTATTTACGTAAAAAGTATTGGAGAATCGAAAAATTGTGCTGAACCCAAAGAGTTTTTAAATTTTTAAACAAAACACCCTGTAACTAAGTAAACAGCTACATTTTATTTAGGTGTTTTGGGTTAAAACTTCATAATTTGAAGTCAGGATTCTAGTATTAAATTATTTCCAATTATTAAATTAAAACTAAAGTACATTTTATACAAAAACTACTCACATGCGAAGGCAATCATATTCCATTACAAGTTAATTATACAATTAATAAAAAAATATTAAATATTTTTTTATATTTCGCACTTATAAAAATCTTCATTATAAAACGCATTTGCGTATCGTAATGTAACTTTTACGCACGCAAATTTTTGTTTTAAATGGTTGGCGACATGAGTGAAGTATCTAAAGGCAAGACTATTGACAATGACATTTGTGGCTAATAGCAATTTATTAATTTTATATTGTTCTTTAACAAAGTATCTGTGAATATGAATATAATATTTTACTTATATAATATATTATTATTGGTGTATTATTCATTTTAAAATGTTTTAAAAAATTAACATTTGATAATCTAAATGTCACAACTGTCAAATTTTATAAATTACACAGTGCTGCCGACATACTTTTTAAAATAAAAATTTTCGTAATTACATAAAAATAAAAAATTAATTTAAAAAATGGTAAAAAGGGCAAAATATAAAAAATATTATAAACAACTTATTTCATATGGCTGTTGTGACACTCGTTCTTTAAAAAACTCATCGCTTGGCGATTCGTTTTTTAAACTTGAACTCGTCTCATAACAGAATTCCATATGAAATGCGTTGTTTAATATACTATTATGTGTTTTTTAATTGTTATAAATGTTGTTAGAGACAGAGTACATAGAAATTCATTCATATTCATTCAACAAACTGTCTAACTGATGAGGCCAACATCAATAAGTCATTGATGATATGTGATGTGTAAACAAAATATAATGGATGGGACGTTTGGTAATGGTGAAATTTACGCTTATAACAGGCAACAGACTGAAAACATTAATTTTTACCTCCTGTAGTTCGTTAATGTGTCTCAGTCTTCATTGTTTTTTTTATTCTAACCAATCACCAGAGGACGTACATGTTTTTATACTGTAAACGTATGTGTTCTGGTTATATTGCACTGGGTGTTGAAAGTTTCTGGATATGATAGTGACAATTTGTTCCATTTAAAAAAAAATCTGGTGTATACAGGGTGATTGATTAGTGTGAGGAAGCTCAGTAGATCTGTTATAGTAAAATTTACAAAAAAAAGTTATTAACAAAAGTTGTAGGCAGCTTTAAACTCCACATTTTAAAATTAGTTACAATCTTACAGGGTGTTCCATAAGATGGTGGCATACCAAACTTATGTTTTTTTAAATGGAACACCCTGTATTTTATTTTAAATTTGAAATCTGCTTAACTTCCACATCACAACAATGTAAAGTTTTATTATGTTATACTGGGTATTTAAAAAGTTATAACCAATATTACCTGAAAATCGTATCAAGTTTAACCCCCTGTATAATTAAAAAGGAGTATAGGAACATTGATCTATTGCAACCATAGTTTTTAATAATTGTTAAAAATTATAAAACATATTCGTTTTCATAATATTCGTTAAATCAAATACAGGGTAAGTCAAAATGCTAGTACATTATTTTCTTGGTAATTTTAAATGGAACACCCTGTATTTTATATCACTATCGAAAAGTACTAATATCATACTTCAAATTTTATGAAGTACTCCCTATACCTAAAGTTATCAGTTTTCTAGATATTTTTATTTTTCCATCAAAGTATTGATTTGGTAGATATTTTAACGTTTACCAATAATTATTGTGAGTTGGCCATGATTGGTTTGTCAGAAACTAACAATTTGACATTATTGTTTATTAATTTAGTAATAGCGTTACAGAAAAGAAAACAATTTATTTCAAATAAATTTTATATAAAATAACCGACTGAAAATTAAGAAAAAAAATTAACAACAGAGAAAAATAAAAAACAACAGTAATTTTAACTTATCTTACTCAAGTAAGATGTTCAAAATGACCTCCTAAAACATTTATGCATGCTTGAAAGCGGTCATTGAAAGAGTTGCTTACATTATTAAGTATTTGCAAAGAAATATTTTGAAATGCAATTCGGTTTCTATCTTTCATATCATCCCTTGTTGTTGGAGGCATTTTATACACTTCGTTCTTAACGTAACCCCAAAAAAATGAGTCCATTTTATTGAAATCTGGTGACCTTGGGGGCCACCTGACCGGTCCATCCCTTCCGATCCATCTTTCTCCAAACTGATCATTAAGTTTACCACGTACTAATTCGTTGTGGTGCGCAGGAGCACCGTCATGTAGAAACCACATTTGTTCACGTATATTAAGTGGAACCTCTTCTAATAATATCGGTAACTGATTTACGATAAAATCTAAATAAATCTCACCATTTAAGTTCACACATTTAGAGACCATCTTGTTTGACTATGTGGTATGGATTACTTGTTGAATAGTAGTGAAAGTTATGCCTATTAACAGAACCGTTTCGATGGAATGTAGCTTCATCACCAAATAGGACATAATCAAAAAAATCTCTTTGCTCATTAATTTTTTCTAAAGCCCATTCACAAAACACTATTCGTTTCTGAAAATCATCATTGTTTAATTCTTGATGCTTTTGAATATGATAAGGGTGCATCTTGTTTTTAGATAGAATGTTTTGAACAGAATAGTAACTAAGTTCTTGTTCATGGGAAATGCTCCTTATACTTGTGTGTGGGTTTTCTGTAACTGCCATCAACACACTCATTTCGTTTTCCTCTGTCACACTCGGTTTTGTTCGGTTAAATCGATCTTTCAATTTTTCAAATGTATCTTGTCTAGGTTGCCGCCTATCTGGAAACCGTTCTTGATAAATTCTAGCGGAGAGTAATGAATTTTTATTGCATTCCCCCAAAATCCAGATCATATCTACCAATTCATTAGTAGTAAAATTCATTATTTCTAATTTAAATTAAATTGATATTGTTGCTAATAATAATTGTTGCTAATTTACGGTGTACCACAATACTGAATTAATAAACAATAATGTCAAATTGTTAGTTTCTGACAAACCAATCATGGCCAACTCACAATAATTATTGGTAAACGTTAAAATATCTACCAAATCAATACTTTGATGGAAAAATAAAAATATCTAGAAAACTGATAACTTTAGGTATAGGGAGTACTTCATAAAATTTGAAGTATGATATTAGTACTTTTCGATAGTGATATAAAATACAGGGTGTTCCATTTAAAATTACCAAGAAAATAATGTACTAGCATTTTGACTTACCCTGTATTTGATTTAACGAATATTATGAAAACGAATATGTTTTATAATTTTTAACAATTATTAAAAAACTATGGTTGCAATAGATCAATGTTCCTATACTCCTTTTTAATTATACAGGGGGTTAAACTTGATACGATTTTCAGGTAATATTGGTTATAACTTTTTAAATACCCAGTATAACATAATAAAACTTTACATTGTTGTGATGTGGAAGTTAAGCAGATTTCAAATTTAAAATAAAATACAGGGTGTTCCATTTAAAAAAACATAAGTTTGGTATGCCACCATATTATGGAACACCCTGTAAGATTGTAACTAATTTTAAAATGTGGAGTTTAAAGCTGCCTACAACTTTTGGTAATAACTTTTTTTTGTAAATTTTACTATAACAGATCTACTGAGCTTCCTCACACTAATCAATCACCCTGTAGATGCCCTTGGTATTTTCAGCTAGGTATCTGATGTTGATTAAGTGTAGTATAAAGACAAGACCTTAATGTTGATTAAGTGGGCACAGATAATTTCGCCACTAGTAAATTTGCAATTCTCCTGCCCACACCAGGTATATTTAATCCTATTGGCGAAATTACTCATAGGCTTAGCATGCCATTAAAGATTGGTGGAGAATTTAGGTCTTGCTACTTAATCAATATCAGGTATAGTCAAACCAGAGATCTAGTGATTACCATAAAACAGCAGGCGGTCGACTCTACTCAGAGACGTACAGTCAGCTTTAGAATAGCATATACATGTTAAATGTGAATTTCGTTTACCTACCGAAGTTATAAAAACGCCCTTTAAACGCCTACATTAAATGGTTTTTTGGGATTAAGTTTATTTACAAGGGACAGAGGGACAGGCAATTTGTCAATAAAATACCTTATGCTGCAAACATTAAAGATGTGGGCGTGGACAACTGTTTTACTGATTTCAAATTTATTATTATTTAAATCGTGATTGGTGATACACAATAAATAGGCCGTCCTTAAAATTAATTCATTGTAAGCGATTTGAGTTTAAAAATGTATATGCTATTTTGAAGCCGATAGTACTTGCTCTAGCCAATAAGTTTTGTTCTATAGGTTAATAATTGGGGTAAAATAAATATTAAGAAAAATCGCTATAATGCAGAATTGCTTATTTAATTATACAGAAAGTAACGTGGTAACATGCTAAAAGCAAAAATTAGTATGGCAAAATATGAAAAAGTAGGTAGATAAGTAGATTAAATATATAAAATTTAATTATTAAAAAGTATAAAGTAGTAACTTGGTAAAAATAAAATTTAGTATGACAAAGTACGAAAAAGTAGCAAGGTCATAGTGATTGTTACTACCTTTACATAAAATTCCACTATATCAATCTCGATGATAGAAGTTTATGCTTCTGAAACAATTGTCGATTTTAAATTACTCAGATAAGTATTTTTATAAATATAGTGGAATTTTTACATTTCATTTTCTAATATTATATTAATTTTAACAAATTTAAACTAAATTATTCACGAAGTTCAGTTTCACTTTCACTATCGTCATCCAAATTAATAATGAACCTTTAAAATGAGCTGTCACATGACCTGTCACGTGATTAAAAAATCGTCGATGACGTCATTACGCCATCACTAATGATGTAATGTCCAACACATCTATAGCAGTTGATGGCCATCCAAAAATTAAAATTGACGTGTTTCAAGATTTTTTTTATAAGTCGCTTGTTTCTGAAATAATGAATTTATTCCATACATTTGCATCATACTGTATAAAAACTTAAATTTCGTAAACATGCAGTAAATTATGTGAAATTCTATTCTACACCGCACTCTTATGTCAAACTAAAGAAGATACACTTTCCACTACACAAACACACATTACAAATAAACATATGGATGTTTATGCATAAACATGGTTGCTTATATTTTTTCAGATCAATTTACGTGGGATATCTGTCAAAAATCAATTAAAACTTCATTTATATGTGAAAGTTAAAGTCTATTTCAATGTACCCTAGCTAAAATTAGAAATAATGTGCCTTTATTAATATTGCAACTGCATTACTGTCGATATAAATTTTTGATACATTATATGTATATAAAAAGTATAGTGTGCTTCTCGTGCCGAAAATCTATTCCACATCGTATGGGATAGAGATTTTCTGCACTTGTTGCACAATATACTGTTTTCCTATGAAAACGACACCTAACGCACAGTTTTGACATTTTAAAAACTAGTAATTTCATAATTTAAGCAAGATTAATGAATAAAAAACTATTCATTTTTGTTATTCATTGTTTGTTTCAGATTGGTTTGGTTAATCTGATCAAGAAATATTATCTTTTGGTAAAATCAAATTAATACTTGTATAAAAAAATAAATTGTATGAGTTGTATTATCTATGCAACCAAATATATACTTACCTAAGTACATTACTTATAGAAGTGTGTTATGAATGCCATATTTTTATAAAAATTGATTTGAAGTTTTAATAAGTGCAATTTGGGTATCCCATGGTCATAACAGAAACAACAAAAAAAAATATTAAAGCCTAGATGTTATTAGCCCTAAGGGATTATCCTGGATGTACTTCCCTCTAAGATCAGTATAACTGTGCAATGATATAGAAAAACCAGGAAAAAACTATATCATGCTGATCTTTACAATAACTTAATATATTTGTGTTTTACAATTATGTTTTATCTATGTATAAAATGTAAACTCAATCAAAGTAAACAGTTTAATAGTGGAGAACTTCCAAGATTTATTTGTTCATTAACAACTTTAAATTGTGGATCTGCTAGATGTCTTTTTATTTGAAGTTCTTCAAGGAAATCTAAATTTTGTTTTTTATCACAAGTGTGTAGTGTTTGGATGTCATTGGTGTGTAAGAGTGAGGTTGGATGTTCAAGTAGGTGTTTTGCATAATTTGACTTATCTGGTTGTTTTAAAACGAAGAGTTTTTTGTTATTCTTAATAAGATGGACTTCCAAAAAGTAAGGGTTAGTACAATAAATTTAATTAAAACCCTTTGTATATGTTTATTGTGCTGAATTTATTATGAATTTTTTTATAAATGATATAGGTACTACGGTACTATTGCTACGAAGTCTGTTGCACAGAGTTGCATACTTAATTAAATTGTTTGTGAGTTTAGCGCTAGGAGTTGTACATAGGGGTGATTGGCGCATACAACAGGAAGTAAACGTAAATGAAAATGTTCAAAATAGATACATTACTAACACATAAAGTTTCTCAAGTTCCAATTAATTCCACTAACTGTTCTAATAACCATTTTACTTTTAATTTTTATGGAGCTCACGAAAAAAATTAAAATGTTATTTAGGTAATAATGAATTTTGATGTTAATTCCTGAGAAAGGTGGTTATTTGATTTTATTTTCCTAATTTTTAACATGACTATCAATTAAAATAAATTTCATAAATAAAGTTGCACTTTCCACACTTGTTATGCAACATACTATTTTTTTAAATTATAAAAATTCTTTTTTCGAAAACAAGTATTTTGTAATAATGCGTTTGACTTTCTTTTTCTTAATTTTATTTGTTTTAAACATTTTGATATTTAGATCGTTTTTTTTATTATAAATTGTAATTCAAGTTTTTTATTATTTATTTCTACTTTGAAATACGTTTTTCTAAATTTTGTAATAATATTAAACATTAGCATTTCAAATTTCTGTATATTCTGTAAAATTTTATCGTGAATTTCAATTAAAATGTTCAATCTGGAACCGTTGGCGAAAAAGATACCGAAACCGTTTACACTACCACTACACCAACACACACTTTTAACTCCCTGACGCGCGTTTCGATAACCAAGTTATCTTCTTCAGAGACCGAAGGTAAACTGAAGAAGATAACTTGGTTATCGAAACGCGCGTCAGGCAGTTTAAAGTGTGTGTTGGTGTAGTGGTAGTGTAAATGGTTTCGGTATGTGAATTTCAATGTTCTTTTGCTTTCACTTACTATCGCTATCACTGTTCATTATTATAGTTTTGCATTGTATTTTTACCTTTTGATAATGATAATTGTGTACTACAATCGTTAGATTAGAACTACATAACCCATGGTAAGGCCCACAAAAGTTTAAAAAGTCTGAAATCGTAAAAAAATCAAAATGTTTATATTTTATTTTGTAGTATTTCAGGATTTGTGTTGACGACTCAGTCAGGACATTTTTTGTTGAAAGTATACAATAAATTTTGAATAGAAAATAGAAAAAAAATCTTTGTATTAGGGTCACCATATGGCATTTTTGCCAAGCTGCTCTCAATTCGCATTCTAATCGGTTTGTTGATAATTCGAATTTTTGAACTTCGGTTTATATCGCGTATTTTTTATTGGCAATGAGCATTGCCAAGAATTTTAATATACATGTTGTAACGTCACCTTTCTCACAGTTATATGAGCGAATCTGTATCGTGTTGAATGTTCTTGCGTTTGAAAAATCTATTGAACAGCAATTATGGGTGTTAAGGATATGTTTGAAAAATTAGGTGCGTTTATGTTTTCATATTAAGTTTGTATGCAGTGCAATATGTAAAAATTTGAATCAAGTTAAAGTTATACTATTTGCTGGAGAAGAAAATACATTGTTTACAAATAACCTAAAAAATATGTGTACTATTTCTCTTTCGTCTTTCGTCCAAAAAATAAACAAAATACAAAGAAAATTGGATTGTTGTTCTCACATACAAATAATGTGTAAAGGAATTGTGTACAGTACCTATATCTTATGTTATTTGAGCTGTCTGTATTAAATTAGTAGTAAAATATTTTTCTAAATTTTTAATAATGTGGATTTATTCAGAAATGTATCTTTTGTTTTAGGCTCCATAATGTTCCACGTGAGAAGAAGGCCTGCGGACTGTGCTCCAAGGAAAAGGAAAAAGAAACCAGGGGCTCTCGGTCAAGCAGCTAGTACCCGAGACGTTCGAGGAGATACAGCCCCCTTACTAGTCGAATTAGGGCCAGATGGATCGGCACCTCATCCCGGCGATACCGCTAGAACATTTAGATTAACTAATGATGTCATGGAGGTAAGATAGTCATACTATTTTTGAGCTATTATTCAAGAAAAACTTAATATGTACGTATGTTCAGGTGTAAACAAAAATTTTCTTTGAAAGTAAAATCCCACTGAATCATGAATTGCTTCAAGCATTAAACTTTGGTAGTAATCCTTTGATTGATTGGTCCTCGCGGACTACCTTTCTTCTTCTTCTTTAGGCGCTTATCCGTTGCAGATGTTACGGATCATTATGACTACTTTGAGTGATTTTTGTTGGTGCTCAAAGCAACTCGCTTAAGCAATAAATTTGGAAAACACGATCAATGTCACTTTAATTATATAAATGTTAAATTTATTGTACTAACCCTTACTTTTTGGAAGTCCATCTTATTAAGAATAATAAAAAAACTCTTCGTTTGAACGTAACTTCCAAGTTTATTTGGATCGAACCTCTATCATGGATCTCTCCGTTTTTTGATTGTTTTTTACAATCATTCCTTTTGTCCTCTTCGTATATTTTTTTCTTCTTGTTTCTTTTAGTAATGTAAAACTTGTTATTTGAATTTTCTTCTGGGATACAACATTCTTAGCATGAATATGGTCCCATTTTTCTATCCACTTTAATTTAACCAACACACCCATCATTCTCTATCTTTATAACTTCTGAAGTTCCTTTTTCCTCTTCTTTTTTATATAATAACTCTCTTATTCATCCATTATTCTTCACTTATTCATGGATGTTTAAGTTTTAAATTTAAATTATTTGCAATTCCTACGTTCTGCACATACAGCCTGATGATGGTCTGAAGACCGAAACACTAACTTTTGAACCTTACTAATAAACGTTGTGGATAGACTTTGAGTTTTATTACTACAATGGATTTCCTTTTCAATTTGCTATAGATGTGTTGGAGATTACGTCATTAGTGATGGCGTAATGACGTCATCGACGATTTTTTTCAATACAAACCAAGGTCACGTGACAGCTTATTTGAAAGGTCTTCTTTGCAACAATGTAATCATTTGAATATTTATTTCTACAGGATTAACCAAAACTGTTGGTTTATCAATACAATTAACTTAGAATAAATGTTTACTTAAACACAATTAAATTAAAGCAAATGTTCAAATTGGCGACCTTCAGCAATGATACAATGAGAAAGGCGAGCAGTAAATTCTTTCCTAACGTTTTCGAGGACTTCAGGTGTTATTTGTGCAATTTCCGTTCGGATTCGCTCCTTCAACTACATTATTCGGTCGATTTTGATATACTCTGCTCTTTAAATATCCCCACAAAAAAAATCTAACGGAGTCAAATCTGGAGACCTTGG
Organism: Ophraella communa; assembly: GCA_035357415.1. Lineage (NCBI taxonomy): Eukaryota > Metazoa > Arthropoda > Insecta > Coleoptera > Chrysomelidae > Ophraella > Ophraella communa. The sequence continues at coordinate 24,339,526 of CM068982.1, forward strand.
TGGCCATTCGATAGGCCCCCTTCTACCTATCCACCTTCCTGGAAAAACTTTATTAAGGTAATTTCGTACCTCAACACCATAGTGTGGTGGAGCCCCATTCTGTTGGTACTATAAATCATTTCTATTTGGAAATAGCTGCTGCAGCTGTGGCAACAGATAATTTTGAAGAAATTCCAGATAACTAATTAGCAGTTAGGTTTTCCTCAAAAAAATATGGCCCTACAATTTGAATGTTTATAATGCCGGCCCAAACATTCACCTCCTCAGGATATTGTGTCCTATACTCTTCCATCCAATGTGGATTTTCACTTGCCCAATATCGAAATGTCTGGCGATTTACGTGACCGTTCAGCATAAAAGACGCTTCATCTGAAAAAAGTACCTTTTGTATGAAACCCGGATCTCTGTTACATCTCCTGGACCAGATGTACTTTGTATGGATGCCACTTCTCCTTTTTTAGTTAGGTTACTCTTACAACAGTTGATTGGTGGACATTATTATTTAGTGCGACCTAGAACTGGTATGAGGATTTGTTGAAGCGCCAGAACAACGTCCAGTTTTTTGGCTTCGGATATTGATGTTCTACCACTTCTGGAAAGATCTTTAACATGGCCCGTTTCTCTAAATTTTTTTTCAATTTTACTTACTGTTAATTGAGTAATTGGATTACGATTGGGGTATTTAGCATTAAATAAATTACGAACTTCTGCTTGAGTCCTCACTCTATCTCCATAACCAATCATGGTTAAATGCTGTTATTAATGTCGGCAAAAAACTCGAAGAGTAAAAATTTGACGTCTATTATTTGACAGATTCACAGATCATTGACGAATAAAGACGAGTCAATGCCAATATTGATTTAAATATTTTTGTAAAAATAATTCCGAGTACTTACTACAATAACTAATTTCAAATTATAATGTAGCATTGTTTTTATCAATGTATTTTTTTTTTCGGAATCAACAATAAACACTATTTTGTTTTATTCCCATTTATTTTTATTTTATTTCAGTGAATGAATATCATTGTAATTCCATGTTACTTAATAAAGTTCATAATTTTGGTTAACCCTGTAGAAATAAATATTTAAATGATACATTTGCATCATACTGTATATCTAATACACCTTTTCCTGAAAGACATAAATCAAATACATCTTTGAATTTTCTTTTATTGCCCTTTTGTACTTATTATTTCTCTGATGGCAGGGACATACACATTTCATAAAATAAATCATCATTTAAGTATTTAATAATCTTATTTGCTAAGAGATGCCGCGGGGAATAATTATTTACAGATTCCCGCATCCATTTATATTACAAGTATTAAAGCACATATCAAATCCTGAGGTAAATAATTTTTATAAATACTGAATAGTGTTGAAAGGAAACTTCTTTGTAACGGAAATTGCTCTGTCTGCGAAATACATTCGTTTGTCAATGCATTTTTCATCTATCTAAATTAGTTCCCAGCGTGATTAGTATTTTTAAATTAAGAATTGTCGAAAGCAGTAAATAAGTCATCACTACCATCTATGTAGATTATTTTTTTTTGCTCTGTTTTTCCACAAATATTTCATTTTAACATTCTTTATTTTTAAAAACAGGACTGGATTTCTTAACGTTGTTAAATTTAGAATGCCATTATTAATTAAAGAATAAGCAATGTACGATATAAAACAATACATTCTAAAAAATGATTCTTTATTATATTTATTTTTGAAAATTTGACAAGTCATAATTTTCCAAAACAATTTGTGGTTTCGGTAGGTACTATCAATTCAATAAGACAATTTTTAGTTTCTGAAATATGATCATCTCCTAGTAAACTTAATCTTTTTTGCATAGACTAGGAGTTAGACGCATTATAACTACATCCTAATTTTCAGCAGTAGGTAATAGTGATCGAATTTTCGCTATAAGTCTGTCGATTTTTATAGGTAGATATTTTTATATTTTCGATATTGCTAAAACCACAATATTTTAATGAAATTTTGTACAAAAATGTTAAATAGAGAGTGGGTTATGTTTTTTTGAAAGACCTTCTATATTTGAATGAAATCAAGTGTCAATACAGAAAATTACTTTATTTCATACTGTAGGTACCCTAAAACATACCTTTACGCACTTCAATTCAATAAGGAAAATAGACCTTTATTGGATAATAGCACATATTCATTACCTGCTACAATACTGTAATGGAAATAAAAACAGGTTTCGAACGTACGAATATACATTTTTATTGAAATTCAATAGCAAAACAATAAACAGATCTTATAGTCTGGTCGAGAAGTCATTTAAATCGGATTTGGGTTACACCGATCCGAAAAATCTGATTTTGGTGTCAATCGATTCGAAATGACAAATATAAAAATGTTCCTGAATATCAAAATCTGTGTAAAAAAATTTCCTATTGTTATTAACAATTTAAGATTTTAAAAAAAGGGGGTTTACATTTTTGCTAATAACTCATAAACTATAATAGCTATAACAAAAAATTGAACGGATTCTTAAAGGGCAAGAAATTTCCAACAAAAAAGTCCCAACTCCCCGAATTGTAGCTCAATTATTTATAGGTCTAAATTAATGTTGAAAATGGCAAAAAAACGGGCGGCGCATCACCGTCGCAACTACCAAATGACATAAATTATTTTTTTTTTCAATAAGTAAATATTAATAAAAGAAATTTAAAAAATTCTAGCACTAACAGAACATATCAGAGAACAAATTTCTGCAGTCACAAAATGTTTTCCATTATTTTTCACATTTCTATCCATTTGTTAATTAAAAAATTAAATCTTCATTGTTATATATATATATATAATCTAAAACCTTTTTACCTTGCGGTGTAAGGTATGTATATCTAATGTTTATCTCTATTTGTGTTATATACCAACTTTGCCCATTCTTTTTTGTTTTTTGTTCTTCTTGTAGCTTCTCTCCAAGTTAGATTTTTCTTTTTTAGAATCATCGCTATTTCGTCGTTCCACGTTTTTCTTGGTCTTCCTTTTCCTCTTTTACTTTTTGTTCTAGCCTCCCACACTTGCTTTACGGGTCTTTTTTCATTCATTCGACTAAGGTGTCCAAACCATTTCAGTTGATTTTTCTCAATGACATCTAATACTGGTTCTACATTTAGTTCTTCTCTTACATATTCATTTCTTATTCTGTCTTTACGCGTAACTCCTTTGACTGCTCTGAGGTATTTCATATCAATTGCCTGTACTTTGCTTTTTTGAGACTTATTCATAACCCAGCTTTCGCTTCCATATATAAGTGTCGGTAAAAAAATGGTTTTATATACGGTAAGTTTTGTCTTTCGGCTTATTTCTTTTTTCCTTATAACTGATCTGTAGATACTGTGATGTTTCAGTTATAGCAAGTATGTCAAGTTCTGCTTTTTCAAATTCATCTACAAGTTCTTGCTCCTTTCCGCTTAGGCTTCGTATATTCCAGGTCCCTATTTTAAAAATATTGTTCTTTTCGTTTTTTGTTTCTAAATCTCTGTTACTTATATCCTGTGTTTTAATTGTAGTATTTATATTCTTCTCCGTTTTTTCGCCATTCGCCATTAAGTTTCCGTCGGTATCTCGTATATCTACTAGTTTTTTGAAGTTGAGCTAAGTGTCGTTTCGGAAATTTTTCCATTTATATCCCATTTGTACATTTTTCCGTCCACTATAAGTTTTTTGTAACCTATTTTGGCTGTTTTACCTTGTTCCCTTAATTCTTTAGCTTTTTCTCTTATTTCCTTCATAATTTTTATTTCATTCTGTGTCATGTCTTCGTTTATATATATTATCTCTCTTCGGTTATCTCTTAGTTTACTTTTCGCTGCCATTATCTTTTTTTTGTCTGAGTATTCTTTCATTTTGACCAGACAGGTTTTTTCACCAAGTTTTATTGCTGTTTCGATTTCAACATTTTCATTTAATTTACTTTGTAAAAAGGTTTTTATTTCATTTGTCAATGTTTGTTCATCTGCGTTTTCTATTTTTAGTCCTGTTATTACTAGGTTGTTTTTCTTTGTCTCCTTTTCGATTTTCTCCAATTTTCTCTCTGCAAGTTCCAGTTTTTCTTTTGTTATATTCAGCTCTTTTTTCATTTCCAAGTTTTCTTTTTTAAGTTCCTTATATTCTTCTTTGGTTTCTAAATTTTCTCTTCTAATTTCCTTTATTTCTGCCATGATTGCTTTTAACATATCTTTGATATCATTCCCTCTTTCATCTGTTTTTTCCTGCTCCATTACTTTTGAGGGCGTTCTAATTGTTCTTTTAGATTTTGTAAACGGTGAAGGGGACCCTCTTTCTTTTCTCTTTCGGTCATCAGAAGAATAATCGTCAATGTCTGACATTGTTACAAGTTTCGTCTTTAGCGTAAGAAGCTTTCCCACCTCAACGGTTCGGAGGTCCACTTCTATCCCGACTTTAAAGATTCTATCTACAATCTGGCAACACCGTAAGAAATTTTGTCAGAGACCTTGTAGATTAAACCTTATCAGTTGTAACTTTTTATGTCCTTTTGGTTTTAAATATCTGGTTTGTTAGAAATGTATTCTTATATTACTCACTGCGATTTGATTTTTTTTCACTAAACTGCGTTCTTATTAGCTAATACTAATATCTATAAACTTATTGCTAATTAATTTTCGCTACAAATCCCGAACTTGCGAGTTTAATGTAGGCGAATTTTAATTTACTAACTTTAAATTCGTTACTGTGAGTAAAATAAAAACACAAGAATTTTTTTAACCCTTGGAATCCTTTATCATAAAGCTACTGAACAAAGTTACATAATAAAATTTTTAAATTTTTAAAAATTGAAATTGTTATTAACAAGCAAAGTATAATGGAATCAGATTGACCAGATGGAGATTCGACATTTAATAGAGGGTATGCCATGACGTACTGAGGCGGTTATTCGCGCTCGTGGGGGAAATACCCGGTATTAATATTCGAATTTCTAGTTTTTGTTAATGATTTGCTTGTAAAATTATGTATTACTCTGTTTAAAATAAATAAAAAATTTAAAAATGTTTCATTTTCTTTAAACCGCCATATTTCACAAACAAATCAAGATATCTGGCTAAATAAAAAAGCGAAGTGTTGGAAACAAATCAGACATCTTGATAAAGTGCACATCTACTAGCAGAATTATCTTACAGGGTGAGTCAAAAGTAGAGGAAAAAATTGTTTTCTTTTCTCCCCTGTATATGAGGAGAGTATGAAATTATTTTGAGTCGTCAGAAAAATAAACTTAAAAGTACAAGTTGCAAAAAATTCATAGAAACCAGCATCCGCGTTCGGAAGTTAGAGCATGTTTAAATAAATCAATATTTTGAATGGATCGAATTTTAAGTCGGTGAGTGTATATCGTGAAAATCCTGTTTAATTTAAAACAAATGTTTTTTTTTCTTTAATAATATAATATTGACGAATATACCTGCTTAAAACCTCACATTTTTATTTAAAAACAACCACGGTAGAATATATTAATGTGTGCTGTGTTTTAATTTCTTTAATAACCTTTTAGAACACTTTGATACCCTCATAAAACACTTCTAGTGACAACATCTGTTGATAAAAAATCGATTTTAATGAGGTTATTGCAATCAACCTGATGTTTAAAGTGGTAGTGTTTACTTCAGATTGAACGAAAAAGCCTTTTAAAATTTCCTTCGAACTTCAGTCGATAATTGATGTTAAAAAACGAAAGTAGTTTTCGACTTTTATACTCAACAAAAAAGCAAAAGTAGGGATGAAAACCAATTCGTTTTTATGAATTGTTTGTTAAAGTACGGGGCTTTAAAAGTAAACAAGTTTTAATTTTTAACATACAGTGTATTTAACATTTTTATTCTTGCGTGAAATCTCCACAAAAAAGACTTATTTTTTTTCTAAACTTAATGTAAAAAAGTTACAGTTTGTAAAAGAAGGAAAACATTTAAAACTAAATACAGGGTGATTGATTAGTGTGAGGAAGCTCAGTAGATTTATTATAGGAAAAATTACAAAAAAAACTTATTAACAAAAATTGTAACCAGCTTTAAAGTCCACATTTTAAAATTTGTTACAGGGTGTTTCATAATATGGTGGCACACCAAACTTATGTTTTTTGAAATGGAACACCCTGTATTTTATTTTAAATTCAAAATTAGCATCACTTCCACATCACAACAATGTAAAGTTTTATTATGTTATACCGGGTATTTAAAAAGTTATAACCAATATTACCTGAAATTCGTATCAGTACGATTGATACGATCCTCGATAAAAAGCTTCTTAGGTCCAAACATATCATGCATACAGTCGACAGAAGCAAACATGGTCCGCGGAAAATATGCCAACTAATTTCAAGGTTATCACAATCAGCCAATCACGAGCCAATGTTAACGATAATATCAATTTTAGTGGCTGCATAAGTGAGATGAAAATACAACTACAGCGACAAGGACACGCCCACCCAGGGTTCATGTTTGCTTCTGTCAACTGTATAAAAGAAAAATGTGGGAAAGGTTTGAATCTTCTTCGTACTGTTACTAAAACAAAATGGGGAGCGGATGCAAACATTTTCCTGATCTTTTATAGAGCTTACATACGCTCGCTTATTGATTATGGGTGCACACTTTACGGGTCAACTTCTAACTCAAATTTATTAATTCTAGACAGAATTCAATATAAAGCTATAAGAATTTGTTTAGGAATTATGAAATCATCTCCGTGTCATGCAATTTTGGCTGAATCACAAGAACCACCTCTTAAAGTTAGAAGACAGTTTCTAGCTCGTAAGCAAATAATCAAATATAGAAGATTTAACACATTTCTAGATAATACAATAGCTTATATAAATAATCAAAACCTTACCAATAAGTACTGGATTAAAAAAAATTCTCCGCCACTAGCAGATGCTTTCATTGATGCTCACAGTATCATAAATGTTAACAACAACCGATTAAGCCAGATATACGATACCCTAACTACACCGAAGTTCCTTCTCTTAATAATATTATCTTGAAAAACATATTGAATAATTTTGCAGATAAAATAGTAATTTATACCGATGATTCGAAGACTGAAGGTGGAACTGGTTTGACATTTTATGTTTCTAATATAAACTTTACACAACGGTACCGCATTCCGACTATATGCTCTATATACACAGCAGAAGCAATGGTGATAGAAAAAGCCCTTACGTGGTGTTTAAAAGATTATTTTTTGACGTTTCTCGAAACCAATAGACATTTTCAATTTTAGTAATTCATATACGTTCTAGCAAATCAAAACATTAGTATAGTGGGAATAATCTACTTACATTATTCTAGCGAGAATAATTGAATGTACATTGTTTTTATTGAATGACAACCAAATGACAACGTATTTTCTTGATCTGACGCGTCTGTCATAAATTTTCAAGAAATTCGTAAAATGAATCCCAGACGTTTCAGTGAATCAAATAAATAATATAATCATTGAAAGTGCATGTAAGAATACCATGATAAGCAGCGCGTCGATTTGGAAACAATTCCAATTATTTGGCAACAGGTTTGAACAAAATCTGTCAAATTATTTTCTAAAAGTGATTTTGATTGTAACGTCAAAAAATAATCTATCGAATACCACACGAGAGTTCGATAAATTAGATAATAATTCTCCAGGCATTTTTTCAAACTTGTTGCCATTTGGCAATAGCCACTCGAGCCCTTCGGGCTCTCGTGTCTATTGCCTGGCAACAAGTTTTCTAAAATCTGTCGAATTATTTTCAATTTATTCTCACTCTCTTGTGATATTACTACAGAAAATTCCCCTTTTAAACAATTTAAAAACACTACTATTTTTAACATCAAAAATTTAGTTTATTACCTACAGTCTATAAATATTCGTACAACATTTATCTGGGTAGATTTCGAAGCTAAAGAAGCTACTAAAGGAGAGATTATTAAGTATCATCCACAATACTGTGATCTGATAAGTAAATATAAAAATCAAATTAGATTAGATTGGTCAGAAATATACAACCAAGCATCTCAAAAGTATAATAGCCATTATTTTCTTCTTCTTACCAAACTTCCACATAAAATCCCACACCTTAGTTTTCCCAATTTAAGCAAAAACTATTCAAGTAGGTACAATTTCCAGGTTAAAGTTAAATCATGGGCGTTTCCCTTCACACCTTTACAGACTTGGCATAGTTTCCTCGTCTTGTTGTCCATGCGATAATAATAAAACAGCTGATCTTAATCATCTCTTCTTTCAGAGTACAAATCATGACCCACAAATCAAACAATTCTTGGATGATTTAATTAAAAATGGTTACCAACTACCTGCTAACATTACCTCACTAATAGCAACCAATAAAAAGCCGATACTGGACATAATAATAAATTACTTAAAGACTATTATATAACCCCTAATAATTGGAATAATTTGGTTCGCAATCCTTCAAGTTTAAAAAGTATGTGGTAAATAGCTACGCTAATATTAGTGGGGTTTATTTTACGGTCTCTGCAAAATAGAAAAAAATGTAACTGATATGTATCACTAATCCCAGAGGTTATCCCATTAACATTCAACTCCGTTCTAAAATGTTGCTAACCAAATTAAAAATCTTTTTAAAATGGTGGTAAATCTAAAAAATAGTGTTAAATCTAAAAAAATAGTTTCTGTCATTTTGGGAGATCGGGTGCTTCATATTGGACCTACGATCATTTTATTTCTGACGGTTGGATACTCCCACAGGATACACGAGTTTCGCTTTCTTGACGTGTCAATAAAAAAATAACAGGTCGTCTTAAAAACCTCCATAAATCAATATTTATGTTTATGTTTTGTGTAATAAATCCGATCATTTGGATTTTTTTACGTAAACATATCGATTAGGGCGTGGAATTGTTTTGAAAATTTCAATCAATTTATTTATACATCGTGATACCCTATATTATTGTATAAAACACAAGATTTTTGCCTTAACATACAGATATATGAATAATATCCCATCTTTTTGTAGTTTTTTTTATCTTTGTGATTAGTTTTAGTATAAATACTTTGAATTTGGTATAATAGATTGGATAAACTTTTATCATTTTCCGTCATAGAACGTCATAGAACTTTTTCGTAAACGAAAGGAGACAAACCAACTCAAATAGAAAGATAAATCTTATCGATTAATTATCAAAGTGACACAACCAACATTCAAATTAAAGTGGAAAGAAGTATTCAACCTAGTAACTATCAAACTGATAACTAAGATCATTAAAATAGTCTCTCACTTTTTAACACTACCCCATCCTTAGATAAATTCCTCCTGGAATGATGTTAATATTCTGATCACTTGTTCCATCGTCATTTTTAAATTGCTGTACTTTCAGATTGGTTATCCTTATGTTAAATGGTGCCAGACGACCATGATGGAGTGTGATGAGCTTTCGCCTAGGAAATTTATTGATACAATAAATGAAGTCGTTGATATTTTTCTTGATGGTGTAAGAGCCTTTTCAGTTCTGTTGTAATTTGGAATACAGGCTACGTGTTCGCCGGAGGTGGTAAAGCCACGCTAAGTCTTCCTCTTGATAATTAGTCTTCTCTATTCAGGCGTCGTAGTATCTGTTATTGGATATCCTTCATTTTCCTAAGGAAATCTTCAAAATATTTTTCTCCAAACGCATCTTCAGAGTTGCAACGAAACGCCAAGTCTCATGGCAGTTTAATTTCTCTCCCAAACTGAACCTTTGCAGGAGAAGAGAAGAATAGAAGGTGTGGATCCCAATCTTTATGAAGCTCCGACAAATTCTTCAACTAATAATTGCTTAAAGTGCCATTCATTCATTCATTCCACCATTCTCTCATATGCATTGCCGTAGTTCTGAATTTTCTATTGCCCAGTTGTAGTACAACTGTTGATAAAGTACAGCATAAAATAGTCCATTTCCAGTATCGCGTTGATGGGTAACGGTACATCGGCAGCATTTTTTCGCTTTTGTGTCGACCCATTGCTTGTCGTATAGTACAATTCCGGAACTAATTTTTCAATACTTTATCCAGTGCTTATATGTAATCAGAGTTGCAGGTCGCCGGTTGCCCTAGGTAGTTGTGGACGAAAATTCCTCGAGAAGGTTCTCAAAGATCTTCTCTTACAGCTTCTTATTCCAGTGCAATTGATAACGCATCACTTATCCAGGTTTTAGGGCGTGGTGGATATGCACATTTTACTGGTTTAGCAATATCTATCTCAAATTCTTGAAGAGACTCTTAAACTTTTTGTTCAGAACGTAATTCTCTTTTTATTAATTACTTGTTCTGGTGTTATATTCCTAGACGAATATTAACATTTCAATTCTACAATATTTTTATTGTCAGATGATGTGCCATCCGGAGTTGCTCCTAGAAACTTAAAATTTAAGTCAACAAATAGACCGCATCTCGTGATTTTGATATTCAATAACATTTTCAATTGGGGAATGCTTTCGGTTCATTATTAATTCCATAACATATCGATAGTGTATTAATTCTTTTTTTTATGGTTTGATGGCTGCGGTCATCAACCACACAGCAATTAATTAGTTTCGTATAAATAATATTTTTTGCATTTTTTTTATATTGGTATCTATTCGAAGGCAACAAAATTTCTCAATATTTTCATACAGTGATCATTTTTTTGCATTAATTACTCCATTTTCATGGAATTTCGACCATTTCGCAGTAAAATTAGCTTAATTGGAAGAAAAAACCATGTTGCCGTGGAATTTTGTTCATTTTGCAAGAAAGTTCGATCAATTTGTTTGAAATTTTGATCATTGTGCATGGAATTTTGACCAAACTGTATGGATTTTTAACCATTTTGCATTTATATTATCTTGGAATTTTGATTATTTTCCTAAAATTTTAATTGTTTCATGAAACTTCATTTTGGATACAATTTCGATTCTTATCATATTGCGATTCTTTTCTATGGAATTCTGATTATTTTCATAAAATCTTGATTCTTTTATAACAAATTTTGGTTATCTTCATAAAATTCCGACTACCTTACAAGGAATTTCGACCATTTTATATGCAGTTTTGTTCATTTTGCATGGAATTTTGATTACCTTGTATGGGATTTTATCTAATTTCATAAATTTCGATTATTTTGGGTAGTATTTCGATTCTTTTTAAATAAGAATTTCTATTATTTTTTATCGAATTTTCTATTGTTTTCATAAATTTTGGATTGTTTTTTAACGAATTTTGCTTCTTTTTATGAAATTCCCACCATTTTGCAGTAAAACTATCTTAAGTGGAAAAAAAAACGACGTTGCCGTGGAATTTTGTCCATTTTGCAAGGAAATTCAACGAATTTATATGGAATTTTGATCATTTTACAAGTAATGTCGACCAATTTGTATAGAATTTTAATTATTTTGCGTGGAATTTCGACAAATTTGTACGTCTTAGCTATCATAAAATAAAACAACATTAACACGAGTTCATTGTTTGAATAAGTATTTAACCATTGATAAAAAAATAACTATTTTTTATATCTGGCATATCTTAAAATCGGGGTTTTTAAATACTTTAGTCATTATAAACAAGAATTAAGATACAACATGTGGTTAACATCACAAAGGTTATTAGCTTGCTTACTCGTCAAAGCGCTGTAGCGGCAGAAAATAGAAAATGAACTTACTTTCTGAACTTTTTAATTGGCTCTGTTTCCCATAATGTTTTGTCAAGCGAATAATAATTGACTCACAATTTAGGATAATCAGGTATAGAAATATATTAATGATTTTTCCTGTGCTTTTTATTAACCGATGAAATGTCACAATTTTTGACATTAAGATCAATAGAGGTTAATTATCAGTGACTATTTCACTAGACATCAGCGACTATCTCCCAAGAGAAATAGTCTATTTTTGTTGTTGTTTGCTAAATTTCTCGAATAATATTTTACAATTTGATTGTACATAATTTTGGAATAATAATCAATTGAAAAAGCCCTCGAGCTAAATTATTAATCCCAAAATTATGTCTCATCCAATTAATATTAAAATAATCTTTAGACGCAAAATAATAGCTTGCTATTTATCAAATACCATCGATTAAATATAACGTTTTATTCATTGTTTTGTCAATACAGGTATAATAATTATGTATATTAGAATTTTTTATGAAATTGTTGTTCTATCTGTTTCAAAACTTATATAAATTTTATCGGACTTTATATTTGCCTTTATTTATTATTTATAAAAATAATAGAAAATTCGATAAAAAATAGAAATTTGGATTTAAAAAGAATCGAAATACTACCTAACATAATCGAAATTTACGAAAGTCTATATAAAATGGTCGAAAGGTAAGGTAGTCGGATTTTTATGAAGATAAACGAAATTTGTTATAAAAGAATCGAGTTTTTATGAGAATAATCAGAGTTCCATAAAAAAGAATCGTAATAAATGTGACAATTATAGAAATTGTATCCAAAATGAAATTCTACTATTTATCAAATACCATCGATTAAATATAACGTTTTATTCATTGTTTTGTCAATACAGGTATAATAATTATGTATATTAGAATTTTTTATGAAATTGTTGTTCCAAAACTTATATAAATTTTGCCGGACTTTATATTTGCCTTTATTAATTTGTTTTATTTTGTGATGACTAGTGCGCCTGCACTAATATCATACAAAAACAATTTATTAGTGGCAATTTAACATGGTAATTGGTAAACTACAGGCGACCGTATGAATACGCAAAATAAAATTCCTAATTTCCCTAGAGGATCATTTTAAAACATATGAACTATCAATTTCGTTAAATTACTGTATTTCAGTTAAATTTAAATTATTGTTTAACATGTCTTTAGTGGGTGTGTGTATGTTTGGTATCTAAATAAAAAACAATAGAGGAGAAAGTGGTAATGTGAAATTAAATTTTACTTCAACGATGCGTATACAAGATTTATAGTGGGGATTCTGAGAACATCGGTAAGGTCTGTAGGGACATGCAATTCTAATCCATGTTAATTACAGTTCCGTAAATATTTATAATTATGACATTTTCAATAAAAGTGAATGTGAAATCTTTGAGGTTTAAATCTGTAACTAGTACTATCAAAATTCTGTAAAATCTGATAGATTTTCTAGTTTACATTACCTATGGTTTATAGTATTATGCTCAAATATCACCATTAGTTTGTTCTGTTGATGAATAAGAACTTTGTCGACGATTTTCAATAATCATTTTCATTACTTTTAAAGAAAAAACATTTTAGATTAAAAATACTAAAAATAAATATTGAGTTTTTCAGGACTTGTTCTGTGTTGCCATTTCCGAATAAATCCCTAAAAAATCACTAAAAACATACTGACGCTTTTTATTGCTTTCAGTCATTATGTTAGGATAAAAAAAACTCAATAATTCCTTTTCATTTGATATCAAACTGCATAATAGTCTAATTTTTCAGATATTGCAAAAACAAATTGCTAGGGAATTTCATTTTTTCCCCAGGGGGATATTCTATATAAAGTCCCTTCATCACTGTATTTTCCTCTAATGAAATGTAAACTACACACATGAATATTTCTATTTATTTTAGGTGGTATTAAATTTTCATTCCCACAAAGTGCTATCCATTTCAGACACTTAGCTTAATCTCTTTTAGGTTTAGGAAAATTGTAAAACTTTACTCTTTTATTTTTAATGGTCCTTGAGTCACTTTTACACTTTTTATAACACCGAAAAACCATCACTGTACTGAACATACAAAACAAAATATTGGATAAAAATGAAAATATCGATATCTTTTTGACAAATCAATGCAGATTTTAATATCACAGAGTACCCTTGCTTGAGATTTGAATTTGGCGCTAAAGCTGACAGAAAGTCCCCAAAAAAAATGAATGTCCCTATAAATTTGTTTTTATGCAATATCTTTCAATTCAAACTACTATGCAATATTTTGTTTATTGTACAGGGTATTTCGAAGCGTAAAGCATCTTTGAATAATTGGAAATTATGAAAAAAAGCGTCAGTACTTTTTTAGTAATTTTTTAGGGGTTTATTCGGAATAGGCAACACTAATTTCTTAGCAGAAGTCCTTTATTAAAAATACATTGCTGTTGCTAAATGAATTTTGGCTGACATTTCTCAAATTAAATAAACTGTTCACTTAAGTTAAAGAAACTAGCGTCAAATATTAAAAAGTGTAGATTGGTACGGCAATATTGTAATTTGGTATTAATTTGGTATAATTTTTTGAAATTTATTAACTTAATTGAGATTTCGAAACTCACCCTAGACTGAATTAAATAATACTTTCTGCGAAATTAACTGTTAGTAATTCAAAATTGGCATCCCTTAAGGAGTGATAACTATTGTAAAGATTTTATTACATATAATATAGAATAAACAGCAGTTTATTGATTTCTTTTATAATTACTTAATAAATAAACTTAATTCTCCAATAAAACCTACATTGTACTCTATAACTATTTAATTGTTGTTTATTCTGTATTGCAAGCTTCCACAAAGTAAGGTTTAATATAATAAACTTCGACTCTAATTCAGTAGTCCCTTGCGGTCACATATGGATGGTCTAGATATGGATGATTTGCTTCACTTATTTTGTGGATACTTTCTGGTCAAGAAGATAAAAGTATACGAGGATGAGTATATAGGATGAAATTATTCTGTTTCAACCTAGACACCTACAACCTTTGCACACTTGGTATACCTATCGGTGTTTCAGTTTTTGTTTTTAAATACTTCGTTTCTTCAGCTTATACCGGGAATATGTCCTTGTATTACAATAAGTTTTCTTATAATAAACTATAAAGTGGACTATCCACAATGGTGGTTAAAAAATTTGAATTCCTGCAAGGTGAATAGCATCCAATGTAACTTTTATTAGAAAAAGTGTACTCCTGGTTACAGATCTCAACTTAGTTTTCTTCTGTTCCATTCTATGTTGAGGTGCGTCTACTCGGTAAATACTCCACGAATCCTTGCCTCAAAATCCTAAAAAAGCGAAAGCAATGATCTTGCCAGCTGATGGAAGAAAAGTTAATTTTCGAGGAAATAAGAAGCTGCTATGCTTATTTTTTGACTTGGATCAAAGCGGAGTTCATGTTTTAAGGTCTTAAGTATCGACTTGATCGATCACCATCATGTTTCCTGTTATCCAATGTACGGTGGGGTATATAGCCCAGGAAGTAGTTGTTTTTTCTTTAGAAAACGGTCAAGCTTGGTGTGGAAACTCCTAAGGGTTTCTGGACCTCAGAGGGTGCATGTAAAAATATTTTTGTATTTTTCAATTTTTAATTATTTACTGTCTTTTATTTCCAGTAGGGTTGTCTTACTTTATTTAAAAAATCTCTATTTTTAATCAAGGTACATGTTTGTATTAACAAAGATAAGGTAGATGTTATTATATAATATGAATATATTTATCCAACATTGTCGCTGTTATTCTCGAAATTTGAAAACAAATTCCTGTTACTGGTCAGGTGCGACGTAGCTCCAGAATCTATGAACCAATCCATGTTTGGAATTTTACTTCCTTCTTCATCCAAATTAGTGTAAAAAGCCTTTTTATTTGAATTTGAATTAAAATTAAATGATTTCTTTTTTTTCTGGTTTGAACAATTTTTCTTGTGACCAAATTGATAACATTGGTATTAACGTGGACCTTTATTTGGTTTCTGATTTTCTTTTATTGTAAATGCTTTTTCAGAAGTTTTACTATAAGTATTTGACACATTTTCTTTGCTCAGCAGATTTTTAACGAATTCTACTGAAATTTTCTGGTTTGAACCTTGAATTCCCAAAATTGAAGGTTGAAACTTCTCAGGTAAACCACCAAGAATAATACCGCCTACTACTTAATCTTCTAATGGTTTTCCAATGCTTTCAAGCTTCTCAGCAATATTAACAATTCGATCTATATATTGGTTTAGCGAACTAAAATCTTCAAATCTGGTTTTAAAAATTGACGAATATAGACCTATACGTCTAATAATGCCGTTATATTCGTAAGCTTTTTGTAAATTAAGCCAGGCTTCTTGTGCTGTAGTTACCTTCTTGGTCTCACACATAACATTTGATTTGACTGATAAATTAATTTTGGCAAGGGTTTTGTTATCTAAATCTTTATCAGGTTTAATACCAGCAGGATACTCGATACAACGCCATAAACCATTTATTCTATTCTATTCTTCTGGGGTGCGTTTCATGCATGTACTGGAGCTCTAGGCTCATTGTACCCCCTGAAGTAATCATACCAGGTTCGTTTCCTTCATGTATTCTAGAATGTCCCTGATATTCGCTTTCACGATTTCCTCTGGCTCAGGAAACTGAATGCCAAAGTGTCTCTGTCTAAGCCACTTAAGGCTCGGACAGTGACATATTACGTGAAGAGGAGTTTCGTCTTCCTCACCACATTTTCTGCATAATGGGTCCTCAGCGAGTCCTATTATGTTCATGTGTTTTCGGAGATGGCAGTGTCCTGTAAGCAGTCCCACTGCCTTTCTCAATTGGGTTCTACTTAGGCTGAGTAGTTCTGTAGTTTTCTCCCTGGATGGACCTGTTATGAATAATCTGGATTGCCTGAGTCCAGGCAGTTCCATCCAGAGTTTCTTATGTTGTTCCCTTAGTCGTTCCTCTATTGTTTCCCTTACATGTTGGTATGAGACCCCACATGTGGGAAGAGGTCCGATCAGGGTTCCTTCTGAAGCCTCCCTGGCTAGGAGGTCAGCTTTTTCATTTCCAAGAATCCCTGTGTGTCCTGGTACCCATTCAAGGATAACCTTGTGGCGTTTTGCCAGTTCAGCTACAGTTCCTTGGCAGCGCTTCACTGTTCGTGACGCAGTGTGCACGCTCTCTATTGCTTTGAGAGCTGCTTGGCTATCACTTCTGATCCTGACAGTCCTGTTAGGGACTGTCTCGCTCAGGATGATTTCCGAGCATGTATTGATGGCAACCACTTCAGCTTGCAGGATAGTCTCTACTGAACCCAGGTTGAGACTATACGTCTTCCCTGTATTTTCATTGTAGATTCCAATCCCAGTGCTGGTGCTTGTTTTGGATCCGTCTGTGTACCAAACGGATTCATGTTGTTTCCTAATCTTGGTACGAGCCTCGTCCCTATCCGGAATGTGAACCGTATATGGTTTGGAAAGGTCGTAGCAGATAGGTGTTCTATCTGAGGGCATGCTCAGTAATTGATTATGTTCAATCTCTTTCATAAACCATAATCTATTAAATAATTTTTCATCCAAAACTTCCATTCAGAATAATTTTTACCATCTAAATGTTTGGACTCCGGTAAACCTCCAACTGATGTGGTAGCAATACACTCGTAGCTATTTTCATTTGACTTTCTTTCTAATTGCTTTCTTAATAATGCAATTTCGACTTGCATTTTTTTAAAGTCTTCTTCTGTTAGCAGAGCTAATTCCACAGTTTGAATAAAATGTTTAGCTTTAGGTAAAAAACTGTACATTTAATATAGACGTAACAGTGACAAAAGTAATCTCACACAAATCAATAAACATATATGCATAACAACCAAATAGCCTACTAATAAACATAATATACTCTAACAACGACAATGAATTCTCTCACTTACAAATAAACATAAAAACTCTTATATTTTGTTCTATATGTTCAAAATGAAATTGAATTAAAGCTTGTACTCACTATATTACGTGAAATTCATTGTTTACGAACCGTAGCCTTAATTCCATCAGTTTATTACATAAACCTTATGTAATTGAACTTTATTAACAAATAAAAGCTTCCGAATCATCCGCGCTCTTGATTGATTATACAATTACTCAAGTGAACATTTCTAATTACCAGTACATCAAGTTCATTTGTAGTAATATGAATTAAATCATAGGCGCGTACAATCTTTGCATAGAGGTGGGTATAAAATTATTATTGTGCGAAAAAGGCCACTTCCCCACATGTTGGTTGTATAACAATAATCAATACTTTAGTTAAGTAGCTAGGGATAAACAAACCATTAAAAGAATTATTTTGGAGATATTTCTTTAAAAGTAGAGTCACGATGGTCATTGTCCGGTCGGCAAGTTGGCAAGGAAAAAACGAAAACCTTACAAGGGGCCAATGATCAAACTCAAGCAATCATAAATTTAGTTAGTCCATAAAATTTCAATATTCTATACTACTATTTTAATTAGAAAATTGTGAATTATTGTGTCACCTTCAAAATAATTTCCTTCTGAGGTCACACAGCGCTGGAGAAGTTTCTTCCACTCCTAATAGCAGTGCTCGAACTCCAATACTGGAATAAACTTCAGCTGGCCGGTTACAGTCGTTTAAATGTTTTCGTCTGTCCCAAAATGATTTCCCTTGAGGTGATTTTTCAACTTTGGAAAGAGAAAAAAGTCATAAATACTCAAGTCAGGCGAATAAGGAGGCTGAGGAACCACAGGAATGTTTTTACTGTCCAAAAACTCGTTTGTTGAAATTGCTGTGTGATAAGGAGCAACACCCACATGTTTTTGATGTTTGGTCTAATAAGAATGCGACACTTTTGTCGCACAACTTCAAATTGTAGTATTCTCGATTGGATTCGTCTTCCAATTCGCATGAGACATATTTTGTCGAATATCAGGAGCTGGCAACACCGATTTAACGATTCTCAAATATGTTCTATGCCTATGTAGGATGTGAGTTTTGGTTTTTTGATAGTTATATTTGTATCAATTTTTAAATTTTTATTTGTGTGGTAGATTGGATTGTTTTTTGTTTGAGGCTCGTGTTTAAGGTGGATTCATGCAAGCAAAAATTAAAAAGCTTCATTCAAAACCAGCAAATTATTACAATTACAATTAGTACTTAGAATTAGTAGTAAAAGCTTGGCATGTGACTAACAATACTCAACTTTTAAATTAGTGTTTCCACTTATACTTACAATTACACTTACTTTAGTATTATATTGGTTAGATTAATAATATCTATATACCTATTGTTGTGCGAGTACGCCCCTGGCGCTATGACCAGACGCGAAGGAAACAGAGTCTTCGAGAATATACGGCGCCCGATGAGCGAAGCATCTAGACTCGATACGATCGAGAATAGACTGGAGTTCTGGAGTATGCTGGAACAATACTTACCTATATATTAAGGACCGATTTGAATATTTTAGTTAGTTAGTTAGTTAGTTAGTAGTATGTTGCTAGATAAATGTGAATAGAAATATTGTATTATATAAATTAAAGTATTGTAAATAAATTGTGTTATATAAATTAAATAGTATTAGTGATTTAAATAGTATAAAAATAAATTAAAAAGACTAGTAAAAATAAATAAACGTTACATTGGTGTCAGAAGTGGGATATTGTAAATAAATAAGGTAAAAAAAAAAATAAATAAATATGTCGAAAAAACTTTGTGACTTGAAAGTGACAGAATTACGTCAAGAGCTGGAGGATCGTGAATTGGAAACAACAGGAAGGAAGACTGAGTTGTTGCAGCGACTTAAGCAAGCATTGGAAAATGATGGTTTAGATCCAGAAAATCATATTTTCGTAGACGACTCTTCTGCTACAATTATTTCTTCCTTAAATAAAGTTTCTTCCGATATGTCTTCTTTGAAGAGTGATATCTCTTCCGACATGTCTTCTTTGAAAAGTGATATTTCTTCTTTGGAAAATAAAGTTTCTTCTGACATTTCTTCTTTAGAAAATAAAGTTTCTTCTGACATTTCTTCTTTGGAAAAAAGAGTTTCTTCTGATATGTCTTCTTTAAAAAATGATATTTCTTCTTTGGAAAACAAAGTTTCTTTGGACATTTCTTCTATGGAAAATAAAATGTCTTCATTTGAAAAAAAAATTGAAGAGAAAATAAGAGAAATGGAAAAGCAAATGGAAGAGATGGAAAAAGGAGGTAAAGAAGATATGGAAGATTTAGGAGAGGAAAACGAGCACGAAATGAGAAGCTTCAAAGTGGAGCGGAAACCGAAATTGGAAGGCAACGAAAGTTCTGTTCGTGTTAAGGCCCCAACCTTTGACGGAAAGATGTCTTGGGAAAATTATCTCAAACAGTTCGAAACAGCTGCAAGAGCGAACGGATGGTCCCAAAAAGAGAAGGCAATAAACCTCACCATCGCCCTGAGAGGAGACGCTTTGGATGTTCTTCAGACCATACCAGTGGAGGACACAGATGATTTTGAGCAACTGAAGAAAAGCTTGAACATGCGATATGGTCACGAACACTTGGAGAACTTGTACCGATCGCAGTTAAAGACTCGAAAACAGAAGCGAGAGGAGACACTTCAAGAGTATCAAGTAGATATTGCCAGATTGGTAAGATTTGCTTACCCTTCAGCTCCAGAACAAATGATGGAATGTTTAGCTGTTGAAGCATTTCTTGATGGACTTCGTGACCACGAAATGGCAAAGACACTCCGTTTAGCTCACCACAAAACATTAGTTGACATCTTGTCTGCTGCGCTTGAGTATGAAGCGGCTTCGAAAGCTTGTGGAGGATACAGTAAAGTAAGGTCCGTAACGGAAGATGAAAATAAGTTAGACCAATTAGTAAACATGATGAAGAACTTTACTGATAAAAAAAAAGAAGAAGACCATCAGGCGTTGGAATTGTGGTGAAATAGGACATGCTCGCAATTCATGTAAACGTCCTGGGGTCACTACGAATCAAGAAACTACTCCACAGGAAAAACTAAAACGGGCCGGCCTAGAGGGGGTAGCTTCGACCCGGAACGTTTCCAAAGAGTACGACTTTAGGATCGAACATCGAGCTGGGATAAGTCACAGAAATGCAGACTCCCTTTCCAGAAGACCGTGCCCAGAAGAGTGTTCTCACTGCAGTAAGACGGAATTAAAAGAAACTGCAATACTACGAACAACTGTAGTTAACGACGACTGGGCACCTACTAGAATTAAAGAAGAACAAGATAATGATCCTGTTTTAAAGAAAATGAGAGAATGGAAGATAGAAGATCGTCGACCTACTTGGCAAGAAGTGTCAAAATTCTCTACAGTCCTTAAATCATATTGGGCCCAGTGGGAGTCTTTCATTTTGGAAGGCGATTTATTAAAGAGAATAATTGAAAATGATGACGGTTCCGTTAACAGAAAGCAATTAGTTATACCAAAGAGTAGAGTAGCCGAAGTACTACGACAGTTACACGACAGTCCATCAGGAGGTCATCTTGGTGTCAAGAAAACCCTGCAGAGAGTTCGTGAAAGGTTTTATTGGATGAATAGTTCCGATGATGTTAAGGACTGGTGTAAGAAGTGTACCATCTGTGCTGCTAGTAATGGACCTCAGAAAAGAGGAAAGGCTCCCATGAAACAATATAACGTTGGTAGCCCATTTGAGAGAATTGCTTTAGATATTGCTGGACCGTTCCCCACTACTGAGAATAAGAACAAATACATGTTGGTGGTAATGGATTATTTTACGAAGTGGGTTGAAGTCTACGCCATTCCAAATCAAGAGGCAGCAACTGTCGCAGACGTGCTAGTGAAGGAGTTTATTTGCCGATATGGAGTGCCCTTGGAGATTCACAGTGACCAAGGAAGGAATTTCGAAAGTCAACTCTTTCAAGGAATTTGCGACAATTTAGGAATGAAGAAAACAAGAACTACAGCATTGCACCCACAATCAGATGGAATGGTAGAACGCATGAATAAAACCATTGGCAAATATCTATCAAAAGTAGTATCCAATCACCAAAGAGACTGGGACCAGTATATTTCGCTCTTTGCAATGGCTTATCGATCCGCCGTCAATGAATCAACAGGTCAAACACCAGCAAAAGTCTTGTTTGGACGCGAGATGAGGTTACCATGCGACCTCGAGTTTGGATGCCGACCTGGAGAGGATATAGCTGGAGAAGACTATGTAATCCAGTTACGTAGAAAAATGGACGACATGCATGATTTGGTTCGCTCCCATCTCCAAGTTGCCAGTGACAGGATGAAGAAACGGTATGATACCCAAGCTATAGAAGGATGTTTCCAAGAAGGTGACAAAGTCTGGCTCCATAACCCGAAAAGACGGAAGGGGTACTCACCAAAGTTGCAACAATCTTGGGAGGGTCCATACATCATCAAGAAAAGAATCAATGACGTCATATACCGTATAATAAAGACCCCGAATGGAAAACCTAAGGTAGTACACCGAAACCGACTGGCGAAATTTGAAGGAGATCATGACCAGGAAGAAGAAGTCGTAAATCAAGTCCAAGATACACCCGACCTTGCTTTCGAAGAATTTATGGGTGCATATGGAGGTACTGGGAAAGCTAGATACGGCGTGACTATTGAGAGACAGCAAGACCTGTTCACACTTCCTGATGACTACTCATTGGCCCATAGCGTTTCCGCCACTATTAGCGACGGCCGAGGATTAGCGTCTGTCTTTCGAAGGAAGTTTGGTCGATTGTCAGAACTTCGAAATCAGTTACCAGCCACTGGGAAGGCTTTGATACTTAGAGATGACTCCCGTTGCCTCTTCTATCTGATTACCAAGAATACCTACCAAGACCAGCCCACTTATCGAAATATATGGGAATCATTACTTAACTTGAGAGAGCACATATTGGAGTCCAACATACAGAAGCTAGCCATGCCAAAAATAGAGTGCAACTCATTGGATTGGAGGGTCATCCGAAATATGGTGGAAGTAATCTTTCAAGATACCGAAGTCCAAGTGTTGGTATGCAGCCATTCGCCCCGTGTCCAGCTGACATCAAAGACCATTCCATGTTATTTCCATGCAACTGGAAATTGTAGACGAGGATTCAGTTGCAAGTATCTCCATCCAGTCTCATTTCCGTAAAAGTTCCAGGAGGAACTATCTCTTAAGGAGGGGGCAATGTTGTGCGAGTACGCCCCTGGCGCTATGACCAGACGCGAAGGAAACAGAGTCTTCGAGAATATACGGCGCCCGATGAGCGAAGCATCTAGACTCGATACGATCGAGAATAGACTGGAGTTCTGGAGTATGCTGGAACAATACTTACCTATATATTAAGGACCGATTTGAATATTTTAGTTAGTTAGTTAGTTAGTTAGTAGTATGTTGCTAGATAAATGTGAATAGAAATATTGTATTATATAAATTAAAGTATTGTAAATAAATTGTGTTATATAAATTAAATAGTATTAGTGATTTAAATAGTATAAAAATAAATTAAAAAAGACTAGTAAAAATAAATAAACGTTACACTATTATGATACAATCGGAAAAATACCTTTCTTCAAGAAATGTAATGCACTTTCACGATTCCCTTGTTCTATTAAGGGTTCTAGATTAATTATTAGTCTCTACCTAATTCTTTAGTTAATAAACACATTTCTTGATTTTCTAAAATTTCAATATCAATTAATAAAACTGCCATTTTCTCTCTACAAAAATATCTGAAAAAGTACTAAACAAAACTATTGATAGCTTCTGTATATTCCTTATGGTGTATTCATTTTATGTTTTTTTGACGTTGAAATAAAAACATAAAAAAGGATTGTGGTTTCATTTCCCATATAAATTAACAAAAATTAACATGTATAATGATAAGCTACAAATTTCGCTAGTAATGAAATTCTCGCATTCGACATAAATTGTCGGCTGCCTTTGACCATTCTACAATTTGTCTATCAAAAATTTGCAAAGGTGACTTTTGAGAATAAGGTTTTCTTCGACAAAGAGGATTTCTCGCATGCGACAAAATATGTCACTGTTTACACAACCAAATGACTCAAGCGAGTTCAAACTCGTACTGTACTGAAGGTGGATAACATTGTTCCTCTGCCGCCCCACCAAGCCCGGCGCTACCAGTGTTACCAGATCAAACGCAACGTTGCCAGTCTCATTACTTAATATACAGACCTCTATCTACTAAAATGTGCAGATTATTCCACACTCTGACTCTTTTTTTAAATAATAAAATCGAACCCGGAACCTTGTGGTCAAGTGACTTTACATTTCACTAACCATCACACCTTACATATATGTTTCTGAAATCTTTTGAAAATGGCTATGTTCTCGCATCAATTTCTGACCCCAAAGTATGCTAGTCTGGTATAATAGTCCGTTGCTAGCTAACGAACTTTACCGTACTATACGAGAAAAATATTCACGGCCTAGTTCTGGAAAATCTGTCTCTTTTAAAATAAATAGGCGCAAATAACAAACGTTTGAAACTTATTTATTAGTTATATTGCATTTGTACAAGTTATAAAAATTACCAATTCTGTTACTTATGCTATTAGCTACATTATCGCTATCTGCAATAGCGTTACTAGTAGTAGCAGAAACCTCCTTAAATATTTTGTCTGCCATGACTACTTTATGTTTAAAATTCTGTTTATACGACCCGCGATACCGTCTTGCCGTCTATACGCACGCTCTTACCTGCGCAAACAAGTCTCTGCATGTATGCTCTCAGGCAAAACCTTGTGTGTAGTCGGACCATAACAAAACGGTCGTGACACATCTCAATCAATGTGACATGACCTTGTTCATGTAACAACCAATGAGATTGCTTACATTCATCCATAAGCATTGCCAACAAATGAGATTGTTTACATTCATCCATCAGCATTGCCAACTTTCATTATCTATCAGTTTACTAACTAAAAGATAAAAACGAGTTGATAAACCGCCTCCGAACAACTGGAACTTTATCTGCTAGTTAGTTTTGTCTGACGGATACCTAACCGATAGATAATATTGGCAATTGATAAACCTGCCCTCAGTTGGTTCTCCTTTCTTCTACCCTCAATATTTATACATACATTTATACAATAGAAACAGAATAGAACTATGTGGAGGAAAAATGCACTGTTATAATATAAAAAATTAAAAAGGAAGATTAAGAAAGATATGTGGGTCCTTAGTGACAGGAATTAATTTTTTTTAGGATGGTACACTTGCCTAACGTTACATATATACGAGTATAATGGTTACTATTGGACAATTTTTAAAATAACTCTTTCACTTATGAAAAATAGGTATTTGTATATTTAGTAATGTATGTAGTAAGATACATTTTGTCTTCTGCATTTTAAATAATCTACCTTCATCCAAATCAATAATATTTATTCATGTATTTCGAACTTCTCCGCCAATGAGTAAGATGTAGGAAACTTAAGTTTCCTACATCTTTAGTCAAATATCTCTCTCGTTGCTTACCCCTCATATTCAATTTTACAAACAATCATGTTTTGGAAAACAACACCGCAGGTTGTTTTGCTTAATATATTATGGGATTTCTACACTTGAAAGGAACTCATTCAGTGGCGGCTCGTCCTAAAAGGGTCCTAAATATAAACCGGAATAAATGAGCATGTAATTTAGTATTATTGTATTGTATCACATAAACGTACATACTTTCATCAAGTTATGCTTACGTTACGCTCAAAACTAAATCCCGTCCGAGGTACACTCCCCGTTTAGACCACAGTTCGGCAATTCTTTTACCGTTTTGCATACACCAAAGTAGTTGAATTTGGGGGCAAATGTATTCGCTCCCTTTCCGGTAAATAAACTTCGAACGTTGTTTTTTGTACGTGTATATAACCAAATAGAACGATCAGCAACTGTTTCCAACTGCAAATCGCATGCGCATTGATCATATGGCGTTCGAAAATATTTAACGCGCATGCGATTTGCAGTTGGAAACCGTTGCTGATCGTTCTACGAACAAAGCTATTAATTTAAGCTTTTCATCGATTTTATTTTTTACATAATTATGTATTTTAATGAAAAATCCTGAAATACACAATAAAGAATTTGCCGAAATTAAGAAGGCTGTGAAATTGCACACACAAGTTACATAACAATATTAAAACCTAGATGTTATTAGCCCTAAGGGATTATCCTGGATGTATATCCCTCTAAGATCAGTATAACTGTGCAATGATATAGAAAAAACAGGAAAAAACTATATCATGCTGATCTTTACAATAACTTAATATATTTATGTTACAATAATGTCTTATCTATGTATAAAATGAAGACTCAATCAAAGTAAACAGTTTAATAGTGGAGAACTTCCAAGATCTATTTGTTCATTAACTTCTTTAAACTGTTGATATGCTAGATGTCTTTTAATTTCAAGTTCTTCTAGAAAATCTAAATTTTGTTTTTTATCACAAATGTGTAGTATATGAATGTCATTGGTGTGTATCAATGAGTTTGGATGTTCAAGTAGGTGTTTTGCATAGTTCGACTTATCTGGTTGTTGTAATCTATATGTTCTTAAGTGTTGATTAAATCTTAATTCAAAATTTCTTTGTGTTTGACCTATATATACTGCATTACATTTTGGACAATTAATTTTGTTAACACCTGATTTTTTTAATTTTGGTAATTTTGTTTTCACATTTAACAATTTTGTTCCAATATTATTTTGTGTTTTAAATGATATTAATGCTGATGTTGCCGAAGATATTGTTTTTGAAATTGCATTGGAAATATTTCCACAATATGTAATACTTTTATAGCTTTAAATTTCTTTAAATAGTAGCAGTTTAGTTCAACCGTTCAGTTATTTATTGTTCTTAATAATAAAATGTATTTAATTATATCTCTAAAAATTCTGAACATCCCAGGTTTTTAGGTCTCAGTTAGCTCTCTTATTAAAATTAAAGATTACCATTAAAACAAGAGATTTTAATATTTACTCAAATAGCAAAAACAAATCTCTTTCATTTCTATTTTTAATACTGTTTTTTAATTCCCTATCTAATTATTCTGGTAGTTTATATTTTTTATTCATTTGAAACCATATTATTAAAACATTAAAATCAGATATTAACATCAAAACTAGAAAATCAGTCACTATTTATATATTTTGGTATTAAAAGTTCATTTATTTATAAATATTCCATTCCTCCTCCTCTCTCAACATTATCTCCACCAAATTTTCCTAATACACCGCCTCCCCGAGTCTCCCGCCTCCGCCTCCAGCATCTAAACGTTTGTCCTACATCATCTTCCACTTCACACAAATTAAAAATTTCTTTATATTCCGTGTACTGTGTATTTTGGCTGATACTGTAGTTCAATTTTTATATGTGAAAATAATAATTGAATGAATAAAATAATAATAAATGAATAAAATTATTAATTCCATAAAAAATGAATTTGGCTGTTACTTTAACACCGCACTGTATTTTCTACTACGAGGTATAATAATGGAACCAACAGAAATTAATTGTGTGCAAAACCTTTTAAAAACTCCGCTATCTTTTGATCAAAAACTTTTAATTAAGAAAAAATAACGACTGAAAAATACGAGTGAATTTTATGTAAAAAAAATTAGGTAAGATTTTACTTACACCCTTTACCCTTTACACTGAGAAAAATGAGGCACTATAAACTATTGTGCATGCACACTTTTTTCAACAATCGTGCCTACACATAAAGTTATTCTGCCGTGGTGCACATAAAATTATGGTTCCTCCGCCAATTAGCGACGTCACAAACTTATTTGCTGCTCGCACTATAAGATATAGGTCAAGACATCATATTGTATAACTCTAATGAACGAAAATATAAAGTGCACTGTTTAAAATACGTAATTGACAGCATATTATAATGCATTCATAATCCTACTATGTGCCTTTGCATTTTACTTTTTGATGCGTACCAGGTCGTACCCTATAATATATCGTGCCTGCGCATGATATTATTTGCTGCTGGAAGCATATCTTTATATGCGACCGCACTAAATTTCATAGTGCTGTTTTAGCTGGGCATGATCCTTTTACGTGCCCTAGTATTTTTTCCGCACTATTTAATATCGTGACGGGATTGATATTTTTCAGGATCAGCACTTAATCTCTACACGGTATTTTCGGACGATTAAATAAATAATAAAGGGTGTAAGAGACAACTTTCCGAAAACTTTAACAATGTCTTCAGATCATCGTCCTGATTTTTTTGTGGGAAACAAAAAAAAATTTTTGGCTCTTCATACAAACTGATTTGTTTTATTTGTATAGATAGTCGATTTTTTTTTTCGTTTTCGACAAAAAATTCTTGCTGTACGTTGTTTGGGATGATATGGCCTACTAAAAACATTGTTAAAAATTCGAAAAGCTTTCCCTTACATTACACTCTGTATAATCAAATAAAGTGTTCGGAGAGGTATTCTGTGTCAGTCAGAAAAGATAGGTAAAACAAAAAAATTTGGTAGTTTTTTTTGACTTCACCGAAAAAAACTCGTAGTGAACGATTTGTTTAAGGAGAGTCAAAAAAACGCCCGATTTTTTGTGTAAAATTTTTTTTTTGTTTGGACTATCAATTTTGACTGAAGATACCTACCTGTCCAAAGACTAATCTGATTATGAATATAATTTCACCGTTTAGAAACACCGTGCAAATATTTGTTGCTAATCCTAAAAAATATCCACACATGTCACAGTACAGTGCAGAAAAAAGTGCTGAAATTCACACAGTAATAATCTAATCACACATAGTCTAGAGCAGGTATATATGTACTATGTAGGTAATTTAAAAAATCTTAAAATCATACAAACATTTATTTTCCATAAGAAAGTTAATGTTAATCTAGATTAAACATAAACTTAATTAAATATAACTTTCTCAGTAACTCGTCCATTTCACACAACACAACACAGCAAAATTTAATATAGAAGTATTGAACGACACTCACGCGCGGAGGTCACAGTACAGAATGGTGTGTGGTGTTTGGTTGGATCCGGCGGCGCGGTGGTGTCTATGTCGGCGCGGTGGTGTCTATGTCGGCGCGCGCGGGGACAGATTCCCCCCCGGATTCCCCCGATTTGTTGCATGCATGTAATGTTTATAATGCATACGCACCATATTTTTTTATGAATTCTCAAAATGCACGTAATGTTTAGTGCATACGCACAATACATTTTAGTGAATTTTCAAACATTTTTGTGCTAAGCAATAATTTTTTCAACCTGGCACGATTCTTCAACGTGCATACGCACTAAATTTTATTGTTCCTCAGGACTTATTATTATGCAAATAATCGGGAATGTCACTATAAAATTTTCTGCGTAGTTTTAAATATATATCTGCATTGCATCGAATTTTATGGTGCAACTCTTTGCACCGTAATTTTCAATGCAAAAAACTATATTATATGGTGAATTTAAGACGTCATAATTTATTGTGCTTTGATCACTGTAAATTATGATGTTAAATCCATAATTTTACTATGCATAATAGTTCTTGCACGATAAAAGATACGACATTTGAACATAAAGTTTTGATGAGGTTTCTTGCACAATGAAGTTTAATGCCCTGCAGAATAAATATACATTCCTGTCACTATTTAGAGTAATGCGCACTATTTTATTAGTTGTAAGCAGAGTATTTCACAGTGTTTGCATAATATTTTATTACGTCGACTTCAATCCATTTTTCTCAGTGTACACCCTCTTTCAGAACTCATGAGCCACCACTGTAGTCATATTACTTTACAATAATATATAGAGAATAAAACGCGATATTATGCAGAAGGAACAATATTGAAATATTGACACTGTTAAATATGTATACCATTTTTATTATATAATATAATTTAAATTAGTTTAATGAATAATCTTAATGTCCATTTCAGGTCGGTTCAGCTAACGGCATCGCCCTCCAACTATACGGACCGCACATTCAACCTCGTCATTGTGTAATCACTATTAACGCTGCAGATGGCGTGACATCACTAACACCCTGCCATGCGGATGCCCATACGTACGTCAATGGACAGCGTATTCATCAATTGACAATACTGCAACACGGCAGTCTCGTCAAATTTGGCCATAGCAATACCTATAGGTTCTTAGATCCAGCGCATGAAGATAGAACAAGACCCTCTTTCGGTAGTTCTGGCGGACTTGACAAAATAGGAGGAAGGATGTACGATAGGTAATTATCTCTTTGTTTATTGCACAAATGCATGGTTATTTTTATTTAAATATTATTTGTAGATGTTTTATGTTATATTTTCTAAATGCTTAAAGGGAATGCACAACCAAAACATTTTAAAATGTATCCAAGTCTTACCCACAATCAATTCGATATAGTAGAATAAACTTTACAAGGTTTTACTAACCATTAGATTATGTTCTATGTGTGTGTGTCGTTCAACGTACTTTCCACTGCGACCTAAATGATCTATTGTGGTTTAACTCTAGGTTATAGTAATTCTATTATCCTTATGTCCCTAATGAAGCTTATTAGGGTCCTTGGCTATCCTTCCATGAAATCCGAGGAAAATGCGGGGGCTGGAGTTAATGTATACCAAATGTACACAAATGCCTTTGAGGATCTTAAACCCTCTAGCTCGATCCAGTAAGAATGTCTCTTCTGATCTACCTAGTTCGATGTTGTTCGTCTGACCACTCTATTCGCTATGCCTAGGAATGGCTCCGCATATACCAGTCTAAAAGCCCGCGACGGCCAAACCTTAGTTTGGTGACAATAGTAGTTGCAACCCCCTGCCAGGCACCCTTAAAGTAGGATTAATGTTAATGATGCTTTAGTTATAGTATAATATCTGAGCTTTATACACTTTGTAATTCCTTTTATCCCCCTACAATTTACGCCACTGTCTTAATAAATATTTCTGTATGTTTTTTTGATTCTTCAGCACTTTCTACGTAAATATCATCCTCTTGTCTCAATACGATATACGATGTTTGCCTTTTATATTTCGGAATTGGAGAAATATTAATCATCGAAAATAACTTTGCCTTTCAAAATATTTCCCATGAAGATCTATACACTTTTGCATGCGTTTGAACCAATTGTCGAAGCACTTTTGCCACTCTGATTGAGGTATCTCCAAAACATGCAGTCTGAATGCAGCAACCGCTTCTTCAGGTGTCGGAAAACGTTGACCTCTCAGTTTGTTTTTTACGTACGGGAATAAAAAAAAGTCATTGGGTGCCAAGTCAGAACTATATTTTGGGTGCTCATAAAATGCAGTTGTTTGGAATGTGTGGGAGCTCGCATTGTCGTGGTTGGCGGCGGTTGGTTTTTTAGAAGACAACTGGCAAACAAATGGTTGTGTACCGCTCAAAATTAACTGTTCTGCGTTGTTGCTTCCTGCGCGACCAACTTTTGTTGGATTGGGCTCATCTTGAAACACCCATACAGTCGACTGCTGTTTACTTTCGGGCTCATATACGCGTAAATCCACGATTCATCACCTGTCACGATGTCATAGACGTGTTTCGAAGCACCGCGATCGTATTTTTTGAGCTTGAGCTTGTTACTTTAACAAATTTACGTCACAATTTTGCTCACCTCTACCACCTGTTACCTGCCAAAGCCACCGCAACCTAAGTTTCATAGCCTGGCTTTGTTCTGACCTGCGTAGAGAACATACACTGAGAAAGTAAGTTCTGGCCATCGCGGGCTCTTGCTCTATAAACTTTTAGCACCTTATCTGGCTAGAAGGTGCGCTTTTTCATTCCCATCAATGCCAGTATGTCCAGGTGCCAAAGTAAGATTACTTTTTTTGTTCCTCTAGACGTATTAGATCCTGAAGGCATTTTCAAACTGACTTGGGGTCGATCCGATTTGATTCCAGTGACATTTTATAGTTTCGTTCCTAGAAATAGGATGATAAATGGTTTGTAGTAATTGTACTGGCCATTAACACAGAATAATGTTTAAAAAATTGATTTCAGGAAGATAAAGATATCCTTAAATAATTTCTGTGTTTAAATAATGACCCTAGATATCATTGTTTTAATCAAATTGTAACGAAATGTAACTTGAGTTTGAATTCGTCCAAAATAATACGTTACTGACAATATAAAACATGATATCGTCTTAGCTGCTTTACCATAAATAATTGGTGTTTGGTTTCCAATGCTTAAGATTCCAATTTATCACATTTAATCTGATTACCTCTATATCTAAATTTAAAATATCTTCTTTGCTTTTCGGTTTAATCTTTTCCCACTTTCATTTATTCTAGTGGAGCTTTTACCTCTTTCGTACTTTTAAAGGGCGTCTTTTGCCTGTTATCGCTTTGGGACCTGAAAACATCATTGTAACCTTGTTATTTTTGCAAGTTTCTTAAAGGAAATTTGATTCATATAAGTAAAATAGTTTTAAGTGAACTTTATTGAATGAACTCATTTTTTGTATGTTTTATTTAATACATGTCACTTTCATCGGCTTCTTATGTTTATTTTGTGCTTTTATTATTTTTTTGCATTTTTTTTCACATCACGCAGTCGTTCACCACGTGCTTTGAGCCCGACAGATCAATCTAGAGAAAATATAGAAACTACTTTCGATTTGGATGGTAATGTAGAAACCATATCAACGGCAAGCGGAGCTAGAGAGGATAATAGGTCGTTAGGATCTTCATCTGAAAACAGGTAAGTAATGTCTGCAGCAACAAACCCAGAAAGTTCCAAAAATATAATACTCTGTCAAAGGAAAAAGATCAATAATATACAAAATGTTTGGATATTCATCGACATTTATTTTTAAAGTAAGCTCCTTCGGAAATAATTTGACACCTTTTGAAGTAAGAGTAAGACTCATAAGCACGTATTTTTGATAAATTCGATTCACCTTAGACCTTCTGTAACATGTTCAGGTTTGGTTTGTAGGTATCCCCTTGAGAATGATTCCAACACTGTCTTAAAAAACTTATGTATACTTAAATATAGTTTTCGTTTTAATACAAAACTCACATTCGGCCTAATAGACCAGGCCAAATTGGCTAAAGTTTTATTAAAAAAAATTATTATCTAAAGACGAACACTTGGAAGTGGTAAACGTAAACAAAATTGTTCCCCAATGGCGGACTGATTGGGTAGTTTTTAGGGGGTGAAAAGGGGTAAAAATGCAGTATTGCTTTTTCTACCGGAAATTGACCTCAAAATGAAAAGTGGTCAATACAAAAGTTGTAGATCGTGAAAAAATCTACAACTTTTATAGAAGTCACTTTTTGACATAACCTAAAAATTTCGAAGAAAATTCAAAAAACCTATGTTTTGGTTTGCATTTTATTATTTCTTCAAAAACATTTCAATTTTGATGAAAACTGATAAAAATATCCAATAGTTTTTTTAGTTATTTTTTCTATAGCAAGTATATATTTTTATTTTCTTATTGAAAAGTACATGTCAAAATGAAAAAAAAATAAACTAGCTAGAACCCTCAACAATGGTTCTTTAAGGACAATTTTTTTTGAAAAAAATGTGTTTTTGACGTAAGAATGGAATATCTCTAAAACTATAGGATATTTTTATTTGAAAAACATTATACTTCTCTAAGCTACTAAAAGGTATGTTTTCACCAAGTTTCATTAAATTAGGACTGTTTTTAAAGAAATAAAAAAGAAAAACGAAAAAATTGGTTTTTTGAATTTTTCTTCGAAATTTTTAGGTTTTGTCAAAAAGTGACTTTTATAAAAATTGTAGATTTTTTTTCTATTGACCACTTTTCATTTTTAGGCCCATTTCCGGTAGAAAAAGCAATACTACACTTTTTTATCCCTTTTCACCCCCTAAAAACTACCCAACCAATCTGCCATTGGGGAACGAATTTTTTTCAAATTCAAAGTAAGCCTCTTTACCATTTCCAAATGTTCGTTTTTGGAAAACAATTTTTATTGGTAATTTCTCTAATTAGCCTGGACTATAAAATAAAAATCAGATATCTAAAGGATTTCAGTTTACAAAACTTTTGAAAACATTTAGTATCGTTCACATTTAAAAACAAATACTAAAAGTTACGACCGTGTACTCGTATAGAAAGTATTTTATAGCAAAAATGCGGCCATTTACTTCCTCCAGAAAGCTTTTAAAGTTCCTCTTAAACATGGCATGAAATTTAAAAGGCAAGGATATAACAAAGTTGTTTCGCATTTTATTAGTCAGTTATAAAGAACAATATTCCAAGATAAAGCAGATGTACTCGTAATATATTTTTAACCACAACACAAAAGAATAAAATAATATTTTAGAACTGGATAGTACTAACCATTATAATAACGGTGATATACGATATTTTCTTAGAAATAAAAAGATATGGACACTTTGTGAGGCCTGAAATGAGCACTTTACTGCCACGATTTACACATTTTTTTTGGGCTGAGATGGGAAACTCATGTTCGATGGGTTTTTAATTAGAACCCAACAGTGTTGGACTCATCCCCAAGAGGACGCCTACCAACCAAATCCACCTCAAAGCTCGCCGTTACCCCCGCCTCGGAATCACTACCTTAGCATACTTCAAGACGGGAGGCCGTCCCTCACACACTCCCGCCATACATTCATACCACTCATGCCATCAAAAATGTTCCCTTCCCCTAATCATAATCTCCACTGCCTCGCTTACCTCCATCAATTCTTTCTCCTCTCTCAACATTACCTCCACCATATTCCCCCAATACAGTGCTTCTCCAATTTTCCTCTCCAACCGCTTTTACACCTCCTCGTTCTTCCAGCATCTAAACATGTGTCCCTCACGCCTCTCGCACATTCCAGTCTCTCTCCTGCCAATCTTATGTAGATACCTCACCCTTGACCCATGTCCAGTGAGCACCTGGGTCAAGAAGGGCTATTGTACACACTGTACACCAGCATGTTTCCCATTCGCACTCCCACCCATTCGTTTCCCTTCCTTACCTCATCAGTCCGACTCCCATCACTCTTATTCCCGCCTCTCCTGTATCGTCCATAATCCATCCTTGCTTTTCCACATATCTAGCATTCACCTCAGATCCACACAGTACCTCCACTTTTCTCCTAAAAATCACCTCATCCAACATATGCGCTCTCCTGCATTTCCCCAGGTTTATCTATAAAACCCTCCACCCGTAATTCTTCACTCTCGCTGCCTTCCCCTGCCTCCTATTTTACCGTACTCCTCCCCAGAGGGGCTCTCATTTTGTTTTCCTTCTCTTTACTTCCTTCGTCACCAGCCAGCATTTGGCCTTGTCCTTGACTTCCTTCGCATTACACACTGCAACCTTGTGTCCTTTCACTCCACAACCAAAGCATCTACCCTCCATAAATGTAACCCTATTCCACCCCAATTTCACCTCACTTTTCCAAGCAAAACTTCCGCCTTTTCCCATACTGCAGTCACCACCGCCATCTTCATCCCATTCCTCTTCCCTACCACCTTAATCACCCTAGTTCCTTTCCAACTAACACTTCTTAATCACCCTAGTTCCTTTCCAACTAACACTTCTTCACCTCTTCATCTTGCATCCACGGATCAAACCCTATTACCTTAATTGTTTTTGTACCCCTTCCTGCCTCCACCGCCCTTGCTCCTGTAACCTTTTCCACTTCGCCCAGCATCCCCCTAACCTCAAGCCCCTTCTTCGCTTCTATTATCACCTCCCTGTTCCTTGATATCCTGAGTCTATCGACCCACTCCGGCTTCAGACTTCCCACCCATTGATAGCGCCGTCAACGGAAGAAAGGAGCAACCGAGTTAGAGATGGGCAAATTTTCAAAAACTTTTATTAGCTTTAAAAACTAATATTTAAAAAAATAGAATGCCAATATTGAAACAAATGCTGTATGAGCCACGATGCAAAAGTGTATTATTGTCGCGGATTCATTTAATGGACCTCGACAATAATAACTCACTTTTCTACCTTATCGCAGAATTACTATTAGAAAGTTTGCAGTTATATAAAATATTATATTAATTTTAAACTTGCATGCAAAGTGGCTATATTTTTTTTTGTTTTAACCAATAACATGAATGCCATAAGATTATATTTACATATACATTTAATAAACATAAGCTTAATTTAATAACGCCCAGATTATATTTTTTTTAATTTGAACTTGAAGTTTTCGGTACATGTACTTCTGTGTATTCTAAGAAAATTTTCATTTATATTATCACAAGAGCTTTAATTATTTCCGTAAAGTTTTTTGATGCCACGAATATTTTGATAATTTCGTGCCCGAACGAAAATTTCCAAGAATAATTTAAGCTTGCGTGGTTTTTGGTAAGAAGTTTTCATACCATAATTTGGAAAATAATAATTCATTCAATTTGACGTCTCATAATACGCCACATTATTGTGATAATAATGTGTTTACTTAACACTATAATAATAATAATAATGTTTATTTACCATCTAAACAATATATAAAATTACATAAAATATATTTCAGTACATATTAGTTGCTCTTAAATTAAATATGATGTTAACCTAATTAGTAAATAAACTAGAAGAAATTCCCTGAAGAACCAGAGGTTGTGCTCAGGTTTTTCTCTTAGCAATATTTTAGCTCCTAAAATAAAATCAAGAATCTTTGGAATACCTTAAAGTATAGATGTTCAATTTTATATCGCAACAATAATAATGAATTTAAAATATGTCACACTACAAAATAAGAAACAAATATATCATAAGACTAGTCAGCCAACAAACAAGAAAAAATTCCCTGAAGAACCAGAGGTTGTGCTCAGGGATTTCTCTCATCTACAAACTGCAAAAGTCTATAATAATATAAATCCTAACAAAAAAGAAAAAAATCAAAGAACAACAGCATTCAACAAAACATCAAATTACACAGAAAATACTTCATTTAAAGATTCTGTTTCTATAGTTGCAATAAATTTTTTAAAAATTGGGAAACATTTAGTCGCTAAGATTGTAATGGCGCTTTCCTAGATAGATCCAAACTTACCTTGTTCGGACGGAACTTTGATCGGGACGGTCTTCCAACTAGTAAAGTTTATATCATCTCGGGCGCCACCCTCAGGATTTAAGTGGTTGAGGGCCCACATGCGACAGGTAGCCTTTAGACAGTGGAGACAAAATGGGTAATTGTGTTCAGCCCAGAAATAAATAAAACTCGGACAGTACTTAACAAAACAATATATTAACCATCCACTGCGGTGTATCACAAAATATAATTTGTTAACAATCGAAAAAAGCGGTCAGAATACAGTTTGAATAAATAAAAAAAATAAAACACATTTTGGACAGTGCCAATTTCCACAAAGAAACAATTTCGGTTAAACAAAGAATCATATAAAACAATCAAACAATATATTATCAAACCATTGCGGTGTATCACAAAATTTAATTTGTTAACAATAGAAAAAGCGGTCAGAATAAACCCAATAGATATAGTTTGAATAAATAAAAAAACAAAATATATTTTGGACAGTGTACCAAGTTCCACAAAGAAACAATTTCGGTTAAACAAAAGAGATACGGTAATCATATAAAACAATCAAATATATCAATAAGCGAAATAAATTAAAATTTCCAGACATCCGGTATATATCATGATGTACAATACAACTTTTAATATATCGTTATATTTAATAAATATCTCATTCAAATTTGTGTAGATTTAGACTGGTACAATATAAAAGCAATTAACTACTGGTACAAAAAAACATTTTCAGAAACAAAACAAAAGCTGATTATACTTAGTTTAACTAGCAACAAAATAATAAGAGAAATCAATAATTGTTAATTCTAATCGTCACAAATGACTTATACATGTACATAATTTCGGTAACTACAAAAATAATTTTTCAAAATAAGTTACGGTTAATACATTTTCGGTTTCTAGATCTTGTACTTACTTTTTATTACAACGCTGACTTGCCAGCAACACATTTTCAGGAGTACAGGAAAATAAATGAAAACAAACAAAACTATATATTTTACAGTAAATCAACTTAGTACAGGCTGTTTAGGCATGCAGTTAAACGGTTTCGGCAAATGCTAAAAGAAAATCAAAATTATTACGTTTACCATGCCTTACATGAAAATGCGATATAAATCGACGGTATTCAGCCGTCTACTACGGAAAGCGGAAAACTGTGAACTAGCTACGGTTATAAAAGCGGTGAAAAGCGGTAAAAGCGGTAAAAAAGCGGTAAAAGCGGTAAAACTCAAGCTTCAGCACACCAACACACCAACACACAAGTATACCATTTAAAACGGAGATCTCCAGAGCAACCAAATTATTTTTAGATGATCCAATTAAAATATCAAAAATGTAACGGTATATCGCAACAAAGCGCAACCGCTATTGCGTAGAGGGGCAGAGCCCGTCAGTGTACTACACATAACGGGGGGAAACTTCGGAAAGGTGCACCACCAGTATACCACCCATGATGGTGTTGAGTGAGGAAAAAGGATAGTCTCATCAGGGTATCACCCATGATGAGGGGAACTTAGGAAAAGGGGCACCACCAGTTTGCCACCCATGATGGTGTTGAGCGAGGAAAGGGATAACAGGTGAGCGGCGCATATAGAGAGAAAAATCTTACCAAGTTATATATAAAAAAAATGTAACGGAATAATAACACAACTCGCGACCGCTATCGCGTAGAGGGGCAGAGCCCGTCAGTGTACTACACGTAACGGGGGGAAACTTAGGAAAGGTGCACCACCAGTATACCACCCATGATGGTGTTGAGTGAGGAAAAAGGATAGTCTCATCAGGGTATCACCCATGATGAGGGGAAATTTAGGAAGGGTGCACCACCAGTATACCACCCATGATGGTGTTGAGCGAGGAAAAGGATAACAGGTAAGCGGCGATAGAGAAAAATCTTAACAAGTTGCTCTGGCAAACATTAGTTAGATAGTTTGGTGTGCTTACCTTGATTCCGGTCGGTCTCGGGGTCCTCACTGGTTCACTAGGTTAGGCACTACTATCACTGTAACTGGTACTCTCCAAAATTGCCAAAATCGTCTAATTTATACAATTTTTGATAGGTAAGGGACGGATTGCGGGGGGGACACAAAAATCCTACCGGTATGCCCTTCCACCTACTTAAAGTGGGGACAGGTGCTGCGTGATCATACGACTCAGACAATTACAGCTGCTGTTTCGGTTGGAACTTGTCGGAAAAAATAATTTTACTGAAAATCTGGTTTTCGCGCGAAAATGATTAACAGCATGATTTTCCTCGTAATTTTCTGAGTCGATACCAAAAAGAATTATAAAAATCGGTCCATTAATAACGGAGATACATTAAAAATATTTTAAATTTTACAATTATATACGGTATCATCATTTCAGCAAGTGACTAATTAGCGAAGTCTTATCGGTGTTACAAAAACTTTTAAAAATATAAACAAATGAACGGTCGAAACTTAATAAATAATACCGTGCGGATTTGATGGAATATACGGAAAGGCACGAAATTTTAGTAACTTCGTTACAAGATTCACAATAAATTGATTTATTTTAATTAATTCCACATATACAATATTAAAAACCTTTAAAATATTTGATAATGCCTTTTGATCTGTTTTTAGAATATTTATTAATTATTTTCATTCTTAGTTGCACGTCTATGGTTTACTGATTTTAGAAAGTTTTATTACTTTTATTACTTACGATTTGTCAGCTATCCCCTTGACAGGTAACTGAAAAGTTGCAATTCGTACGATACTGAAAATTTTAATTTTTAAAAAAGTTGCGATTTGTATAGCGGCTATTCAGGTAATTAACCTTTTTTATTACTTCATAAAATATTATCATTAAATTTTATAAAATGGATTTGTTGACATAGCAGGTAATGCAGGTATTATAATTAAATTGCATTATATTGAAATAATTTTTGTAAAGGACAAAATTTAACACTATCATTTCAAATGGTTAGGCTAGGTTAGTATATCTAAAGCCCTTCGGACCAATCGCAACTTTACTTACACTTATTTCAACCTTTCAAGGTTATCGTACCCCTTTTCTAATACGTATGCACTTTTTTAGGTTAAGTGGCCTGGATAGGTACCCTCGTGGTCAAGATCCAATACTACCAGCTGTGTTGGAATTTCCGGAAGAACCTCAAGAACAGTTTTTAGCCAGGGTAATCACTCATCTAGATGTGACAACACCGACATTTCGACTGGCGCCCGCGTATACTCTTTATTTATGTGCTAGATACAGAGCGTCGACGCATTATCGCCCAGAACTAACACCAACAGAGCGAGCGCACAAGTTGACATTGCTATTACAACATGCGGCTATGTTAATAAGGTAAATGGAAAATTTAAATACTATAAACAAACATTTAAACATATTATTCTTCTGAAATCTATAACTCAATATTATTTTACGAAATTCTACAAAGAATAAATCAAAATTTTGGTAGATGTATCCAGTAAAATGTTTTCAGTAATAGCTGTTTGTTTCTACAAAACGTCGTGTTGTTTTTTTGTCTGATCCTTCTCTATTCATTCTTTATATTCTGTTAAAATTCTCTGGCTTATCTGGCATCTTTTTTTTGTCATTCTACGCAATTTCTTGACCCTCCTGTATTTTTCATGTAGTTCTTTATTTTCAATCTTGTTATTTTGCAGTTTTTTCATTCTCAGTTTTTATCTTTTTTTAGTATCATTTCTTTACATTCCTTATCAAGTTATGACTTTTTAAATTTTTTTGTTTCTTTGTTTAATAACTCTGAAGCCTCTTCCATTATTGTTTCAAAAGCTTTCCATATTACGTTCACATTTCTTTCATTTTCAAATTTGATATCTTTATTAATTAGCTTTTGAAAGTTTTCACGTGTTTCTTCTTCTTTAAGTTTTTCCATTAAATATTTTGCTCTTTTAGGTAATGGGGTGGCCTTCTGTACTTTATTCTTGCCCTAATGAGTATATGGTCCGTGTCTAAGTCTGCTCCTCGGTAGCTTCTGGCATTTAATTTATATTGAGCGTGCTTACTTTCGATTGCAATATGGTCTATTTGGTTAATTGTCTTACCATCCGGTGATATCCAAGTCCCTTTGTGAATATCTGCATGCTCAAAGTATGTCGTCATTATTCTTAAATCATGTTCTATTGCAAATTCTATTAACTTCTTCCCATTATCATTACTCATCTCATGTTTGCTGTGAATTCCTATAACTGGTTTATATATTTCTATTTCTATTTTTGCAATAAAATCTCCGATTATTAATTTGACATCATATCTGGGAATTTCATTCTAGATTCTCTCTTCTTTTTTTTCTTCAGGTTTTTCTTCTGTAGGGCAATGGACGTTTATTACGCTGATCTTCCTGTACCTATGTTTTATCCTTAATTTGCACGTTCTATGATTATATACTATGTGGAGATGTTTCATAAAACCTATTCTTTAATTATTATGCCACAACTAATTCATATCAAATATTTATATACTTATTACATGGTCGCTGAACGTGTGTGGGGATATTGTTGGTGAACCTGTCGTGGGGCATCAATTTTTTTTAAATACATGTTTTTCTATCTATAATTAACTTTAGTATGAATGGTTTATTGAATTCCAGTTATTTTACTGCTTTGGAATGCAATACTTTTAAAAAAACACGATTTAAAGAAAAAAAATTTGTGACATTTTTAAAAAAATCACTTTTTCTTCATAATATTTAAAAAATAATGAAATATACGTAAAAAACTGTTATAACAAAAAATTTAGGTCTTTTTTGACAAAAATTTCGCTTGTTTCTTTTTCTCTGTCAGATCACAATTGACTGAGATATAAATGTTTAAAGAGTGCGCGGTAGCACAATCACAATCTCTTTAAAGCCTTTTGAGCTCTTTCCAACTGACCCAGCAATTCCGATATTGAGTGAAGTTTTTTTAAGTATTGTAAATGCATAGTATTTTAATAAAAGATGTGAGTTACTCTATAATTAAATTACTTTTCAGAACAATAAACAAATAAAAGGTTAAATTAACTTTCACTATTTAATCGTTAAATACTTGAAATGTAATGACGGCCGTTTCGCCATAGAAATAGCATCGTCAGATTGACATATTGAAGTTACATTTTGTTTGTTTGTAGCTAGGTACCTGATGTTGATTAGGTAGTATTAAGGCTAGACCAAGTATGGAAGTAATAAGACATGACAATATTAAAGCCTAGATGTTATTATTCCTAAGGGATTATCCTGGATGTATTTCCCTCTAAGATCAGTATAACTGTGCAATGATATAGAAAAACCAGGAAAAAACTATATCATGCTGATTTTTACAATAACTTAATATATTTGTGTTACAATTAAGTTTAGGCTTTAACATTGTTATGTCTTATTACTTCCATACTTGGTCTAGCCTTAATACTACCTAATCAACATCAGGTACCTAGCTACAAACAAACAAAATGTAACTTCAATATGTCAATCTGACGATGCTATTTCTATAGCGAAACGGCCGTTATTACATTTAAAGTATTTAACGATTAAATAGTAAAAGTTAATTTAACCTTTTAGTTGTTTATTGTTCTGAATAAGATGAACTTTCACATAGCAAGGGTTAGTACAATAAAAAAAATTAAATTACTTTTAATTGTATTACCATACATTTTTTTTATTTTTTTAGGGGTATTAGGGCTTGAAAATATTAATCAAATGATTTTTATTATTAAGAATGTGAAATATTTAAATACTTTTTAGTTCGTCAAAAACAATTATTTTACAGAATTTTTAATTGAGGATTTGGTTTTAAGAGTTGAAAAGGGGTAAAAAATATGATTAAAGATCGTAAAACAATTTTTAAGTTATACTAAAGTAATTTTTTGTAATTTTTTTAATGTAGAGGTCGTTTGCAGGGGTTGAAAATGTGTTACACATGATGTAATTGTGTATTAAATACGTTTTCTAGGAATAAAAGGGTTGAATGTACATTTTTTAATAAAGGGGTCGTTTTCACCCTGTAAAAATAAGAAGCGGAGGTCCAGCGGCGGCCTTAGGGGGTGGCGAACAGGGCAATCGCCCGGGGCCTCGCTCTTGCAGGGGCCTCGCGCAACAAACCAAGCAAATTTTAAAAAATATAGATTTTTTTAACTATATTTTTTTATTTCAAACTTTCGATTTTGATGCTTAATTACTTATTAAAGTTATAACATAACGGTAAATTAAAATTAAGTTTGTTAACTAATTCATTCATTCAAAACATAATTGAAAAATTCATTATGTAGTACTTGAATATCGCGCTTGGAAATACTCGAAGAACGGTTTTTGAATCGCATAGCACTTGGGTCAGCTCGGCAGTCGGGACATAATGCTCTGCTCCTCTATCGCTTGGGGAATTCCTGTGTTTTATTTCGTTCGTCAACTCTTGTCACCGTGGCGTTACAAAATTGTTACTGTACCGTAAAATAAATATTTTTGTATTTTATCTTTCATTTTATGGAATGTTGTTTATTATTTCTAACAACCTACCTAAAAGAAGAAAGCAAATGTTTTGAAAAGGGATTTTAGTCCCAAACAAACACAGGCAATTTGTCAGGAGATGCAGCATCGTCTTGTGTCCAAGCAAAATCTTTTTTTGGTTTGCTACAAAGGTTGTACACTCTGTTTGCCGGCTCAAGTCAGAGGTGGGCTATTTTAAATGCTCATGTAAAATGGTTATCGCTAAAACCACTCTGAAACTAGATGGAAGTGCAGGGTAGCATCGGTGAAGGCCGTTAAATACCAACTAAGCGATATATGTGATGCTTTAAAGGATTTAGCAGAAAATACAATAGATTGTCAGTTAGTCAGTGAATGCCATTCTATAGAAAAGGAAATAACTACCTACCAATTTGTAGTTTTACTTGTCATATAGTACATTCTTACAAGGATAAATGTTATAAGTAAAATGTGGCAAAGCGAAAACATTCACTTAGATGTGGCTATACAACACCTAGACGCATTCACAAATTGGCTCGATAATTATCGAGAAAATGGTTTTCAGTTCAAAGAAGTCAAGACGATGTAAAAAAAAGCATTTTGATTATGAAGGGGAAGATGAAGCTCATGAATTGAATGCGGAAGAAATTTTCAAAATAAACTATTTTTATGTCATTGTCGACAATGTACGCTCAAGCTGCCATCCTAGGTTTGAGGCTCTTAAACATCATAAGAGCATATTTGGTTTCATGTATAATATAAAAAGATTAAAGGAAATTAGTGATTGTGAACTTTTAAAGCAATGCAGCGACTTGCAAATATCTATGACAGTAGGAGAATCATGTGATATTGATGGACATTAATTGTACGAAGAATTGGATATGTTCATCCGTGTGTATGAAGGAAACGACGACATTATCTCGGTGCTGAAATACATAATAGAAAAAAAATTAATTGAAGTTTACCCCACTATCGAAATAGTCCTGAGAATTATCGCTACCACACCTGTTACAGTTGCGTCTGCTGAAAGGAGTTTTTCGAGTCTTAAAATTATTAAAACATATTTGAGGAATTCGATGACACAAGATCGGCTTTCAGCCCTTGTTATTCTTTCAATCGAAAATGACGTAGCTCATTCGTTAGATTATTGTGCGTTAGTTAAAGACTTTAGTCTTCAGAAAAGACTAAACATCAATTTTAAAATTTATCATCTCTGATTTGTTAATTTTGTAAATCTTTCAATGTAATATACTTACTTATTTTAAAACTGAAATTATATTTATTTGTATAACTTTAGTATTTCTCCTTAAACATGACAAATACCTAAACCAAACAACCAAACCTACTTTCGCATTACATACTTTTCACGAAGGACCTCGCAAAGACTTGCC
Organism: Ophraella communa; assembly: GCA_035357415.1. Taxonomy (NCBI): domain Eukaryota; kingdom Metazoa; phylum Arthropoda; class Insecta; order Coleoptera; family Chrysomelidae; genus Ophraella; species Ophraella communa. The sequence continues at coordinate 24,384,025 of CM068982.1, forward strand.
GCCCAGAGCCTCGCAAGTCATATTTTTAAATTTACTCGTCTTTTTAATCTAAAATTCAAGGCAGTTCAACAACAAACTGAAATTTTTATTATTTCATTTTTAAAATTACCATTAAGCACTCTTCTAAATCGAAACATTAAACTGATCAATTCGCACAGGTACTAAAAACGTTTACGATAGAGCAGTTAATTAACAGTATCGTGAATGCCAGATAATTTTTAAAAGACTTTTACCATTTAACGATCGCTAAATTTTAAACGAAAGCGTAGATTACATTATGTTTTCGTAAAGTATTTTTTCATTAAATTTGGAATATATTTCGCTGTAAGTTCTAAAGCTGCATAACGTAACAGAATTCTCTTACTTTTTTACAGGCACACAGTTCAAGATCGAAGCACAGAAAGCACTTCTCAAGCTTTTTGGTTAGCGAATGCCAGTGAGCTATTGCATTTCTTAAAATCCGATAGGCATGTCAGTGCATTTTCTCTACAAGCCCAAGATACTCTAGCAGATGCAGTCCAATTAGCATTTAAAAACTTGGTCGCGTGCCTGACGGACGAATTAAACTCAGCGTTAAATTATTTGATGTCATTGAACGGGGACGACCACCCAAGGGAGATCATAAGCGTGTTGAGTGGTGCTATGAATTTATTAAGAAAATGTAGAGTAAATGCTGCATTGACCATACAATTATTCTCTCAACTATTTCATTGGGTATCGGCAAAAGTAAGTATCATGAATTTGTTTTCGATAACAAGTAAGTTAAAACGTTCTAGTATGAGCAGCTTAGGTGTTTTCAAAAGACAAATAAATTGTTTAGTACAAGTTTGTTACTAATTAACATGAAAACTTTACTTTTGATTTTACGTATGCTATTTTATTTTAAATGTTTATTAAATTTTGTTTCCTTTAATTGACAGAAAAAGTATAACATAATTATCCCAAATCAGTCTGTATTTAACCAAAAACTCATTACAATCAATAAATTTACAGTATTGTAAACATCAATTTGCTAGTTAGCAGCAAGTTAGTAAAATGGATGTTACATTAGTCTAGGTCTTAACTTCTAAATCCAATGTAATTCAATTTAGTAGGAATAAGTTAGTCCAGTTCTTCCAAAAATAATATTTAACAATGCCCCATTTTCCCTAGTCAGTCATAATAAAATCCGTGCTTATATTTGATAATCCACTAAATTCAGGAATACAAAGATTATTTGGTTCGACTTTATATTTTAAAAATATTTAGCATGTAGTTCAAGAATGCACATATGTCCAAAAGTTTGAAATAATGGAATATTTAATATTTTTATTAATTTTTTTGATATAAGTAAACATCATTTTGCTACAACTGTAACCAATACTAAATAAATCTTGAAGTCAGATAAACATACAAAAAAAATGATTTATTTTGAGGTGAAAAATGTACAAAGTATTACAATTTTTTTTAAATAAATTAATAAGCAAAAATAGTTATTTTTGTATCTAGTGCGCGAAATGCTACTTTGGTGATCGAGAACTGATTTTTTTAACGAGGGCCAGCCGAGTATTTCGCACTTGAGATGCAAACAAAACTATTTCTACAAACGCTTAGCTTAATATGAAAAAAGTATTGAACTGGTTTGAGCTGTTTTAACCGTTGGAATAAATAGTATTGGAAAGATGTCTAGCTTTATAGCAAAACACCTAAAATTACCAACTCCTGATGCCTACACGAGCCATTGTTTTCGGAGAACATCAGCCACACTCCTTGCTAATACGGGGGCCGATATATGTGTTCTGAAGAGACATGGAAATCTTCGACTGTGGCCGAAGGATACGTGGAAGATTCTATCAACAATAAAATTCAGATATCAAATAAAATTTTAGACTGTGAAATTTCAGGATTAAGTGCTGTCACCTCTACGGCAGTGGATAGTCTTCCAACTCCCAAAACTGGGATATCACGGGCTGAATCTGACTTATCTGGTTTGGGAATACATATTGGTTCGTGCACTGGCTGCACCATTAATGTTAAGATTTTAAATAATTAATAAAATTAGGCAGTGTTAAATTTTCTCACAATTTGAAAGCCTTAATAGTTATTGTTATACATTAATAAATAAATGATTTCTTGGATTTTTGCTTGATTGAGGAACATAAAGGTTAAAATATAAAAATCCCATATAGTTTACATGCAGTGTGCGAAGTAAGTATTTCGCACACTATTTCGTGAACAGTGTCATAGTAACAAAGAAAAATGAAAAAAAAGGCCACTTCGCATACTCTTGCCAATGCTCGAACCTTGTCATTTTTTGACGTTTGTAGAAAAAAGGTTTTTAAATCAAATTAATAATCAGTATTTTCTCCATGGACCTGTATGCATGACTGTAGGCGATGTGGCATGCTATCGATTAAATGGTCGAGCTGGGCTTGCGAAATTCTCTCCTATTCTTCACGAGCAGCATCTTTCAGTTCTCGTAGAGTAATTGGGGAAGGGGTTTCGCTTCTTAATGCGTGTTTTAAGAATGTTCCAGGCATGTTCAATGACGTTCATGACAGGGTAATTTGATAGTCATCTTAATGTGGATATTCCTTCTTCTTCCAAAAAATTTTGTACTGTAGCTGTTCGATATGGAAATGCATTGTCATGCATAAACACAAATCCATCACCTACTGCCCCCGAATAGACACACAACAGGATTTAAATCTTCCTCGATGCACACAGCAGCAGAGATTCTTCTCTTCAAAACCAGGAGAGGCGTCCATGTACCCCTCATAATACCACTCCAAACCATAATACTTCCACCTTCAAATGGAACATGTGATTGGGCTGTTTCTAATCGGGCTTGTCGTCCTGGGGCCCTCCAAACTAGCGTTCTTCGCGAATCAGAAACCAAGCCAATTCTTGATTCATCAGAGAACATTACGTAATTCCAGTTAGGACCATGGTGTAACATTTTTTGAGCCCATTGCAACCTTACAATTTTTTGTTGATAGGTTAGTTTGGGAACACGTAGAGGTCTTCTGCGATACACATTTACTGCATTTAATCTTCGTGTAATTGTTTGCCTTGAGATATTCAGTTCTAGCAAGTCTAGCAATTTCTCTGGATATGCCACTTGTAGATTCCTGTCGATTTCTTCGAGCTATCAATGTTAGCTGCCGGTCTTTTGCTGCTGTTTTACATCGATTTCTGCCACTTCTGGGACGATCCTTCACATCATTTGTGTCTTAGATTTTTTTTTAATTTTTGATACAGCACCCTGAGTAGCACCAAGAATATTCGCGATATCACTTTAGCTAAAGCCCTGTTGTAACAAAGCAATTACTCTAGACCTATTAAAATATGATATCATGTCTCTGGGCATTTTTAAACAGCTCAAATGAAATTTAAACAAGAATTGGAATAATGTGAAAGCTCCCAAATCAATTCAATATGACCAAATTGATACAAAAACGAATCAAATTTAGTATTATTTTGATTTAAAATCGCTTTAAAATAAATATCAACAATCGTTTTTAAAAAGCCATAGGCAAAAGTATTAAACCAGTTCTTTCTAATATTGATCTAGCACACCTCACCATAGTTTTACCATTATTCATTCTTTTCACTTTGACAAAATTCTTTACAAAAATGCCAGCAATGATGATTTTGGAAATGGTCGGTGATTACAATTCAAAAAACTATTAAATCCAGTCGTCTTCCTTCAGAATTAGAATTATATCCTTTGGGGCAGAACATGCAAAACTCATTCTATGTTGTCATTCCTTGAAACAAAAGAGACGATTAATCTTTATTATCACACAGTATAGTCTTATTTTTTCATCACCCAGTAAGAGGTAGCAAGATGATGGTATTCCATCTACTAAGCTACAGCCCACTATTCAGTCCATTGAAGTTTCAGAGATGTTTAGAAGAAAAAGATTTATATTTCAAAGTTTGGGAGAATTTTCACAAATGCTATTTTTTTATATTTAAAAAATGTACTGTACTGCTGTATTTTCTTTGAATTGAGCTAGACCCGTAAATAAATAAATACCAGCAATATGTATAACCTTTAGTCAGTTTATTTTTATATCAGAAAGCTAATTTGATTATCTTTCTTTTAGGCCCTTTCAACAGTTATTAGCAATGCCAACTTATGTACTAGAATTTTCGGCCAAAAGTTATTCAACAGGCTTAGAAATCTTCAGGCCTGGACGGAATCTCAGGGATTAGAACTGGCAGCTGAGTGTCATCTTGCAAAAATTGTACAATGTGCCCATTTACTACAAGCGCCTAAGTATGCTCCTGAAGATTTAGCCAATCTGTCTGCAGCATGTTTTAAATTAAATTCAATGCAGCTGGGAGCATTATTGATGCAATATAAAGGTAAAAACACAAGACAACTTTATAATTTAAATATTTAAAATTTAATGATAATCCTTTTTTTATATACCTTATTACTATCCTTTGAAAATGTACAAATCTTAGTAATAATTGAAAATGTGATTTTCATGTTGTAGCTGAATCGGGAGAAAAAATCGCTTCTCCTTCTCTTCTTGAACAGGCTGCAAAGGCGGCTGAAGGTGTAGCCGATGAATTAGCAAGAGCAGAAGGTCGAGAAGTTACTCTTTATGAAGATCCTGCTCCAACTTTGCAATTATTGCTTCCTGACGATGGCTTTAGTTGTGATGTTGTTCAAGGTGTGCCACCTGGTTTGGCAGATTTCTTACATCCTCTTCAAGCATCAGGATTGTGTAGGTTGGCTGCGCAACCCACGAGCTCTGGTCATTGGACAGTTTACATGACTGCACCTAGACCTCCTAGTGCTTTAAGTACAACTCAACCAGAGGTAAATTTTATTACCAATCAATATCTAAAATACTTTCTGTCCCAACAGTTTTATTGCATTACATTCGATGGTGATTAGTTTCCAATTATTCGGTTACTTCAAACGCAACAATTAATTCAGATGATTTTCTGATTTACGATAACCATTATTTATGTTTAGGTTCAAGTAATACGACTGCATAAGGCAGGAGGTGGAATGGGTTTATCCATAGTAGCAGCTAAAGGAGCAGGTCAAGAGCGATTAGGTATTTACATTAAATCGGTGGTACCAGGAGGGGCTGCTGATAGAGATGGACGTTTAGCAGCTGGTGATCAATTATTATCTGTTGATGGCCAATCTCTGCTGGGTATAACACAAGAGAAAGCAGCGGAATTTTTACAAAGAACTAGCAGTATTGTAACATTAGAAGTGGCTAAAGCCGGAGCTGTTTATCACGGTTTAGCAACATTATTGCAACAACCTAGTCCAACGCCTCATCGAGGTAAATGTTTTACTGATTTATTTTAAATAACTCATGTTCATCTCATTTTTTTTTATTTTATAAGAATCGTATAATAAAGGAATGCATTTGTTTTCCTATGTATTGTTATGTCACAAAAATACTGTAAGAAAAAAAGTCTAATTCATTTTATATTATGCATGGTTCTGATTTAGTTACATTTAATATCTTTATCATTATGTATATTTTTTCGTTTTTTACATGCAAAAAAAAATTAAGGTCTTATATTACTGATGTTTTTGGTAGGAAAGCTATTAAAGCACCAATTATTAGTTCAGGTTTTTTTACATAATCTGAAAATATCATATGCCAGGAAGCTATCGTTAATAAGGGATGATTACACAGAAATCATGTTGGTTATTTTATACTAATTTAATTGATTACATCTTTTATGTTTTTTTAAGTTGTTATAATGCATTATTTTATTAAACGAAAGAATTATCATTTGTATAATAAAATTAATAATTTCATGTATCAGAAGATTTTAAAATCATAAAAATGGTACTAATAAACCTTTTAATTTGTTTTCAAGCGACAATTTGTAGATGTGTTCATATTCATATTAAACAATATGGGAAGTATTTGGATTTATTATTAACCGTAATACAGTTAGGCTAAATTTTGAATATAGAAGCCCCTGGTATAGGGGGGCACGGGAGTGCCCCGCCAAGTCGAGCGTAAACTTATTTATTTTAGTTATAAGTAACAGTAGTTATTAGTACATCTCTGCTGGTAAAGTTTGATGTATTTGCTAGAATAAATATTACTTATTTTTATTATACTAATTACATTTTTTAATTTTTCATCATCATAATATAAAAATATTATTCCTTCGATTATAAAATACAACCCTAAATGTTGTATTTCTTTTTTTGTGCATGCAGCTTTGGATAACTACCGTTATTACTACGAAACATATGACTCGACGGAGTCTCTTTACAGCCCTCAAAGTAATCCACGAATTTTTACGCCTCCCGCAACCAAACCAAAGAATAATATATTTTTTAACTCGGATGATAGCTTATTTAAGTCGGAAAAACGTAAATTTACTATTCCTCGTATAGAAATCGTTTCAGATGAACCTGTTTTTAATCTACAAGTAACTGATTTCTCAGATCCATGTCCAAAGAATGTAACACTTACTTATGATGAAACTGGAAATCAGTTAAAAGAAGGAAAAATTGAGGAGTTTTGTATGAAACCTGAAACAAAAATTCTCAAAGATAACTTTGCTCAACAAAAAAGTTTTTCAATTGATGTACATGATAGTTCCTATGATATAGATGCAATTAGTGATACCGATAAATTTTTAAGTATTGGAGCTAGAAGATTTCGCCAACAGCGAGTTGTTAGTTCTTCTTTGCAAGATCTGTCTAGTTCCACTTCAAGTATAAACAGTGGTATTCATGAATCTAACCTAGATTTAAGTCAAATTGATGCAGATGCAGACACATCTCATAAACATAAATCTTGGAAATCGCCTTATGAAATAAGACACCGAAATGCAACTGATCTTTCTAAAAAATTTGACGACAAAGCTATAAGTGTTCCAATTCTAAACAAGCGAAAATACGTAACTAACAGAAGTAAAAGTGTCAGTGAAGAGAGGTTGAATGACAAACTCACTGAATATGAAAGAATGGAAGTTTTGAAATTATTATATGATTGGAGCTTAAACGGATCAGATTCAAAAACCGAATTTAACATTAAACTAACTGAAAATACACAAAAAACATCGTTTAGTAAGGAAAAGGTTAAATTCAGTTCGGAACCAGATTTATCACCACAATCAACGAGAAACGATGCAATAGTAATAACAAAGTTTTTATCTGACCATTCACTAAGCCAAAAGACGCAATTGGACCAATTTTATCATAATTGTGAGTATAGGAATTGTATATTTAATGTAGGGACCAAAGATAAAGACTCAAATGTACAAGACGTTAGTAAAACCAAGCCAAAAAGTATATTAAAACAGTGCAAAGACCCGCCGGATCAAGTGGAGTGTCTTAACAACATAACCAATTTACAGAAGAAACCTAAGTATAGTCGTAGATATAGTGAGATAATAGATGTTAAGTCTTTTAATAACCAATTAGTACGTTGTGATAGTTTGGAGAGATTAAACGATCTACAGAAAAAACGACATAAAAAATTCCCGGATGCCTATATAATTACAAGGCGTAACAGTGCACGTAAAACGGTTCAAAAAAATAATAATGAAAACATTAAATCTCCCAAGAAGCTCATCGTGAAAAGAAAATGTTTACCGAAAACTTGGAAAAGTTGTTCCGATATAAAAACTAGAAAAACCATCAGGAAATGTTGCAAATACGCAAAAAAAAGTTGTCCTGTATTAAAAAATTGTTCCGACTCCCCTAAATCCGCTAGAAAAACACAGAGCTGCGCTTGCATAGAACAAGACGAGATAGAGATCGCAACTGAAGCTGCTAGGTTAGATGCTTTAAAGCAAGTTGACGGCGCTATTAGTCGTAAGATTACGATTATCTGTTGCGCACTTTCTTTTTAACAATGTTGCGTGAATGAAAATCACAAACTAAAAAATTATGTAATTTTTATATTGCTACTCTTTAATTTATTTTCCAACAGAATTTTAACACTACTTAAAAGTTTCTTGATTTTTACCAACTATAACTTTCTTAAATCTTAAATAACTATTATATTTCTTAATTTTTTTGGTTTGTGATTTTCCTTTACATTCAAATTTTATTTTTTTTGTATATTTATATACTATATACTAGTACCACAATATCCACATTTTGATTTGCAGCTTATTGATTTTATCAGTGTAATAACTTTATTTTCTAACAATAAATATTTTTAATTTTATGTATATAATGCTTACATTATCCAGCTTTTTTTATAGGTATTTAATTTTTTTTATATTCTGTTATACTCAGTTTCCATGGAAGTTTTGCAAATCTCATAATAATAAAACTTTGTAGGATTTTTATATACAATATTTTTTAGTATGGGAAATACAATGCATTGGATGAAACATCATTAAAAATATTAAATTAATTCAATGTTTTTAATGATCTAAGAAATTTATATATGGTTACTACTACAAATACTCTACTTCTATGCTTTAATGTCTACTTTTATCTCGAAATAATTTAATGTTATTGTTAAGTATATAATAAAATTACTTTTACTGTGGATTTAGGGATTGTAAAAGTCAGCACAACAAAAATTAACTACCAACTTTTTATATTAATAATAAAGTTACTTTCCTGCAATTTATCTTATGCAAATTCACTAAACTAACTTTTATTCTAATTTACTGTGGTTATGTTTCATCACCAAATATTATTTTCAATTCACTCCATGTAATGTCATTAATGTTTTGTTTCACCTCGTACAAAAATCTTTCTACCTTATATTCACATGACATAAGATTATTGTCAAATCAACTCCTATAATGTGACAAACAGGTACTCATAAAGTTACCTTATTTATTCACAAATTTGCAACTAGTAACTTCCACTACCTTGTCGCTTATATCACTATTATTTCAAAATTGACTGGAAATTCTAGAATATTTTCGTTTTTTCCAAAGCTTGTATTGATTAGGGTTGTATAATGGACGTATAAACACAGATAGACCCAGCAATAAGATACCTACCTTAAACACGTATTATTTTTAAGCTCCGAAACTTCTTGGAAAGGGGATGGGAGGTTATAGATAGAATGTGACATTTTTTGGGATAATAATTCAGAGGTTTAAAAGTCTTATAGAATAACCATTGATTGCATTTTCTTCATAGATATGATCACCAATGATATATTGGGTATGTTGCACAGTTTTATTAATCAAAACACCTAAAAGGTTTTTAATTCGTTTGTTATATAAGTAAAAAAACCGTAGGTACATCTATGAATAAGAATAAGAATAAGATAACCACAAAACGAATAAGGATTGGTTCAGTCATAGGGCTTTTTTGATAACTATTAAATTATTTGAGCATTCGACATTTCAGTTAATAGGTTTTCAAGCAATTTATGAACAGGAACTTTTAATAATAAAACAGGGCAACATTTTAATGTATGAGAATGTGACTATTGCACTGACCTATTCCATAAATTTGGCTTTACAATTTTATGTAAATGAAGTCCATCTGTGTTTATACTTCCATGGGTTGTACAATTATAAATTTACATATAATGTTGTTTAGTTGTTGAATTTTAAAAATAAGTAGATCCATGGAAACTAAATAAAGAAAATATTGATAAATAGTTAGTTAACCAAAAGGTGAATTATGCTGCTCCTTCATTGGAAGTAGAATTCTACGAGTCTTATGAAAACAACTCCTACACTGGTGTCTGTGTCGCGCTGGGAAGGGGAAACAGGTCTGAACTGACCTAGCAAATTATTTTGCTCCCAGTCGCTTCGAAACTTTAAACGAGATTTGTTATATATCTGGTGTAATACCAACTTTGCCTCGTCAAGGGAGGACACTGCTCTAAATAGAACTAGCTACCTTGTAGGAGCGTCAGTTCTGGTCTAGTGTGGTCAGGTGTGATTGGCTGGCTGCTTTCAATGTAGGAGCTGTCTTATAAAAAAGACAATTAACAATCAAGATATTAGCAAAACATTCAAAAACTTTTCCGTCTACCGTAATTTCCAGAAATAAAGATCATACTTTCAGATTTTACTAACACAGCTATTTCGGTTATACTCAAACAGTTGAGAAATTTTGTTTACTATAAATATTAATGTATTAAACAAACGGTCAACGGAAAAGATTGTTTAAGGAATATGTGGCATTTATGGGTTGTTATTAAATTTCATCTGACTAAATGTAGCTTTTTCTTATTCTTCGTATTTTTCAGAAATTATTAGTAAAATTTTATGTATTTTTTCTTTTTATTTCTTCGTTTTGTTTGAAGCGATATATATTATTTCCTTAAAATTTTTGGTACTAATTGATAAAATTGGTAAAAATATAAATACTATACGTGAATACAGACAATAATTATAATATTTATAATTTTTATGAAAAAGTCTTTAAATTTTTTTAATTAGATAATACAAGGAACAAATTTTATTCTTATTATATATCATTTTTTAAAATTGAGTATTTAAAAATACAGTATAATTGGTTTTAAATTAAGGAAAAGTATATATTATTGCTTCTTACTTGTAGATATATATATATAAATAAATAATAATAATAATAATAAAGTTAATATTTTAATTAGAAACTAACTTAAATTATACAATACTAGGTCCAAGACGGATGTCGGAACGCGATCTACCGTCTAGGGTAGACTCGGAGCGTTCTATTCCTTCTTCAAAATCAGTTCCTGCCCTTCATCAAATTCATTCTCCAATTATTAATGATCAACAATCAACAAGATCCAACCCAGCCCCTACTGGTGACATTTATAGTCGAACTTCTTCAAGCAATAGCATAAATAATAATCAAATTGGTTCAGCAATTACTAATGGAGGTGGTGTGGTAGCCAATCAGGCGTTACGGAGTAGATCTACGCACAATTTACATCAACAAGATGGAGGTTTCTATCAAAATTTAAGCGTGTACAGGAATAAAATTCCTAGTCCACAACAATTAGGAGATAGGTGAGCTAAACAATAAACTTCACATATTTGTATTATTTAATTATGTTTGATTAAATATTACATATATTAATGTTAAATTTATGTTAATTTCAGAACTTCAGCTTTGCGAAGCTCTCAAAACTCACTTCACTCTTCAATTGCTAACTCCCAGCGCCCGTCGTCGGCATATTACCCTCCATCTTCAACAATTAATGCACGACCAAATAATCTTCACCAGTCGATTCCTAATCTTAAAAGCCCTCCAAACCTTTATAGATTACAAAATGAAGAATCATCTCGTACCGGTTCTTTTCCCAATGTTCAATCCGGTCAAAATTACTACCCCACCTATCCTAAAAATAATTATCCTAACTCTGAAGAGATCAAGGTGCCTTATAATAATCCTTACGTAGGACAGAGTCAGTCGTATCCTAGCCCCACTCATAGTTCTACGCAGGGATATACAAATAATGTACAACCTTTACATGTTAATCCCAACTTGAGACACGAAGAAAGAGGTCAAGAAATACGGTATAATGGAGGAGGATTGCTAAGAGAGGATGTTTTTAGGCAGTCTCAAAATTCCAGACACGAAGATATAATGAGGTAATACTGTAATAAAAATAATCAATTTTTTCAAATTTTTTAACTATCCTATTTTTTAGATATCCAAGCCAAGGAAATATTCGTATTTCCGAAGCACAGATACAAAATAGTGACCTATCTCGATACAATGAAATGAGATCCTCAAAAAGTGAAGACCTATTGAAACAACACGCACAACAACCTCCAGAATTGACTAGATATGCAAGTAGTGGAAATATCAGAGATGGAAAACAGTTAGATCTACCCCAACAAAGACAGGTAAACTTTAGTTCGGGAATAATTTTGATTTAATAAATAAGTATTATATTTGATTTTCTGTATTTATTGTTTGATTTATTGAACTACAAATCTTTAATATATTTTAGGTTCAAGATCAGCCAACTCACAACAGACTCAACAACGAAGATAGAAATCTCAGGGGAGCAGCAAAATTAGCAGAAATGTCAGAAGAAGTCAGAAGACGTCAAAATCGGGTTCAATACAATCAACCACAATCTCAGCAAAATGCGTACTACCAACAACAACAGTTACAACAGCAACAATTGCAACACCAACAGCAGTTACAACAGCAACAACAACATCATCAACAGCAACAGCAACAACATCAACAACAGTTACAACAACAATACTATAATCATATGATGTCACAGAATGCGCAAAGTATGCAAAATTTAAGTATTAACCCTCCATATGGTCAACAAGCTGGATCTTATGGTCAACTGAATCCTTTGTCTCCGAACTATAACAATAAGATTCCTCCCGTTGTTCCAAAACCTATGAGAAAAGTAAGTCTTTAAAAAACACATATTCCAATTACTTAATTGTGTACCTTTTTAAAGGATGATTTGCCTCCTGAGCTACCTCCTTCCACGACTCATCCTCTATATCAAGCTAGCAGCCAGGACCCACCAAAGATGGCATTCTATGCCACTTCAGGTCCTTCATCATCGAAACCTCCTCGAGATCCTTGGGCTAGGGAAGAACAAGAAAGGCAACAAGAGGCCCGAAGAGAAGCAGCGAGACAGTGGCAAGAACAACAGATAAGGGAACTTTTAGCTTTACCCTATAGATCGGTACAACAAGAAGAGCAGTTAAGAGTGTTACAATTGGAACGGGAGTTCCAAAGGAGGGCTATGGAAGCTGCCGAAGAAGGAGATGAAGATACAGAAAAAGTGAGTGAAAGTAAAAATATTTTGATCTTTGTAGCATTATAGATATGTGCTATGGGGCCAACACTTAAGATGATAAATTATGTAGCCTAATTTCATCAAAGCTTCTTAGTAGATAATCAGTATATTCAAGTTTATTTAAATTCAGGAGCTCCAAGATATAATATATATTTTATAAATTTATTAATTTTCTAAATCTAATACAAATATATTTATGTTCTAAATATATACACGAGTTTATGAAGATATATAAAACCAAGTAATATTAACTGCCCGCTTTGGTTTCATTTAAATATTTAATTTATTAATCATCAGCGATGAAAGCCACTGTAATGTATTAAATATGCTGGATAAAAAGTATTATCATCATATTTAACATAAACGCTCCCTTTTCCATTTGTCGTGGTATCGTATCCCTCTGGTGGTACAATTGTTCGATATGTCCCCAAACAACTATTCCCTACGAGAACTTTTGCTGCTATCATTACTTTGTGGTAGGTAGTATCTCCATAATGTGCAGAAAAATTTGAATAAGGCGAAAAACTCACTCCTTGTCCAAATTTGTACCCTCTTGCAATACCTATAAATAAAAAAGATCTAAAATGCACGCATTAAGTATTCTTGCAATAATTAAACAAATTTATATTGGTAAAACTTTCAGATAAATACGAGGTTTGCCTTTTATATTTCGGGATTTGGCAACCCTGGTGTTGCAATCTGGCAACTGACAGCTCTATCGTAAAGTTGGACATTTTTCAAGTTATACGTACTCGAAACGTTTTGACATACGAGCGCTATTTGTGTTGTTTACAGTAACTTAAAAGATTCATCTTGGCCCAAAAAATGGAATTAAATCGTAAACATTTTTGTGTGATTATTTTATAGAACTTCTGACGTGGATTAACTCATCAACAGTGCATGGATGAACTTAATTCAATTTTTGCCGATGAAGCTCTCCATCAAGGACCAGTGTTTATCGATGGTATGGTGAATTCACTCGTGGGTGTAGTTCACTCCAAGATGAATTTCGTGCAGGTCGTCCATCATCAGTTGTCCATTGGTGCTATGCGCGAACTGATATTTCAAGATCGTCATGTGACTATCGTGAGATTGAGACAACCTTAGGCATTAGTGGGACCAGTTGTCTTCCAAGAAATCAAGAAAATCAATCGCCCAAGACGGATCACTCTTCACCACGACAATATGAGCTCCCATACATCGGCTCAAACAACTGCATTTTTGAGCAACCAAAACATTGATTTGATGAATCATCCGCCGTATAGTCCTAACTTGGCACCGTACGTAAAAAATAAACTGAGAGATCAACGTTTTTCGACACCTGAAGAAGCGGTTGCTGCATTCAGAATGCATGTTTTGAAGATACCTCAATCATAGTGGCAAAAGTGCTTCGACAATAGGTTCAAACGCATGCAAAAGTATATAGATCTTCATGGGGAATATTTTGAAATATTTTCGATGATTAATATTTGTTTTTGTTCTCTAATACCGAAATATAGAAGGCAACCCTCGTATACCTTATTACATTGTTTTATGATGAACTAACTTACCAGTTAATCTCCAATCAAAGTTTTTCTGACAGATATTTTCTACATTCTGTTTAAATGTACCATGAAACAATAATTCTTCTTTAAAAGGAATCCCTTTCATAATATATTTAATTTTTTTAAGAGCGTATTGTATAATCAAAAATGGATTATGTACTTTTTCAATACTGTGTATTTTAAAATTAAGCTGGCTACTAGTATTCATAAATGTTTTTCTTATTTCTATAAATTCCCATGAATCTTCATTTAGTATTTCTAATTCATAAATATATCCTTGTTTTATTAAAGCACTATCATCAGCACATAACAATAAATTAAATAAGCAACTGATATCTTTTGTTAAATATTGTACATTTGCAGTATATTCAATCTGGGAAATACTAAACAGTTGTTTTGAAATTGCTTTAGTGGCATTAAAAATATCCTTAAAAACGTCATCGTTCTTCACCGATCGGATGCGTTTGGTGTTATCGTTTTTTGTTAAAAAATTATTCTTGTCTTGTGTGAAGTTTTCTTGTGAAACATAATTTCCTGATTTATCGATCTCAGACTGGATGGTAACGTTGTTAGTTTCTGAAACAGTTGTGTGTTTTGAAGTATTTTTAAAGTTCAGGTGATTTTCTTTATGTTGTTCACTTTTATTATTCAATGATGTGTCCTTTGATGCAAAATTGTATATATTTGGATCAAAAGTATAATTGTTTCTAGGAGATTGTGCTTCAGTTATATTACTAGCACTACCCTTAATATCTATTATTGATGCTCCAATATCCATTTGCTTTACCAGTCGGGTTCGACTGTCTAACGTCACATTATTTAGACTTGATGCTCTTTTCGGTTCTAATAAGACCGGTGAAACATAATTTTGAGATGTATCGCTCTCAAACTGGATGGTAACATTGTTAGTTTCTGAAACAGTTGTGCCTTTAGGATAATTTTTAAAGTTAAGGTGGTTTTCTTTATGTTGTTCATTCTTATTTGTAAATGATGCGTCCTCTGATGCAAAATTTTGTATATTTGGTTCAAAAGTATAATTATTTTTAGATTGTGCTTGAGCTATTTTACTGGTACTACCCCTAGGAGTATCTATTATAGATGCTCCAACACCCATTTGCCTTGCCAGTAGAGTTCGACTGCCTAACGTCACATTACTTCGACTGGATGCTTTTGTCGGGTCTGATGAAACTGTTTTAGAGATATTAAAGATTTCATTAGGAACTGGATTATAGATTCTTTCTTCATCTCTAATTGTTTCGAGTGCTTCGGTGTTCACATAACTGTTATTATCACATGGAGGTGTTGGGATTCTTTCATGTTCGATATCGCCCTTCTTTATTTTAATTTTTATTAAAAATGTGTCTATATTATCTTTGTAGCAACAACAAATATTACCCATTTTTTCGTAATCTGCAATGATATTAAAATTTTGGATCATTAAAAAGACATGATGTTTAAAATAATGAATGCTTTTATTACTTACATGTTTCATTAAACTACGAATTAGTTATAAATAATTGTTATTTTAAACACACATATCAAACATATAGTATATAATGTGAAGTTATAATTTAGGTAGGCATTATCTTTTTCAGATAATTATGAAATTATTGGAGATAACAGTAAAATTTCATTATCTCCATATGTTATTAATTTATAGTAAAAATAATTATAACTGACTGGCTTTCATCTTGGTGTGTACCTTTTAAAAGAACGCAATGTATGAAATGAATTAATTAATGATGACGAATTAGCGGTAAAATCATTTTATTCATTTATTTTACAAGTACTTCTATCGTAGATATGATACCAAGTTATTATCTAAAATCCGTTTAATCTGATTTGGCTGTACATTCTGTAAAATACCGAAGTGTATAAATTTATCTCAGTAGGTAATAATAACAATAAAATTAATTATCTTGTATTGTGTTAAATTATTTATCTATCGCAGTATTAACTGATCTAAATCAAACAAACAAAAGGTTTCTTAAAAATGAAGGTTCCTTATGTAGGAATACACCACTCAGATAACCTCATATTCTGTCAAATAGATTGAGATTTAGTTCTAATTAAATAGTCTCTGTATTTTTCTACCTTGGTTAATAATGAACAACTTTACTACCTCAACAAAAGTCCATTTACATTCATCAAGTTATTGTTATATCTTTTGATCATTTTACTAATCCTTCTAATTTAGATATTGTGAATTCATAATTTATATTGTACTGGATTGTTTGTGGTTACAATTTTAATTCTACTGTCTGTTCTGGGTAATTTTGTTACCTTTGCTGCTACTATTGTCATGGTGTTCCGTGGTCTACACTAACACTTCTGACTTATGTCAACTATGACATATGTCTAAACTTTTGTTGTTTCATGCTTTCTTATATTGTACGTTTTATCATCTGTATCTCCATTTATACGTGCGCTTCACGTGATCCTGAATTCCTTCAATGTGATTAATTCCTTTTATCCTGATTTATTACTTTGGGTCATGGATCCTACCATACCTACCATATATAAGGTTTTTTGACCTTATGCTAGTGGTTTACACCTATTTGCTCATACTCTGCACATTTCTTGTGCAGGTAGGTAATTGGTCTAAAACCTACCTTCCTTTCCCTTATGTCTATAAAACAGACTACGAGGATTTATTTCATAACCCTTTGACTATCAACCCTACAGTTTCCCGTTATAAGGGTTCTTGTGAACTTTTGGGCTCTTCTAACCCTCCTTCACGTCTTTTACACTTTGGAGGTAACTGTCCTCAATTATTGGACCTTTCTCTCAATTCCTTCTACTTGAGATGGAATTGATTAATTAATTTCTTCCTTTCCATATTAATAACCATTTTATCAATTTTTTATTTTTCTTCCATGTCACCTTGTTGGATGTAACTATTATACATATAATTTAAATTCAATGCCATTAACAACTTCATTTTGAAAGTAAACTTTGTAACCACAATACATTCCAATCGATTGAAATCTGTGTACTACATACAGGTAAGAGTGCTCAAATTTATGTAATGTTCATTCTGATGTTTTCCCATTGTATTCTTTTTAGCCTGATGATGGTCTTTAAATTAGACCGAAACTAGTAGCTATGTAACAGCGGTACTATATTTTATTAATAAATTTATTGGTGACATTGACATTGGTTTTTTTCCTTTCTTCAAAAGTCCATAATGTTAGCTATAGAGGCTAGGAGTGAAAAAAATAAGTTCACTTACAATCACTTACTATCAGCGCAAAAGTGGTGTAACCCACTATTTGTGTTGGTTGCAGTTTTGGTGTAAACTACATTCCATACATTATTAACTTTGAATACAAAAGTGAAGTAAGCCACCTTTTGTTATCAAAACAACAGATGGCGCTAAATAAAAAAATAAATTAATAAAAACAAATCTATCTTAGCAAATTTTAAATCCTATTTTTCCTAAGTGCAGTGCCGGGGGTTACACCACTTTTGCGCTGATAGCCTCATTTAGTTTTTATAAAATTATGTAATACCTCAGAGTAATAAATAAACTTACTTATTACTCTGAGTGTAATACATTTTGACGTTATAGATAGTTTGTAGTATATTCCTCGATAGTCCAGTGATAAGTATTTCAGCCTCTCGAGTGGTAGTCCAAAGTTCCATTGCCGGTGTGGTCATTTTTTTAATATTAATTTTATTTTATCACAAAAAATCACTGAAAACTTGAAATTGAGTTGGTAAAATTATAATAAAATTGTTGAAAAATTTTTAAATTGAAGTTATATTATAGTTTAATAAAATGTTTATTTTTTGGATATATTCTTAAGTGGGTTCGACTCGTGTGGATTGTCGGACGATTAAGCACTCCGCCTACAAGCACATTTTCTATAAATAGTGTTTACTATTAACTGCCGTCCTGAAATATGATTTGGAGTATGACTTTAAGTATATGTAATGTTTTTTTAGGAAAGTCCTACTCCTCAAGGTTCACCTCAAGCAGTTCCCAACCAACCATCAAGTAATACGGCGCCTCCTGCATTAATTTCTAACAAACCGGAAGCGCCTCAACTACCTCCAACATCAATTCTTAAACCAAACGTGACCAACAATGTTCAACAACCACAACAACCTTCACCACCAGAAGTAGATAGTGCTCCACCGCCTCCTGAAAGAGGATCTAGTTTTACTATAATGTCAATGAGGAATAAAGAGTCAACGAAAAGGGTATCTTTTAACGATGCTTCTGCTGCTGCAGCTGCCACCCCAACTCCTGTAACTCCTGTTCAACCACCTAATACATTGCAGCTAGAGGAAAATATAAGGGAAGATCCCAATGTAAGTTTAACTTTGTAGTTATTTGTTTTTGATGAGAATGTATAAGAGGTTGTAATATTAATTTCTGACGTGTTTTTGGTATTCGGTTCAAATGGCAAATATATTATTCAAAAAAATAGACTTAAATGCATACCTACAAATTTTTTATATTTCCAGAGCTTTATTCGCCAAGCTGAGTCAATGTTGGCATCTCCCACGACGCCCACCGACGTTATACCCGGAATGTCTAACGCTACTCCAGGTGTCATAGGCGCCCAGGAAGTGTACAGAGATCCAAGGGCCCGACGATTGGCAGAACAGGCACAACGTAAAGACCAAAATCTGAATGCAGCTGTACCAGAAAAACTATCGTTTAAAGAAAAAATGAAGATGTTTGCGATGGAGACAGGCGAACAAGAAACACCTAAAGATAAGAGTAAAATTAGTAGAGCACAGAGAGATATCGACGGATTAGGTTCTCCAAATTTAGTACATTAACATTGGTTATGAGTTTATTTGTAGAGAACGTTTATGCTTACAGGTTTAATGTATTGTCATTATGGTGCTAATGTACAAAGTATGTAGATAAATCTTTTACTCTATTCATTATATGTGGTATGTTACAGATCCACTACAAAAAGCCAAAGTTAGGGATGTTTTATTAAGAACAATTGCGACGTTTGTAGTTGATTCGATTATATTAATAATAACTGTATGATAGCATCATATTTGACATCATTATACTAGAAGATGCATTACACAATTTATTTTTTTACAATACTATGATCTCTTCCACAGCAACACAAAATATATGTTTCCTGAAGGCGGGTTAACATGTTTTGAAAGAGGAATTTTGAAAATTTAAAATTATTGACAGAAGTATTGCAGTCATATTGTTACATGAATGCATTCTTGCTCTTCAGTTTTCTTGTCAAAAGATATACTTCTTTTAACTATGTATTGGAATACATTATCTTAATAGTATAAAACTGTTTTACAAGAACGTATTTATTCATTAACTGCAAATAATATCGTCCAAAAAATGTATTCACTGATGAAGATACAATTCAATAATAGTTTCAAATTGTATTAATATCGGGTATTGTACCAAGAAAAAAAATTCTAATAAGTATATCCAATATCCAAAATATATTCTTATTCATCTTTAAAACCGACAATATCTAACTTAATACAAAAATTTCGACGATTGTTCTATTTAATTTTTACATATTTATGTTATGTTTCAGAAAAGTTTTATTGAAAGGCATTCTAAAGGCACGTTTTATTTAGTGATTGATCCAAAATGTTTCTATTCAATTCATATAACTATTTCATTAAGAATAGATTCAATTAAATAAATTCGGCAATTTTGAAATTGTTAACTGTTTATTTTTTAAAATATTTTGTTAAATATTGATCAATTTCTTTACGTAATTTTTTAAAGATATTAAGAAAAAAAAATGAGAAGTTCGGTTTTTTACCTGTGTGCATATCTACAAACTAACATCTATACTACCGTCCAATTTGCAGCTGTAGTGAATTTACAACGACTTAAAATGATATTTCATATGCAGGATGTTCTACTTTTTATAAATATAATTTTGATATTTTTACTATTTACATACTTTTTATTATGAACTGAAGGTCTATTCTATATTGTTTATTTATTAATATACCAGGTGCTTTAGTTTTTCAAAAGGTTTAATTAACCAACACTAATATTGCTTTAGCTTGTTTTAAACATCACATTGCGCTGATTACAATCTGGCAGCAACCAGCAACAGCAGACCATATAAAATACCTAGAAAATGATGAATGTTTTTTGGCTATGCCACAGTAACAGCAATTAAAATTCAACACAAACTAAAGAAAAGAATCCTACGTTAAACAATTCATCCCATAACTTTGTTTTTGGATAGTCTCACGAGAGAGGATGAATTTAAAATGAATGTTATAGTAATTTTTCAGCGACATTATAAAAGAGGCAGCAATGATAGTTGAAAACTGGTACCGTGAATTTAATTCTTATAACCGAAAAAATAATATAGTACTACTACTATTATATTTATTCATATTTTTCATTTGTAACTGGAGGTATTATGACCAATAAAATGTCCGTCCCCACAACCGAATTGGATGTCAATTACATTTTACGGTAATTTCCACTGAATAGTAAATGTAGCGCAATATAGTATTTTGAACAGTTAAGTTACATCCACTAGAAAAGTAAAATAATTAATCTCCTTTAATTAAATATATCAAAATAAACAATATCGAATTAACCTCTGACCGACTGAGTTTTGTACCGATAAGCTGTTTAATTGTTATTAAAAAGTATGGTTTATTGTCATTAAATGCATAAACCAATCTGCTGTATTACTTTATAATAAAATGGAAGGTGGAAATATTTTTGATTCCGTTTAAATCATTTCTATCTTTATGCTATAGACACAGTGGAATCCCATATAATTATAATTCTTTTAAATATTAGTAAACTTAATCAAATTGCCTTTTCACTTTGTTAAACTCTTATCCTCTCTGAAAAAAATTTTTACATGATCTTTGACTACATACTGATACCAAATAGAGGTTGTAATTTCTTTATTCTATTAACAAAATTTACTTTGTTTTTAGATTATCATAAATTTGTTTCTTAATAAATTTTGTAACATCACAAATACAATCCAATTCGTAATTTTTTTGATTTAAAACGTTTTCAAAACTAATTTTTACCATATTTCATTTGGTATGACGGACATCCTGTCTTATTTGTTTCTAAGTGTGCGACTGTGTGTAAATAATTTGCATGAAAGGAAATGTTACGATGCAGGTATTATTTTTTAATTTTATTGTTTAGTAGTATTATGTTAAGGATGTAAATAAGTAACGATTTTCCTATTTTGCATATTTTTTGCATCACTGTGCACATTTTTATTTCTTGAACTTAGTGGCTTAAAAAAGTGATTACTGCAGTGTTAATCCTTTGAATATTTTCTTTACTAGAAATGTCTAATTATACATTGTACTATATTATATATTATAGAATCCCTATTTTTTGTCAATTTATATTTAAAAAGTATTCCTTTTAGAATTTAGAGTTTTTCTGATATTTTAAAATTTTTCGAAGCAATATTAACTTTAAAAATAGTAGCACATACGGACCAAACATAATGTACTATACTTTTGAGAGTGGTTAAATATGTACGCCAAGACATTTCCATTTTGTATAAATTTTTCGGAAAAATTTTTTTTTACTGCAAATTTGACTGTTAACTCACAATAAAGGACTAATAGACTTTAATAATGTATATATTAGGTCTTTTTAAAAAACTTTAAGTTTAATTTAATACGAGTCCTAACAAAGGGCTTTGTAATTTAAACTAACATTCTTAGTGTGGGTTAAGAAATTCAAAAGTAGACAATTATTTAAAGATTTGTTTGTGTTACTTAAAAAATAAGGAAAACTCTTGGTTTTTAAGACCATCTCTCAATTAAATATTTATATATATTATATTATACACGCATTCCATAAATCAAATTTAAAAATTTATTGTATAGTTTTTAGTAATTATTTAAGTTGATGAAGTTGAGTGTTTCAAAGCGTTTTAATCTTAAAATAAAAAATATTCTTTCAGAGACTGTAAAATTGTCATTACAAAGAAAATTTGAAAAAATATCAAAGTTGTATTCTAACAGTTAATAACTATTATTTAACTTAAGCCGCTTTGGAACATTCAGTAGAATACATTGCTTTCGATGTCAATCTAAAAGCAATATGTGTGTTTATTTACGTAGAAATTAATCTCGTAAACTAGTTGTACATAAGATTGTAATAAAGGTAGTTTTATTATTTTATAGTTTATAGTACAGAATTTTCATTTGTTTAAAAAATTATGTATTATCTGAAATAAAACTAACTAATCCACCTTTTCAGATAATGATCATTATTTTGAAATATAAAGTTTTATTCAATAAATATGTCTCATTAAATTGATTTGTGTTGTCTTTTTATTTTCCTAATATATTTAACATAGGTGTAATGGAAAATATATGGATTTTGTATGTATATTTATGGGCTAATTCTTTACAAAAATGTTAGCGGTAACAGCGCTGTATTAATAGAACAAAACAATTTCAAATCCAAGATGCTAGAAAATTAAGTCTCGCAATTAACTTCAGTTTTAATAATTAAAAATAAAACCTTTTATATCTACTACACTTTAGGTCGAAGTTTTGTTCACAGCATTAGAAATTAGTTTTTTCTACCTCAATCGTAACAAATTTATTTACAGAGAAGAACTACACTAATAAAACATTAACCGTTACAATATTAGTAAATAAACTTGTGAACCAGAAAAAATTAAAACTTAAAAAAAATCAATTTTGACCATAAAAAGTGAACAAGATTATCCAGGGATTATCCAGATGAATAATAAAGTTAAAGCAGGTGTAGTTTCTGCTGCCATGAACTTTGAAAGTAAACCAAATTTATCCATGAAAGGTTTTTTTAGATTTCCCAAAAGTTCCTTTGAGGTAAGTAGATAATATATCTAAAATATTATGCACACGATGGGTCTACAATAGACCCATCTCGTTAATGGCACAAATTGAATACTCATGCGCGAACCAACTCCCACTCTCTTAGTTCCCCCTAAATGTTCGTGCCCCTTATAAAATTGTGTTGGCATGACATGCAAAAGTAATCAGTAATCCAAAGTAAAGTAAATCCAAAGAGTCTAGGTACACACACAAGTTGTTAATATTAAATACACAAAGAAAAACACAATAACAACTAGCAAGCGGCGTACACGAACGAAATAAAAATTAGAACTTCTCCTTTGTGGTTTATGGCCAGGGCTGCCGCGGCTGTACGGCAAATAGAACTTTTGACAGCTAAAAGGGTTTTTTTCATTTAAATTGTGGCATTCCTGGGTAGCAATACGTTGTGTGTTCTAAGCTTAGAATATAAAAAGTAAGGAAGGAGCCTAACACCTTTCCCAAGTTGGTAGTTTACGACGGAAATTACGTCACAGCGGCCATTTGCAAATGCCATATATGATTCATCATTATTGTTATTGACAGTTTTTTTGACATTTGAGAGAGTACTGTTTTAGGGTGTTCGGTGTGTACGCTATTTGCGCCATTTGGCGCTATCTAGTACTATTCCTCGTTTGAGTTATATGGCTCTTGGCGCTACATAGCTCGAAAGCGTGCTCCCCGAACACGTCCTTAGTGTTTAAGAAACTAGAATTCAGAGACGTACACATATGCAATTTTTTTACGTAAGTGATTTACTGAATATGCACAGCTAAGTAATATTTATATATGTATTTAATAAAAGTATATATAGAAATATGGTTTACAAAATGTATTACGTTTTAAAACTTTCTTACATCAATATTTTTATTTTTGAAATTGATACAACATTTTATCATATATTAAAATTGATACGCCACTGACAAACCGGAAACTGCTGACGCCATTTTTAAACACCATCTAGGACTATTGATGTTTATGTTTAACGCTCCTTCCTTCGTTTTTATATTCTAAGGTTCTAAGTAAGGGGAAATTCAAAAATATTTGAAATTCCACTTTAGATAATGAAAAATTTATGAAATCTCTAAATTATTGATAATTCTTACGGTATTTTAGATATCATCGTAAAGTAACTTCTTTCATCAGACGATCATGATTTTAAATATAGAAATAACTATAAAATTAAAGGTTTCACATATTTTTTTACAATAAATTTATATATAAGAGATTTATTAAATTATACACTTTAAGATATCAATAGAAATTAAAAAAAAATAATGACAAGATAATTATTTAGAGTTACAATTAATCAAATGTAATCTTAATTTATCATTATATTATTTGATTATGGAATTAAACTAAGTATTTAATAAAAATCAATAGGTATAGGTATCCTTTGTTTTATTACAATTTTTTTTTACATTATATAGTCTTTGTTGCCGATTTTAATTCTCAACTAGTTTTTTCCTTGCAACATGTTCAAATTATGTATTTATTATTCACTACATGAATTTACTCAATACCATTTTTTTCGAAATATAAATTTAACACCCATAAATTATACTAATCCTTCCCTGTCCAAAAAGTAGAACTTTTAGTTAATACGGACCTCGTATCTAAACTAATCTAATCCCGAATGGCCGCCTCAAGGCGGTTGTGCGCGAAGGTGAGATGCACTGCTCCTTTATCTTTTGGGGTGCCTTATCATTAAATATTATTTATTAACTTTACTTCAAATTTTTTGAGCTCAATGTAATCTACCCTTTGGTTATAACCATTAATTTATAAATATTTATTATTATGAATAATAAATCAGTACAATCAATTTAATATTTATTATGCTTATTATTTTTCAATGTCACTAGACCTTATTTAACCACAATTTTTGCAATCATAATAGAATTAATTTTGACTTGCTGCCCTTATGCCTCTGTTATAACCTGATGCTGGACTCTAAATAGGCCGATGCGAGTAGCGCTATACTATCATATACAGGGTGTTTCAAAAAAAGGTAACACCGTCTCTAGGATAGGTAAAAAACTGAAAAATAGTTGGGGTTTGCTTAGTAAAATTTTTTTCTAACGCCATCCGTTTTCAAGATAAAGGGCGTTGAAGAAAATAAAAAATTACACATTTCTTACGATTTTGCCGAAACTACTGGCACCATTGCAATGAAATTTTATACGAATATGTTTTGGAAGCTGATATATCCCATGAATTTGTTTTTATAACTAACTCTCATAGAGGGCGCTAGTTACACGATTCATACAACGTATTATTCAACATAACTCTTTTTAGGGTAGAATTATTAGTCAAAACTCCAAGTGAACATAAACATCGTTTAATTCTACACCAAAAAGGTACTCTTGGTAAAACTCGATATTATGTACCGTTTTCGGAATATTTTGATTTGAAAATTATGAAGTAATAATCGCTCCTCGTATAAGTTAATGATAAATTTATTTATTAAAAAACTTACAATAAGAAAATTAAAATAAAGACAAAGAACATAACATAAAATTCAATTAGAGTAAATGTTCAAAATGTCCTCCGTTTTCACGAATACACAAGTCTATCCTTTTTTCTAAAGAATCCATTAATTTTCTTAACGGTTGGGGATCATCTATGATGTCATTAAAGCGATTATTACTTCATAATTTTCAAATTAAAATATTCCGAAAACGGTACATAATATCGAGTTTTACCAAGAGTACCTTTTTGGTGCAGAATTAAACGATGTTTATGTTCACTTGGAGTTTTGACAAATAATTCTACCCTAAAAAAAGTTATGTTGAATAATACGTTGTATGAATCGTGTAACTAGCGCCCTCTATGAGAGTTAGTTATAAAAACAAATTCATGGGATATATCAGCTTCCAAAACATATTCGTATAAAATTTCATTGCAATGGTGCCAGTAGTTTCGGCAAAATCGTAAGAAATGTGTAATTTTTCATTTTCTTCAACGCCCTTTATCTTGAAAACGGATGGCGTTAGAAAAAAATGTCACTAAGCCAACCCCAATTATTTTTCTGTTTTTTACCTATCCTAGAGACGGTGTTACCTTTTTTTGAAACACCCTGTATTTATCTAATATAATTGTGTGACATTGATATTGGTTTTTCCTACCTTCATTTGCCAATAGTCACATTTGAGAAATGGATGATCTGTTTCTTTTTAATTATTCAGTAAGGAACTGACAAGACCAACTTCTATTTACTTTAAAAGAATATGAAAATATAGAGGAAGAATTTTAATGAAACTGATTCATTTTTAATCTAAAGTTAAAAGAAAATGAAATTTGAAAGTGGCCACATAAGATAGAGAATACTTGAGTCAATATAAAACAAGTTTCTGTAAGTTATAATGATTATATAACATTTTTACAATTTGTTAACCATTATAAAAAAAATCTTCCAACGTTTGGCATTTTGTTGCTGCAGTAAGTACCTTTATTAATAAACTTTGGTATTGGAAATTACGCTCGAGTCCTGCCCTGTAGTGTCAGACCGCGCGAAACGCGCTTCTATTGATTTCTCAAAGCGTCGCGATGATCGTAGTGGAAAAGTCGTAATTCTAAAAAAAAAATACGGAAAAAATTCGCATATTAAATTGAAATTTAAGTGAAAAAATGTGTTAACAATTAGTTAGTGATAAAAAATTGTAGTTAAAATGAGTAATCCGAAAATGGGCTCTATCGTGTTAAAATCATTATCGATTTTGTTGGGTTTGTTTTTCATTTTTGTTGGATTTATAAAAATCTCTAGTGCTGTATCCAAAGAACTACACAAAGATTTGGTAGGTACCTAATAATTTATTGTTATTTTAAATTTACAATGTAGAAAACATTTGAAATTTATTTTTATTTCACATTTTCCATTAACGTCATAGTCTGAACAAGCACCTCAGGAGTCTAAAATATATTTTTTAAGCGAGTGTCACAAAAAATGAAGTTTTACGGATCTATTAACGTCCCTAAAGTGTATCTTTTTTGGCGGCTTTTTTACTTTACGGCCGCTGTTTTACTTTACGGCCGCTTTTTTACTTTACGGCCGCTTTTGCAAACAAAGTCATTATGAGGGCAACCTACTAGACACATTTAATTTGCTTATTTGAGTTATTTCCACGTCCGATATTAAGATTGTCAAATTATGAAGGCGGCCTACTAGACACACTTAATTTGCATGTTTGGGTTATTTACCCATAAAACAAATAATGCCCTAATTTATTAACTTCGTTATGACCCAACTTCTGTTTATCATACTTACTGTAAGTAATTCTGTACACATCTTTGTTACTTAATAATACACTTTTCATTTGGTTAATAAAAATTTGAATCTAATCTTCCAGTTTTGTCCCTGTTTAGAAACAAAATTGTAAAAAAAAGTTGTTACCTATTTGATGAGACACTCGCTTAAAAAATTTTGTGTGCACCTCAGCCGTATGATCTTTTTTGGCCTCACCTGAAATTTGCTTGTCCTCGGCTACGCCTCGGCCGCAAATTTCAGATTCGGCCAAAAAAGATCAACATTACGGCCTTGGTACACAAATAACTATTTTTAAACGAGAAAAAAAACGATAATTTGGATTCACATACTTTGGAAAATAAAAAACTTACTCTTTAAAATTTTGTAAACGTAAGTGTTATTATAAGATTTTTTAGAAATAGGTTGGTAAGTGTTGAGATATTTCGTCTAATATATTATTATTTTATATTAGTTATTTTTTTATATAAATTATTTTTGTATAAACTGAATTTAGTTATAAATTTTATACAGGGTTATTAAATAGTGTAATAAAGCTTGGTAGGATCCGTTATTAAAAGAGATAGCCAAAAAAGTTGTTTACAAAATTTGCGGGTATGATTACGTTCTAAAATTACACTCTGTAGCATTTTAACTAAGGTATTCCATTTACCTTTCTTAGAGAAAGTTAAATAGAATACGAAACAAAATAGTAATCAGAAACTGAATTAATAAAATGTATTGTGTCAACCCTTACTTTGTGAAAATCCATCATAATCCAAAATAAACGGTAGTATAACAAAATTTTAATTAACTTAACTTTATTTAATTATAATAAATTAACTTTTTATATTTTGCACTTATAAAAATCTTCATTATAAAATACATTTGCGTATCGTAATGTAACTTTTACGCACGCAATTTTTTGTTTAAAATGGTTGGCGACATGGGTGAAGTATCTAATGACAAGACTATTGATAACGACATTTGTGGCTAATAGCAATTTATTAATTTTATATTGTTATTTGAAAAGCATTTGTCAATATGAATATCATATTTTACTTATATAATGTATTATTATTGGTGTATTATTTATTTTAAAATAATTTTAATAATCTATTAACATTTGATAATTTAAATTTAAAAATAAGAAATTAATTTAAAAAATGATAAAATGGCAAAATATAAAAAAATTTATAAACAACTTATTTCATAACAGAAAGCCATATGAAATGCGTTTTTTAATATACTATTTTGGTCAATGACCTGTGTTTTGAAGATAACATCAATCTGTCAACCCTAAGAAACCACTGTCATTGACCCGAGCATTGACCAAAAATTTAATTATTAAATTTGGGAAGTGTTGTTATACTCATGTTTATTTATTGTCTTATAAATTAAAAGTTTCTACTTAAAACAAAAATGGTAGATAATAGGGATGAAAATATCTAGGAAACAATTTGGATAAATCGCCTTTGGTTTAACCAACAACGGCAAGAATATCTTTCTTTTGTTTACGAAATGTTTGTACGTTTTTAACACTATTAGTGTCACATAAACTTTTCTTTTCCATACAGAATTCCTCAATAAATTCATTAAAGCATGGCGAATAAGATTTTCCTATTTACACGTTTAAAAATAGTTACGATACAAGATATCAAATTGAAAACGAAATAAAATCGAATTTAGGTAAGACCTATACAAACAAAACTCCATGAATTTAATTTAGTTCTTTCTTTATTTTATTAGTGGCGTCGGCGGAGGCAACTTTTATTTTTCTTCTATTTATTTCTTTAATTTCAATGAATAAAACGTTTTTTCTTTTTATATACCTATCTGGTATATCCATCATGGAGCTTCCTTTTATTATTTATATTTAACTTTTTTAAATTTTTAGATTCTTCTTCTATTTATT
Organism: Ophraella communa; assembly: GCA_035357415.1. NCBI lineage: Eukaryota > Metazoa > Arthropoda > Insecta > Coleoptera > Chrysomelidae > Ophraella > Ophraella communa. The sequence continues at coordinate 24,413,251 of CM068982.1, forward strand.
TGTTATTTATTCATGTTTTACTGATGTATAGTATGATTATTGGACCTATTGCTTTTAATAATTTCACTTTTGTTCTGGTTTAAATAATTTATTTTCCCAAAATTGATTTATTGTAAGCATAGTACAAATTATTAGATTTATTTTATCAGTTTGATACGTTTCTATATAAAATTATTACTACCAAATATTCACATATCAAAACTTCTTTTTATTTTCGTTCGTACATCAGTAACTGTTTACCAACATAGTCTTAGTTCTCTTAACATTACTCTACATAATAAGATTCCATCCATACCATAAATTCTACAAATTAACTAAGGCATACCTACCTCCAAGAGGGACAGGACTTTACAGTAGCTGAATTCTGTGATGTGTCTTAGACTGCTGAATGACATTTAGTATTTAGTATAAAGTATTTCACAGCGGCGGCTCGTATGTTCTGAAAGATATGGGCACAATAAAATCTTACCTATTTTTGTTAAATGCTCTTCTTTGATAGTGCACCTTTTCAATAAAATGATTCTATTTTATTCATAATTAAATTATTTTTTATTATCTATTCACCCCATGGCTTTAAATTTTTAATGGACAAAAAATAATTTTATTTAATACAAATAAATCTTCACTGATTATATTGATTGTGGTAACCTCTACTTTGTGAAAGTTCATCTTACTAAGAACAATAAATAACTGAACCGTTGAACCAAACTTCCACTATTTATTCGAAAAATACGTTTTAATAGTATATTACGTAACGTGTGTGGTAAATAGCATTTTACGCGCGAATGGAATAGTTATTCCGTGAGTGCGTAAAATGCTTTACAGCAATAGTTACGTACTATACTTTACCTACGACCTACTTGTACCTGCATTAATAATCTTTTTGATAATAATAATTAAACAAGAGCAACAATAGATGTTCTTCATCATTTTATTGTATAATAATTAAATACATAACATTAGTAATATTGGGTGGAGTTAAATTCATTTCACTATCACTTGACATTTTTTAACAATTGTATAAAACTTCACGCATACAAACAAGTTATAAGAACAATAAAGAATGGGATGTTTTTTGATAAATAATAACGTGTGCGCATGCGGTCAGACGTCAGACTCATGCGCAGACGCTCGACGTGTAAAAGATTTTAAATATGTCGGTTCAATGTACTCCTTATTGTAGTAAAACTCATTTTCGTCATTTTTGAGTAATAAACTTAGTGTTACTGATCGGTTTCTCGCGTAATATTAACATTTACTGCATTCTTAATATTTAAAACGGTTTCGTATAGTAACTGAAGTGAAATTATAGTACAAAACGAGTAAAAAGTGTCTTTTATATGTTACGATTGTATCCACAAGTTGAAACAGCTTTGTAAGTATTTTTAAAAAGTATCTCGGTAATAATAATTTTATAAATCTTAAAATAATTAACTTAATTATATAAAAATAACGTAAATTAATCTGGGAAACGTAATTAAGTACATTTATATTATGATCCATTTATACAGAGAGAAAATAGGGTTAATGGAAACGAATCAAATATATATAATCTTATATTTAATAAATGTTATCTGCCATTTATATGTAGTATAAAATTCACCTTCAAATATGTAAATAGAAAATTTTGAATAAAATAGCGACGTCTATTGACAGTTGCTATGTGGTTGCTAGGGAAGCCGTGCGTTTATTTTACCGTGCGTAAAGAGATACATTACATAGGTTGTAGATTGTGTGTTATTGACGGTTTAGAAGGGTGGTCGTAGGTAAAATGCAATTACAGCTGTTTCGCTAACCGTTCAGTTATTTATTGTTCTTCACTGATTATTCTAATTTTGTTCTCAATAAAGTTTTTGTCACATTTGAATGTCTCACAAAGAACATACGTATATGAAATCCAGCTAGTTCTTCAATCCTGACAGGAAATAATGTACAGTCGACAGAAGCAAACATGGTCCGCGGAAAATATGCCAACTAATTTCAAGGTTATCACAATCAGCCAATCACGAGCCAATGTTAACGATAATATCAATTTTAGTGGCTGCATAAGTGAGATGAAAATACAACTACAGCGACAAGGACACGCCCACCCAGGGTTCATGTTTGCTTCTGTCAACTGTACAAATATTTTTTTCATGAGTTTCCCAATTAAAAATTAAAAAAAATACTATATGGCTAAATAAAGAATATAAACTCTTTTCAAACGAGAAACTCATTTTTCCATTTAAAATTTTTATAGGGGTATAGTTATTGTTAAGTAAAATGAAAACATAAAAATGTTAGTTCTGGTGACGTTGCTAAGCATAGTTTCGTGCTTTTAAAAAAAATAATGTAAATTAAGAACAATTAATAACTGCACAGTTAAACTAAACTTCCACTATTTATTTGAAAAATTCGCTTTAAAATCAATTACAGCTGTTTCGCTATCACTAGCATCGTCAGATTGACATATTGAAATTACATGTTGTTTGTTTGTAACTAGGTGCTTGATGTTGATAAGGAGTTAAGGCTAGAACAAGTAAGGAAGTAAATTAGAAAAATTAATAAATATACAACACAACACAACACATTATACACAACACAATAACACATTAAATACTCACATACCAGTACATTTTGCTCCTCGGTTCGCAAATCTATCAGACACTATTTTTTCAAATAATGAAAATACATTTTTAAGTAAAGGTTTAAAATATTGCATACCTCCTAAATTCACTAATAATATAAAAGAAATTTTAGCCACAGATTCTGAAATAGCTTTGAAAACTAAATCAAATAATTTTATTTATGAAAAAATGCAAATAGCAAATCTTATTAAAGATATAAAACCAAACAAATTTAAAAGTCAAAGTCAAAGTATTAAAAATGACATTTTAGCTTTAAAATCAATCAAAAATAAAGTAGATGAAAATAACCTAATTATAACAAAATCAGATAAGGGTAACTCAACAGTAATTTTAAAAAGAGAAGATTATAAATCTAAAGTGAATGATTTCATAATGTCAAGTAATGTCAAAATTCTAAAAAACGATCCTACACAGAAATTTTCTAACCAAATAAGAGAACATGTAAATCATTCAAATTACCTATTTAATGATTTCGATAAAAAATATCTAGTAAATAAAAATCCTCAATGTCCAGAATTATATGGAACAATTAAATTACATAAAGATTCAAAATCAATTAGACCGGTAGTTTCGTATGTTAACACTCCTAATACTAAAGTAGCTAAAAAATTAAATAGTATCCTAAACAATTATGGTTACACATCTAAATATTCAGTACAAAATTCATTAGATTTGATCAAAAAATTGAATAAATGTAATTTACAAAATAATACTAAATTAGTATCGTTTGACGTAACTAATATGTTCTCAAAAATACCTCCTAAAGAATGTATAGTTCTAGTTAAAAAGCTATTAGATGAAAGAAATATCCATCCAGGTATAATATCAGACATAATTGATCTATTTGATGTATGCATTAGTCAAAATTATTTTACTTTTGATAACAAAGTTTATATTCAAAATGAGGGTCTTCCCATGGAAAGTCCTATTTCTCCAATTTTGGCAAATATATTTATGGATAATTTAGAGAACAAAATCTTTAATTTTAGTTATAAAAACATAATATTGTATTTTGGTATAGATATGTTGATGATGTGAAAGCAGGTTTTGTAGGTAGCGAACGGCAGTTAGATATATTTTTTAATTATATTAATACCTTGCATCCTAAAATTAATTTTACTTTAGAAGTTGAAGAAAATAATTCAATTAATTTTCTAGATTTAAGAATTGAAAAAGTTAATAATTCATTAAATTATTCAATATACAGAAAACCTACACAAACAGATGTAACCATACCATATAATTCAAATCATCCACTATCACATAAATTAGCAGCTTATAATTCCATGATACATAGAGCATTTTCGATTCCAATGAACAAAAGTAATTTTAATAAAGAAATTGAGATCATAAAACAAATAGCTACATCTAATGGCTATCCAATACATTTGATAAATAAATTAATTAATAAGAAAGAACAAAAAATGTCACTAGAACTAATATATCCAAAACAAACTAAAGAAATTAAAAGCTATAAAAGTATTACATATTGTGGAAATATTTCCAATGCAATTTCAAAAATAATATCTTCGGCAACATCAACATTAATATCATTTAAAACACAAAATAGTATTGGAACAAAATTGTTAAATGTAAAAATAAAACTACCAAAATTAAAAAAATCTGGTGTTTACAAAATTAATTGTCCAAAATGTAATGCAGTATATATCGGTCAAACACAAAGAAATTTTGAAGTAAGATTTAATGAACACTTAAGAGCATATAGATTACAACAACCAGATAAGTCGAACTATGCAAAACACCTACTGGAACATCCAAACTCACTTATACACACCAATGACATTCATATACTACACATTTGTGATAAAAAACAAAATTTAGATTTTCTAGAAGAACTTGAAATTAAAAGACATCTAGCAGATCAACAGTTTAAAGTAGTTAATGAACAAATAAATCTTGGAAGTTCTCCACTATTAAACTGTTTACTTTGATTGAGTCTTCATTTTACACATACATAAGACGTAATTGTAACACAAATATATTAAGTTATTGTAAAGATCAGCATGATATAGTTTTTCCTGGTTTTTCTATATCATTGCACAGTTATACTGATCTTAGAGGGAAATACATCCAGGATAATCCCTTAGGGCTAATAACATCTAGGCTTTAATATTGTTATGTCTTATTACTTCCTTACTTGGTCTAGCCTTAACTCCTTATCAACATCAAGCACCTAGTTACAAACAAACAACATGTAATTTCAATATGTCAATCTGACGATGCTAGTGATAGCGAAACAGCTGTAATTGATTTTAAAGCGAATTTTTCAAATAAATAGTGGAAGTTTAGTTTAACTGTGCAGTTATTAATTGTTCTTAGTAAGATGAACTTCCAAAAAGTAGAGGTTAACACAATCAATTTCATTAATGTAAATTAAAAATTAATGTTAAGTGAATGTCAACTAAAATTACTGATTAAAAAAGTTGTTAGTTTATTTTAATATAATAAAGAAACGCCAATAAAAGTAAAGGTAAAATCCACCAGTTATAACCCTATATAATTGATCTGTTTCAGGTTTTTTCAATTGCATTCATAACTACGTAAAAAATGAATTCGATTATTAATATTCCTACAAAAAAACCATCTGCTTTTTGCCACTCTTGGTCAATCTATCAATTATTAGTTGTTCATTAACTGCAGTTTTCGGATGGATATTGAAAACCAATCAAAGAAAAGAAAGAAAAAAAATAATAGAAAAGTTGTAGATCGTGGCAAAATCTACAACTTTTCTCTTTTTTCTTTTCAAACATAACCTCATTTATCCGCTGAAAATCCAAAAAAAAACGATTTTTTTGGCTTTATTTTTTTATTTTATAACTGCTTATGAAAGTCAGTGAAAACATACCTTTTTGTGACCCACTTAACTTTCTTTTTCTTAAGCTTGTACCTTAAGCTTGTACTTTTCATTTTCCGGAAAAATCGTCTCTTTTTCAATCGAAAATTCATCAATAAAAAAGCATTGTATAGGGTTCACATGAGGCTCATTTCCTTCCTCTTTTCATCTAATTTCTTATAAAATTAAGAAAAAAAATTCCCCTCATTTAAAAATGCAAAAAAGCAAAAGTGACTTTGCAACAAAAAAATTTGCAATAATAATTGATAAATTTTTGCTACAAATGGCTAAAACATACCAATTAATTCAACGAATTTGTTACTTTAGTAACAAAAAAAATCTTTATATTTCTTCGTGGCGCCTCGATATTTAAGTTGAAATTTTTTGAAAGCTGAAACCATAGAGAATGCTGAAACATCAAGGCCATAGACGAATAAAAAAAACATATTTTTGTATATATATTTTTGGTAGCCAATTGGGCCCTATAGTCCAATTTCTTCAAAAACGCAAGATTTCGGAATTTCACCCCTCTCACCTCCGCCAAAACCATAATCCACAATTAATTGTTATAAGCCTCTCTACCATAATCATGCAGCCGTTAGATACCAATTTTGTCCCAAAAAACTACAGCACTCCTGGAATATTTTTGAATTAGACAATATTTAAAACAGAATATAAATAATTTTTAAAATGCCGTTCCAAGAAAATCATAGGTGTATCATTGCAAATCATAACTGCATATGGGCATTTATTTATTTTTTAAAATCCTGAAAAGGAAAAGAAAAGAAAAAATTTAAACGCCGAAATAAAGATCTCTATAGTCCCTAGGGCAGAAAGTCAGTAAGAATTCATAAAATGTTTATTTAAATTAGTTTATAGGGGTGTAAAGTTAGAGAAAACTGAATGTAATTTTTAATGCATAATAACTTATTAGATTCAAATTTGTTTTTAATCTGAAGGACTTTCTGCCCTTAACAATATATTTATAAAGAGATTCTAAAAGAAAAAAAATTAAAAATTCAAACAGGAACCACAGGAAATGAAAAAAATAAATACCATATACATTGCAAAATTTTATAATTAGAGAATATTTTTTCTTTGTTGTACAACTCATTCCATCGTATCCGTTAGCACTCGATGTGTATAACGTTTTTTTTTAAATCAAGTACAATTAGATCTTGTTAGGGTTGACATTAAAATTTTGGAATTCTTTAAAAAACCTTCCTTTTTTTCAATTATACACAGGACATTTCACAAATTTTAAACGAAATAACGTAATACGTTTGTTTTGCTTTCTTAATAGTGATTTACTTAAAAATGTATAAAACGGGTTATATAAAAATATACAGTGCAATTATAATTTGGGTTTAAAGTTTTTAATGTCTTATACAGAGAAATTTGGCGTTAATTATTTGATATGGTAGATTATGCAATATGGAGATTATTATGTTTTAGAAGTACATATTTACATATTACAATATTTCAAAACCATAACGTATAATAAAAAGTTTTACCTAGTGAAGAATTATAGGGTGTCGGGTATTGCAAAAATATAGTAATATAGTATTTTTTGTATATAATAACAACACGATAGAATATATGAACACCTTAAATGAATACGGATCTACTATTAATATGCCAACCAGAGGAAAATCTTGCCTGGACCTTATTTATCAAATCTAAAGGCAAGTAAATACCAGAAAAGATTTTGCCTTTACAAATAGTCCAAAATAAAGAATATTAAAAATAAAAAACAAATTACATATCTATAGTATGTACAAAAAGTACGAGGAGTAATAAACCCTAATTAAGTATGCAAAATCTTTACAGGGAGCACCATGAAATTTTTGATAAATCTTTTACTTTAAACTTTGCCTCTACTTTGATAACATGCTCGATACAGTTTGTCCAATTTTCCTTACTAACATGACTTACAGCACTCTCAAACAATTTCACAACATCGTTTATTTTAAAAGTAATATTTTTTTTTCCAACTTCCACCTTTACCTAAGCCCATATTAATTCTATGGGATTAAGTCCACAATGATAAGGGGGAAGTCGAAGAATATACCACGAGAAGAAGCCATTTCTTCTACAATGTAGGTTTTGTATTTATTCTTGTTCATTTTTGCAATTCTGTAAAGTTCTTTCCTTAGTGGATCTTTTGGAAACTTAATATTTTTTGAAATAAGCCACTCCAAAAGCTCTGCTTTACGCCAACAACTTGTGGGCAATGCTTCTCGTAACTGTGAATGGTAACTTGAACAAACCATTTCTCGAAGATATCCCCATTCATATCTTCGTGATAGCCCCCCGTGCGTTTTGAAATAAAAGTTAATAATCCACCATCAACAAAACCTTCAGAACTTCCAACATGGACAATGATAAGTCTTTTTCCTTTTCCAGATGGTGGCTGCAAACCTAACGACAAACCTTCCACGAATGCTTGCCTTCCGCTTTTAATGTTTTAATCTTGCCAAGATTTGGAAACTGTATATCCAGCATTTATCCATGTTTCATCTAAGTAGAAGATTTTCAAATTTTGTTCTCTGGTATGTCGAATCCTTCTTAAATAGTCTCTTCTCCACAAAACTATTTCCGGTTTATCTATCAAGAGAAATTTTCTATTATGTTTTGTATATTTGAAACCCACATCTTTCAAAAGTTTGCATTATATCATTCTGGAGAATTTTGTATAGTCCGTATCTTCTTGCACTGATGTTATAATTTTGTCAAGTGTTGGAATTTCCTTTCGTAAGTAAAATCCATGGACTTTACGCCTTAGTCTTTGTTTTAATGACTCATCGATCTCAATTGGTTTTCGGCCTAAAGGAGTTTTAGGGGGTTGAAGAGTTCCATTCTTGCTTTCTTTTAGTAATCTATAAATTGTTGATTTAGCAACACACAACATAGCAGCCGTTAATTCCACAATATCATCAACACTTGGATCCTTGTTTTTCAATGATATATAACAATTCAATCTGAGAGTACTGATTTAATGTACCTACTTTCTTTTAAAATAATATTCCCGATAATGTTTCTAAGAAAACTGGGTTGTTTGGAAAATCCCTCTCAATAATCGAATAATCTGTAAATAGGTGTAATCGTATTAAGCCGATTACAGTAGGCCACTTGCCATTTAAAATTTCTGAGAAAAATTCCCTAAACTCTACATATAGGAGTAATACAAATAAAAAATATTCATTTTGCTTCTTTGAATTTAATAAAAATTGTAACGATATCTTGCTATCTTGACTTTAATTAATTTTTTAAAAATATATTTCATTGTAATTTATTTGTGAGAATATTCAAAGTTTTAATTAATCTTCTTACAAAAAGAACAAAAATATATAAAATAATTATTGTTACACATTGGTTTGTTTTCTGTTATAAATAAACTGTGTTGCCTTTCTTTATCAAACTTACTAAAATTTATGTACCTCTATTACTTTTTTTTATTAAAATTAGTACATCCCGTTACCTCTGACCTTAATCGTATATTCTTTAGCATAGCTGCAACACATTCGTTCAATTCAAAATGTACCTTACGGTATACCCTCTTAAAATATATTTTGGTACGTCTATGAAATCTACTTAAATGAATGATTCATTACTCCTTGTCCTTTCTATATAGTCTGTAAATCACAACAAGTTCAAAAATATTATAAAAAACACAAATACGATCGAAGAGGCAATGAGGTCATGTACACATAGAAAAAAAGTCCGTAGGAAAAATACAAAACTTACCCCATGGATGACAAACTCATTATTAAAATCAATTACTAAAAAAAACAATCGAGGTTATTGAAAGAACCAGAAAATATTGCTCTAAAAAAACATTACACCACTTTTAAAAACAAAATAACTAATCAAATTGCAAAAATAAAGAAAAATTATTACTCGCAAATAATCGAAATAAAAACAACAAAAGACCTAAACAGCTATGGAGTATTGTAGAACTATCCGGGAGAAAGAGTGTTAATAAGACCATAGGACAAATAAAAACTGTAAACGATGAAACTTCTAACAAAGAGCATGGATATTTAATTCACAATTTGTAAAAATGGGTCCTCAGTTAGCCAAAAAAATATTATATTAAGAACGGTAAACAACTAAAAGGTTGAATTAAACTTTCACTATTTATTCACAAAATATGAAATGCAATGACGGTCGTTTCGCTATAGAATTAGCATCGTCAGATTGACAATGACATATTGAAGTAAGGGTTAGTAGAATCAAAAATATTATAAATCAAAATTTTACTCAGACTACCTATAATTTAACAAACTCTATTTTTTTAAGTCATACCGACAAAAAAGAGATTATAGGAGTAATAAAACAATTAAAAAATAACAAATCTGCTGGATACGATACTATTAGATCAGAACTACTAAAATTACTATCTGAACATATTACAGATCCACCAGTGCACATTATAAATAAATGTTTTGAATTGGGAGTCTGGCCTAAAATTCTTAAAAAAATGTCCAATATATTAAAAAGGAGATAAATTATTAGCAAGTAACTATAGACCCATCTCCCTAATAACCCGCATTTCTAAAAAAATATTCAAGAGTGTTTCGAAAAAAGATTGAAAAGCTTTGTAGAATAATACAATTTAATATCAACAAATCAGTTTGGTTTTAAAGAAAGTCTCCACAGAAGATGCCATCATAGAATTAACTGAAAAAATATACAAATCTCTAGAGGCAGGGAAACCATGTCTCTGTGTTTTTATTGATCTCACTAAGGCTTTTGATACTGTAGACCATCGATTATTACTATATGACAATGAAACTTTATAACACAATTCCCGAATTATTAAAAATATCTAATAACAAGCAGGTTTTTAAAAATAAATTACGGCTATTCCTATTAAGTAATGAAAGAAACCAGATTCTAAATATTATAAACTAAATAAAACACAGACCTAATAATATTAATACAAAGTTAAGCTCTCAGCAAAAAATGCATCTATATAGAGCCTATAAAAATGAAAATTAAAAAAAATCCGATTTACTTCTTCATTTTTCTGAATATTTGTCATACCTACCTATCTTTTAATAAAATGTGGTTCTTACTTATCATATTGATTCATGATTATTTATTAATTATTTTTTTTTATTTGTTTGTTTCTGTTTAAATGTTTAATTTTAAATCTACTTTAGTAGAAAATCAAACTATTTAAAATTACAATTACCAAAACAAGTGTAACCATACTTATTGGTTAGTCGCTATATTCAATTATTATTTTTCTCTTCTATATAAATATGTATGCGTTATACAGTATGATGCAAATGTATGGAATAAATTTATTATTTCAAAAACAGACGACTTTTAACCAAATCTTAAAAAACGTCAATTTTAATTTTTAAATGGCCATCAACTGCTATAAATGTGTTGGACATTACGTCATTAGTGATGGCGTAATGACGTCATCGATTTTTTAAATACAAACCGAGGTCACGTGACAGCTCATTTGAAAGGTCTCCTTGTTGCCTTTGCAACAATGTAATCATTTGAATATTTATTTCTACAGGATTAACCAAAACTGTTGGTTTATTAATACAATTAACTTAGAATAAATGTTTACTTAAATACAATTAAATTACAAATGTTCAAATTGCCGACCTTCAGCAATGATACAATAAGAAAAGCGAGCAGTAAATTATTTCCTAACGTTTTCAAAGACTTCAGGTGTTATTTGTGCAATGCCTGTTCGGATTCGCTCCTTCAACTCTTCTACTAGTCCAGGCGTGCTGTACTTTTAGACGGAAATTCTGATACCTGGAATGTAACAGTTGGAGGTGGTAAAGGGGCTTATAACACATGAAAAAAAAATACATTAACTATTTCAATTATATGATCATAAACTTTTTAGGGGTGAAAAAGGGTGAAAAAGGGATAAAAAACTGAAGTATTGCTGTTTGCGGCTAAAATTGACGTCAAAATGAAAAGTGCCCAATAGAAAAGTTGTAGATCATGTAAAAATCTAAAACTTTTCTCGTGGTAATTTTCTCACATAACCTCAATTTTTCGAGGAAAATGGAAAAAAACGATTTTTCGTTTTTAATTTTTAATTTTCCAACGGATTCGTCAATCTTGATGAAACTTGGTGAAAACTTACCTTTTTATGTCCAAAATAACCTCAAATTTTCTCAACCTTGTAACATAATAATTTTCCGAGAAATTTGATTTTTCTGGAAAAATCTCTTTTTTTCAACTGTAAAGTTTGCTCGGAAAATATTATTGGAAAAGATTTTTCTGGGGCTCATTTTTTTCGTTTTTACGTCTACTTTCACATGAAATAAAAAAATACACCTCTCATTTTAAAATGTGCTCAAAAATGAATAAAAAGCAAAAAGTAAATTTTGCAATAGCTAAATTTGCAATAATTGTTAAATTTTTTTTATAAAATATTAAAATATGGAAAAGCCAACTCTTGCATTACATTCTACGGAAAAAATTACAAAAGAAAATGTATTTCATTATTTAGTCGGATTTTTATTTCATTTGCAATATTATTATAAACACTCAAGTCTATTAATGAAGTTAATAATCCGAGCGGGGATTTCATGGTTTTTACTATTGTTGTATGCTGATTTGTTTATATTATAAGGTTTTTCATGAGATAAATCGATTTGTTGATATTACAAGGCCCAAATACCCTTTCATCAGAGCCCTATAGCCACCTTTCATAAGTGACAAAGTGTAGACATGACAACTCTAACTAGCCTAGGGGCCTAGGCCTTTTGTTTTCTCTTTGACCTTGCAACATTTCAGTATACAAAATATACTATCATTCGTAACTAACAAAATATTGTCTTTTCAATATATTTTTTAATTACAATTACGAATTACTTAAAACCGGACGATTATTATATTAAAAATAAACAAATTATTCCAAAAAGTCAAAGAAAATTGAAATTTTGATGAAAATTGGGCTATAGGGTTCTGATGGAAGGGTATTTGGGCCTTGTAATTATCAACAAATCGAGTTATCTCATAAAAAACTTTATAATATAAACAAAGCAGCATACAACAATAGTAAAAACCATAAAATCCCCGCTCGGATTATTAACTTTATTAATAGACTTGAGTGTTTATAATAATATTGCAAATGAACTAAAAATCCGACTAAATAATGAAATACATTTTCTTTTGTAATTTTTCCCGTAGAATGTAATGCAAGAGTCGGCTTTTGCATTTTTTAATATTTTTAACAAAAATTTAACAATTATTGCAAATTTAGCTGTTGCAAATTGCAAAATTCATTTTTTGCTTTTTTTTCATTTTTGAGCACATTTTTAAATGAGATGTGTATTTTTTTATGTCATGTGAAAGTAGACGTAAAAACGAAAAAAATGAGCCCCAAGAAAATCTTTTCCAATAATATTTTCCGAGCAAACTTTACAGTTGAAAAAAAAGAGATTATTCCAGAAAAATCAAATTTCTCGGAAAATTATTATGTTACAAGGTTGAGAAAATTCGAGGTTATTTTCGACATAAAAAGGTAAGTTTTCACCAAGTTTCATCAAGATTGACGAATCCGTTGGAAAATTAAAAATTAAAAACGAAAAATCGTTTTTTTCCATTTTCCTCGAAAAATTGAGGTTATGTGAGAAAATTACCACGAGAAAAGTTTTAGATTTTTACATGATCTACAACTTTTCTATTGGGCACTTTTCATTTTGACGTCAATTTTAGCCGCAAACAGCAATATTTCAGTTTTTTACCCCTTTTTCACCCCTAAAAAGTTTATGATCATAATTGAAATAGTTAATGTATTTTTTTTTTCATGTGTTATAAGCCCCTTTACCACCTCCAACTGTTACATTCCAGGTCTCAGATATTCCGTATTTTTTATTTTTTTGGTACAGCACGCCTGGACTATACATTATTCGGTCGATTTTGATATACTTTGCTCTTTAAATATCCCCACAAAAAAAAGTCTAACGGAGTCAAATCTGGAGACCTTGGTGGCCATTCGATAGGCCCCCTTCTACCTATCCACCTTCCTGGGAAAACGTTATTAAGGTAATTTCGTACCTCAACGCCATAGTGTGGGGGAGCCCCATCGTGTTGGTACCATAAATCATTTCTATTTGGAAATAGCTGATTCAGCTGTGGCAACAGATAATTTTGAAGAAATTCCAGATAACTAGCAGCAGTTAGGTTTTCCTCAAAAAATATGACAATTTGATTGTCTCTAATGCTGGCCCAAACATTCACCTTCTCGGGATATTGTGTCCTATTCTCTTCTATCCAATGTGGATTTTCACTTGCCCAATATCGACATGTCTGGCGATTTACGTGACCGTTCAGCATAAAAGACGCTTCATCTGAAAAAAGTACCTTTTGTATGAAACCCGGATTTCTGTTACATCTCCTGGACCAGATGTACTTTGTATGGATGCCACTTCTCCTTTTTTAGCACTCTTACAACAGTTGATTGGTGGACATTATTATCTAGTGCGACCTGCCTAGAACTGGTATGAGGATTTTCTTGAAACATCAGTACAACGCCCAGTTTTTTGGCTTCGGATATTGATGTTCTACCACTTCTGGAAAGATCTTTAACATGGCCCGTTTCTCTAAAGTTTTTTCCATTTTACTTACTGTTTTTATTTTCCATACTCAAACTTTTTTATTTTAGGCAAAACTACTCAAACAAACTAAATACAAGCCCTACGGACTTCTGATATTATCACATTTCAGTGGCCAGTAGTTGTACCAAATAGTTCAAGGAACATATCACCTATGCAATACATATTTAATAATTAAACTGTTGTATAAGAAAATATTCCAAAATTAAATTTCTACCTTTACTTAAATATGTGTGATTTTTTTTATTTTAATTTACTATTTTTATAAATTATAATCTTATATGCAGGGTTAACCACCTTCGTGTGATGATGCCTTTTTTGCAATTTCTACATTTCCTTTGATGAGATAATTCCCAAAAGTTTGATACGTTGCCTCAAATTGGTACAGGATGGGCAAAAATAAAGAAATAATTATAAAAATTGTTTCTGAAAATGTTAATAAACAAATTAAATGGAATTACACAAAAATAAACAAACTATATTTTAAAACGTTCAAATTGTTTCCCATTGATCACGTTAGAGCGTTAGAAAATAACTGAGCCGGGCAATAATCTCGTCTTTCATTCTGTTGTGTTCTGGCGTTCTGTCCCCTTCTTCATATCCTCGTTGTTTGTGTTTAAAAAATCGCAGCAAGCATTATTGCTACAAAGTAACTTTAGCTATAACAATAAAATTTTATTTTTGCATCTCATAAATCATATCCTTAAAAAATCAAATCGTCATTACCGTTATCTCTTAAAGTCATAATAAATCCGTTGAAGTTTATTATACAAGTGGAAGATAAATGTTCACAACGAATGGTACTTATTTGTAATTATTGAAACTTTTCCTTTGTTCGTTTCAGTCGTTCAAACAACGTTCTATGAATATCTGCAGACACCTTTTAATATTTTAAGAATGACAAACAAAAATGGTTATAGCCAATCATCAAAAATATTAATAGGTTCAAAAGCTTTTTTAATATGTTGGAAACTCCATACAAAATTAAATAAAAACGTTCCCTGATGTAAAGTATAAAACAACACCATAAACTGTAGATTCACTTGTTTTATTCTAAAAAATCATCAGAGTTGCTATCATCCCTTAGAGCTAATAATGTCTAATCTGGGCTTTGTTTTTATTTCGCTATTGCCCGGGATGTGAATACAATTTAGAAAAATAATTAAAAAAAAACATGACTATTTGGCGAACATGCAACTTTTAATCTCAACATTTTTCGCACTTTTGTAAAGCAGTAAGTTATTATTAGTTATTTAATAACTCAAACAAATTATTTTATTGTAATATTAGTGGTAGTGAAAAAAATATTATCCTTCAAATGACTAATTTTATTTAAAAAATAAATATATTTACTGAAAATGGATGAGTATGTTAATTTAAATTTGGTATTACGGTACAAAATAATTATTAACACTATTTCTAAACTTTATAAAAGGCTTCTGATTATAAAATAAATTTAGAAAAATAACATACATGAACGAATTTATAGAGTTTCTTAATGTTGATAAATAATCAAGTACAACTGTATAAATAATTATAATAAAAATAAAGCACAACTGTTCTGGCATACCATGCAAATATTTCTCCAACCACATTATGTGACGTATGAGTGTTGGTCACAATAATTTAATTCCTCCTTACTTTTAAAAATATGTTTGAACAATCCTAGACAGGCAACTAGCCAAAAATTAAATACATTTATCGGGTGTACGGTAACATGTAAATATAGAGTGAGATACACTGTTTGAGAATATAATCTTAAATAATTCTATATTAGAAAGATTTTTATAATTTGAGGTTAGTGTAAATAACCAAACATTCAAATAAATTAAGAGTGTAGGCGCAAAATTTTAATACCCAGAGTTGAGATATCTACCCCTATCCTATCCCAATTTTTAAACGCTCTATGACATAACTAAGTGAGGTCTGTTTTAAATTGTAAGATAAGTGGGGTATGCCATGCACACAGAGTTGGATTCAGACCAAATGTTTTGTGTTCCGTTATTATTGAAGTAGTTATAATAGGGGGCTACAAGGACTCTTATGGAGAATTCCCATGCTAACGCCTCCGCTAAAATTGGATGGCGCTTCGAATGGATTGAGTCCATGGTAACATGAAGAAGTCTCCAGAGGCTTTACAAGAAGTCTCCAGAGGATTTACAAGAAGTCTCCAGAGGATTTACAAGAAGTCTCCAGAGGCTTTACAAGAATTTCTCCAGAGGCTGTACAAGAAGTCTCCAGAGGCTTTACAAGAAGTCTCCAGAGGCTTTACAAGAATTTCTCCAGAGGCTTTACAAGAAGTCTCCAGAGGCTTTACAAGAAGTCGTTGTCGTCATCATAGTGTATACAGGGTGTAACGGAAAATGTGTGGAATGGTAGGTGTAAGCAGAGACTTTATAAGAAGAAGAAGTCTCGAGAGGTTTTACAAGATGTCTCCAGAGGCTTTACAAGAAGTCGTCGTCGTCATCATCGTGTATACAGGGTGCGGAAAAGGTGCCGAAGTGCCATCCACTTTTGGCGGAGGCGCTAATATGGGAATTCTCGATCAGAAATTGTGTCCTCGTAGCCCCCTATAATAACTACTTATTGAATTTTTTTATTGTTGTTTCTGCAAGGATTTAAAATATTTATAGTTTCAGTTTATTCTGTTTGGGTTATTACTATTATATTATTATTTGCAGTATTTACTGTTATGGTTTACTATAGGACTGTAAATACATCATATAAAAATAATATTTTTATTGTCGATATTATGTTAATTCGTTTGATACTTTGTGCATAATCTTAGTTTAAAATTCATAAATAACATTGTTTTCTGTCCCTTGCAAATATTTTATGCCTTTTCCTACCGAAACTGATATTATCCCATTACTTATATTTCTTTTATGATACATTGTTGTGATATATCGCCGTTAAAAATGAAAGAAAGAATATGTTAACAATTTCAATTTTCTATAGACATTTTTGTATTATATTTAAAAAAAATATTATATTGAAATTGATTGTGTTAACCTTTACTTTTTGGATGTTAATCTTACTAAGAACAATAAATAACTGAACAGTTAAAGTAAACTTCCACTATTTATTCGAAAAATTCGCTTTAAAATTCAATTACAGCTGTTTCGCTATAACTAGCATCGTCAGATTGACATATTGAAATTACATTTTGTTTGTTTGTAACTAGGTACTTGATGTTGATAAGGAGGTAAGGCTAGACCAAGTAAGGAAGTAATAAGACATAACAATATTAAAGCCTAGATGTTATTAGCCCTAAGGGATTATCCTGGATGTATTTCCCTCTAAGATCAGTATAACTGTGCAATGATATAGAAGAACCAGGAAAAAACTATATCATGCTGATCTTTACAATAACTTAATATATTTATGTTATAGGGAAATACATCCAGGATAATCCCTTAGGGCTAATAACATCTAGGCTTTAATATTGTTATGTCTTATTACTTCCAGACTTGGTCTAGCCTTATAACTACCTAATAAACATCAGGTACCTAGCTACAAACAAACAAAAATAGTAACTTCAATATGCCAATCTGACGATGCTAGTTGTCTAGCGAAACGGCTGTAATTGAATTTTAAAGCGAATTTTTCGAATAAATAGTAGAAGTTTAGTTTAACTGTTCAGTTATTTATTGTTCTTAGTAAATATTATATTACTATATTTTTGCAAATACTGGTCACCCCAGTGACGGATTTAGGCATGCTGCCGTTCAATGCGCCGCCCTTTTTGATAAAATTGAAGTAATTTTAATCCAATATTTTAATTTTAAAATAACTTCAATTATTGAAATATCATTTTTTAAATATAACTAATAAATATGACAGATAAATAAGTTACTTATAAGTATTTTTTTAATATTAATTAATATGAAAATTTCTTCTTCCTGGCTTTGGTCCGCCCAAAAACGTCGATTATATCTTCATATTTAATTTTTTGGACTAGTTGAGTTTCAATAGACAGTAACGCAAGACATCTGGTTTTTTACGACGAATATCGCATAACGATAATAATCATGAACTCCAGATAGTACTTTGACTTTTTCTTCATACTAGGAAAATTGTCTCTCATGTCTTGAAGAAATAGAACCTGAGAACTATAGATCTGAACAACGGATGATAAATCAGCTTGAGATTCTTGAAGCTTCTTACTAGTAGCATTAAAACGATCTAAAATTACATTCCAAACGATAACTAGGATTGCTGTTTCTAAATATTGTAATTTTCACTGCAATCACGTAGCTTCAGATCGCGTATAGTTGGTTTCTCATCTCTGCTTTCAGTAATAAATTCCAGTGCATCAATTATTGCCGACCAACGTAATGCGTAACATGCATAATGTCGAGCAGACCAACGAGTTTTAGAAAGACTCTTCACTCTTAAACGTGTACGCTGCATCAAGATCTCCCAACGATGTGTAGAAATAGTAAAGAAATTATTTAATTCTTGCAAAGAAGAAAAGAAGTCGACTGCTTCTGTTACCGATTCAACTATACATGATCCTACCAAATTTAAAGAATGGGCGGCACAAGGAACGTAATCTGCTAAAGGATTAATTGTTTTGATTCGTGTCTGAAGGCCTAAATATATACCTGACATATTGCTTGCATTATCATACGATTGACCACGACAGTTCATTATGTCCAAACCATTATTTTCTAGAGATTTTAACAAAACATTCTCAATATTTTTAGATTTATGGCCGATATTTGGTAGAAATTCTAGAAATCTTTCAAATATTTCACCGTTATCACGTACATAGGGGAAAGAAGGGTAAGACCGGGTAGTGGGGTGAGATCGGGTACCCTGACTGTGCTGCTACTACTAATGCCACCTGGAGAACAGAACGTGAAATACATTCCGTAAGCTGAGACGACTTAGCGGCAGTAGTATCGAGTCGATGCTGGAGAACGTACGTTGTCAGTTGAGGTAAGTTTGTTTTTGCATGTCACTTCTCTAATGTTGCTTGCAATTTGAACGATCATTACTTATTGGCATTTATAGTTATGAAAACTTGCTTCAGTATCACCTATTATATGATAAATAAGGTTCAATATATGCATAAGAATGAAGGAATAATTTAAATATCAGAGTGGTTTTAGAGCATTTTCTTAAATTCTGTACTTGGGGCAAGACCGGGTACTACCCGATCTTACCCCATTATTTCCGATTTTAATCCATTATTCTATTTTTACAGAGACAATATGCCTATAGAACTTACGAGAGAAAGACAAATCGGCAATTCTGGAGCCAGGAAAGTATGGAAGGCGCTATAGAGGAAGTATTGTCTGGACGCATGGGATACCTAAAAGCCTTCAATGTTCCGCAGTCTACTTTAGAAGATCGAGTAAAAAAGGATAGAACAAATCAACTAACTTCTAGCCAAGCCTCTAGAAAAGGTAGCTTGGGACCTTGTACGACGATATTTTCTGAAGAGCAAGAAAAAGAATTTCTAGAGCACATATTGCTGTTAGAGGGTAGATTGTTTGGTTTAACTTTGAGTGATGTCAGAAGATTAGCGTTTGATCTTGCAACTAAAAATAATTTTAACACAAATTCAATGAAGAAACTAAGACTGGCCGGAAAAGACTGGTTATATGGTTTTTTAAAGAGGCATAAGTACAATATTTCTCTTCGATTTCCAGAAAACACTTCAATTGCAAGGGCCATGGGATTCAATAAACAAGCTGTTTATAAATTTTTCGATCTGTTGGAGGGTTTGTATAAAAAACACAATTTTTCTCCTAGTGATATTTATAACGTCGATGAGACGGGAATAACCACAGTTCCCAACAAACCATCCAAAATCCTAGCTTCACGAGGGAAAAAACAGGTTGGAGCATTGGTATCAGCCGAACGAGGCGTTTTGGTTACTGCTGAAACTTGCATGAATGCGGCCGGAAATTTTATGCTAACAATGTTTGTTTTTCCTCGAAAGAGAGAAAATCCCGCGCTGCTTGACGATGCACCACCGGGAAGTTTCGCTCAATATCACCCTTCTGGATGGATGCAAACAGACATTTTCGTGTATTGGTTTCGAAGATTTATTGAGTTTTCTAAACCAACGTCTGAAAAACCAGTCCTTCTGATTTTGGACGGTCATACTACCCACACAAAGAGTCTCGAACTTATTAATATGGCCAACAATGTTGTGTTGTTGTGCTTGCCACCACATTGTTCTCAGCCGCTAGACATGACCTTCATGGCTCCATTGAGCACCTATTATCAACAAGAGGTGCGCCAGTGGCTTGCAACACATCCTGGTAGAGCTGTTACAATTCAACAAGTAGCTAAACTATATGGTGCAGCTTTCCTTAAGGCAGCAGGAATGCGGACGGCAGTAAATGGATTCAAGCAAACAGGAATATATCCTTTAAACCGAAATATTTTTCCTGATCACCTGTTTGCTCCCTCAACAACCACAGATAGACCTGTTTCGGTAGAGACAAATGCAGTTCAAGAAGGAGACCCACCCCCACAGACAGAAGCAGATGTTCTACAAGTGGACCCAGCAACAGAAGAAAAACTTGCACAAACAACGTGTGAAACGGTAGTTAAGATTAACGAACCAATACAAACCAATATTGACGAACCATTTCCAAATAAACCCTGCTGTTCTAAAAGTTTAGAACCACAATTTTTACGGATGCAAAGCCAGCTGCATCAACAGCTTTTTATATATCACCCAAACATCTGATGCCACCACCTTCTGCTGAAAGAACAGATAAACGAAAAGGGAAATGTGCAATATTAACTTCTTCACCATACAAAACAGAACTCGAATCTCAGTTAGAGGAAAAGAAAAAAGAAAAATAACGTCACAGAATAGAAAATGGGTTATTGATGACTCAAATAAACCAAATAAGCAGACAACATCGAAACCAAACAATCAAAAACACAAGGCTAAGAAAAAGAAAAAAGTCTCCTCAAAAATTCTTGTAACCTCTACCTCGATCTCGTCTGATGATTCTTCCGATGGGGAGGATAACAAGTCCGACGATCATTGTTTATCCTGCAACGAATTTTTTTCTAACTCAAAACAAGGAGAAGGATGGATCCAATGTGGAAAGTGTTTTGACTGGGCTCACGAAGACTGCAGTGGAGCGGGCGAAGAAGAGACCTTCTTTCAATGTGATTTTTGTTCGTAGGATTAATATTTTTTATTAACATTAAAGTTTTCTGAATTAAAATGTAGTTTTTATAGTTTTCCATAAAGTTAATATGTGATTTGACATTTTGAGAAAAATATATTTTTCTGGAAAAAGTAATGAATCTACGACTTTTCTGAAACATTATATTGTGATACGATAAACAATACGTCAGGTCGTTCTCTCAAGCAAGCTCTAGTTGAAGTAATTTGGCTTCAACATGCCGAAAAGTGTTAGCTACTTGGTCTTACCCTTCTTTCCCCTATCTAATTACAGTAAGCTGATCGAGGCGTAAAATCTACAATTATACCAAAATACTTAGCAGATTGCACTGTAGTACTTTATTCTGAATCAGCATAGATTGTTTTAGACAAATATGTTTTTTCACTTTTTAATAAATATCAAAATGATATTCAGTTTTGCAAGTGTTTATTTTGTTCTTTTTCTGTAGTTCCTGTTTGAATTTTTAGATTTTTCCCTTTTAGAAACTCTTTATAAATATATTGTTAAGGACAGAAAGTCCTACAGATTAAAAACAAATTTGAATCTAATAAGTTATTATGCATTAAAAATTACATTCAGGTTTCTCTAACTTTACTCCCCTATAACTAATTTAAATAAACATTTTATGAATTTTTACTGACTTTCTGCCCTAGGGACTATAGATACCTTTATTTCTAAATTCAATTTTTTTTAAAATAATAAGTGGTCTTTTCAGGATTCAAAAAAAACGATTGCATTTAAATTTTTCGCTAACACTCTTAAACCTACAATACAACTGCCATGTCAGATTTTATCAAAAATATACTTACCCATACATACGTAGATGACTGCAATGCATTATAACTTGGTTATTATTTTAACTAAACATTCCAGCAAATCTGATAAATGTTAAGTAACTGTACGGCTTAGATTTTACTAGGTATCTTTATTTTAATAAATATTGCCTTTTCTTTTTGTTTTCAGAGGAAAGAGTATGTGAAATACGCCAAAGTATTCCCTTTCTCTGAGATGCTAGATTTTAAAATTCCATCGAAATGGTATAGAAGGACTGTTGGAGGATTAGAAATCGTTTGTGGTAGTGCAATGGCGTTTTGGCCTAATCGTAAGTATTAATATTGGTATTGTCAATTGTAAATTTAAAGAAATAATTAATAAGGAAATATCTGGTTACCCAGTATGCACAATGGTTAAAAGTTTATTAAAAACATACAAGTTTTAACTGTTAAACAGGTATTAATATGCAAGCGATATTCGTTATTAGCTGCGTTATTAGTCAACTAGGATCAGTTCTAGTTGTGTGTATCGTGAATTTACCGTAGTTTGATTTAGTATATTGTGCAACAAGTGCGGAAATTTGCCGATTGTCCAAGAAAGCGAAGTTGAATTCGCTTGAGTTGGTAATGGACAACGGCGCACGAGCTGCATACACCATGTTGTATCACACATGCGGTTTGTAGGTAACAAACAAATAAAAGGTTTAAAAATTGTGAGGTTTTAATGTCAACTAGTAACTTAAACTGATTTGAGTGCCCAAGTATAATTTGAGTGCGCAAAGTACAGTATAATTTGCGTGACGGAATCGTTTTACGAATTTACTTTGGGCACGGAGTGAGCAAACGGCTCCTTGTCAAACGGAAAAGCGTGTATCAAAGTACTACTTTTCCACTATGAGTGATACAAAAACGGTTGTGTTAACCAGCGAGTTTGTCAGAAAGAGATGATAAAATATGGATTTCTAAAAAAACCCTAATCAGCTTTCATAAATCCAGCTTTCAACACTCCACCACCAAGCGATACTGCTGCTACTAGATTACAGATACTTTCGTTTTAACAACAGCCTCAGCTCAATTCAACTGAGATAAAACTTTCGGCTCAATTCACTTTGAAGTACTAGTTGAATTAAAAGAAACGGTTTTATTCTTGAAAAAATATCGGTGAAATAACACTTATATGCGATACGTAAGCAATACTAGTAATCTTTGAAATTAAGGATCATAGAACACCAATTGATGGTCGAAGTATGAAAAAACCTTTGTGTGAGAAAAAATGTAAATGAAACATCTTTATTGAATTGAATAGAACTGAGAAACCGGAGAATGAGCTGAAAATTGTTTCAAAAGGAACGCCATGTACGTGTGGTTCCCTCATTTTATTTTACGTGAGTGTCAACAGCTTTATTTTATTTTTCCAATAATTCCATTCAATATAATATTTTAGTAGACATGATGATGGCCGGTAAGCCAAAAGCGCTTATTTTGATATTAATTATTAATTCACATACTTATATAAAAGTTTTACATGTATATTTTAAAAATACATACAATGAATAAAATTAGGAGAAAGATAGATATTTTTAGTGAATAAATTACCAAAAACTATTACAAAGCAAACTTATATTAAATATAATATATCATTGTCGGTTACCAATTGCAGCAATGTTCCAAAACATATTTTAACATTATAAAGATACAATATGATAAATTGTAGTAAATAAAAATAAACTTAAAACGATATACTCGTATTTATATTTTATGCAATACGATTTAGTTATCTTGTAGTTATCCTGTTTTAACAACATCTGTGAATTTCATTAGTAGCTATAACAACGAATTTCTTTTAAAATATTTCCTTAATAATTAAGATAACGTTTGAAAACTTTATTAATCAATTAATCATCTTTAAAAACCGTATAATTTAAATAACTAAAATCTCAATTGAATAAGTGCTTCCCAATTTCAAAGGATTCTATTTAAAAAATTAATACTTATATATCATTAAAAAGATATTAACCACATTAAAAACCCCTAAGACGCGCTCCATAACAAGTTTACTTATTAATTTTTTCTATGGCAAGACTGATACGTTTTATAAATTTTGATAACATTTTTTGTACAAAAATAAACTTTAACTTTAGTCAGTAATTTACCTTATTCTTCGTTAAGAGGGCGACTTTAGTATGAGTAACCTTGTTTAGATTTTAAATCCCCAAGTTTATACTTTAAATCTATTTAGTTATACCTTATATATATTTTGCAAAGGTTCTAAAGATATAAACTTTTGCTTAATACCGTTCATTTATAGCAATCCATCAACTTGATAAGCAAGACATGTTTCTATTTGGTATCTACACATCAACACATCAACATGGTCTAGGGAAATTTTAATAAACTTAATTCAGGATCTTTATGTAATGACACTTTATTTATATGTACAGTGTGTAAAAGCCAAATGGAATAAATTCATTATTTCGGTTACTGTACATATTTATAAAAAATCCCGAAACACGTCAAATTTAAATTATAACTTGACATTCTTTAACGTGAAAATGCAACCCCTACCTTCAACCCCCTTAGAATGACAGGTACAACTCCCAATCTTTTATATTGGAAGTATAGGCTTGTGATATATCATTTGAAAGGTCTCTTCATTTTCTATTCAAAAATGTTATTGTTTTTAAATTTAATGCAAAAATTAACATCAAAAAAATTAAAATCATGTTGTTACCGAAATTCGCTAAAATATACTCGAAACTTATTACAATGTACTTAAAACTTATTTCCCGTTTATAATAATGAGAAAGTGAACAAAAACCATAGCAATGTGGTTTTTAGATGGTAAGTTATTTAAGTTGTCATTGTTGTAATTTAAGTATAAAGTTTGTTCAATTCAATTCTGAAAAATGGTGAGATTAACGGAAATGCATAAAATAACAGTTTTACAAATGATTGGTTACGGAGATAACATCCGAACACAACAAGAAGTAACTCGCCTATTTCATGAGAAATTTCCTAATTTACCGCCTACATCCCAAGGAACAATAAGTAAAATAGAAAAGCAGTTTCGCGAGTTTGGTCATGTAAGGCAGATAAAAAAAGCAGTTGCCAATGCACTGAGTGATGAACTCAAATTAGACGTGTTGCTTGAGTTTCAGGAAAACCCACATACATCGAGTAGACAGGCATCCACTACATTCAATGCTAGCCATACATCGATAGCAAACATATTAAATGAAAATAAATTGCATCCGTATAAGATGATACCTACTCAGGAGCTCATGGAAGACGATTTTGATAGGAGAACTTTTTTTTGTGAGCAAATGATGGACATGTTGGATAACAATATTATCCAATTAGAAGACGTTATGTTTTCTGATGAGTGTACTTTTTTACTTAACGGTCATGCTAATCGGCAAAATTGCCGCTATTGGTCCACGGAAAATCCTCACTGGATGAGAGAAGAACACACTCAATACCCTCAAAAGGTTAATGTTTGGGCAGGATTGTAGGGAACAATATCATTGAATTGAATGGCAACAATTATTTGGCACTACTTCAAAATATGTCATTCCAACGTTGGCAAATTTATATCCTGATCCAGGTAACCCTCAAGTTCCAGCGAATACGATGTGGTTTCAGCAGGATGGAGCACCACCATATTACCAACTTAATGTCCGGCAGTACCTCGATACAATATTTCCCAATCGGTGGATAGGGAGGCGATGATCGATTGAATGGCCAGCGCGATCACCTGATCTTACATTACTAGATTTCTTTTTATGGGGATATGTGAAGAACCATGTGTACAAAACTAAACCTTCTGATTTAAATGACTTAAAAAAACGAATAACGCTTGCGATTAGGTCGATCATGCCTGATATGTTAAATAATGTTAGAAGACAGTTTTATTTGAGATTAGGATGTTGCCAAGACGTTCGCGGAGAACATTTTGAACATCTACTTCATTAACATTCATAGTTCTTTTTCGTGTTCTACATTTTATTACGTTTTGCATTACATTTTAGTTTTTGTTTGTATTGTAGCGAATTTCGGTAACAACATGATATTAATTTTTTTTATGTTAATTTTTGCATCAAATTTAAAAACAATAACATTTTTGAATAGAGAATGAAGAGACCTTTCAAATGATATATCACAAGCCAATACTTCCCATTAAAAAAATTGGGGGTTGTACCTGTCATTCTAAGGGGGTTGAAGGTAGAGGTTGCATTTTCACGTTAAAGAATGTCAAGTTATAATTTAAATTTGACGTGTTTCGGGATTTTTTATAAATATGTACAGTAACCGAAATAATGAATTTATTCCATTTGGCTTTTACACACTGTATAGAGTAACTATAACATACTGTGCCTTAATAAAATGATAGGTCTGTTCCAACCAAGCTGAGAACCGTTCTAAAATAGTAATTTTTGTGCGCAGTGGTGTACTGAGTTGCGCAGTGTACTAATTTGGTCTCGTGAGTGGTAATATTACCGTTCTAGAACGGTTCTTTGCTTGGTTGGAACAAACCTAATATAAATTTTAACAAAAATCCTTGCTAATAAAAAACCGAAGTAATAAAATATCCATATTGAACTACTTTTTACTTTAAGAGCTTTTTAACATTTTATTCTAAATAAATACACACTGTTCGTGTTTAGTTCAATTAAAATAATCATGGAAAGACGACATTTAATAGAGGAGCAAATGTTAAGGTCTGTGGGAATGCTGCAAGCTGGTGCTTCTCAAACCGCTGTGTCAGAGGCCATAGGGACAAGTCAACGTGTTATTTGTGGATTTTGGCAAAGATACGTAATACTGGTAGTGTTCTTGATTAGCATTTGGGCCCACAAAGAGCGACAACACCAAATCAAGACCGATTTTTAACTTTACGTGCCAGAAGATATGTAACGGTAACAGCGTCTTAGGTGGTTTCTGACCTGCAGTTAGTACATAACGATACAGTAAGTGCTCAAACTGTTAGTAGGCGTTTGCACGAGTCTAATTTACATGCTAGAAGATCAATAAGAGTTCCACGTTGCGTTGCGAGTTATCACGTTGCAATCGCGCGTCTTGATTAGTTTGGGACAAGAGCACGAAAACTGGACTAGAGATCAATGGTCAAGGGTATTGTTTACTGCTGAATCTAGGTTTGATCTTCATCCAGACAGTAGAAGAATAAGAGTTTGGAGACAACCAGGTCTACTGCCGAGTTTGCAAACCGATCAGGAAGTATTATTCGTTTCAACTTCGTGCGGACTGACTTATTTTAATAGCTATTTAAGCAGATACTTTAAAGCTCAGGGCCGTATTTATACCGACTATTCTGTTCAATTATTTTTCTGAAACGCGACATGATGGCAAAGATGTTTTTTTCCGTAAATCCAATTTTATTGATTAGCATAATATAAACTTATTATAATAAAAATGAAAAAAGGTATAAATCATGATGATAATTTCATTCAAGTATCGCAAAATCAGTATCGATCTCATCGTCATCACTACTGTCTACATTAATAATCAATTTATTTACATTAGAAAATGCCTGTAAGTATTTTACCTCTACTTGTTTAACATATTCAATGCAACTTGTCCAGTGTTGACTGTCTATTGCGGCGACTTCACTTATCACAGATGCACTTAGTTTTGGAGATTGTTTTTTTCTGGCAATGTTACTTTTTAAGTGACCCCAAAGTAGCTCTATAGGATTTAGGACGCAGTAATAGGGAGGTAGCCTTAGTACTTCATGACCTGCTTGTTTTGCCAAACAGTCAATGACATACTCTTTTTTGAACGTTTTGGTACGTAACACTTCTAATAATTGTTTTTTTGTGTAGCACTCTTCATAGTAAAGATCATTCTGTTCCAAAAAAATTTCAGCTCATCTTTCGTAGAACTTGATGTGGGTACTCTTACCCTCACCCTTGAATGATAGGGCGCGTTATCCATAACAATAACGCTATTTTTCTTTAGTTTTGGAAGTAAGGTTTCAGAAAACCATTTCTCAAAAAGAGGGCTATCCATATCTTGATGGTAATCCAGAAAAAAAGTTTTTTATGTTTTTAGTGGAGAGAAGGAGCGCTCCTTCAATCCAACCGTCAGAACTGCCACAATGTAGAATGCTAATTCTTTTTTCTTTGTTTGAAGGAACGTCTACACTGCATTTTCGCTGGTTTTGATTCACTAAATAAATGTTAAACATTTTCTCATGTTCTTACTTTTTTCTGATAAACATTACTAAATATTCTGGCCTTTTTTGCACACATAGTAGTATTAATATTATCAGTAATATATTTTATGTAAGTTTTTTGCCAGTTGAAGAGTTCTTTCTTGCATTATACAGTTTTTTAATAATTCTCCCAGACGTTTTTTAAATAATGGAAATAAATTTTAAGCTCATCACTTGAATTCAAAACCAAATCTCTTTTCTTTCCTCTTAGATTTTTAAGTTTTTTAATTAAAAAATTACTTTTTTGGATTAATCCAAAACAGCCTTTTAAAACGATACTCTTCTTTGAAACGCGAAATGTATGCTCACGTGCTAGAAAGATCTATCAAACAGAGCGACTTGCACAATAATTTAAGGCAAGTTAGGCAATGGTCTCCCAGATCTTCGGACCTATCCCCTTTTGATTTCTTTCTCCAGACCAACCAAAATCTTGTACATTAAGAATGCTAAGACATTTCCAGAGAAACATTTCAAGAGATTGAAACTAGCCTCCATTATTGCCTTAAAAAATGGAAATCATTTTCAACAATTCTTAAATTAACAATCGAATTACACTTTGAATCGAAATAAATATTGTTTTATTTAATACACCAAAAACTATTAGATCAAAGATAGCTTTGGATATCAATTTTTAAGAGCTTTCAAATAAGTTGTCAGGAGATTGCCGTTTAAGAATATATAGTTGAGGTGGCTTTATATTTTGTTAATTTCTTGGTATTACAAACACATACACCCTAACTCGTTGCTCTCAGAATACATACCTCTACAGTGATGCATTCCGAAAAGAACTTTCACCATTCCCCATCTTGTTCATTCATTCATTCATTTCCATTATTGTGGTTTGTGAGTAGTATCCGGTTATCCTTTTGGCAGTGCCATGTAGTTTACTTCACTCCTTATTTTTTGTTCCTTACAGCTTAAGTAAGTGTAATTGATTTATTTAATTGCCATAAATGTTGTAAACTACGAGCATTCTTATTGGTAATATGAACGCTTACAGAAAATGTTCAAAGATAATATACAATTTGAAATTTTTATTTTATAATAATGATAAAATTACATCATTTAAATAGATAGTAGGTTAGTAAAAAAATTAAGGAAACCACATCCAGAAATATCTTAAGAAAACTTACTCATCAACTAATTTTAATTTAGCAGTTTTGGTCATGTTGGGATTAACTTGTTGTAGTTATGATAATAATTTTATTGTATTAACCCTTAACGTTTATAAATTAAAAATTCTACTATGAATTAACGATTGTTTAGACAACTAACCTGTTTTTCGCTACTTTGCAACGGACCTAGACTTTTGGATTACCTATTGGTATTTGAAGTGTGTGATGATTTCAGTGCATCATTGTAGGAGGCAAGTAATTAAGTTCTTGAAATAAAATATAATATCAACCTTAAGTACTCATTAAAAAACACATATTAAAGCTTTCAGTTAATAAAATTTTTACGACTCATAAAATAAACTAACCTCAGATTTTTCATGACTAATTCATTATGTACCTATTATTTAAGAAAGTTTTTGTTGGCAATAATTTTGTATATATTATGGATTTTCAATAAATAGTTAAGTTATATGAACTATGTTTTACAACTCAGGCTTATGTTTAAAATATACTGTATCTGTAACAAAGTAGTATTTATAAACAAATAAACTATAATTTATAAAATTTTATTAACAATGAAGGTTAATAATTATCAACACGCTTTTATATTTCTATGTAACAGAGCTTCATTTTTATCGGTTTCTACAAGTCTGGTTAATTTGAAACTTTCCATACGTATCAAGGTCCAAAAAATTTTCAGTCAGATTTTCTTGATTTAAATACAATGAATAACCTATAAATATATTGTTTTAAGTTATTTTTATTTATTACAATGAAGAACTTGAATGCCCTAACTTAACAGGAAAAACCCCATGCAACAGTGAAGCTTTGAATGAAATGAGATTGCGAAATTATTCGTAAGAAATAGGTACCAAATGTTCACAAAAACCTAATTGATAAATCGAACTAAAAAATCATTAAATTAATCACCCCAAAATAAAATTGTAATAAAATTTAAATTATTGAATCTATAATTCAACGCAGAGTAAAAAGCGTGGGGTGCATTTTACTACATTTTATAACTCTTCATCATAGATTTACCAATACCAAAACTTTTTAAACTCAATGACAGCTGACAGCTGTTTGCCAAAAAACTAGCATCGTCAGATTGACATATTGAAGTTACATTTCAATTCCAATGGACAAAAATAACTTTGATAAAGAAATTGAGATAATAAAACAAATAGCAACATCTAATGGCTATCCATTACATTTGATAAATAAATTAATTAATAAGAAAGAACAAAAAACGTTACCAGAACTAATATTTCCAAAACAAACTAAAGAGATTAAAAGTTCCAAAAAAATTACATATTGTGGAAATATTTCCAATACAATTGAAAAAATAATAACTTCGGCAACATCAGCATTTTTTATTGGAACCAAGATGGAAAAACTCATGTTTGAACGGGTCCTCCGCAGGACCCGAACAGTGTTGGACTCATCACTCATCATTGTTTTTTTTTATAGTGAGTAGTGTAGTACGATAAGTATTCGTTGCAAGAGGAACAACGGTACATTCTGAATATTACAATAGCTTACTGCAACTTTTGCGAGAGGATATACGGAAAACGAGACCAGAAAAATGGCTTTCTCCTCTATCAATACAACGCGTTTTGCCACACCTCGCTTCTGATTCGTTAGTTTTTGGCCAAAAAAAGGTTCCTGTCTGATGGCCACATCCGCCTCTCCGGATTTAGCACAAAGCAACTTTTCAAAAATTAAAATTGTGCTCAAAAATCGCCAATTACACAGACCAACAAAAAAAACTGTTTCACCTTGAACTATATAGTATATTACATAACAAGTGTGGAAAGTGTAACATTTTGCACGAGTTAAAGTTTAGCACGAGCCGCGTAACGGCGAGTTCTTGGAACTTGGAACTATCTGGAGAACAAATTTTCATTCAAATGCATAACCCAGTAATCTTTTTAACACTTTATATTACCTATGTCAATTGAGTTTTCTTGTATACGTAGTATGTATTTGAACAATTTCCGTAAAAATATTATAACATAACCTTCAAAGTTGTGCATTGTCATAAATTTTAAGAATACTTACAAAAATGGTACCTTAAAAATCGATTTTGGAAAAATTTTGCTTATATGTATTTAATTATGATACTTCCGTTATAGTTTAAAGTATAATAATAACAAAATACCTCAAACAAAAGTTATTTCTGGAGATTTATAATGTTGCTGTTTGGAATCATTTCGTTGACATTTCCCAGTTTAATAGCATAGAACACAAATTTTGACGTCACACTTTCCCAGTCCATTGTAAACAGAAACCTTAGAACAAAAAGAAACAGGAAGGAGTCTGTCATATATTAACTTTAAGAAAAATTTGCGACGGAAGTCGGCCATCTTGAAGCTCCTTGTATGACTCATTGTTTATGTTTACAGTACGCTGTCAAAGCAATATTTGCATATAAATGTCAAAAATGAGCGCATAGGCGTATCATTCGGTTTTTATAAACACAAAATGATTTACAACACTAATTGTATTCACATACTTGATTGGTTGGAATTTAATCAAAATAAAAACCCTAATATAAATTTTATTTTTTTACGGTACGGCATTGGAAACGGAAATTAAAATTGCCAATTGGCCGCCATATGCAAGCTCCTTTCTAGACTCAAGGTCATTTTGCATATACTCCTTCCTGTTTCTTTTTGTTCTAAGACAGAAACACAGACATAACTTCAAAAATCCACATTCGACACATGCACGGAACATAACACAATATAAAAAAGAAGAATAAACTGTTCTTCTTTCTAAAAGTGTTTTTAGAAAAATAATAATACTGAATAAAAATATGTTTATTTTTTAAAAATTTAAAAACCTATAAGAAACTTTATTCTTTATTCTTACTTTATACAGAAAAATTTGTATTGGCATTTACAATACAATATTTGACACAAGGAAGATTTAAAAAAAATTAAATAGTCCTTGCTTTGACATTCATGTGTTTTTACTATTGATAAATTTGACATGTCACAGATCATAGAACTATATTTTTTTACTTTTCAATACGTGTATCGATATTAGCTACTTTCTTAAGTACAAATAAGTGTGCAAACTAGCACTTTCATATGTGGTCGTAGGAAAAATATATTTTTATATTTTGCACTTATAAAAATCTTCATTATAAAACGCATTTGCGTATCGTAATGTAACTTTTACGCACGCAAATTTTTGTTTTAAATGGTTGGCGACATGAGTGAAGTAGGTATCTAATGACAAGACTATTGACAATGACATTTGTGGCTAATAGCAAGTTATTAATTTTATATTGTTCTTTAAGAAAGTATTTGAGAATATGAATATCATCTTTCAGTTATATAATATATTATTATTATTAGTGTATTGGTCATTTTAAAATATATGAAAACATTAACATTTCATAATTCAAATGTCAAAACTGTCAAATGTTATAAATTACACAGTGCTACCGACATACTTTTTAAAATCAAAATTTTCGTCATTATATAAAACTAATAAATTAATTTAAAAAATAATAAAATGGCAAAATATAAAAAATATTATAAACAACTTATTTCATATGACTGTTGTGACACTCGTTAAACTTGAAATCGTGTCATAACAGAATTCCATATCAAATGCGTTGTTTAATATACTATTTTTTGCACTGCTATATTCGATATCAGTTTTTTAAGTTATTTATTTCACAATATAACAATAATTACATCTTTTAAAAATTTATGAAAAATTCAATGTATATACTAAATTTAACTTTGAATTTAAATTTTTTATAAGACACCAGTTGTCACAAAAAACTAAGATTACTAATTTTATTAGATAGACTTCTATTTTCTCTGTAAAGGTTCTTTTACAGCTTATTCTTCGTTGTAATGCACTTTGCTGTTCTCTATAAAGTGACCAGTAATCTTCATCATTTAAGTTTATAGGGAAAAAATCAAGATGGTTTGCACAAAGTGAGCTTTTACCTAAAACCTAAAACATCACTTGGTGTATTTTTCGGAAAAACATTTTTGAAGTATGATGCTTAAAAGTAAAATAAGAAGATAAATCCATGTTTTCTGCAATTTAAATTATTTTTAATATACGCACGATGTAAAAGGTAATGTTATACTCTACCAGAAGAGCTGCAAAATATTACTGTATTTTCTATGACTAATAATACCTATTAATATAGAAGAACACATTAATTTAAAAAAAACATACATAACATATATTTACAATATCCAGTAGATTGAGGTTATGAAACGTCGATTGAATTTAGTAGCCAGCCGAATAAGGGCGATCGGAAACAACAGCTGGATTTTGCATACGGACCATGCGCAGTGGCCACGGCAAAAACTTATTCTACTAATTTAGATTTTAATAAATATCAAACGTTTTCTCATATTTTTACATTTTTCAGTTAAATATTACTAAATATTCGAGCCCATAGTAGTATTAAAATTATCATCAATCTATTTTACATCAGATAGGTTATCCATCTCAAATGTAGTTGAATCCAATAGAAAAGATGCAATGAAACGTAAAGTCAAAACCACAGATTTTTATTCAAGTAATGTACAATTATTGCAACTAGTTTCGGTCAAGATTAGACCATCATCAGGCTGTAAAGAATTTACATTTTTTCCTTTTTTACATTACAATGATAAGTAAGTCTTATATATAATACTACTGTATAAGAGAGTTACATCTTAAATAGATCAAACAAAAAACAAAGAAGAACATTAATACATTGTAGCTACATGAGCAATGGAAAAATTGACGAAGATGTACTTACGACAATTGGTGGAAGTGTTTTTCCATCTGCCTAGAAAAAGAGAAGTACAGTATTGGTCTACTTCTCGCTGCTCTTTTATATTTCATAAATGTTTTTGTAGCTGGGGGCTGCCAAAACTTTCGGACTTTTGGGGCACATGGAAAAACTTGTTTCACCTCCATTTAATATTCTAGAAGGATCATGTAGAATGTTCAAAGCTTGGAGGTCTCTAAACCATTTTTTGATTGATTCCTTGGTTACAACTGCTCTTGCCTTTGTGATACCCTCAGCTTCTCGTAGGGATAATCTAGGATGCCTTTTTAAATAGGACCGATACCATTTTTGACCAGGCTTGTTGTTTGTAAAAGGATTATTGCGACCACTGTCTGTGATAATTGCCTGAACCTCTTCTTCTTTGCTTAAAACTGCTGGTGGATCCATTTTTCGTGGTCCTCTTTTTAAACTGCCATCAAGGCGATCTTGAAGAGTTCCTCTATGTATCTATTTTTGTTGCACGTACAACTTCTCCTATAGTTCTCACTCTCTTTAATGTTTGAGTCAAAGCTCAGTATACGAAGGATTGTCAAAGGCAAAGTATATCATTATGTGTAAATTATCAAAAGTACCAACCTGATCACATTTGACATTATTGCTAACCTTACAAGACTAGAATAATTTCTAGCAAAATATATATTTAAATAGTTAAAAATATTTATCAAACATTTTATTTGAGAGAATTTATATGACTTTTTTCACTACTAGGCCATAAACCTAACTTTATTGACTTTTGTTGAGGTAGTAAATCTGTTCATTATTAATCAAGGTAGAAAAATACAGAGCATTCTTGATTTGAACTAAATCCCAATTCATTTGACAGAATGTGATGCATAAACAAAATGAAAAAATATTGTTCCATATTTATTTGTAATATCCACCTATCCATCATGGCGATTTTTACAACACAATATTTCTTATCAAATCAAAACAAAATATATTGGATATTGCCTTCGTTGTGCAAAACTTTTACGTCATTTGAAACTAGAGTGACGTGACCGGTCCAACATTTTTATTAGTTTTATAAACTAATATTTAAAAAAATAGAATGCCAGTAGTGAAAAAATGCTATACTCGTATGAGCCTCGGTAGAAAAGTGTATTAGTCTTGGATCCATTAAAGACATTAAAGACAATAATTAATTAGTTACTTTTCTACCTTAAAGCATAATTACTATTTTGTTAATTTTTTTTTGAATCAGTATATCAAATTATACAAGAATTAGTTGTTGAACAAGTTTTTTCTTGGTTGGTCTGCGTAATTAAAATTTTTACACATGGAATAAAACATTATACTCCAAATTCTAAAATATTTAATTAGAAATAAATAATAAATAAATAAATATCAAATTGTCAAACAAAATAAACTTATTAATTTACATTAAAATAACATGAAAATTATATCAGCTTTTATTTGTAGAATTCGCGAAACACATATTTATTTTTGGTTAGTTATTACAAAATTTTTGACCGCAACCTACATTTTGTCAATGTTAAGTAGCTAAAAATACTCATGGGGAGACTATTTTATAATGCTGCACAGTGTATCTGCATATATATATTGTTTCATTTATTTGTGTAAGAGGACGGGATATCACAAACTGCCCTAGTTGTTTTTTATTTCTCAGACGTCTTCATATTCAATAATAAAGTAACAGTTTTTATATTGTTCAAACAAGCCACTAAATAAAAGAGCAGTCTAATAAATATAACATTATATAATATTATATAACATTTCATACTATGTCAATCTAATAACTGTTATTATATATTTTTAGTATACGGTCACTATATTGTATCGGTTAAAATAAAAGTGACTATTCTGGTAAAAATCTGTAAAAACAGTGAAATAATTTCAATTGTAGATAATAACAGAAATAAATTTTAATACAAAAGCAGCTTTTACCATAATATTAAAGAGAATATATTATTTTAGTGATATAAGTATGTAACTGCTAATATGTTCTATTGTACCTATTATATTTTAAAAGATGTATATAATGTAAAATAGTTTAAAATTGATTTCATCAATACATTTTTAACTTATCAATATTAAATGATCATAGAATATTATTTTATTTATTATATCTAGTTCAATAAACATGTTCTTATTAGACATACATATAATAAAATAAGCTTCATTTATAAATATTTTAATATCAATTTGTTGAGACATAGTTTTGGGATTATTAATCTGATTAAAGCCCGAGAGCTTTATTAATTTATTATTAATTCCAAAATTAGGTCGAATCAAATTGTGAAATATTCCAGGAAATTAGCCACAACAAAAATAGCAGAGAATACATTGGGGCTTAAATTTTACATACTTGGCAATGACGAACCATTTCTTTCACTAAATTTCACTTAATATTACCTATAATTTCGCCAAAAAAACAACAATGCTTGAAATAAACCGTGCGGCATTGTCGCTTATTGAGCAACTCATTTTTATGATCTAACCGAATAAAATTGTTGAATTCATTAAAAGAAAAAAAATAGTTCCATCTCCTTTGATATTAGGTCTATGTTTACACTAATGCATCTAAATTGTAGATTATCTAATATTTCATATAACTAAAATAAATAATACCTTATGGGTTGGTGTAGTAAAGTCCACCGACGCTATATTGGCATCAGTTGACATCGCAACCTCAGAGTAATAAGTAAACATATAGTAGGCATATTCCCTACTACTTGTCGTCGAGACCGATTTGTTTACCAGCAGAGCATTGCCAGACGTTGTGTTTTGTAAGTACAAAGTAGGAAACAAAAACGTAAGAATATAATTTACAACAATTTTATTTTACTTTTAAGAGAAGATTTTTATTCAGAGAAAATATTCTTTAATACATTTTAATATTCACTTTCTTACCTTTCTATAATACTGATAAAAAAGCTCTAGAACAATTGTATCAAATACCCACACCGAAAATTTGGCATCAGTGCCTTTGTTTATAATTGTTTAGAGGTGATTAACAATTTGTTCGATTTTTCTTGAATTTTTGTGTATTTAAGTGAACTTTATAAAGTGTTATTATTTATTTTCAATATTGAAAATGGTGAAACCCCGAAAAGTGTGTATAATATGTGGTACTTCGCAAAATGATAGTCTAACCTATTACCGGTAAGTTATTTACTACATTGGTGTACAATTAGCAATTTCAATTAAAATTTATTACAATTAAGAAAATCCAATTACAACTACATAATATTAAATCCTTTTAGATTTCCTTCCGATAAAAATATGTTAGAAGTATGGTGCCATGCCATAAGTGTAGATATAAATTCCTTAAACATTTATATAGGTATTACGGTGATACTCTAACCAATTACACGCCACTGTACGGCTGTGTTTACCTACACCTATAGATTTTCCATCTCTTTCAATTATAGGTTCATTGCTATTGACTACAAACTATATGTTATTGTGTTGTTGTGGCATCTCTATGTTTACTTATTACTCTGAGGTTCCAACATTAATAACTAATTTTGTTAAATATCAACATCAACACACTATATGAATTCTGAATTCATCGTTTTTATGATGTGAAAAACATAAAATTTTTCAAAATTCTTAACATTCCTGAGAAATAGCTAAAGTAAAGAAATACGTTTATTGGTAGATTGGTACTAAATGTATGTTAATACTTACTAGTTTTGCTTAGTCTTGATCGGATACTTTATCCGTGTTTCCACATTAAGTTCAACCCACTTTATAACCTTACCTTCATATTTCTTTCTTGGCCATGGCCAAGGTTGGAATAGCCAGTCCTGGCCCAAGCTTGACTTCCTATTGAATGGCCATGGTTGGTTTATTCTGTCTCGGTCCAAGCTTGGTTAATCATTGGTATGGTCAAGGCTGGGCCAATACAGGTGCGCCGAAGCTAGGTTTTCCAGCCTGGCCTGGCTTCATTGCCAACTCTGGATATTAGATATTTATTGAGGTATACAATCGTTTTTTGGTCTTCTGAAATTCTGAAATTTTATTTTCATATTTTTTTTATTTCATAAAAATATCCCTGTACTTTTCCGATGTGTGCACTTTCAGTTTAATTTCCATGGTCGAGGTAACGTACAAAAATAAAAATGTAATTTATATTTAGTTTGCCCTCGATTATATTTATAAATTTGACAAATCTAAAAGGAGATAAATATTTTTCTAATTTAAATTTAGTTTATTTATGTTTATTATTCAGTATTTGTCGATTGATTTATACACGTAATGCATTTCAAATTATATTTGAACGTGTTTTTAATTTATATATACATTTAAATTGTTTATTATTAATTAATTAATAATAAACAATTAATAATAATAAGAGAAGCGATACTTACAAATTGATATGTATTCAAAAAAAGCATGGAAAAGTTAACCAAAGAAGCTAAAACAATAAAATTAGAGAAAAATTACAACAAAACAAACTATATTAGTACGGAAAGGAGATACAACGATATAAAACTGAAGAAGCAGGACATATTAACAAATAATATTAAGAACTTTTTGGTAAAACTTTCACGGGTTTTATTAAAAAATTACTTTTTAACGTAATGATAGTTTCGGTATATTGTCATCGTCAGAATAACATATTGAAATTACAATCTATCTGTTTTATGAGTTGCTATTGAGTAGTGTTCAGACTATAGAGCGGGTCACAGTTATTATGCAGCATTGCGTTTATGGACGACGGTGTTACCATATCGGCATGTTCTTCGAATTTGGTTCCAACTGGCGCGGGAATATAACTTGCCATTGTGTTACTATTATGATTTAAATGTTGACTAAACTATGCATTTGAAAATCGTTTAGTGAGTAATTAAGAATATTTATAATTATGCTTTTAGATAAATTTTACGCGTTTAAAGGAAAATATTGTAAATCCGTTAAAATATTCAAATTTTATACGTTTAATTATCACGCATAAAGAAATAAATAAATACAGCGGCCTTACAAAAGACCTTTGTCAAATTATGAAATAATAATATAATAATATAATTAATAATAAAAATATGTCAATAATAATAATATATACATAAATTACAAGACGATTGGTAAAAAAGGGAGAACGATTAACAGAGAAAAGCTAATGAAATCTTGCCGACGTTTCGATGATTTTTCCGAGGATTTTTCTTCTTCTGGCGGGTTGTTGTAACAAACAAAATACAGAATAGATAAATGAATTAATAATTACGTATTTTAACTTGAATTAAAATTAAACTTTAAAAATGACAATGATTAGCAGGTAATAACTAAAATATATGAAAATTGAATGGAACATTTGAGGGTTAAGAAATATATTACTGATCTTCATCGTCATCCAAGTCTTCATCTTCATCGTCTTCATTCTCTTTTTTAAAAGTACTATTATTACGAGCTACATATCCTTTCACTTGGCTCCACACCATTTCAATAGGATTTAATTCGCAATGATAAGGTGGTAATCGTAGGACTGTTATATTATGTTCCGTGGCAATGTCGTCTATTTTTCTTAGGTTGTACTGCTCTCTAAACGCGTTTGCAGTAGCCAATAATTCTGTTTTTAAATAATCATCCTCGAAGTAAATCTCTTTTTCCAGTAGCCAGTACTTTATTTGTTCCTTATTCCAACTTGTCTTTGGAAAAGGTAACTTTGCCGAATGGTATGACGCATTGTCCAACACTACAACATTCTTTGATCCGTTTTTCGGCAAATTAGGGATCAATTGATCTTTAAACCAGGCCTCAAAGCCTTCTGCGTCCATTTCGTCGTGGTAATCGTTTGCACCTTTCTTTGCCAGAAAAGTTTTTTCTGCACCCTCAAGAAAACCGTCTTTCCAGCCTGCATGAAGAAGAACAAATCTCGGTCCTCGTTGACTTGGAGCCTTCAGTCCTGTTGTCAGTCCTTTGACAAATGCATCTTGGGCATTTTTTATGGTAGTGTCTTTCCATTCAAAATTTACACTGTGGCCCACATTAATCCATGACTCGTCCAGATATATTACTTTATATCCTTCTTCGCGGAACTTCTTCACTGATCTTAAATATTTGTGCCTTCAGGCGATTATATCAGCTCTTTCTATTAGAATCGAGTCTCTTCCTTTCTTTCCATAAACAAACCCCATATCGTTAAGCAAGCGTCTTAGCGTACTTTTAGAAAAATTTGGTACATTTTCGTCTAAATTTATTTTAGCAAGAACTTTTGCCAGTGTTGGTGGAATATTTTCGGAGTAGAATTCATGCACAGCTTTTCGTATTTGCGATTGGATACCTTCATCATAGGTGATCAGTCTTGAATTCGACTGGCTGCTGTTCCGTCTTCGTTTTTTGGCGATGTCAAAGGTCCAGTAGCGGCTTCGCTTTTCAGATTATACACTGTTCTCACACTAAGGCCAGTCATTTCAGAAATCAGTTCTATTTTAGCTGTCACACTTTTGTCATCTTTTGTATTCAACGTATACGTTAAAATATTCAATAAAAGCCTCTTGGTTTGACGATGAAGATTTTCACCTTGTTTAAATTTTTCAAATGGTGCTGCTAACTGCATGGCTGTTGTTTCAATAATGCCTTTTCGTTTATCAGCAGAAACAGATAGGTACCTGCCTATGTTATTACTTACCTGTACATTTACTTACCTCTACATTCCAGGAATATTACATAACGGTTTACGAGGATCAAGGGATCATACAGGTAAAAATAATTAGCATCTTTGTAATTAAATAATATTTTTACTGGGAATAGGATTAGGATTTGTCTGAAAGATTTAGTAGATCCATCAAGTGATCAGGTATATACTGATTACAATCTACATAAATAGATTTGAATTCCATTTTTTAATAATATTTATTATATAGAATACATCTGTTTTGCAAAATTCATAATAAAACGTTTCTACGAATATAAATTGGCTGAGTTAATTGTGGTTCAAGCCGTAACCAAAGCGGCAACAGTGTTGAATATTCGCCCATAAGATTTACATTGGCCTATGCCGGCCACGCTGCATAATAACTGTGACCCGCTCTATAGACCAAGTAATACGACATAACCATATTAAAGCCTAGATGTAATTAGCCCTAAGGGAAATATTTTCATCTCAGATCAGTATAACTGTGCAACAATATAGCAGTACCAGGAAAATAGTAATTATGCACCAAGGTAAGTGCATTATTGTCACGGTTTTTAATGGACCCGAGACATTAATTAGCTACCGTTTTACTTTTAAACAATATTAGTTTTTAAAACCAGATGTTAAGTAGACAGTGGTTAAGTTTTCTCAATCCTTCTATTTGGAATGGACAACGAACAAGGATGACTTAAAAAGACTTTAGACTTTGGAAAGTGGCTATACAGACGAATACTGAAAGTTTCTTGGACGGAACGAGTAACGAACGTATTCTAAGGTGGGTAAAGAACCAGAAATAATGAATACTGCAAATACAATAAAACTTGCCCACCTGGGTCATGTTATGCGTGAAGATAGATACCACATGCTACAGCTAATAATACTAGGAAAAATACAGGGCAAATGAAATGTAGGAAGAAGATGAACTTCTTGGTTTAAGAATTTGAGAGAGTGGTATCAGTGTCTAAGAGGATATGGCAAGTAAAGAAGAAGAAGAGTTTATAAAAATAATAAAAATCGAATAAAAGATTTTAAAATTTTGTTAAAAATCAAAAAATCCATGCTTATGAATAGAGTGAAAAGCATCAAACCTCAACTTCTGTCAAACGATGAACTGAAATATTGAAATCATGGAATGAACTTGTACTTATATTATGTAGCTATCAGTTAGGCTCTCTTTCTGGTTAATAATGAACAAGTCAAAATAAGTCA
This sequence comes from Ophraella communa, assembly GCA_035357415.1. Taxonomy (NCBI): domain Eukaryota; kingdom Metazoa; phylum Arthropoda; class Insecta; order Coleoptera; family Chrysomelidae; genus Ophraella; species Ophraella communa. Next base: position 24,455,247 of record CM068982.1, read on the forward strand.
ATAAGGTTAAGTTTTACAGCTAGTAGTAAAAACTAGTATATTATATACCAAGGGGCTAAAGTGCATCATTTAATCCCAAAGATGACGTTTGTGACACGAGCGAAGCGCGAGCACCAATCACCTGGAGGATTAAAGCAGACTTTACTCCTGTGGTATATACGCTATTTTTTAAATCGGAAGAACTCTAAATACCTCAAAAACGCAAATAAAAATTTAAAAAATCAATGAATGGGCAAAATATAAAACCTATAAAAACACATTTACAACATTTAAAAAGTAAATGTAATAAATTGGAAATAATAAAACATATAAGAAAAGAAAACATCAGAAATAGTAACTAAATTTATTGTATTAACCCTTACACTGTGTGTATTAACCCTCGCTGAGGTCAAGGTTTTTCCTTTTGTTCTAGCTTTTTTATCTATCATTAATTTTTTTTTTCAATGTCCACATTCTAATTTGATACCTTCACCACTACTCTCCCTGAACAACAATGTTCTTTAACTTGGTGTTTTTACCATTAGTTTAACTATGTTGTATTAGTATATATTGTAATATTTAAATATTCGATAATAGTATAATGAGTATAATATCAACAGAAGTTGTTTAATATAACTTAATCAAATAATTTTTATTATATTGTATTATTTTTTTATTTTTTTTTTCTGTATTTGTAAGAGAATTTTAAGTTAGAAATAATTTTCTTATGTAATGTATCAATATTATATCCTGTACATGAATATGTTATTTAAAACCTACTAAAAACTTCTCGAAAATTGATTATATAATGTGTAAAAAAAAGACAGAAAATGTGTAAAAAGGAGACAGATATATTTTACTATATTTTTGTTCTGGAATGAACGACAATAGACGAAGTGAGTATGTCTAGTCATACATAAAAAAGAGAGAGATGCATATAGTGTTCTTAGAAAATGGTCATTCAGGAAGTTTCTAGAAAGTTTGAAACCTATAAAAAGACTTGAACAGAGGTCGTAATAGGAGTAGTATATTATTGGAAGTCAAATATAGAAGATCAGTCAGTGTGAACCTAACCTAATCCAACAAACTATATCAATTTGAAGTCCACGTATCAGTTCGTTCGTTTCCGTTTTTCATAGAGTGACTACAGACCTTTTCCACCAATCAGGAAGCAGGACTTTACATCAAGGTCAGATAAAATTGTAAACTTTTGAAAATTTTTGTAGTAGTTAGTTAAGTTTTATAATTTAAAAACAAAGGAATTTACTTGATATTCAATAATTAGTGTATTTCGATAATATTACTTACCATTACATAAATAACGATTAATTTAGCCCAATTTTAACCTCAAGTAAGTTCTTTTATAGTTAATAAAAGGCCGTTCTTTTTAATATTCTCCTACTTATTACTTTATTAGTCATTCAATAGATTACTGTTTTAATTTATTTTCTTTATAATAAATTAGTAATTATAATTTAATCAAATTTTATTCAAATACCTACCTAATAATCCAACTGGAAACTTGTATAACCAAACACCCCTGAGAAAAACAAGATCTTGTTGCTATATTACATTTAAATAATAATATCAAATATATTAATCAATTAAATTTATAAATAAATAAACCAATAAATAATCATTAAATCATAATTTTCATCAAGAATAATAAAAAACTCTTCCTTTCAACGTAACTACCAAGTTTATTTGAAAAATTTTAAATCACAATGACGGATTGACATCTGTTAATCTGACGTTGTTTCTTAGCAAAACGGCCGTCATTGTGATTTAAAATTTTTCAAATAAACTTGGAAGTTACGTTGAAACGAAGAGTTTTTTATTATTCTTAATAAGATGGACTTCCAAAAAGTAAGAGTTAGTACAATAAATTTAATAATTTTCATCATTACAATATATTAATTTTTAATTTCTTTATAAAATTCGACTACATTTTTGCAATCATTTCGGAACTTATTTAATCCTATGCTAATTGTAACTCCCTCAGGTAAGGATTTGTATTTGTATACCTTTGTATTAGCTTGTAATGTATTATTTATATTGTAGCCTGATGATGGCCTTTAATGTGGTCCAAAACCAGTAGCTTTATACTTACACCTTTATAATAAAAGTTTGTGACATTGACTGTGTTTTTCCTTCCTTCACTTAAGAAGAGTCACATTTGAGAAATGGATGATTTGTTTCAATTTAATTTTAGTTATTAAATACAATAAGAATATAAAAAAAACAATTACTACCAAACAATAAAACCTTGTATTTTATAAGGTTATGTGATTTGCTGTGAACAACACAAAATACAGTGTGGCGCACCGAAAACGAAACAGAGGCATTTACTGGCAGATGATTCCTTTTTTGAAAAAACGCTCGGACTCGTCGATTTTGTTTTCGAGGGGGACACAAAATTGGCATAAAATCACTTTAACATTTGCAGCCCCTTAAGCGGGGGTGGCATCATCCCTAAAATCTTAAATGAAAAGGGGGGTCGAATGATCCATTATTTGGAAGGTCTTTCAACTCCCTTTATAATTATGTAAAATTCATGTATTCAATTCAGTAGTTTTGGAGATTTATTGATTTAAAGTTTAAAGTTGTACTAATTTGTTTGTACTAGTAAAAGCATTTTCTTGATTAGTAAATGATTTAATTACTACGCCCATGGTTTATTAATAATAAAAATAGCAATTGAAGTGTCCTTTGTGACAAAAAAAGTTGTTTCTTGAAGAAAGATAAGTAGAGAATGCCACGTACTTATTTTAAATAGGAAATAGTACATTAGTTTGTGATTGATTTGACCAATCTTTGTTGTTAAAATATCATTTATTGCTTTATACATAAATTAACCATGGTATATTCCACGGCAGAAAGGGTTAAAATTATTGAAATATTTTTCGAAAATAATCAGTGCGCTAATAGAACAGCACAAATTTTTAATGAGCGACATGAGAACAATAATGTGCACCGAAAATATGTTCTAGAACTTGTAGCTAAATTTAGGGAAACTGGATCAGTCGCTTATATAAAACGTAATATTGAAAATCCTATATGGAACGAAGCAACAGAAGTGGGGGTTTTAGGGCAAGTTATTGTAGATCCTACATTAAGTAACCACAAATTGCAAACTTCGTTTGGTGTTAGTCGACGTTCTATCCAACGGATTCTAAAGGCCCATAATTTTCATCCTTATAAAATTCACCATGTACAAGAACTTAATGAAGACGATTTTGATAAGCGATTAGAATTTTGTGAAGTTATGAGTGAACGAATTACAAACGATGAAAAATTTTTATTTAACATTTGCTTTTCCGACTTTTTTTAAAATGGCGAAGTAAATCGTCATAATTGTAGATATTGGTCGGACTCTAATCCCAGAATTTACCATGAGGTACACACAGCAGCTACAAAAATTAAATGTGTGGGCTAGCATTTTTGGTTGGTCCTTTTTTCTTACCTGAAAATTTGACTGATGAAATGTATTTAGAATTATTGCAAAATGCCATAGATCGCTAACAGATATAATTATATAATTGAAAATCAGAATGATGGTCTATACGTTGAGAATATGTTGATGTTCCAACAGCATGGTGCCCCACCACATTACGCATTAAGAGTTCGGCATTATTTAGATCAGACCTTTCCAGGTCAATGGATTGGTAGAAGAGGTGCCGTTGAATAGCCCCCAAGATCGCCAGATTTATCACCTTTGGATTTATTTTTGTGGGGTTACTTAAAAAGCAAAATCTATGCTACTCAGTCAACATCCTTAGAAGATTTGCGACAAAGAATTGTGAATGAGTGCCATCAAATTACTCCTCAAATATTGCAAAATGTCCGGCAACGTTTTCAGCAAAATCTTTATTATTGAATGGAAAGTAATGGTGGTCATTTTCAACATTTACTCGGCTGACAGGTCAGTTCATTCTTTATTTTTTAACAACTTTGCTGCTATGTATTGATCTCCCCTCACGGTGATGTATTTAAACTTTAAATCAATAAATCTCCAAAACTACTGAATTGAAGTAAGTACATGAATTTTACATCATTGTAAAGGGAGTTAAAAGACCTTTTAAATGATGGATCATTCGACCCCCCTTTCCATTTAAGATGGTGCCACCCCCGGTGGCACCATCCCTAAAATGCAAATGTTAATTTGATTTGACTTATCTGGTTGTTTCAATCTATATGCTCTTAAGTGTTCATTGAATCTTACTTCAAAATATCTTTGTGTTTTACTTATGTTACATTTTAGACAATTAATTTTGCTTGAAGAAAGCAATGATGAAACAAGCAATAGTTCCTGCTCTTTATTTTTATGTAAATTTATAGTAACAAAATAATTAAAATTATAAAAACACAGATCGGGGAGAAAATGCAACCCTACTCTATCCGCTAAATTTTCCCTCGAAACTCTTTGTGTTCTATGTAGAAACTGGTGCCGCACGACCACGAGATCTCTCGGGGAAATTTTTGCACTCAGAGCAGAAAGAGTCGCACTAACGTCCCAATGGATTACACGAACCTGCACTACTTTGCTAATGGTTTGTAAATATTGCCCTGGTTCGCACTCGAGCTTCATTTTTTTCCCAATAGCACTTATAATATTTGCAAAATATTTTGAACTTATCTAAAGTTTTTGAGTTTTATAAATATGGAATATACAAATTACTTAATAAAAAGCTACCAATCTTAGAAAAACTCAAGTATATAGTTGGAACAGTTATAATACATCTGAGTAAATAAACTTATCAGATTAACTGACTATACTGTAATTTATGATTATTTGTATAATGGGTTTCATTACAATACATTAACTATAAGCTCTAACTATAAATAAAATAATTAATATTTTCTTTCTGTTTTTAGATAAGATTAAAAACCTGTCGAACGTCATACTCCTAATTCTTACGTTGATGGCTGTCTACTCCCACTACATGGTAGCAGATAAACTGGAAAGGACTGCACCGGCGTTAGTTTTTCTTTTTATGTTAAGTGGCCGGTTGGTGGTGTATTTCCAACTCCAAAAACGAGAACAAGAACAACGTGAGCCCATCGTCAATGGATTCAAACAAGAGTAGAAAATAATGATATATCAATAGATCTAAAATTTCGAAAATCCAATTGAAACTAGATTAGTGTTTGTTAATTATATTTGTTTAAAATTTTGTTATTTAAAAGGACATTAACACAATTAAATAGCGATCCGTAAAATATTGATTGAATAAGAAAACGGTTCAACTTAACAAACATGTTAATAAATATAATTGTTATAACAAATGTTAATTGAAAACACGAAATCATTTAATAATGTTTAAAATGTTTTAAGTCACTTTTAATAAGGGGCGCCGGAACCATGGGGGCACGGGCCCCCATAGTGATGTTCTAGTTTGCGAAACTACAGTATGCGGCAAAAGAAACGACACTGAAGCTTTATTAAACATTTAAATTAAATAACATTTCAAATAATGTGAATTTTAAGTTTTGCTGCTGCATTCTTCTAAAAAGGGTCAAAATTTTTTCACGGAGTTCATCAATAGTTGCCGGTGGGTTTTCTGTAAAAAATGGCTTGTTTCAGCATATAAGGGTAAAAAAAATTTGTGTTACGGGAAATTACGTGGTCTTCAAAATTTTCTCGAATCAGATCTAAGAATGCTGTCGTGGTATGACAAGTAGCCCTATCCTGTTGAAACCATTGGGTATTCAACTGTATTTTTCTGGCATGACAGAATTGTCTGAGATCAAAAAAAATATGATTTCAAAATGTGTTCTCTATATTGCACTTGATTTAGTGTAACGGGTCTTCTACGCTCGTCTTCAACGAAGTAAGAGCCCAATAATCCATTACCTGACACTGCGTACCAAATCTTTACGCACGGTCACTATGAAAAGGTTTCTCTAAGATTATGTCTGGTCATTAAAAACCAAGAAAACGATTTGTCTGTCGACTGATAAATCCATTCAGATGGATGTGGCATTCGTCTGTAAACCATACATTAGAAAAAAATAGGGGTTGTTCATAAACCATTGCCAAGAGTGAAGCACAATAAACAACTCTTGATTTCTTGTCTTATCTTATCAAGTAGTTTATAGGGAAAACCACCAATCTTCTTAAATATTCTTCGGGTAGACGTTTCACTCAGACAAAACTGCCGAAGTTCGTTACTCAAAGCCGTCGTCTCCTTAATATTTTTGACCATATCTTTCTTTTTAGTTAGTAAAGCACCATTTAAAAATGATCTTTTTGTAATAGACATGAACCAACTGTTTTATTTTATTTTATATATGTAATATACCTTGTTGCAATTCCTCTGATTTTTGTCCCATGAATAAATATTATATTTCAATTAATTAATTAAACAATTCTTTACTTTTAAACTGAATTCCCTGTTGTTTAAGACACTTATCAATGGATCCCCTAAAAATTTTAACATTTTCTATAAAATCTTTACTAACAAAAAAATTACAACTTGAACTGGTATATTAATTCAATTATTTCGACTCATTCGTGCAATTTCTAGCAGTTATAATTATTTACCGTGTACTGTCTGGTTTTACGAATGTAATATTTCTGTTTTTTTCCCAACGTACTAAATAAAATTCACCTTAATACGTCCAATTCACATAATAATATATTACAACACGAGTTTTGTACTATACTTTTTCTACTACTGAAAGTCTGACATCTGAGTACTTTACAATTTTTATTTATTTACATTTTTATTTATAGTTATATTCTGGCAGATATTAAATACAAACGACACAGACTTTTCGAATACACTGCCCATCACTGATCCATCACCAGTTTTTCTGTATTTTTGAATAATTTTCTTGTGAGACTTTTGATAGTTCAGAATTCTTTTAATTTCAAAGCTAATTTTATATATTGTAACACCTACTTTTTATAACGGTTTTTTAATATAGCCCAGGAAGTAGTTGTTTTTTTATAGAAAACGGTCAAGCTTGAAACTGTTAAGTTTCTTTACTCTGGGTCCAGGTGGAAACAATTTTTCACTTTTTCAGTTTTTTTATTGACTGCACCTTACAGAAATTATTTCTTGTATTCTACAAAAAACTTCTTTTCACAGAAGTTAATAATCACAAAATAGAGAAATATTTTCACTTTAAAAAATAACCAAAGACCTTACATGAGTAAAATTATAATTTTCATCTTATTTAAGGATAATAAAAAACTCTTCGTTTTAACAAAACTTCCAATATTTATTTAAAAATTGCTTTTTTAAATAAATATTTGAAGTTTTGTTAAAACTGTAAACTTCGAAAATAATAATAATAATTCTTATTACAAAAATATATTTATAAAGAGTACGGATATAAACATTTTGTTAATAGTGGTAAACCGGACGATGAGACTGTCGTAATTCAACTAACTTGACGATGACGAGGTAGGTACTTGGTCCTTTTTTCAATAAGGGTTCATACACCCTTCTTATCGGCCCTGAAGCGTGCGGTCGCATAAATTATCCTTTATTGTTTAGTATCCTCACGTCTATTTTTAGAAATGGTTACAGTCGGCCTACCTGACTTTTCTTCACGCCCTCGTGAAGCTGGACTTACCTAAACAAAACAAAAAAACAAAGCATTAGTCAAATGATAACATGATTAAATAGTACAGTGACAAAACACATTATTTGTCTACTGTTAATTCGTTACCACTGTCTTCATCGTCAGTAACAGTAGTAATGAAAGGTTTTACCCTTTCAGAAGGACAAATGCCCGTATAAGCTGTCCTTTATACCAGGGTTCAAGCTTTCTATTCTTTCCGTCATTGGAGGCTTTACTGGCTTGAACCACCACATGTTGGCCAACTACGTATTTCGTAACAGGGGCATGCCTACTACCTAACCTAGTAGAGATGCTTAACAGGGGCATCTCTACTACCTCCTTACGTGTAGCTTCCAAGTCTTTACTCACTGAATCATCCCAACGGGATTCATTATCAATGGAAGCTATAAGGGCCGACAGGATTGAGCAATTCATCCTCTTCACTTGCCCATTAGCCACGAGCATATAACGTAGAGACAGCAAGCAATAGTGATTGTTCCGCATCACAGGGAAACTGTCAGACACTACAGCCAGTGTCGTATCATTTTTAGGGGCTTGAAATGAATACCTTTATAATACATTTTAAAACATGCAACAAAATATTTTTTTTTTTTTAGACTTGAATTTAAGTAGTAATAGTAATTAATTATTTACATGGAATCATAAGATATTTTATAAAATAGAAAGTTGAAATTATTGCATACATTTCTAGATTTTCAGTATTCTTAATAATATGGCGGTATATTTGCTTTAAGCATTTTCCTATTTTTAAACAAGTGTAAGAGACGCTAATGCATATTTACTTGTAAAACGACCTTGATGATTCATTTTCATATTTTTTTATATTTACAAATCACACAAACTCTCACCATATAATATATACTCAAATTAATTTAAAAAAATGGCTTTAAAAGTAATATCCAAATACTATTAAATTGTAAAAATAACTCTAGATGCAAAACAAATTGACAATAATGGCATATGTGACAATTCGACTTGACACGAAAATTCAAAACGGACCAATGAGATTGCTGGACACTATATGACATTTATTTTCCCCCCTGATACAAAACAAAGCCCACTTGGACGCTGTCCACACGTTAGTATATATGCTCGAAGCATAAAACACGTTTAATACCTAACGACTGACAAAAGTCCGTAAAACTTTTGCTCGTAATCGCTGTGCCTCGTGAAGGTTTATCTGCAGATAAAAAAAAATATGAAACATTAGAACACTTTTCAAAAAAAATAAACAAATGGAACTATTCACTATCCGTGTCGCTCTCGTTAGAGGCTCCACCAGCAGTAAACAGTTTCATTCGTTCCGAGGGACAAATCCCTATATAGGATCTCTTAGATCCAGGCAATTCTTCGATCACGTAACGATCGTTATCTAACACTTTCGTAACGTGAAATGGTCCTCTAAACCGTGGCTCAAGCTTTCTGCTTTGACCGTCATTAGAACCCTTAGGTTTCATTACAAGTACTTGTTTTCCAACTCCAAACTTTATTGGAGACGCATGCGCTTTATCGTAATACTTTTTCTGATAATCCTGTTTGGCATTGATTCGCTGAGAAACGTCATTTCTCAATTCTGCCAAATCCAATTGATTATCGTGACTTACCTGTGTCGACAAAAAGGCAATGTGAACTCCTCTAGGTCGATAACCAAAGAACAATTCGTAGGGACTTTTCCTTGTCGTGGAATTAACCGTCGAATTAATTCACCACTTAACACCACTTACAGCCTGATCCCAACGCGTTTCGTCATCGGTTGAGGCCATCAATGCTGAAAGTATCATTCGATTCATCCGCTCCAATTGGCCGTTAGTACTTGGAGTAGATGTGGTACACAATACTCGCTTAATTCCTAACCTTAAGCAAAATTCTGTAAACTGTTTACTAATAAAAGCAGTACATCGATTACAGATTATTCTACGAGGAACTCCAAATGTATAAAAAATACCGTTTAAGAAATTAAGGACAGGAACTGTTTTCGTATTTGTAACTGCCTTTAAAAATGTGAATTTAGTAAAGCCGTCTACTGCTACTATCAAATAAGCATTTTTCTTGACACTTTTCACAAAAGGACCTAGGTGGTTAATGTGCAACGTGTTCATTGGTACAGGTTGTTTTTCAATAGGATTTAGACCTCCTGGAAAGCGTTTTCTAGTTCTTCATTCCACGTAAAAATGGAATTTTTGCTTATAAGGCTTTTTAAAGGTTTGACAATGGACTCAAAACCATAAACAAATTTCCTGAAATAGCTGGCTAAGCCCAAAAATCGCCTAACTTCATGGACATCTTTTGGAGTTGGGAATTCTGATACCGCTTTAATTTTTCCACATCCGGGCTTCACTCCCTTGCTTGTAACTTCGTGTCCAAGGTACTCAATTTGGGTCTGCAGAAAATGGCATTTACTTAGCTTAAAAGTCATGTCTGCTTTCGTAAACGCTTGTAGCACCATCTCCAACCTTTCAAGACCTTGATCAACAGATTTAGATGGAATAAGTAGGTCATCAAGATATGTCATAGCCTTGTCAAAACGAAGTGGTCCTAGTACCTTATTAATCGTCCTCTGGAACACTGCAGGAGCATTTACCAAACCAAATGGCATCCTTAAATGTTCATAGTGCCCGTCAGGCGTGATAAATGCTGTTTTTGGAATGGCATCATCGTCTAACTGGATCTGGTGGTAGCCTGAAGCCAAATCTAGGGTACTATAAAATATGTTGCCATCCAGATTGTCTAAAAGGTCGTTGAGTCGTGGTAAAGGTTGGTTCATCTTCAGACATTTTCGGTTTATTGCACGGTAATCTATGCACATACGTTCTTCTCCGGACTTTTTCTTAACAAGCAGGATAGGACTAGCATATGTTGACTTTGATTCTTGCACAATACCATTATCCATTAGTTCCTTTACCATTTCTCTCACTATCTGTCTATTTGCATAAGGCAAGCGATAAGGCCTGTACGTCACTGGCTCGTTATCGATCAATGCAATCAAAAATTTTTTTTTTTACGACATTTGTTTTACCAAGTTCTCGTAAAGAATTTGCAAAACAGGTACGATACTTATTAAGAAGATTTACTAAAACCTGACACTGCTTCTTATTTAAATTGGGATTGATTTGATTTCTAATTTCTTCAAATGTTATTGGATAAAGTGGTGAAATATAAATTTTGAGACACTCCCTAACATCAACATTGCCGGTACAATTTTCGTAACATGTATATCCTCTTATAACGACTCTTCCTTTTTCGTAACATAAAGGTCGATCGGAAATATTTAAGACAGGTATTGAGCAATCAGTATTGAGATCTATTACACACGGTAATAAGTTGTGAGTGTTATTGCACCAATTTCTTTATTGAAGGTCAATAAATACTTCGTCTTGGCATTCATCATTTACTACCTGAATTTGACCCATAAAATTCGGTGGTATTACGGTTGTTTGCTTTGCATATAAACTTATTTTATGTAACAGAAATTTATCGATCGAATCAGGATCAATATTGGTAGTTTCGTTATATAGCCTAATTTTATTTCCTTTTAATACAACAGTGATATTTTTATTATTTAAAAATGGCTGACCTACGATAATGGGAATAGATTGTACCGCATCAGGTACTATAAGGGCCTCAACAGTAGAAGTTGCGAAATCAACCGTCAAATTGATGGTTTTAAAATAAACATTAACAGTAACCTCGTAAACTAACCAATGTTGGTTTGCGTAACAAACCTAAACTTTGAGCATTTGAATCTCGGATTGTGACAGCAGCGCATTAACATTACAATCAATAAAATAACAATTATTGGTATTCTGATCGTTAGCAGAAAGAAGTAAAATAAATACTGACTTACCCCTATTAACAAACCTACCAGATTTGACTCTGCAGTGTTCGGCATCATGTCCTAACAGATGACACTTCGAACACTCCAATTTCGGCTTTGAACAGTTTGATTGATAATGGTCCCTCATCTTGCAGTTTAAACACTTTATATTTTCTATTCCATTTGCAGTCTTTTCTGGGCGGGAGTACGGTTTACATTTTCTGCCCTCTCTTTGTAAATTGCGAAACTCTACACGTCGATTTTAATTAGGTTGATCACTTAATGAATAATTACCGATGTTGCCTTCTTCACGCAACATTGCCAAATATTCTTGGAAAAGAGCCTCTGGTGTTGTGTAACGACCAACTCTAGCTGCATTTTGAATAGAAGGATTGGGTATACCATCTATTATACAAGCAACAGTATTTTTGCCAGTAATCTAACAGGTTCTAATCAGCTCCATTTTCTTAAAATAATAGCACATCATCGGTTCACTTGCTTGTTTGGTACGACCAATCATCTTTCTTCGAACTTTAGCGTAATGAATATGATCCGGGAATGTTTTAATTATCAAACTTTTCCATTCCGGCGTACTTCGATCATTGCGCGGGGAACGGCGTTTTTCAGTAGCGGTTCTCCTGTATCTCTCCCGAGAACGTACACGTGACGAATCACTACTTGAACTGGAGCTCTGTCTCCGCCTATGAGATTTCCCCATTGTTTGTTTTATATACACAACTATGTTAATTAATCTTACTTAACCATTAATTAATAACTATAAAACACAAAACAAAACGCACAAACTTTTACGGGATTGTAAGTTACACTCCACACCTGAACTGTAAACTTCGAAAATAATAATAATAATTCTTATTACAAAAATATATTTATAAAGAGTACGGATATAAACATTTTGTTAATAGTGGTAAACCGGACGATGAGACTGTCGTAATTCAACTAACTTGACGATGACGAGGTAGGTACTTGGTCCTTTTTTCAATAAGGGTTCATACACCCTTCTTATCGGCCCTGAAGCGTGCGGTCGCATAAATTATCCTTTATTGTTTAGTATCCTCACGTCTATTTTTAGAAATGGTTACAAAACGAAGAGTTTTTTATTATCCTTAATAAGATGGACTTTCAAAAAGTAAGGGTTAGTACAATCAATTTCATCTTATTTGTTACATATACGTATTATATAGTTTATGTACAATTTTTATATGTTTATTTTTGAGACCGAGTAATTTTGAAGTTCCGGCGCCTAAGCTTTTAATGTTATTGTATGTTAATATACTTGTCCACAAACGCAAGCGTGTAAACGGATTGTTTGGCTTGGCTTGTGTGAGCTTGCCAGTGCTTGTGGTCGACCAAAGGCAGTTTCGGTTTTTGGACATAAATCTAAGGAAGCTAGCGGCAAACGCTTGTGACCTACCTACACTATGGCTAGTGTTCATGTTTAGTGTCCTTCAAGAGTTCACGCTAATAGGTCGGATTTCATACGATCGCGTATAAATATGTGTTTCTTGAGGCATATCAAAGGTAGCCTTATTGTGTTTGGATACAAATCATAAAAATAAAACGACTAACGAATTAAAAACTCGTAAAAGAATTAAAAATAAAAAAATAAATATTAATGATGAACGCTTCAAAAATGTTTTTAAAAGAAATGGATTTTTAACATCCACTATTTTCTCTGCAGAACCATTCACTTCCATTGTTTTTGTTTACGTTTTACATAATAGATTTCTTCGGGTTTCACCAGTTGCCGTTCTTGAACCGTTCTCAAATCGTCAGAAGCCTTCGAGAAATTGTGTTAGGATTACCTTGTGCGCAGACTTCTTACGATTTGAGAACGGTTCAAGAACGGCAACTGGTGAAACCCGAAGAAAGCTTATATGTCTAGAACACGCTAACGCATTTGCAACCGTGTAAATGGCACAAATATTTGTGAAAGCTTTGGCACTTGTGGACAAGGTTTTGTGGCAAAGATTTAAATGTTTAAATCAATGAAAAATTGTATATTAATCTAGTTTCAAGAGTTTTAACTGATTAAAAAATATAAAACTTGACTATTTATATACCTGAAAACTTCATTTAAAGTTGCTTTAAGAAACCTACTTAATTATATCATTGTAAACTAAAATAATACACAGTTTGTTTCGTTATAAATCATTAGAGATAAAGCAATGGTTGCAAACCTTAAAACTAAATATTTTGTTTAATAAGGAAACAATTTTATTTAGATCTATTGTTATTAGATAATAAAAACTAGACAATGTATATTATGAGACTAGGAAAAAAGACTAAGAGCTATAAATTAGTTAATTTGTATACAATGTGCGCACTAAATATTAAACTTAATTGTTTAAAACATTATATAAACCTAAATAACCATTTCGTGTTTTTCCTTTTGGAACTGCTGTTATACAAGTACCTAAATAAGTAAATAAATGTATAAAGTAAATGATATACAGCCGATATAATGTTTCAAATTAAATGTCACTCACAAGCATCAGAAGCATGCGCACAAGGAAACCCGAACACATTATTTTTTAGTGCGCATGCTTCCAGAACGGTAACTCTTGAAACCCACAGAAAGCTGATTTTATACAAAAGTTGGAATGTGGAAGTGGAATAATAACTTATAAGTAACAACGCTATAACCGAATTAACTACTTCTACACTAGCTCAAGCGAAAAATTTTATTAGTAGCCTTCAATAAGTCATTACCTTTTTAAGAGAAAGTTATTTCGTAACAATGGGAGCCATTAATTAATAAACTTTTTTCAAAATATAATTTCATAGTTTGACACTGGAAAGCGTTTTAATACGAAAAAAGTTAATTTATTTTTTGTAAAAAAACAAGTTTAAAGCTTTTTAGGGCAAATAAAAAAGTATAAATCTTTTATTTTACTAGAACCTGAGGCAAAAACATTATAAACGAAGTAGGTACGTAGAATGCCGTTAGAATTACATTTCAAATTGATATTTTAACATTATGACTGTTAATGTAACACTTTGGAAACATCATATTGTCTTGTTTATCATTAATGCTGTCTGAATAATAAAAATTAGTATTTATAAAGTGGATATCATTTTTACATTATTATTAGTTATATTTACATATTACATACTTAAAATAAAGTGTATTGTTTATGGCAGCTCCACATTAGTGCTATTAATTCACGGCACAAGTCTTGCCCTCCATTCACGTTCGTTTATGAAACCCACATCGAAATTGACATAACTACTGCTGCAGTAACTTTTATTTATTGGATGTGACAAATATGCTTTCAATACCCATTTGAGTACTTATCCGTGTCCAGGCAAAGGGCTGTGCTACGTTACAAATATTAAACAATTTAACGAATGGAAATGATCGGAACATTTCCACACAAATCCAATAGCTACCAATAAACTAATTACAATGCAAGAGCAGCTGAGGCCTAATCAAAAGCTTGAAGAAACTTTAGAAGCGTCTCTTGGAATCCTATACAATCCAGTACAAAATCTTTCAGAAGGCCAATGGCATACACTGGCAGAAATAATAAAAATCCTGAAGCTATTCAAACAGTTCACTGAAGAAATGTCTTCTGAAAAAAATATAACTGTTTCAATGGTTTTGGCTTCGACGGAAGGTATGACCAAAATTTTGCACAGTTTAACTACGGATATTATAACAGATACAGGAAAGAAACTGATAAAGAAAATATAGACGAAATTCAAAAATTGGTTTAAGAATTGCCACAGGCACCCCGTGTTATCTAAATCAGCACTATTAGACCCGAGTTTTAAGAAGCTAGCTTTTATATTTGATGTGCCAATTTATGACTCTGCCAAATGTATTGAAAAATGAGCTGCAAAAAGAGTTGAACTGTCAACAGCAACCTACAGAACCTGAGTCAACGTTAGCTATATCAACTAGCCACACTGACGCTGATAAAGACGATTCAATTTGAAAAGATTTTTACACTCAGCGTCAGCTTCAAATTCTGTAGCAGCATTATTATTACGATGAGAAAACATTTAGAGGAAATAATTAAGTGTCCTCTGAGATGGTGGCAGTCGCGGGCAATACTATATCTGGAGCTCTCAAGCTTGGCCGATAAATATTTATCAGGTATGGCTTCTTCTGTACCATCTGAAAGGACTGAAAGGAACTTTCTTATGATTTAGGAGATTCCGTCAATAGTTTATACAAGTTTTCATGCAGTTCATGCAGTTTTATACGCGTACCATACGATATAAAATACGACCCGATTCAATTCGATTCGTTGGGTTAAATAAAGGTATCAAAAGTTTGCTATTTCTCTTTACACACCTCTACTAGTCAGAAAACGTCCGTGGACAAAATATAGACGCTGATGACCATGAATCATTCCACATCTCGTTCACGCCTGTATATGGACCTAAAAAGAGCACTGATGTGGAGCACTCATAGAAATATATAAATGCAAACGATTAATTATTGCAGAAAAATAGTTTGTTTTCCTTGTTTCAACTGATTTAACAAAATGTATAGCATCTTTTTTCAATGAGACAGTAAAACAGATAAGATTAGGGCAAAAATAATATTCCAAAAAAAGGAATAGTTATCATAAATGTTTGGACAGGGTGTTTTCAAAATAAATTCCCAGGTATAGGGTCCAATGAGATAAATTTAAATGATTAGTATAGAAAATTAACAAAACAGTTAAATACCTACTTTAATCCGCCGCCATAAACGTTTCACTGTAGAAATTCTATACGCATCAGTACGTTTATTAGTACTCTAACAAATCAACTATAATAGTCCTAGAGAACTGTACTTTTTGACGGCAAAATTGTAGTCTGAAATCCAACGATTGTAGGTTGTAGAGGGGCTTATAATACGTGAAAAAAATGTGGCTCCTGCCATTCACTTTTTTGGAGTCGAAAAGGGTGAAAATTGGGAATAACACAAAAATTTGCGATTTGCCATTTGCCAAATGATCAATTGAAAAGTTTTAGATTTTTTCATGATCTACAAATTTTCTGCAGACCACTTTTTATTTGGATGTCAACTTTAGCCGCAAATCGCAAAAGTTTAGCGTTATCCCCAATTTTCACCCTTTTCAACCCCTAAAAAATGAATGACAATAATTCAGGCGGCACATTTTTTTACGTGTAATAAGCCTCTTAACGACCTACTAACCTTGGATTTCAGACTGCAATATTTCTGTTTTTTTTTAACTTTCAAAGGACAGTTCGCTCGGACTATAATCGCTGTTTCATAATTAAAAGAATTGCAAGTCATAGGGTGCTCCTACATTAAAAGCGAAATATAAGTATTCCTACATTCGACCAACATTTATAAAATAATGTATTCATTACTCTAGTCAGTATATAATACATAATACATTTTAGTAACATAGATAATAGCATGAAGTATTAAAAAAACAAAGTAAGGAATATTTTAAAAATGTAAAAATGGAAAATTGCTTTAAAACTTTTTAATAAATTTCTGTAATATTGGGTACAAAGTCAGTTAAACTAGTTGACAAAAAGGAAAATATTGTTTATTTTAACAACACCCGTCATAACTACGAAATTGTTTTGTAGGTAATTCAATAAGTGATTTTAGTGTTTAATTTTAAAAGTCTGTACGTTATTAGATAAATAATTTTAGAAAACTATTTTAACAATATTAGAAGCTTTGTACATTACATACACATCTGTATAATTTTTAATGTCTGCTATGTTCAGGTTTTAACAAAAATTCATTATTCATTAACAGTGATTGAAAATTATGCAACTGATTCTGAAATATTTTATTGTTATTATTAATAACGCACTCTAGTAACCTGTTTTTGATGTAAATTTGATTCTTAAAGTTTTTAAAATCGTTAGATCTAAGTCGTGTAATATAAATGTTTTGTAAGGTGATATTTGTACAAAAATTATTGATTTAATTAACAGTTAATTCTCGAAGTATAATGTGAAAACTGTTAGTAAATATATCACTAGCTGTTAATGTCACTGTCACATGTATAAACTCATTAGCTAAATTCATTAAAAAATAAGTAAATTACATATTGCTTTTATTTCTTCCTTAACAATAAAAAAATTACAAAAATTTTAATACTCATAGTATTATTATGCAATGATGGCTAATGATGGCTATTATTCACGAGGTGAAGCCTAAATCACCGAGAGCGAATAATAGCCATTATACGCGAATAGAATACTACACTTTATTCACAACTAAATATTTATATTGAAGTTTTATTTTAAAAATTTTGGTTACATTACATACATATTTTTAATAATAATATTAGAACAATTGGTGTGTATCTGTGGTGTAGAATTCACAAAACTAATGTTTTGGTAATTTGGAGTATTTGAATTATGTGTACATGTACACTGATTCGTTTGGTTTACACTAAGGACACTAACAATAACGTTGGCAGGTCTGAGTTAAATTTAATTATTTCATAGGCTACTTCGGTTTCTCAAAGGTTTCAGACTAGGGGCCATATTTTCAAATCTATTACGTATACGAATTTTTGAGTTTACGAATGAAATCTATACGTTCGTATTTTCCAACAAGATATTATATATTATTTTCGTATACGTTACAACTAGTGGGTCCTAACCACTCGTAATCCCACTCGTATGCTTTTGATGGAATAAGCGCAGACGCCTTATTATTATATTGGTGACAAAATATGGCTGCTTTAAATGATATTATAAACATAATGGTTTTAAATGCTTTCGAAGAAGCAGAACTATTAGAGGAAAAATTAGAAAGGCGTATAAATACGCCAAGAGATCCTTTCACTCTTTTTGAAAATTATTCATTAAAATGTATGGTTTAACCAAAGATGTTACCAGGGAGTTAATAGAGACCCTATGTATCTATATTGAAAAAAGTACTACAACTGCAGCATTAACTGTTTCCAGAAAAGTAAGAAATTATAATTGACACTCTTGTATATGACTATGACATTCAGATTTTATTACATATTAGTAATTATTCTATTAGATGTCTCTTTTGTCCAGGGTTCATATTGGAACCCTTTTTTTTCTTTTCGTTTATATTTATTTCCATTGATAAAATTAAGAGGAAGTAATAGGAATATTTATATTTACTTTCTGGTTACTAGACTTAAAGCTGAGTTGCCAAATCAAATTGTTTTAATTTATTTTACGTGCACGAAAGTTTTGCGAGTATGGTTTCAAAATACAAAGTTCAAAATATATTTTCGAATGACTTTGAAAATAGTACATATAAAGGTGACGATGGCGTAGTGTATAGGTATATGCTCGTAGCTCCCAACCGCGGGTCCCCGCGTTCGAATCGCAGGGAGGAACAGGCTTTTTTCTTTTAATATTTTTAAAATGTATAGAACTGAATTGAAAATATTTAGTGGTCTACATGATAAAATTTTAAACCGATGGTAAGTAGCAAAAAAAGTAATATAGAAGCTAAATCAAGGATTAATGAGTCAATAATCACTGCGATGGGTTTATTTTCTCGGCTAGTGGTGGAAGTGGTAATTTTCTCACCCCCGTTAAGGCTGGTAAAATGCAATTTTCTCACAGTGTAGGATAAAAATAGTATATTGCAAACCTAGCGGGAAAGTACTCTATTTCAGCCGAGAGGCAAAGCACCGAGGTAAACTACAGACGGGAGGCTAGAATGAGTTTCCGCGAGGTTTGCATACTATTTTACTCACAATCGGTAAGTAGTCTATGGATTTCTAACACTCACAATCTACCAATAATAATTTCGTTTCAAATATCTGTATTCATTTTCATAATGTGATAAGAAGAATTATTTTAAGTAACCTGTGAGATCGTAACAAAACAAGTTTGTTGAGTCTGACATTTAGGCGATACACGACACCATTGTACAAATTGTGTTTATTTTACAAAAATGTCTGATAGTGAATTTAAATGTACGCCACCAGAACTGCGGGTAGCTGCAGAGAGAGCTTCTGAAGGAATAATTCCTGAAAAAAGCAGGGAGAGGTATGAAAACACCTATGAACTATACAGTAAATGGTGCGTGGCGTATTTCTTGCTTATTTTTGTGAAATAAGCAAACAAAGTAAAACCTCCACATAATGGTCAAGATAGTCGATGTTGCAAGCAGTATTAAACTTTAGGCATATTGTTGATAGAAAATACGCAAAATTTCGGCATTTTTGAAAAGGCAGAAAGTGAAATATCAAACTAAAAAGTCAAG
Source organism: Ophraella communa (assembly GCA_035357415.1). Lineage (NCBI taxonomy): Eukaryota > Metazoa > Arthropoda > Insecta > Coleoptera > Chrysomelidae > Ophraella > Ophraella communa. The sequence goes on from CM068982.1 coordinate 24,474,842, forward strand.
TGATTTTTCTGAAGCAGACATCGATACATTTTTAAACAATGCCCCGATAGAATATCTTCCTCAAAAGGTAATTTTAATTTATTTAGTGCATATTAAATATATGTTATATAAATTTTTTTAATTTGCTTTAATTATTGGCATTTCCGGAGCCTCTAGGTCAGGCCTGTCCAACATACGGTACCCGGGCCACAACTGGAACAAAAACAGTTGGTTCATTGGGAGACTCTATTTGCCAGAAATCAAGAAATGTTGGACTTAGCCAAGTACGTGTCATTATTGCAAAGATTGAGGAATGAGTTTGAAGAGAGATTCATAGACTTCAAATTACAAATTCCCAACATGAAAGTGTTCCAAAATCCGTTTGAAGTTGAAATTGATGGTACTGTGCTGAACTTACAGATGGAATTGATTGAACTGCAAAGTGACTCTCTTCTAAAAACGGCATATCAGGGTTGCCTTCCGATATGATATGTATGAAAAATACCTACACCAACTATTAAACTAGACTGGTTTCTAGGCTTTTCATATGAAAGTGATACATTTTAGTGATTATGCCGAGTGTTCAGTGTATTTGTGTTACTTTAGGTTTCCAACTGAGAGTGAGAGAAGAAAAATTTGGGTATCTTTACAAGGCTGATAGAAATGGTTAAAATACTTAAAAAAAAACAAGTTAATATACTTAAAAAAACAAGTTTCTATTATCCTGACGTAACTTGTATATTACAAGTGTAAGCATAGCTCCCAAATAATGATACAATGTTGCCAGCACGAGGACGAAACAAAGAGAATCGATTGGTATTCTTTGTCATACACATAGACATTCTCTTATAATCATTCCGACAAAACAAACAGACTTTTATGAATGAAACGTTGCGTCTCCTCTGATAATAGGTCTATGTTTCTATCGATCTCAAGAATATAGTTTCATGTTACCAATAGAAAGATGATAGAATTAAAGTAGGGAGTGCTTCCTGGGTAGAGTTCTATTTTATCACTGTCAAGAATAGAGGTCCTGGTAGGTTAATATTCTTAATATCTGATGTAGGCAATAACATGGAATTTATAGTTTCAAGGAAAACTGACCCTAGCCATGTCAGGCAATTTTCGTTGACAATAGTACTTGCCATTTAAAGGGGGTTGAAGGTAGAAGTGGCATTTTCACGTTGTCAAATGTCCAATTAAATTTAAAATCGAACTGTTTCGGGATTTTTTATAAATATGTACAGTAAACGAATAATTAATTGATGTAATTTTGATTTTACACACTGTATATGGACCGATTTTAAGAGAAAATAATAGCTAAATTAGTCGTCAAATAAAAATGATCAGAAATATCGATTTCTGAAATTTGCATTTTTGGTATTAGTTGTCGGAATTAATTTTTAGGTCCATATTGGAAAAGTAAGATTATTTGAATAATCATTAAAATTCAGATAGGCCTTACTTATTTTTTCTATGTAACAATTTACCAAATTACCATCACATTATCTTAATATGATTATTTATTTATTTTTTATTGCTTAGATACCATACTTAATGTGAAAAACCGTTATAATATTAAATGTATTTTCTTTCATGTATTCTTTAAAGCTTTATTTTAATGAACGACTCTTAAAACATAAATATTTAAATTTGAACACAATTTATACTTTCTGATAATTTCATGATAATATAATTGTTGTCCGCTGGTCACAAATCCATAATTAAAATACATTAAATTACAGCTCACGCCAAAATTCTTTGCCAGCAATTGAGTATCGATGAAAGAAATTATTTAGCCGTGAGTCGTTGCATAAGCTTATTTGTCAACCACATGTTTTACAGCACCCGTGCGTGAATTCGGTGTTTACAGTGTGATTACAAATTATCGATGGCATCAAGAAGAGAAAATAAAAAGCTTAACATTTCTCAGAAAAAATTCGAGAAGTATTATATATTAAAATACTTAAATTCCTAGAAACCAAATAACATTTTAAATACTAATGGCTCAAAAATTTTAATTATCAAAACTGTTTTTGTTATTTTTTCAAATTTTCTAGTTGAAAATGCGTTGTGGTGGAAAGTCGAAAACGTCGAGTAACGTTATTTGGCTAATTTTTTCTTGAAGTATTATCCGTTTAATTTATAAAATTTTTGTTTGCGCAAAAATATTTCTAGTGGTACACTTAAAATGTAGCAAAAATCCCCACCTAAATATTTACGCTTTTTGACAGTTATAGGTAAATAAAAACTACTTCGCAACTACAGCATAATATCCCTATTTACTTGCCTTATTTTTCTCTACTATAATGTTATATAACTAAATAATTATCAGTTACTTAGGTTAATTGAAAAGGTTTATAATAATAAATTACAACTACCTTTGGTTACAAATTTTTTTCAACAAAGGAAGGTAAAACTTAAAATATTTTCAAATAACAATAAGTTTTCCATATTTTTCTTATAAAATTTCCTCTCCGCAAAGAATATTAGAAATATCCAGCAATTTTAGTCTCTCATTAATTCCAATATAAAACTGAGAACATTTAAATTTAATTGAAGATTTATTTAAATTGATTTTACTAACCCTTACCTTTTGGAAGTCCATATTATTAAGAATAATAAAAAACTCTTCGTTTTAACAAAACTTCCACTATTTATTTAAAAAACTGCTTTTTTAAACCTCAATGACAGCCGTTTCGCTAGACAACTAGCATCGTCAGATTGACATATTGAAGTTACTATTTGTTTATTTGTAGCTAGGTACCTAATAAACATCAGGTCAAGTGAAATTTTTATCCCTACCTTCAATTTTTTAAATGCGAAATGTTGGCTTGTGATATATCGTTTGAAAGGTCTCTTCCTAACCTAGTATCAGAGAAGTATCCCATTCATCTGATATATAATATTTAAATAATTATAACGTATAAAATATGAATGTCAATAAAGTAGATGTTCAAAATGTTCACCGCGAATGTCTTGACAACGTCCTAATCTTAAGAAAAATGTTAACATATCAGGCGTGACCGATCTAATCACAAGCGTTATTCGTTATCTTAAGTCATCTAAATCATGTGGCATAGTTTTGTAAACAATATTTTTGACATAGCCCCATGAAAAAGTCTAATGGGGTAAGATCAGGTGATCTTGCTGATCCTCGCCTCCCTATCCAGTTATTTGTAAATATTAAGTTGAGGTACTGACGGACATTAAGTGTGCGTACCAGAGCACTGGACTGACATTATTCAGAAATCTTCTAAAAGTTTGTCTTACACAATATGTCTAGGCAAAACTTTTTTAGGTTTTCCAAACTGAATGACTTAATCAGCGACCCTAAAAGAGATACTGAGAAACAAGTTATTAGATAGAGGAATATTCAGTATTTTTTTTTTAACAAATCAGAAGAGTCATTTTGCTCTTATTGTAAACAAACATTGGATCTCAGTTTTTTATTTTCTAAATGTATATGCCATACAAAAATAATTGGTCGTCCTAAACTTACTTTTCAGACTACACAGTTCAATGAAGAAGGATTGAAAATCAATGAGCTTAAGTGGAAGAACTAACAATCCCCTTTAGCTTATATTCCTCCAGTATACCATAACTTTTATAATAGTATTCCATACGAAACAGAAGGGCAAAAAGTTAAAGCCAAAGCTTGTACCAGAAGTGAGAAAAATACGACAATAAAAGCAGCTGGTAGTAAAAAACAGACAGCGGCCACCAAGCAGCTGAATGTGAAGAAGAAGCTGAGGACGACACTGAGGATATCGACTTTGTACTGTATTCTGATTATGAACAATTTTTAATGTTTATTATCAATGAATAAATACTTTGAAATAGCTATGGTTTCATTATGATGCACAAAAATTATAAAAAAAATTTAGAATTGAAGGGGTATAAGTACATTTTTCGAACAATTTTCGCATTTTTCTGAATTCTCAAGCAAATCAAATATAATATTGAATAAAACAGTTAATTTAGTAACCGATAACATGTAAAACATTGCCACAACTTTTTGCTGGAATTTTTAAAATTCACTGAACTTTGAACATTAATATCTCAGAAAGTTGAAAAATGCGCTTATACCACTTTTATTCCAGGGCCCTCAATTATAATATTGAACATATCCTGCAGTTACAGTTATTACAAACCAATTTGCTTAGGCGTCTTAAACAAAGTAACATTGCTATGATAGTTTTTTGAAGGATTTTTTAAAAATTTATATTAAAAAAGAACACTGATATGGTTTTTGCTTAGGTAGTCTTGTCATGAACACTGAAAAGGGAGTTAAATTAGTAAAATTTAACATTTTTGGATAAAGAATGAAGAGACCTTTCAAACGATATATCACAAGCCTATACTTCCCATTTAAAAAATTGGGGGTTGTAACTGTCATTCAAAAGGATTTGAAGGTAGGGATCACATTTTCACTTTAAATAATGTCAATTTATAATTTAAATTTTACGTGTTTCGGGATTTTCTATAAATATGTACAGTTATCGAAATAATGAATTTTATTCCATTTGGCTTTTCCACACTGTATAAACTACATATTAAGGAATATAACAGTTTTATCTTGATTTTTTTTATATAAGTCAAATAAAAATAGTACCAATATGTGACTATACTATAATTAGATTAATTAATAGGTTTTTAATTGATTAATAGAAATACAAAAGAAGAATTATTGTTCTCCCTTTAAATCAATGCGTCATTCTCAACCTATTAATTAGCGGTATAAGTGGTTATTTCATAAAATAATTAGTTATTATGTATATTATCTTGGTGAACAATATATATCTATCTATGTTTATTTCGATCAACATTATTAAAACATCCTTCAGGCCAACAGTTATAGTATTTTTTTATTCTCATCAATTTATAAATTAATTGGCAATTACATCGTTAAATATTTATTTCACATCACAACGTTGACAAGTCGCTTCCATTTTAACATGCCCATATTCAGCAATTCTAATTATGATTATCAGTTCATCCATTTTTGATAGAGTACTTTTTTTAGAAAGTTTGTTCCTTTCAAATATGTATTAAATCGAATAAGAAAAACATTGATTAAGTAAAAAAATGCATTGTTTTTTTTAGGTACTGTACGTGTCGGAAATACCACCTTTTCTTCATGTACTAGAATGAGATAATTTTACTTTTTTTACTTTTAGATACTTTGCTTTAGAAAAGAGGTTGGTTTTTTCGCATTTTTTTCATTACTTTTAATTTATATTATAGATTATAGTAGTCTGTTGTAAAATTGAAAAATAATGAAAGTTGTTGTCAGAATTTTAATTGTAATATGTGTAAAGAGTTTTAGTCTGATACACTTTATGATTAAAAGATCATAAAAGTGCCGTAGGTGTATTATTTAAACCGTCTAGGCCGGGAATAACGGGTAGTTTGTCCATCGGCGAGACATATTTTGGCGACCGTGACAGGACCTACGGCACATTTTAAGTCAGAGATATAGTATTTATATCACGATGTCTGTTGAAGTAGAAATACTAAACAGCTTGAAGAAGTCACGTAAAGTGCTGAGATGTAGTTTTTCCAAAGCAGCAAATGAATTTGAAGGTTTTCTACGTGCTCAAGAACCATGTTTGCTGGATTTAGAGGTTTCTTGGGATATTTTGAAAACAAAATATGAAGATTTGCAAGTATGTGAAAAACGAATCTATGAAGCTCATGTAGAGACAGCGTCAGAAGAAGACATGATACAGGATATGGAACAAGGTGATGTTTATCATAAAAGATACACCGAACTAAAAGTAAGATACACCCATTTTTCTAATCATAAATCAAAGTAGGAATGCCTTCTGCAATTGTTGACGAAAATTCAACGAAAAGAAAGTTTAAGTTGCCGCGCATCGAATTTAAATGTTATGATGGCAGTATCAAAGGTTGGTTGAGTTTTTGGTCACAATTTAAAAAAGTTCATGAAGATCGTGATATTGAAAATTGTGATAAAATAGAATATTTGCTACAAGCTACAGTTCCAGGTACTAGAGTGCGTCAATTAGTAGAAAGTTTTCCCTTAATGAGTGAGAATTATGAAAAAATTATCCAATGTATGCAATCCAGGTTTGGTAGAGAAGATCTACAAATAGAGGTCTACGTACGTGAGTTATTAAAACTTGTTTTAAATAATTCTATTAGTAAACAAAAACTTGAAATTTCTAAACTCTATGATCAAATTGAAACCCAGTTACGCGCTTTAGGTACTTTAGGCATTACAGCGGACAAATATGCTGCAATTTTATTTCCGTTAATAGAATCCTGTTTGCCATATGATCTGCTAAGAATTTGGCAGCGTTCATCATTTAATACAGGGGGGACTACCACTAGTAATGCCAGCAATATTTCTGAAAATTTTAATATTGACTGTACGCTAGAGAAAAAGCTAGAAAATCTATTATCATTTCTCTGTTCTGAAGTGGAAAATGAACAAAGAATTGTATTAGTAAGTGAGGGCTTTGGACTGACATCTGATTGCAATAAAAGGTCGAAATCTGGCGAGACGTGCTGCGGAAAGAAAAAATCGTACCAAGGGTCTGTTCTACCTACCGCCGCAGGTTTACTGAACACAAACAATGACAAAAATTTTCGTAATACTTGTATTTTTTGTAGTGGGTCACATAATGGAGATTCTTGTTTTAAGGCACAAGAAATGTCTTTGGAAGAGAAGAAAAATATTGTATTGGGCAAAAAGGGATGCTATCGGTGTCTTAAGGTTGGTCATTATGCAAAAAATTGCCGAGGCCGTTTAAAGTGCATAATTTGTAAAAAATCCCATTACCCTATTATGTGTCCCAATTTGACTTCTGATAAGGCTAATTCTCAAAATATATTTGAATCAAGGGATAGTAAACCTTCATCTACTTTGACAGATAACGACGAACTTTCCAATCATACAAATTCGAATGCAAATCATACCAGTAGTCATATATTTCTCCCGACATTACTCATCAGATTGATAGGTCCCAGTAGTTCTAAATTTGTTCGGAGTTTAATTGACACAGGCTCACAACGTTCTTATATTTTGAAATCAACCGTTTCATTTCTTGGTTTGCAAGTCAAAAGTTCCCAGAATCTGGTGCATGGTTTATTTGGAGGAAAAGAGATTATAGCTGCACATAACTGTTATGATGTTAGTATTTCTGCTGATAACTTTTCATACACTTTTGAAGTATTAGATCAAGATAAAATTTGTAACAACGTTAAACCTCTTATTAATGGGCCTTGGATAAGCGAATTGGATAAATTTAATATCGCTATTTCTGATTTAAATAGTGAAGATCCCATTGAACTTTTGTTGGGTGCAGACGTTGCAGGAATTTTATATACTGGAAACAAACATACTTTAGAGTGTGGGTTGATAGCAATTGAAACGCTCATGGGATGGACTGTTATGGGAAAAGTACCTTGTCAAATTTCACATTCCTATTTATCAACTTCTGCTTTGTCTTTATTTGTGGATGCCTCTATCACAGACTTATGGGAATTGGACGTTTTGGGTATTAAGGATCCTGGTGAACAAAAATCTAAGGAAGAAAGAGCTTCTGCCACAATGAAACTATTCTTAGATAGTATTATTGTAGATAACGAAGGACGTTATGAAGTAAGGTTGCCATGGATAGATGGGCATAATCCGCTTCCGACCAATTACAGAGTTGCACAAAAAAGATTACAAAACACTTTACGGAAACTGGAAAAAGATAATTTGCGAAGTAGGTATAATGACGTTTTCAAAGAATGGGAAAGTTTAAATATTATTGAAAAGATTGAACCAGACATACAGTGCGGACATTTTTTACCACACCGTCCTGTTTTAAAAGAAGGTTCTACAACGGCTGTGAGACCAGTTTTTGATGCATCCTGTAAAGAAAAGGACAATCCTTCATTGAACCATTGTCTTGAAAGGGGGCCGAACATGATTGAATTAATTCATTCCTTGTTTGTTCGATTTAGACAATTAAAGTACGGTGTGATTTCAGACATAAAAAAGGCATTTCTCCAAATAAGCTTTAATTCAATTAATATAAATTTCTTAAAATTCATTTGGGTAGATAATAATGATTCGGAAATTGTATAGAGACATAGGAGAGTAGTTTTTGATGTTAAATGTAGTCCGTTTTTACTTCGTTCCACTATAGGTTATCACTTATCCCAGTATTTGGCAGAAAATTCAGAAGACCTATCCTTTACAGCATCTACTGTGAAAAAATTGTCAAAAAGTTTTTATATAAACAATTGCGTAACCAGTCTTTCTACATCTGAAGAACTTGAGGCGTTTATTAAAGAAGCTGTAGTTGTTAAGGCTAAAGGACCATTTGATTTACGAGGGTGGGAATATTCCAGTGAAAATTGAACTCCAGATCATAAGGTACCTGTGCTAGGTCTATTGTGGTATCCTAGACTTGACGTATTGGCCATAAATTCTGATTTTCTTTTAGAAGAAATTAAAGACACAGCTGTAACGAAACGTCGTCTACTGTCGCTAGCTCAGAAAGTATTTGATCCAATTGGATTCACAGCTCCAGTCACTATTTTGCCTAAGCTTTTGTTGCAGCAGTTGTGGGAGAAAAGAATTCCATGGGATGTTCCAGTAGATGAAGGTGTTGCAGATATTTTTAGAGCATGGTTGTCTGATTTATCTCATATATTTAAAATAAAGATTCCTCGTTGGATTTCAATTTCCAAAAATGTCGTAGATCTAAGTCTACATACTTTCAGTGATGCTAGTCAGAAAGCTTATGCAGCTGTAGTTTTTTGTCGAGTCGAAACAGCTAAAGAAGTTTTAATTCATTTACTTGCAGCAAAGTCTAGAGTTGCTCCAATTAAAAAATTATCAATTCCCAGATTGGAGTTGTTGGGGGCCAATATTGCTGCTAGACTCTATAATCAGGTTGCAGGAAGCTTGGAGTTTGACTGTAAATCATTTTTTTGGAGCGATTCCTCCACTGTAATTTCTTGGATACAACGCGAAGAGCAATGGGCAACATTTGTTTTTAATAGAGTTAGTGAAATCCGACAATTAACTTCTTCCTCACAGTGGCACCACCTTCCTGGAAATTTAAACCCCGCAGATTTGCCTTCAAGAGGATGCTCTGCAAAACAGCTGTTGGATTCCAAATGGTGGGAGGGTCCTAAATGGTTGTATCTGAAGAAAGAAAATTGGCCTATTGAAGAGATGGATTTTAATGAGGCGGAAATTGCCACTGAAAGAAGAAAAAGACCAATCACAACATTAACTACTGTTGAACAATTTGATTTTTGGCACCTTGAAAAATTTAGTAAATTCTCGAAAACAGTTAAGATGATTGCTTTGGTTTTTAGATTTATATACAATATACGTCATCCTAACGCAAAAAAGATAGATTTGACTACAGTTAATGATTTGCAGATTGCAGAAATGTTTATATTTAAGATAATACAAGGAAAGCATTTTTCTGGTCATGATGACAAAAGCATAATATGTTTGAATCCATTTTATGATGAATCTGGAGTGTTACGTCTGAAGTCTAGAATTTCCAACAGAAATGATACTAGAGATTTTCGTTACCCGGTTCTATTGCCAGCCAAAAACGCGACTGTGGATATCTTAATAATGGAAACACATCAAAACTTGTGTCATGTAGGAGTACAAGGTCTTTTGGCACAATTGCGTGAGAAGTATTGGATCATTGGCGGAAGACGTACGATACGAAAAGTGTTAAGAACATGTATCACATGCAATCAATTCAATTCGAAAGCTTATAAAGTAGAATCACCTCCTTTGCCAGTAGATCGAGTAAGAGATGCAGTAGCGTTCGAGATAACAGGTGTTGATTTTGCTGGGCCCCTCTTTCTTAGATCAGGGGAAAAAGCATGGGTATGCCTATTTACATGCGCGGTTTATCGTGCAATCCACCTTGAGTTGACACTGTCTTTGTCCACGTCTAGTTTTTTACAAATTTTACGCCGATTCATAGCCAGAAGAGGTAGGCCCAAAGTAATTTATAGCGATAATGCCATGACGTTTAAAGGAGCAGATAATGCATTTAATGTTTTGGACTGGTCTAAAATTTCGCAGGACACTTCTACCCAACGAATCATTTGGCGTTTTAATCCTCCAACCGGGTCGTGGTGGGGTGGATTTTTTGAAAGGTTGATTGGCATTGTAAAGAATCTATTAAGACGAATATTAGGTCGTGCCTGTGTAAGTTATGAAGAAATGATGACTATTCTTTGTGACTGCGAATCTGTAGTTAATGCACGCCCTATAACATATCTTTCCAACGATCCCTGTGACTTACTACCTCTTACACCGGTTATGTTTTTACGTGAGTTATCCGATGATAACATACCCGATTGTGATCAGATGGATCGTAGTTCTCTATCCAAAATTGTCCGTAATCAGCAGAGGCTAAGGGAAGCTTTACGAAAGAGATTTCGACTTGAATACTTGGGTCAATTAAAATTGTTGACCAAACAAAAACCAACCAATAATCTGAAAGTGGGTGATGTCATACTAGTAGGCAATGACAATACGAAACGCTTAGACTGGCCTATTGGTCGTATATCCGAACTTATACCTGGAAAAGACGGTCTAGTGAGGCTTGTTCGAATTAAGATGGCTGGAGGCGAACTATTACGCCCTGTTCAGCGCCTATATCCACTGGAATGTTTATCCGAAGAAGCTGGAGTTAACCAAGAGCAGCTAGTCGAGCAGCCTGATGAGTATCGAGAAAAATTTCCAATCGGCTATCCAACAGAGTGTGCGGAAATAAGTGCGGGAGTGTCTAATAGCAGAGTACCCGATATAAAAAAGTTCACAAAAAGTGCGGGAGTGTCTAAAAGCAGAGTAACCGATACAGTGAAACTTACGCGAAGTGGTCGCTTAATAAAAATTCCTAAAAGATATCTGTGATATCGATTATAGTTTTGTATTTCCTTTGTTTTGTGAAATAGTTTTGTTTAACAAACAATTTCAGGTGGGAGAATGTCGGAAATACCACCTTTTCTTCATGTACTAGAATGAGATAATTTTACTTTTTTTACTTTTAGATACTTTGCTTTAGAAAAGAGGTTGGTTTTTTCGCATTTTTTTCATTACTTTTAATTTATATTATAGATTATAGTAGTCTGTTGTAAAATTGAAAAATAATGAAAGTTGTTGTCAGAATTTTAATTGTAATATGTGTAAAGAGTTTTAGTCTGATACACTTTATGATTAAAAGATCATAAAAGTGCCGTAGGTGTATTATTTAAACCGTCTAGGCCGGGAATAACGGGTAGTTTGTCCATCGGCGAGACAGTACGTATTAATTTAAAAATTAATTAATATTTTATTCACAGAGCTTATATCTTATCTAAATCTGTATAGTAATAACTTACCGACAAAAAACAAATGAAATGTTCTGAAGAGTTTTATAAAAACTTAGACCTTTCTTATAGCAGATAAATTCTAGAGATTAACATAATAAAATCAATAGTTACACAACAACCCAAAGACAAATAAAAAAATTTAAGAAACAAAACCTTCTAAAGCTAACCGATTAATTTACTGTAAAGATAACAATTAATTAAATTTGTCAATAAAGTTAAACATAACAATAACAATAACTTTAACATACCTATGAAGAGTTCTGCCAACGGCCGCTTTCCTTCGAAAAGCGTATCGTCAAAGCCACCACTGTCCGTTACCGATCGTCACGAAAGAAACATCACTATTTGCGATTTCGACTACCGTTGAGGGCGCTAAGAAACGTAAACAAATATGGAGGATTGTGAGTAATATTTTTGTTTGAGGTATCGAATTTAGTGGTTGAGTTGTGTGTTTTAATTGTTTGGTGGTAATTTTACAAATTCAAATAAAAGAATCAAACATCAACCTCCACATAACAATCCAAAATAAAATTAAAAATAATTTGTGATTACTCACAAAGTAGGTTTATTATTTATCCTCCAGAGGGCGTCTAGACTTTCGAAAAGGACAAGGAGTAATAAATCATTCATTTAAGTAGATTTCATCGACGTACCAAAATATATTTTAAGAGGGTATACCGTAAGGTACATTTTGTATTGAACGAATGAGTTGCAGCTATGCTAAAGAATATACGATTTAGGTCAGAGGTAACGGGATGTACTAATTTTGATAAAAATAAGTGATAGACGTACATAAATTTTAGTATTTTTGATAAAGAAAGGCAACACAGTTTATTCATAATAGAAAACAAACAATCTGTAACAATAATGATTTTATATATTTTTGTTCTTTTTGTAAGAAGATTAATTCAAACTTTGAATATTGTCACAAATAAATTACAATGAAATATATTTTAAAAAAATTAATTAAAGTCAAGATAGCAAGATATCGTTACAATTTTTATTAAATTCAAAGAAGCAAAATTAATATTTTTTATTTGTATTACTCCTATATGTAGAGTTTGGGGAATTTTTCTCAGAAATTTTAAATGGCAAGTGGCCTACTGTAATCGGCTTAATACGATTACACCTATTTACAGATTATTCGATTATTGAGAGAGATTTTCTAAACAACCCAGTTTTCGTAGAAACATTTTCGGGAATATTATTTTAAAAGAAAGTAGGTCGTTGGCGTAAAGCAGAACTTTTGGAGTGGCTTATTTCGAAAAAAATTAAGTTTCCAAAAGATCCACTAAGAAAAGAACTTTATAGAATTTCAAAAATGAACAAGAATAAATACAAAACCTACATTGTAGAAGAAATGGCTTCTTCTCGTGGTATATCAGTTCTTCGACTTCCCCTTTATCATTGTGAACTTAATTCCATAGAATTAATATGGGCTCAGGTAAAGGGGAAAGTTGGAAAAAAAATACTACTTTTAAAATAAACCATGTTGTGAAATTGTTTGAGAGTGCTGTAAGTCATGTTATTAAGGAAAATTGGACAAATTGTATCGAGCATGTTATCAAAGTAGAGGCAAATATGTGGAAAATTGACAATATTTGTGATGATTTAATCGACCCTATTATTATTAATGTCAACAACGATTCTTCCTCTTCCGAGTCGTAAATAGAATAAAATTTAAGTAATAAATGTATTCCAATAATTTTTTTCTTTTCATTTTTTATTATATTATAATTTAAAACGTATTTTTTTCCCAAAATACACACCACTGCATTGCGTTATTGCTTATCTGCTAATCCTTTAACAATGAAGAAACCCTAAACTTTGCTACAACTGAAACAAATACGTGGTCGATCTACCCTGTAAAGGTTTTGCTTACTTAATTAGGGTTTATTACTCCTCGTACTTTTTGTACATACTATATACTTATTTCCCAAGTTTATATCTTATCATTTGCTGTGGTAAGCACAGCCCATAAGGCACATCACAGACTGCGACAAGGCACCCCACACAAAGCCCAAAGGCATCACATAAGGCCCTGCAAGTCAACCTAAAGGTACTGCCACACAACCTAAAGACATGCAAGTACCATGTAAGTTTAGGTCTTGCCTTTGGTTCTCTTTTACCGGCCAGTACAAATAGAGAAATATTTTGAATCTAAATTTTTATTTCAAACAAACCAACTCGGCCTTATTAAGAGCTGTAGGGAATCGTGTTCGGTTTAACGTAAGTTGTTTATTAATAATTTTACACTAATTTAAATTCTACAAGGTGTTTCTACATTTCTGACCTTAATTATATAGTTTTGTTTAAATATATTTATGATTCTTAGTCGACGTCTAAAAGGTAGTGACGTTCTAGCAGGATTTTGCTCAAGAGGAGGTTATATTGTTACAAAATTGGCACCCCCTGTTTATCGTTACAACCTATTGGTGAAAACCGCATGAAAATTCGCAATTGTGCAGTAGTTTTTGAGTTTATTGCTAACATGCAAAATTTACCCTTATTTTCGGTTGTAAAATTCTCTACAATATATAAAAATTATTTAATATGCGAGTAAATGAAGCGAATGTCATATTTTATACTGATCTAAGATTCCGCTTCAAATCAGTATCTGCGCTACGGTATACTCGACCTTGACGGATTTCATCAGAGTATAATATCTTGTAAATTTGTTGTATGATGAGGTTTCATCATATCAGTAAGCAAGACAAATTCATTATCTCAACAACAAAAAACTTTAAATGTATTTTACTTCCCACTCCACAGAATGGATGAATATTCATTAAATTATTTGTTTTATGATCTGTTTATTTTCTACACTGAACTATAAATTTATCTTATGTAATGTATATCTTAAACCTTCTTTATACTTAGTAAATGTTCTTGATACCTTTCAAACACTTTTGTCAGAAATAACAGAAAAATACAATAAAGTTATGATTATAATTGGTGGAGATTTTAATGTTCGTGTGTCTGATATTGATACAATTCCAATGGAAATTGTCGAAGGTACTAATTTGAGGATAGGTTAAGTATGGATAAGATCTTGAATATGAAAGGTCGTCTGCTGGCAGAATTTGTGTATAATAACTCATGTAGTCTCATTAACGGTAGAACACAGCTTGATAGACCTGGAAACTTTACTTTTATGAGCCAAAGCGATGAGGACCAGGTTTGGATATGTGATATGTTTCTTTCCGTTATAGATAATTTTTTGTTTTTAATGATAACTTTTTATTTGATCACTTTCCGATATGCTAAGCTAAGCTACGAACTCCCCTTGTATATTAAAGAATCTTACAATAAGAAAAATCATATTTTACCAGATGTATTGAAATGGAATGAAAATTATTTAATCAATTATAAGCTTATTTATGCAACATTCAAATAAGGTATGCTTTATTGAATCTTCCAGTCAGTGCTATACCAACCTTTGTTCAGCAATATTTGAAACAGCAAATTCATTGGGACTGTGTTTTGAAAAACAAAAAACTCACACAAATGGCAAAAATAAAAATCACATAAAAAACCATGGTTTGATTTGCATCTTGCATCTTGCATTACAGCTAAAAATAACATGAAAAACGCATTAAAATCACAAAACTTTCAACTTAGCGTAAAAACTGAAGCATTACAAGAAATTAACAAAAGCACCCAAAAAATCCATCTGATGTGGATAAAAGCACATACAGGGCTCGCTTACAACGAGCATGCAGACCAGTTAGCAAAAAATTCTATTTCTCACGGAGTATCTACCATGCATCAGCTATGTATTTCAGATGGTGTCATTCAAACAAAAAAACAACAAATGGAACTTTGGAAAACACATTGGAAACAATTTTGTAGCAAATCAGAAACGCAGTATACTTTGGTACAGACCAACATTCCAAATATTCCACGTAAATATATTACTACAATAAGCAGACTTCGATTTGGTTAGGTTAGGTTAGGTTAGATACACGTTATTAATTCTAACTTATGCGAGGAATGTCAAGAAGAAAGCGATTTGAACCACATATTTTTTGGCTGTAAAAAATACTTACAAGCCAGTAAGAATCTCTTGGAAAAAGTTAAGAAAAGCAACATTTTTCTTCCAGTTAACATTTGTCACCTTTTGGCATTGCAAGAAAAAGTTATTTGGGATTCCATAATTACTTTTCTTAGTGAAACTAAATTGTGTCTGTAATGTTCCCTTTGTTACCTATGTTTTAACCCATTTGTGTTAAGCCTACTTACCGTGGCCTAGTTTTGTTTGTCCAATTGCAAAATGTCTTGATGGGTCCCTAGACAAGAAGTGTGTGTCCCTGTCTGCCGTATATTCCTTTTTTTGATTTATTGAGTCTGGCCGAGTGACAATTGTTCAAGCCAAAAAAAAAATTTGGTTAGAATAAAGAAAAAAGAGTATAATCTTCGTTTAGTCGATGATTTATCAAATACAAAGAACCCCAAAGATTTTTGGTTGACTATAAGGCAGTTTAAGACATAAATTTCTTTCTGTGAATGTTTGGAACCACTTTTATGGAGAGATATATCCCAGTAGAATACATACAACTCTTGACTACCAAGATGTTACACATCCTTATCTCGATGCTTCCCTCACAGCAGAGGGAGCTAAATAAATGTAAAAATAATAAGTCTCCCGGCTATGACGGTATTTCATATGGATCCTATATTTGACTTCACTATATAATTCTGTATTTGAATCTAGTAATATACCTATAATGTGGACTAAAAGTTTACTATGAATAATAAAAAACTCTTGTTTTAACTCAACTTCCAAGTTTAATTGAACTAGTTATATAGCGAAACAGCTGTAATTGTAATTTTAAACCTAATTTGTTCAGTTAAACTTGGAAGTTGAGTTAAAACAAGAGTTTTTTATTATTCTTAATAAGATGAACTTCCAAAAAGTAAGGGTTAGTACAATAAATTTTTAAGTTTACTAACTATGTTACATAAAGGCGGCCCTGCAGATCATCCTGCAGATGAGTTGCTTTTATCAATGGTTGTGTTAAAATATTTACAAGTGCATTGTCATATTTTACCAGTGTCAAAATAGTTTTCGTCAGGGAAGAGGTTGTGTCGATGGTATTTACACACTAAGCTCTATTATTTCACATAAGACACAGAGAGGGCAAGGTATTTGCTATTTGTGTTGATTTTCGAGGAGCATTTGATTCTCTTAAACTCATTGTTATGGTATAAGTTGATTAGCGTGGGCATATCTTCCAAAATCATTCGTTTTTTTAGCTCTTTATATTACCAGTTCAAATCCAAGGTTCCAATGGTTTAACTAATGCATTTGATGTAACAACAGGAGTTTTACAAGGGGAGCTTTCAACCCCTATTTTGTTTGCACTGTTCTTGTCGGACATAGAAACATTTTTTTTATGATGGTGGTGTTCGGGGTGTAAATTGACGATAGAACTGATGTCTTAACATTACTCTATGCAGATGATCTTATTATTTTGGATAGCTCTGAAATCGATGTTGCGAGAAAGTTAAAACTTTTAAAGAAATATAGTCTAGCAAATGATCTAACGGTTAATTTGCAATTGAAGGAAAACAAACTGTTGGATCAATTATTCCCATTTTAGCTAAATCCAAAATTAATACCTGATGGTATCTTAGAATTAAGCTCTTTGAATCACTGACTTTCAGTGTTGTCTTTAATTCTGTTACAGTCTGGGGTCTAAGATACTTTTAAACTATCATTAAATTAGTTAATTAAAGTATTAGCTATGCCTGACGAACGACATCCAAAACTGTGCCTAACACAACAGTTACGTTTAATTAATAGCATAGAAGAAAAATACAATTGGGCCTTGCAACGTAAAAAAATGTTTTTTCATTGTAATTCCTTAGAAATTTGGGAAAATTTATCTTATAATAATTTAGAAAGTCTGTGTTGAGGAAATACTATTCATTTTTACACGAAACAGATCTTTTATTGACCTCTCAATATTCCTTTTTGAATGTCTATACCTCATTAAATACATCTCGAGATCCTGCTTCCTATTCTAGATTAAGCCATTTGGCTAAGTATAATAATAATAATAATTTAAAAAATGCAATTTTTTATTTTGAATGTTTATAAAAAATTAAGACCACACATTTGCTTGTCCAAAACATAAAATAAAAATAGTGTATTAACTTGATGCATGGTACATTCGGTTTTCTACTATTTGTTATGGCAAAAATCACTTAATTTTATAAAATATTGACTTATGTACTTTCACTATTGCAAATTATTAACCAATTGTAACCCAATAGTTCTATAACAATTTGTTTCATTTAACACAAACTCTTAATTTTTTCCATATTTATGTAATTCATACTTACGGTATTATTTTCAATTTAAATATTATTTCGTATTTACGTTTTAATTAATATATTTCTTTTGGTATTGGCAGTAGTAGGTATAGTATTTTGGGTCCGCACTTTGTTATTTAGTTTTCTCCACATATATGCTTATTCGGGTTGAATACGCAGTAGTAAGGAGGAAGACGAAGAACTGTATGTTCTTTGGATGCTGCAATTGTGTCACATACATATGTCTTCTGTATGTTAAATGTCCTTAGAACCTCTAAAAGCTGCGTTTTTTTTAAATCCTTCTTCAAAGTAGGTACATGTTGTTTTGGAGCATAAATTCCTGGATTTCCGCTTTTGTATTTGAAGAGCCTGGAACCTTCTTCAATTGCCCAGCAAACACAAAAACATATTGGATATATATATGTTATATAATTTTTAAAATATGAAAGTCACAGTTATATAAAACTGAAGTCACAACTAGATAATATTTATGTACTGAATACTGACAAAGGCCGGCACAGCTAGAGAACAATAGTGATATAATATGTACGTATTTATTTTACATATTTATTATGTATATTATGTTACATCTCAAATATGTCCAAATTACTATGTAACATATATGTTTATTCCGGATCTCCGTTTCTGATGATTGTTCACCATAACCACTGTAAAATTGTAAAACTGAGCTACATATTCATTTATTTTTCTTCCTCATTGACAAGTCACAGAAGTCTTTCAATTTTTCTCTTTTTAAAGAATTATTTTGCCTAAAATGTATAATTAAATTATTTGAATGTAAATCACTTGAAAATAACTTTAGTGTGATAAGTATATAAATAATAATAATTAGTACTTACATAATATTTTCTCCAATACTCAACACAAAAACACCCAGAAAAAATTTATTATAAGTATATACTTTGTTATTCATAATTTGCACGGGTATTTGTAGCACTCGAACGACTCGTGACAATTTATAGGTTATAGTTTTCTTCTTTTTTTGTAAGACGTATTAGACCAGGAGAAATTTATAAATTATTTTATGTAGCTTTTCCGTAATAAATACATAAAATATTTTATGTAGCAAATTTTACGTATTAAATATATATAATTTTGTTCTTCTATTTATGTAGCAGATTTTACATCATGAATACATAATCAATTAGATATATCTAATATATAAAATATTTTATAATGTCAATATTGAAAATATATAACAAAGTTTATATAGATTTTGTTACATAAATACTACGTAAAAAATATATGATTGTTTTATATAAAAATCTTTCTTTCTCTGTTATATATTTTTATGTAGCATATACATTTGTGTTTGCTGGGTGGCGACTATGGTAACTGGCATTGTCCATAACTGTGACACTATGCGGGGGAATATTTGGCAGTAAAGTGTTTTCGAACCAATCTTTGAACAATTCGGCTGTAGTATCTTGGTGGTAATTTTCTTCGAAAGTCCCAAACTGTTTGGAATCCAACCATATTCTGCTCCAGCATAAATAATCGTGATCCATTTTCCTTTGTTCGATGGAGCTTTTGATTGGCATCTCACTGTTCCATCGGTCCATTCTTTTGCCGGCGTATCCTGGGTATCATACCAGGTCTCATCCAAATAGATTATTGGTCTTTGTAAAGACCTGTAATCATTTATGGCAGTAAAATATTCAAAACGCCATTGCCTAATCCGTTGGGATTCCATAATAACTTGCCTTTTGTCAATTTTGCAGTATTTGAAACCTAGTTTGGATAAAGGTGTCCATAGGTTTCCAATTGATATCCTTATCTGAGTGGAGCTCCTTAGTCTTGTTTGCAATGATCTGATAGTTTTCTTCGTACATAGAGTAGATAGTTCTTCTTATCAAATCTTTATCACCGTCATCAGTGGTTCTGGAAACACCACTATCGTTTCGTTTTCGTCTCGGATGAATTGGCCTCGAAATGTGAACTCTCACTGATGATTCTGGTATCCCTGTCAAATCGCTGGTTTCTCTTACAGCATGAGTAAAAGCCCAACCCCTTTGGACCAGCTTCTGATGAACATGTCTGACAATTTCTTTGGCATCAAGGGATTAAACTCATCATCGAACAGGAACAGTAACACAGGGCGCCGCTGATGCAGTTTCCCAAGGACGAAACATTTTCACAAAAATTATTAAGCAGCACAGACTAACTCTCACTACGGGAACACAAATATAAATGATTATACTCAACCCAAATTATACAAATACCGTGACAGACGATCCCAATAAAAGAGGTCTATTACCATTAGTACCTTTTATTGTAGGCAGTATATTGTTGAACACACTTTAACTAAAACCTGTAATTTTTTAATTTTATTTACCTCGACTGCCTCAAACCGGCTATTTCCGATATATATATAAAATTAGAACCAAGAAGGAAGCCAACACTGATTTTTGAAGTACCTATTAAGGTAAATTTTGCATTTTAAAAGAAATTGCTTGTTTCGTCGGAGTTTGTATTACAGTCCTTGCATCCCACTTTACACATGATAATGAATTTATTTCTTTTAATATTATGCTCACAAAAAATCGGTATTGACAACGTTTAATATTAAAAGAACACTAATATAATAGGTTATGTTATGAAATTGACAAAGGACTAGCAGCATACATTACAAACTAGCAGCTAGTAACATTTAAGTACATTGGCATCATTAAAAATAATCATATTTATAACTAGAATTGCACTTGCAATAGAAATTGCGGCAACAACAATATGTCCGAACCCATTCCCTGCAAATCGATAAAAATTGCAGCTATTAAACTAAAGCGCATGCGGGCAATGAAAATTGCTGTAATTTTTTCTAAAATTGCGAAGTGTAAAGTCGCTCTTAGAAAAGTTACTAGTTCCTAAACGAACGTTGAATAACTTCGTCGGAATAAATATAAATATCATTTCCTGTTTTATATTATGATCTGTGATTAAAATTATATTTTGATCTTTTTGTTTTTTTTTGAGGTTAAGAAAGAACTTTGGGATTCTTAAAATTTTTTTTTTTACTTTGCACTTATAAAAATCTTCATCATAAAACGCATTTGCGTATCGTAATGTAACTTTTATGCACGCAAATTTTTGTTTTAAATGGTTGGTAATATGAGTAAAGTATCTAATGACAAGACTAGGTATTGACAATAATTTGTGGCTAATAGCAATTTGTTAATTTTATATTGTTCTTTAAGAAAGTATTAGTAAATATGAATATCATCTTTCACTTATATAATATATTATTCAATTTAAAATATTTTGAAACATTAACATTTGATAATTTAAATTTTCAAACTGTCAAATGTTATAAATTACACAGTACTACCAACATACTTTTTAAAATCAACATTTTCGTAATTTATATATAAATAATAAATTAAATTAAAAAATGATAAAACGGCAAAATTTTAAAAATATTATAAACAACTTATTTCATATGGCTGTTGTGACACTCGTTCTTTAAAAAAGATGATCTGTTGTATAGCGCATTTGCTTTGTAAATCTAATAAAGAATTTGTGGTTTGACTTGGAAATTTATATGTCTCCTGCTACTTGACCCACATAGTACGTCTTTAGGTACCAACCACTATAAAAAAAGTGTGTTAGGAGTTTGTTTTCGCACAATGCCCTTTTGTAAAACACTCTCATGGTATTATTTTATGTATAATGTGTAATAAATCAACAGCATTTAATGTTTAATGGTTAACCAAGGATTATAAAATTTCATTTATGATGGAAGTAATTATTAGTCAGGTATTTTTAAGTAGGTACTTAAACTATACATTATTCTTAAACCATACATTACTTTAGCACTATGTATAATTCATTATTAACTGTTAAATACTCTTAGGATTATTTAGCCTGTTATATAAATTTCATCAAAGTTTTATAAATTGTAGTTTTACTTACCGTTAACAATATTAACACCGAACGCCAAGTTATATTCTTAAGAGACGAAACAATTAAAAGTTTGGGCTTATGTAGATGGTATAATTTGTGTTCACTGTGGGTTGTTATACAAAATTTAGAAAAGTATAATTTGGATTTAAGGTATTGGATAATTTTAGAGATTTAATTTTACTACCACAATTAAATTTGAGACTAGGAATTATTGCAATCATGTTCAAACTACCTTAAAATTTATTCATATTAACTTTTGATTTAATTTTTTCAAGAATTATTTGTGATTTGATTTTATTGAAATGGGTTCAGTAGTTTTGAAGTTTATTGGCAACATACATCGTGACACTATTTTTACATTGTTACACACTCGCCAACCTCAATCTACGGCACTGGTTAACTAAATCCTAAATAATGGCACAAATTAGTGATGAGAGAATTAATTTTCAATTTTAATAATTTAAAAAAAATTTAAATGAAACAGTTGTTAAAAATCAA
Organism: Ophraella communa; assembly: GCA_035357415.1. Classification (NCBI taxonomy): domain Eukaryota; kingdom Metazoa; phylum Arthropoda; class Insecta; order Coleoptera; family Chrysomelidae; genus Ophraella; species Ophraella communa. The sequence goes on from CM068982.1 coordinate 24,496,937, forward strand.
TGTTCTCTACCTCATTTGAAAATTTGAATTTTTATATATTATTATCAATTAATTTTTTGTATATATTTTGTAAAGATGTCATTAACTATATAAAAACAACAGTTACATATAAATCTACATAATCTACGTTTAAAAAGTGTATGTTGGTTTCCGCATAATTTTAACCTTCTATCACTTTCAAATTATTAAGAATGTTTGGCCGAAGAAAGTTTACTAAGCGTAAATAAAATAAGTAAAACACAAAGGGCTAAAGTTCAACGTAGGTCACTCAGGTACAGTGTTTTTCAAGAGAAATGGTTGACCACAGTTAAGCTATCTGAGGCTAAATTTGGCCATAAACATCGCCGATTAGCCCAGGGGACCGGATTTTAATAATCAGAAATAGGTATTTAAAATGTTAGACTTTTTTGGTCAAATTTGTCTTCAGTCTTCAGTTGTATTTAATACCTAATACGTTGCTATTACGCTCTATCAGCACAGTATTTACTACAGTAATGTATATATTTTTTTCATTATCAGAAAGTAGAGATTTTAACGAACAAAATGCTTAACGACTTTTTCACAAATAGTATATTAAACAACGCATTTCATATGAAATTCTGTTATGTGACGAGTGTTACAACAGCCATATGAAATAAGTTGTTTATAATATTTTTTATATTTTGTCATTTTATCATTTTTTAAATTAATTTATTATTTTTATGTAATTACGAAAATTTTGATTTTAAAAAGTATGTTGATAGCACTGTGTAATTTATAACATTTGACAGTTTTGACATTTAAATTATGAAATAAATGTTAATATTTTCAAATATATTAAAATGACTAATATACCAATAATATTATATTATATAAGTAAAAGGATATTCATATTCACAAATACTTTCTTAATGAACAATATAAAATTAATAAATTGCTATTAGCCACTTACCACCAAGCTATTGGCGGACAATATTAACATAGGCGTATCATACGATTTTTCTTATACGATTACTAAATAATCAATTTTATTATTTCGTATTACATATCTAATTTAAAAAAAGTCTTTAAATTTATACTGCTCCAAAAAAAAAGAACAATCATTGTAAAACATATTTATTTAATAAATATTACAATTTTAATCCATTTTATCTATTTTAAATATATGTTTTTATTCCACGCCACTAAAAAACTATTACAATTAAATGAAAAATAATCTTTAAAACTAAATGAAAACAATTTTCAAAATTTATGTACAATTAATTTAAGTTATCATACATAACCTATGTGATTTAGTTAAACATCTATTACCTGAAAGCTGTAATATTTAGAAATAAATTTCAAGGAAATAGTTTTAAAATACTTCTTACCTATGAAATGAAATTCCTTCTTTTTTTTTAGCACTCTGACTGTTGCACTTATAAGCTGCACAATTAACCATTTTCAAATGTCTATTCAGGTAATTAAATTGATTGTACTAACCCTTACTTTTTGGAAGTCCATCTTATTAAGAATAATAAAAAACTCTTCGTTTAAACAAAACTTCCAATATTTATTAAAGTTAAAAAAGCAATTTTTTAAATAAATATTGGAAGTTTTGTTTAAACGAAGAGTTTTTTTATTATTCTTAATTTCTATTCAGGTAATTAAAAAAGGTGAAAATTAATAAAAAAAACTAAAAAAATACAATACCATGTTCCTTGTTTACCACCAAACATATGTCAAACGTTTGAAAATTGGCTTCAATCAAACGCATAACATTTAATACTTCACTCATGTCGCCAACCATTTAAAACAAAAATTTGTGTGCGTAAAAGTTACATTACGATACGCAAATGCGTTTTATAATGAAGATTTTTATAAGTGCAAAATATAAAAACTAATATTTCGACACGTGAATTGAAAAATAAGGTGCTTTTTTGAGATTAAGTCAAAATGAGATGAACGAATAAATGTTTTAAATTAAATAAATTACAGTGTATTTGGAACATAATAAGGTAAGTTTTCAGCAAATTTCGTAGAAAAAAAAACTTGATTATTCTAATTTTATATACATAAATTTTGAGGTTATGTGAAAAAAAGTTGATACGCCAGTTGTACATCTCTTTATAACCTACAACTTTGCCCTATAATTGCCAGGTAAACCAATTTTTACCCTTAAAAACTCACCCCTCCCACTTCCCGAACTCGGCTAGCCCGTAATTTATTTTTCCTTTCATTGTTATCATATTCCCCTCCTTTTCTATTGCGTTTCATTCTCAGCTTTATTATATGAATAATAATTTGATTACATATAGGGTGTGTTCGGGGAGCACGCTTTCGAGCTATGTAGCGCCAAGAGCCATATAACGCAAACGGAGAATAGTACTAGATAGCGCCAAATGGCGCAAATAGCGTACTCCCCGAATACAGCCTTAGATAAAGAGTAACACATTACTTTAATCTATAATTACTAAGCCGCCGCAATGCGTGGCTGTGCCAGGTAGTAGTTTTATAAAAATAATCTCCATAAACAATACTTAGATCATAGATAACACACTGATGGTTTAGATGGTATAAATCTGAAGATATTTATAGATGTATTTATTTTATTGTATGTAAGGTAAATCAGCTCTCAACTAATATAAACAAATTCGTTTAATTTAATATAATAGCTTTTTAAATTAAGTGTGTATTTGTGGTTTTTATTATTAAACAATACATGTCGAGAAGTCATTTAAATCGGATTTGGGTTACACCGATCCGAAAATTCTGATTTTGGTGTCAATCGATTCGAAATGACAAATATAAAAATGTTCCTGAATATCAAAATCCGTTTTAAAAAATTTCCTATTGTTATTTACATTTTAAGATTTTTAAAAAAGGGGGTTTACATTTATGCTAATAACTCATAAACTATAATAGCTAGAACAAAAAAATGAACGGATTCTTAAAGGGCAGGAAATTTCCAACAAAAAAGTCCCAACTTCTCGAATTGTAGCTCAATTATTTATAGGTGTAAATTAATGATGAAAATGGCAAATAAAACGGGCGGCGCGTCACCGTCGCAACTACCAAATGACAAAAATTATTTTTTTTCAATAAGTAAATATTAATAAAAAATTCAAGCACTAACAGAACATATCAGAGGACAAATTTCTGCAGTCAACAAATTTTTTCCGTTATAAGTAAACAAATGCGATTTTAGATGTGAAAAATTTAAATTTTTTTAAACAATTGTTTACAGTCGTATTTAATACGCTATAAACAATATAATTACAGTTTTTTTAAATGTTTGTGACCAATTGTTTAAAAATTTTTTATAAACAAATGGCTTATTTAACAATTTAAAAAAATTTTTTTGCCATTCTATTGTTTATTAAAAACCATGATTTTAAAAAAAAATTTCTTCAAAAAATTTAATTAACGTTTATGTTTATTAACAATTGTTTAAATTTAATATTAAGAAATGAAAAAAATCCTAAAAATCATAATTTTCCCTTCTCTACAAAATGGTATTTTTTTCGAATGTGTCAGTTAATTATTTAATTGTTTATTAATTAAACAATTTGCTATAAACAATTGCATCAATAATTAATATTTTTTTATAACACCTCACAGCATACTGAATACCAAAGTATACGTTTAATTTTTGAAAAAAAATTTTTCCAGGTTTTTTTTAAATTTTTTAATAAGGGTTCCAAGGGTGAAAAAAATTACTGTGTTCTTATTTTACCCACAGTAACGAATTTAAAGTTAGTAACAATAAAGATGTAATTTTTCAATTAACAAATGGATAGAAATGTGAAAAATACCGAAAAACATTTTTTGACTGTAGAAATTTGTTCTCCGATACGTTCTGTTAGTGCTAGAATTTTTAAAATTTTTTGAATAATATTTACTTATTGAAAAAAAGAATTTATATCATATGTTAGTTGCGACGGTGACACGCTGCCTGTTTTTTATGCCATTTTCAACATTAATTTAGACCTATAAATAATTGAGTTACAATTCGGGGAGTTGGAACTTTTTTATTGGAAATTTCCTGCCCTTTAAGAATCCGTTCAGTTTTTTGTTCTAGCTATTATAGTTTATGAGTTATTAGCAAAAATGTAAACCCCCTTTTTTTAAATCTTAAATTGTTAATAAGAATATGAAATTTTTTAAAACGGATTTTGATATTCAGGAACATTTTTATATTTGTCATTTCGAATTGATTGACACCAAAATCAGATTTTACGGATCGGTGTAACCCAAATCCGATTTAAATGACTTCTCGACCAGACTAATACCTACCTAAAATAAAAATACTTATCATTCATGTGTTCTACTGGATAGTAAAGACTAGTAGATACGAGTTTCTGTCTCATTACACTTCATCAGTACGGCAGAGCTAAGGAGAATATGCCAAACACTGAAAAGTGGAAAAACATTAAACACGCAAACGGATTCAAGAGAAGGCCCAATCGCACATTTGTAGATTCAACTGGAATTACCGGTTGATTGTCGGCAAAATTCCAATATCGTCACGGAGGCAGATAAAACCAACTGATATAAATAAATAAAAATAAATAAATAAAAAACTAGATATTGGTTTAAGCCCGCATATGCAGCCGTAAATATGTGTTTCTGTCTCCTTAGACTTCATTAGTACGGCATAGCTAAGAAAAATATACCAAACAAACACTGGGAGATGGAAACACATAAAACGCACAAAATTTCAATATCGTCACAGAGTCAGATATAACCACCTGCGTGACAAGCCGTTACCCAACTATGAATAATATCAGATTAAAATTTTCCAAGGAGGTAAACTATCTAGGAGTAATTCTGGATCAAAAACTTCCTTGGAACAATCATTTGGAAAAAATCTTATCTTAAGGTGAGCTGGACTTGCTGCAAGACATGTGGGAAGACTTGGGGATTGAACCGGAAATGATGTAGTCTACTCATACCAAATAGTTATCAAGCTCATGGTCACCTATGCTTCCCTTGTCTGGTGGCCCAAAATTCAACAATCCACGGCATGTGCTAAGTTACAGAAAGTGCAACGGCTGGTATATCTAGGAATAACAGAAGCAATGACAACGTGCCCAACAGCAGCCCTGGAGGCTATGCTAGGTCTACCTCTACTGCAATATTGTATTATGAGAGAGGGCGCAGCTGGTGCCTTGAGATTGCAAAAGACCCAAAACTTAAAATCTGGTGAGTTGGTTGGTTAGTTCCTGGAAAAAATTCCACTAGCATCCTTAAATCAACCATTAAATACCATAACAGTTAGGTTTAGCATTAAGACGTCTTTTAGAGTGGTTATAGGAAACTGGTGTGGTATACAGATCGGTCCAGAGTATATGAAAGGGCTGAAGTAGGACGGTGAGACCGAATTTTCGTTTATTCAAATCTCTTGGTAACGCCCCAACTATATTTTAGGCGGTGATACACGCTACAGATACTAGTGTCCAGGGGTGTCTCCATGTAGGCACTCGAAACAAACAGCCAGGTAGCTTTAAAGGCTCTGACTTCTTTTACTAATGAGTCAAAGATAGTCTGTGAATATAAACAATCTCTTAAGAAATTGGCAAGAGACACCAAGGTCACCTTGATATGGGTGCTAGGTCACAGAAGGATAGTAGGTAATGAGGAAGCTAATAAACTCGCAACTGAAGGGGCTAATACCCCTTTCCTTGGTCCGGAGCCCTTCTGTGGTTTTACAAAAAGCCACATCAAAAAGGAACTCCGTTCTTGAAAAGAAAATCGACTAAGATCTCACTGAAGGAATACGGCAGGACTGAGGGTGCCAGGTCACAAAGGGATAATGGGTAATGATGAAGAGAGTCCTTGGTTTTATGATATCACAAAAAACCAGACCAAAAAGGAACTGTGTTTAGCTCAGAATAAGTTGCATGAGCATACAAATCATCTCAGGAAAAGATGGACAACTTCCTTTTTCCAGCGTAATTCGAAATTGAACTTCCAGCGTCTTGAATAAGGCGTGCTATAAACTAACGTGTATCCGGTAGGTGCACATCCCCTGACTTTAAGTTTAAATAAATAGAGGATACGGTCTTTACTAGCTATCAGTATGCATTAAATCAGTGTCAGAACATCAGTTAAAAAGATGGAGACGTGGAGTGAAGACGCGTAATTGGAACTTATACATTTATACAAATCAAAATCTGTTTTGTGGGATCCGAAAGATAACAATAATTTTAAGGAAAAAAAAAGGATGCTTGGACGGATATTGCACAATCTTTAGACAATGGGAAGGATATAATTGGGACATACACATATGAATATTTAACCTTTAAATATCGACCAGAATCACCACAGGCACGTCAGACCTTTCTAAGTGGATGGAGTGAACGAGCCCTGCTAATGACTTGATGGGTCACACCTACCAAAAAAATTGTGTATAAAAATACAAGGACAAATAAAAATCATTATATCAAAAATAATATTTTAATATTAACAAATATTTAACAATAGTTTTAATTTTAAAATTTTATAAAAATACAAAAAAACTACACCATATCATAATTTACATTACATTATTATAATAATAAATAAATTATATCACAGATTTGTGTTAAAGGTAGATAAAGAAAAGATCATGGAATAAAACAAATGTACTCTAATATTTTGTTTAGAGAGAACTTTTTTAACAAAAAAATTAATTTCTGAATTTGTATTGTAATTTATATTTATCATATGCAGTACCTAATGAAAGGATACTTCCTATGAACGATTATATAAAAAGCTTACCTACTTTATATGTCTTTACATAATAAAAAATTGTTGTTTTAAATATAAATCATAATTAACATTTTTTTAGAAAAGAAATAGGTTGGCATTTACTGTCCAGAAAAGATGGTTTGGCCAGAGAAAAATTATATTTTTACAAAATAAGATGAATAAAGTAAGTTAAAAATTATTGTAAAAATCCCATATAGGTATATACAATTGCTTAGCAATATTTAAAAAGTTCCAATCTTGTTCCTTTTAAATGTTATGTACAGTATTTTAAATAAAAGTGAGTTCAAAGGCTCTCTTTGTAATATTCTATACATTCTTTAAAAAATAAATAAATATTTGGCACTCATATATTTTTAACAATAGATAGTGTTGTGCGAGTACGCCCCTGGCGCTATGACCAGACGCGAAGGAAACAGAGTCTTCGAGAATATACGGCGCCCGATGAGCGAAGCATCTAGACTCGATACGATCGAGAATAGACTGGAGTTCTGGAGTATGCTGGAACAATACTTACCTATATATTAAGGACCGATTTGAATATTTTAGTTAGTTAGTAGTATGTTGTTAGAGTAGAAATATTGTCTGATATAAATTAAAGTATTGTAAATAAATTGTGTTATATAAATTAAACAGTGTTAGTGATTTAAATAGTATAAAAATAAATTAAAAAAGACTAGTAAAAATAAATAAACGTTACATTGGTGTCAGAAGTGGGATATTGTAAATAAATAGTGTAAAAAAAAAATAAATAAACGTTACATTGGTGTCAGAAGTGGGATATTGTAAATAAATAGTGTAAAAAAAAAAAAAATAAATATGTCGAAAAAACTTTGTGACTTGAAAGTGACAGAATTGCGTCAAGAGCTGGAGGATCGTGAATTGGAAACAACAGGAAGGAAGACTGAGTTGTTGGAGCGACTTAAGCAAGCATTGGAAAATGATGGTTTAGATCCAGAAAATCATATTTTCGTAGATGACTCTTCTGCTACAATTATTTCTTCCTTAAATAAAGTTTCTTCCGACATGTTGTCTTCTTTGAAGAGTGATATTTCTTCCGAAATGTCTTGTTTAAAAAATGAAATTTCTTCTGACATTTCTTCTTTGGAAAACAAAGTTTCTACTGATATGTCTTCTTTAAAAAATGATATTTCGTCTTTGGAAAATAAAGTATCTTCTGATATTTCTTCTTTGGAAAATAAAGTTTCTTCTGACATTTCTTCTTTGGAAAACAAAGTTTCTTTGGATATGTCTTCTATGGAAAATAAAATGTCTTCATTTAAAAAAAAATTGAAGAGAAAATAAGAGAAATGGAAAAGCAAATGGAAGAGATGGAAAAAGGAGGTAAAGAAGATATGGAAGAATTAGGAGAGGAAAACAAGGACGAAATGAGAAGCTACAAAGTGGAGCGGAAACCGAAATTGGAAGGCAACGAAAGTTCTGTTCGTGTTAAGGCCCCAACCTTTGACGGAAAGATGTCTTGGGAAAATTATCTCAAACAGTTCGAAACAGCTGCAAGAGCGAACGGATGGTCCCAAAAAGAGAAGGCAATAAACCTCACCATCGCTCTGAGAGGAGACGCTTTGGATGTTCTTCAGACCATACCAGTGGAGGACACAGATGATTTTGAGCAACTGAAGAGAAGCTTGAACATGCGATATGGTCACGAACACCTGGAGAACTTGCACCGATCGCAGTTGAAGACTCGAAAACAGAAGCGAGAGGAGACACTTCAAGAGTACGAAGTAGATATTGCCAGATTGGTAAGATTTGCTTACCCTTCAGCTCCAGAACAAATGATGGAATGTTTAGCTGTTGAAGCATTTCTTGATGGACTTCGTGACCACGAAATGGCAAAGACACTCCGTTTAGCCCACCACAAAACATTAGTGGACATTTTGTCTGCCGCGCTTGAGTATGAAGCGGCTTCGAAAGCTTGTGGAGGATACAGTAAAGTAAGGTCCGTAACGGAAGAGGAAGATGAAAATAAGTTAGACCAATTAGTAAATATGATGAAGAACTTTACTGATAAGAAAAAGAAGAAGACCATCAGGCGCTGGAATTGTGGTGAAATAGGACATGCTCGCAATTCATGTAAACGTCCTGGGGTCACTACGAATCAAGAAACTACTCCACAGGAAAAACTAAAACGGGCCGGCCTAGAGGGGGCAGCTTCGACCCAGAACGTTTCCAAAGACCCTCTCATATTAATAGCCTCTTTGAAATGCCGCGAAGACAGTGTATATGTAGATGGTGAGGTCAACGGTAAAAAGTATACACTATTGGTGGATACTGGAGCGACCAGAACGATTATACGGCCAACAACTATAAATAGCCGTAAGAAGCTTTTACCAACAAGGCTACGACTGCGAACTGCCACAGGTGACAGAGCTAACATCCTTGGAGAAGCCCAGGTTCAAATAGGAATTGGCTCAGAAAAGTTCACGCATACTGTTATTGTCGCTGATATTGAGGAAGATGTCATATTAGGAATGGATGTGATGAACTTACATGGTTTCCAACTGGATTTCAAGAACAGAGTTATCAAAGTCGGTTCTGAAGAAATATTCCTTCATCCATATGATGACAAAACCGTGCCAGCCGTTGTCCAGGAGGATACTGTGGTACCTGGTAGAAGCGAAACGATCATAGTGGCCAGACTGCAAGGAACTATTGACGAAGGAATACCTGTGATGATGGAACCATGGAACCATGATGAGGAGGTCGGTCGAGGAATTTTGATAGGAAAAGGATTGGTCACTTCTGCTAAAGAAATTCCAGTACGAGTTATAAACGTCAATGATCACCCAATTACGATCAAGAAAGAGACCAAAGTTGGAACCTCCGTACCAGTAACATCTATAATTCGACAGACAACTATTCCCGATAATTCCAACGATAAGTTTGAACAAATGGTGGCGGTTGCTGGTACATCTTTAAACCGAGAAGAGAAAAGAAAAATGAAAGATTTTCTTCATCGGTATCGCAACATTTTTGTACCAAAGGGAGGTAAGACAGGACGTACCTCTGCTGTAAAACATAAAATCGACACGGGTGATGCCAAGCCAATTCGTCAATCAGCTAGAAGATTACCACAGGCAAAGAGGCAAGAAGCTGAAAGGATTGTCCGAGAAATGGAAGAAGATGGAGTGATAGAACCTTCTACCAGTCCATGGGTCTCCCCGGTAGTCTTGGTCAAGAAAAAGGATGGAACTACGAGGTTCTGTGTAGACTACCGTCAGTTGAACAATGTCACCAAGAAGGACAGTTATCCTCTGCCTCGAATCGACGATACCCTGGACACTCTAGCTGGAAGTAAATTATTTTCCACCTTAGATTTGAAGTCTGGTTATTGGCAGGTAGAAATGGACCCAAGAGACAAAGAAAAGACAGCTTTTACCACCGGTTCTGGATTATTTCAGTTCAATGTCATGCCATTCGGACTATGTAATGCTCCTGCGACATTTGAAAGACTGATGGAGAACGTATTGAGAGGGTTGTCTTGGAAAACGTGCCTGGTCTACTTAGACGACATCATAGTCTTGGGGGAGACATTCGAAGAACATCTGAAAAACTTAGAAGATGTTTTTAAAAGACTTCAAGCTGCCCAACTGATGCTGAATCCAAAGAAATGCCAGTTATTCCAAGACAAAGTTAATTATCTGGGTCATATTGTGAGCAAGGAAGGCGTGTCTGTAGATAAGGACAAGGTTTCTTCTATCAAACAATGGCCACAACCAACTGATAAACATCAAATAAGAAGTTTTCTTGGTCTATGTACATACTATCGCAGATTTATCAGAAAGTTTTCAGACATTGCTAAGCCATTAACACGCCTTACAGAGGAAACGAGAGAGTTCTGCTGGGATGAAGACTGTCAAACGGCTTTTGAAACTCTGAAGAAGCATTTAACCGCAGCACCGATATTAGGCTACCCACAACCGGAAGGAGAATTTATTTTGGATACAGATGCCAGTAATGTCGGAATTGGAGGAGTCCTATCACAGATTCAAGATGGACAAGAGAGAGTCCTGGGTTATTTTAGTAAAGTACTCTCCAAACCTGAGCGGAATTACTGCGTTACGAGAAGAGAACTTCTGGCAGTTGTGAAATCGGTGGAACACTTCTACCAATATCTTTATGGAAGAAAATTCTTAATCCGGACGGACCATGCAGCCCTAAAATGGCTAATGCAGTTTAAGAACCCTGAAGGTCAAATTGCCAGACTCCAAGAGTACGACTTTAGGATCGAACATCGAGCTGGGATAAGTCACAGAAATGCAGACTCTCTTTCCAGAAGACCGTGCCCAGAAGAGTGTTCTCACTGCAGTAAGACAGAATTAAAAGAAACTGCAATACTACGAACAACTGTAGTTAACGACGACTGGGCACCTACTAGAATTAAAGAAGAACAAGATAATGATCCTGTTTTAAAGAAAATGAGAGAATGGAAGATAGAAGATCGTCGACCTACTTGGCAAGAAGTGTCAAAATTCTCTACAGTCCTTAAATCATATTGGGCCCAGTGGGAGTCTTTCATTTTGGAAGGCGATTTATTAAAGAGAATAATTGAAAATGATGACGGTTCCGTTAACAGAAAGCAATTAGTTATACCAAAGAGTAGAGTAGCCGAAGTACTACGACAGTTACACGACAGTCCATCAGGAGGTCATCTTGGTGTTAAGAAAACCCTGCAGAGAGTTCGTGAAAGGTTTTATTGGATGAATAGTTCCGATGATGTTAAGGACTGGTGTAAGAAGTGTACCATCTGTGCTGCTAGTAATGGACCTCAGAAAAGAGGAAAGGCTCCCATGAAACAATATAACGTTGGTAGCCCATTTGAGAGAATTGCTTTAGATATTGCTGGACCGTTCCCCACTACTGAGAATAAGAACAAATACATGTTGGTGGTAATGGATTATTTTACGAAGTGGGTTGAAGTCTACGCCATTCCAAATCAAGAGGCAGCAACTGTCGCAGACGTGCTAGTGAAGGAGTTTATTTGCCGATATGGAGTGCCCTTGGAGATTCACAGTGACCAAGGAAGGAACTTCGAAAGTCAACTCTTTCAAGGAATTTGCGACAATTTAGGAATGAAGAAAACAAGAACTACAGCATTGCACCCACAATCAGATGGAATGGTAGAACGCATGAATAAAACCATTGGCAAATATCTATCAAAAGTAGTATCCAATCACCAAAGAGACTGGGACCAGTATATTTCGCTCTTTGCAATGGCTTATCGATCCGCCGTCAATGAATCAACAGGTCAAACACCAGCAAAAGTCTTGTTTGGACGCGAGATGAGGTTACCATGCGACCTCGAGTTTGGATGCCGACCTGGAGAGGATATAGCTGGAGAAGACTATGTAATCCAGTTACGTAGAAAAATGGACGACATGCATGATTTGGTTCGCTCCCATCTCCAAGTTGCCAGTGACAGGATGAAGAAACGGTATGATACCCAAGCTATAGAAGGATGTTTCCAAGAAGGTGACAAAGTCTGGCTCCATAACCCGAAAAGACGGAAGGGGTACTCACCAAAGTTACAACAATCTTGGGAGGGTCCATACATCATCAAGAAAAGAATCAATGACGTCATATACCGTATAATAAAGACCCCGAATGGAAAACCTAAGGTAGTACACCGAAACCGACTGGCGAAATTTGAAGGAGATCATGACCAGGAAGAAGAAGTCGTAAATCAAGTCCAAGATACACCCGACCTTGCTTTCGAAGAATTTATGGGTGCATATGGAGGTACTGGGAAAGCTAGATACGGCGTGACTATTGAGAGACAGCAAGACCTGTTCACACTTCCTGATGACTACTCATTGGCCCATAGCGTTTCCGCCACTATTAGCGACGGCCGAGGATTAGCGTCTGTCTTTCGAAGGAAGTTTGGTCGATTGTCAGAACTTCGAAATCAGTTACCAGCCACTGGGAAGGCTTTGATACTTAGAGATGACTCCCGTTGCCTCTTCTATCTGATTACCAAGAATACCTACCAAGACCAGCCCACTTATCGAAATATATGGGAATCATTACTTAACTTGAGAGAGCACATATTGGAGTCCAACATACAGAAGCTAGCCATGCCAAAAATAGAGTGCAACTCATTGGATTGGAGGGTCATCCGAAATATGGTGGAAGTAATCTTTCAAGACACCGAAGTCCAAGTGTTGGTATGCAGCCATTCGCCCCGTGTCCAGCTGACATCAAAGACCATTCCATGTTATTTCCATGCAACTGGAAATTGTAGACGAGGATTCAGTTGCAAGTATCTCCATCCAGTCTCATTTCCGTAAAAGTTCCAGGAGGAACTATCTCTTAAGGAGGGGGCAATGTTGTGCGAGTACGCCCCTGGCGCTATGACCAGACGCGAAGGAAACAGAGTCTTCGAGAATATACGGCGCCCGATGAGCGAAGCATCTAGACTCGATACGATCGAGAATAGACTGGAGTTCTGGAGTATGCTGGAACAATACTTACCTATATATTAAGGACCGATTTGAATATTTTAGTTAGTTAGTAGTATGTTGTTAGAGTAGAAATATTGTCTGATATAAATTAAAGTATTGTAAATAAATTGTGTTATATAAATTAAACAGTGTTAGTGATTTAAATAGTATAAAAATAAATTAAAAAAGACTAGTAAAAATAAATAAACGTTACAATAGATTTTGAAATGAACATTGTTGTTTAAAATATTTTGCGCAGATACAAATGACACTAATATTAAAAATAATCATGTTAAATACAGGTAATACTGTTTGTATAAATAAATTAATTTACAAATTTAGTGTCAGTGTTTTTTATCTTCTTCAGTTTGTCTGTCGTTTTCCATATTGTGCTTTTTCAGGAGACACTTTTTGTAGTGCGTTCTCATATTGCTGCTCTGCGAAAACGCTAGGCCACATTTTTCGCATTTATACGGTTTGAGGCCAGTATGAAAATTCATATGAGTTTTAAGATGATGCTTTTTGGTAAAACTTTTTGGGCACAAATTGCAAGTATATGGCTTTATCCCTAAAAATATAATTAATTAGTTTTAAATCTAATTGATTGTGTAATGTTTTAATTAAACATACAAACTAATTTTTAATAATACCAGTAAATAGTCCATAACGCATGCATTCATCATTAGTTACATAAACCACAACTAGTGTAGGAAATTTTCGAACCAGGTCGATTTTTATTTTAATGTATTTTTTCAAATTAATCTAAAATGCAGGGTGAGCACCTTCATTTAATGAAGTCATCACGAAGAACCCCCATTTTTTAATTTCTAGATTTTCCTTACTGAGTTGATTCCATTAAAAATTGGTACAGGTTGAGCAAGATAATACAATAATTATGAAAATTGTTTATGGAATGCTTATGGAGATTACTGAATGTAATAAAGAAATTAAATGCTGTTACATTGTTATGAAATTACTGTAATACAGTACCAAAAACAAAGAAAATTTTACGGTAAATGTTTAAATTGTTATCCATTGACTATTGGCCAATGAATGGACCATGCTTTACTTCTTTAGCATTATGCGGGTGTTGTGTTCTGTATTTATTGTCTAATTAGGTCTTTTAGTTGGCAGGACTAAAATAAACACAATGGGTTCGAACCAGGTAAACTGGGGGTCATCCACTGGTCTCCTTCTTCCTGTACTACAAGAGTAATCACTCATGAAATATATTATAATTTTTAAATTAAGTAATTAAATTAACCACAGAATAAAATAATAGTTTATTTTCCGGTGTCCAGTATTTAAAATCAAAACCGAATAATCAAAAATGCATTAGTTCAATGGGCTTTCATTACTACAAGCCCCTTTCCATGCGTATTATTAATATCTATTAGTTTTTTCTATTTGCCTTTGTCTTAATCTACCTTAGACCATCATAGGATGTGTTAGATGATAGTGGTATGTTTTCTGCTCGGACAGTATCCTTTCTCGATCCCTATTGAGCCAGTGCATCTACTTTTATGTTTCCTTTCATATTCCTGTATCCTCTGTATTCCTGGATCCTCTGACCAGATTTCTATGCCAGTCTCCTTGGGAGAGATGAAAACGGCAGTGAATATTATGTTTTTTTTTTCTAATTACTGTAAATTGAGGTGGGCAAAACCCTTTAGACCTCATTAGGTCTATTGTGCTTCCTCATGAGCCTGCCCTCGTCGTCCAGCATACTGATTGTCTGTTTTGGTCATTGAGTAATCCATTGATTCTAGTGCCCTTGCATTCTGGTTACTGCTTATCTATCTCATTCAACCTGGATTTGATTTAGTTGGTTGGTGTCCACACTCCAGATTATCTTAGTCTTTTACTATCAGAACTTCTACATACAGTTCTAATGGTTGGAGCTAGAGCATTGTTCCCAAATTCTTAATATTAAAAAACTATGATATTTTAATTAAAAAATATCCATTGTCAATTTTACCTAAGTGGCTACTTTTTAGTTTTGAGTGGTAAATTTTGTTATAATCAAAATAGGCTGTTTACCAATGCCAAAAATAAATTGTCAATTACTTTCATTAGCATTAATTAAGATTTTAGAATTGATTACTTATTAAGGTAAGTTGAAAATCATAACTAATTTATTCATCACCTACTTGTAGCATTTAAACAACTTTGTTCAGGTTTCGCCAGTAACCTTTTGTAACCTATCTTGTCACTGATAAAATGTAAGTTTAATCGCACTTTGGTTTTTTAACCGCAAAAAAATGTATGTGAGATAACTATCACAGATCAGAATGCAAGCTAGTTATGTCACATAACCTATACCAGTGGCATATTGTCAAAAATACTGTTTTGGCAGGCTATTTGAATATTGAATTTTTAATTTTATATTTTTTAGCAAATATGCACCAAAATTAAAAAAAAATAATTTATAATGGGTTCTTTGAACTTTCTATACATAATATAAAATAAATTAAAAAAAAACCTGTCAAACAGCCTATTCGCTTACTTTTAATAATATTTATTTACAAAGGCTAGTATACATTTTATATAATATGCATCCTGTACTAATATACTATACCAACGTAAATTATAGTTACAGCATTTAGTATATTAAGGTACGGTTGCATAAACGCTTGTTAAAGCTACTTAACATCTTTTGACAAGTGTATTTGCAACGATAACGCGTGCGCGAGCATTTTTTAGGTGAAGTTGGCGGTGCGATGTTGTCGGCTTAAATAATTTTTTCCTTAAACCGAATAGTTAGATTTTAGTTAATTTAATTTGTTTATAATAAAACGAACCTAATATTTATAAAGTAATGGACTTTTACTGCCAAAATCTATAAATAATAAATGATTCTCTTGTTTTGATGGTGGTCTGTAATTTTAGTTTTTTAATATAGTTTCAAATGAATCAAAATATAAACTACTAGAATAAATAGGTACCTACCTACATATGGAATTAAAAAACAATATTAAAAATTGAAATGAAAGAGGTTTGTTGCCGCTATTCAAATTATATATTTTTATGGTAATCTGGAATTTTGATGAACTAACTGTCATTTAATCATAAAATCGAAACCAATAAACCGCTAAAATATTTAAAAATATTCCTTTAAATATCATTATGCTTATAATGTAAATTCAGTAACAAAACATAAATGACGAAATCCGTATAAATTACGAAACACAAAATTTTCGTCTTTCCAAGGTCTAGTCTACTTATTCACCAATTTTACCAATTTAACATAGACTTAATACATTGTTAACTGGGATTTGACAAGCGTTTATGCAACTGGCCCTAATACTATTTTAACTTTAATTTTAACTTACCAGTGTGGAGTCTAGCGTGCAGGCTCATATTGGACCTATCAGCAAATGTTTTTCCACATTCTGGACAAGAATATGGTCTTTCTCCTGTATGTACTCTTTGGTGCTGTTTTAGTAACATTTTTCTTGAAAACGTTTTGCCACAAGCGGTACATTCATGAGGCTTCACACCTAAAATAACACCAATACATTAATGTATTTATTTTATGTTTTTCCTGTTTCGTTTAAAATAATAAATTATAGCGTTGTAACAGACCAATTTAAAAAAAAACTAGGGTAAGATTTTACGAATGTTAGTTTGCAGAATTTGGTTAGAGATGAAAAATCAAATACTGATAAATATTTCGCGATAAGATCGAGATCACTGCTCTACAAAAGACAATTTGCTGTTAAACAGGCAAATCTACTTTAATTCTATATTAAGGGTTCTACGCTCCTAGGAGCTGTGGAGCCTTAACGTTGGTGGAGTAGCTCGAGTTCCTGAGAGGTTTGGAAGGCCTTCCAAAAGAATAGGTGCAAGCAAAGAAGCGGGCAACTTTGCTATCGGCTTCATGGGATCTATCTGAGGCGGCATAGCAAACCTCTAAGAAAACTTTTCTGAAGACCGGCGTAAGTCGGATCTAGCTTCGGCAGTTTAAGAAACTCCACAAATGTCGTGGTTTTCGAGGGAAGCAGATGCTATCGCTGGAACAGAGGAGATCGGAAAATGACAGAGTGGGCATCATGTATCCTGAACACCCCAACATCCGGCTATCAAATTATGAGCTGAAACTAGTGTAGTAATCTACAATGAACGCTCCCCAAAAGGCAGGAACTCAAAATTGGTTTCTGTGCTGCACCTATCAGTCAGTATTGTTGTTCCTCGCCTGTTCCAAATACTTAATTATTTACACAATATTTTGTAAGTTCAATATTATTATTCATGTTTATTATATTAATATGGTTTGATATTTGATTGTAACCTTTTCTACTATTCGACATTTAATAATATTCTCTTTAATAATTTTGTACTCTTACGATCCTCTTTCTTTTCTCTTATAATTCTTTCAGCCTGATGATGGTCCTATCGGACCGAAACTAGTTGCAACAATTAATAAAACGGTTATGGGATAGACTTTGAGTTTCCTTTGAACCTTTTGTGCTTCAACCCACATTTAAGAGAAGGATAGCTTACAAGATTTATAATTTTAATTTGATTGTAGGAAAAGTATAGTGCGCAACTCGTGCAGAAAACCTATTGACAATAGATTACTTTGTGCACTTATGATATAATGTTCTCAATATGATGGACTTAAATAAAAAAATATATTTTATCATTAAGACAAATTATTCAAGATTTTTGAAGCTTTTTTTTATTTTTATTTTAGGACAAAGATCATATCGGTATGATACAAAATAATTTCATTACTCTGGAAAGCTAAAAAGATAGTTTAGGATGGTACATTTTAAACTTTTCTTTGCATTCTTACTGCAATTTCTTGTTAATTTAGTGGCTATTTCGCAACTAAAAACCATCTCGACTCAGCTGGATATTCCATCAATTATTATAGATAATGCAAAGAGCAAAGACATATTTATTATTCTCTCACGGTAACTCATTTGTCAAGGTACAAATATGACAAATAACTAACAACAAAAAAAACACTTGTTAACCTGAGATTATAGCCGTGTAACTATAAAAAAAATATACATTGGTTTAATTACGTTCAACAGAGGAAATACAGTTGACCAATTTTAACTTTCAAACACATATTAACGTTAACGATGTTTCACTCATATAAGTATTAAGTAGATAACACCTTATTACTATTAATTAAATCACAATTTTTATCGACAGCTATATATATGAAATTTATGGTACTAACCCTTACTGTGTGAAAGTTCATCTTATTCAGAACAATAAACAACTAAAAGGTTGAATTAACTTCCACTATTTATTCTATAAATACTTAATTTAAAGTATTTATAGAATAAATAGTGGAAGTTAATTCAACCTTTTAGTTGTTTATTGTTCTGAATAAGCTATATATATCTACCTAATTACAGCAAATATAGACACAAGAATTATAATTATTTTAAATGAAACAAGGGCAGATGGTCAACACCCTGTTATGTCCACAAATAAAAAAATAAAATAGGTAAGTAGTAGTTGGTAGACAGTTTCTTCAAAGTACAACTCTAGTTGGTAAGAAATTCTTGATCTAAAAGTTTTCATTTTTAAGAGCCTATTCTCTAGACAATAGTTCAGGATCTCTGCGGGGTGAGAAACAAGACTATTGTTTTCCACGCTGACGCTGTGTAGAACTCTGGACGAATATTATTTCTCAGTGGTAGAGGAAAGTAAACAAGACATTTGTAGATCGCAGCACTGTGGGATGAAATATAAACTATACTCCATTCATAAGTTAAATATAGTTAACATTGAAAAAAACCAAGTTTTAGGCGGAGTAGAACTCAATGAGACCTCTGACGGAAAAAATTGTAAATGTCGCATGGAGTAAAACAATTTATTTTGCATTGTTTTTGTATTATATGTAAGTCATCGGAATTACTGTAAATTCGTATTTTATTTGTTTAATTTTGTGTCAGTGACAAACTTACAACTGTGTTTTTCTATTAAACTCGACTGTCATTAATTCCTTATGTAATATATCTATATAATCAAAGAAGTTATAGAAGAAGTTATGTTATTAAATTTTTCGGAGAGAAAAGGTAAATAGAATAATTCCTCCAAACATATTTTTTCTCTACGAGCCGATCAAATTATAGCTGCTGAAGCTTTGGTACAATTGCAAGATGCAATCCTAAAACAAAGTTTGGTGTTGATTGTGTACCACACGTCAATAGTGGTGATTTATTTGAACCTTTTCCAACAAGGATAACTTCCACAAAGGGACTATCAATATTAACGGAAATGCCACCTTTTGAATTACTAAATATTATTTTGAATTAGGGCCGCTTGCATAAAAGCCAATTAAGTGTTTAACAGGTCATTACATATTTAACGTGATGTTAAATATGGAATCGGGTTGCATAAGCACCCATTATCTATTTGTTGATATGGCAACTTAATCATCACATTAAATAATTGTTTCTGACGCATTAACAGCAACGATAAAATTGACCCCTATTTTTCTTTGAACTTTTCATATTCTCGCAAATTAAAAACACTAAAATGACACCAACAAACTAAAAACGAAGTTAGGGTTAACGATGCGAGCGCAAGCGAGTGCACCCGCAAGTTTTGTGCAACACAATACACATTTAACGTAAACATCAAAATTGATATGATATTAGATAATCATATGATTAATAAAAAAATATAAAAAAATAGAATGAAACATATGGTGAAGAATAAAATAATAGGAATTTACTCTCGTTAAAATGGTTTTATGATATTATCTTAACTGAAGCTGGTAAAACACTTTTGTAGATTGCCTAAAGATATCATTGGCAATGAATTTGATATTACATATGTACAAAAAGAATAAAACTTTATATCAAAAATTAAAAGTATTTTATTTATTCAATACATTTAGTACTCGCAATAAAATAAACCAACATATTTATTTAAGTGTGCTTTCTTTGCTCATTAATTAACATATCTGAAGTAGCATATTTATCGCCAAAATAGGTATTTTGCAGTTTAATAATCAAATTACTAGTAAATTTTTCATCATTAAATATAATTGATTGTGGTAAATAAATTGATTATAAAAAAAACCTCATTCTTTGACGAATATACCAGATCATAGTAATGGTTGCATACTTATTTCCCAAGGTTGCAATTTGTACTTTTTGCCAATTGCAACTAATATCAGTGCTTGAAAGTTTTTCAAAACAAGTAGCATTCTGCCTACCACCTTGTGCACAAAATGGACAGTGCTGTAACGTGTTAGCATTTAGAAGTATTTCCTGCTAGGCAGGAAAGACCAGTGCTTATCAGACATAATGAAATTGTCACTTCTTTCTTCTTTTTATCATCTTGGCAGAGGAGCAAAAGGGATGTATACACCAGGGTTGTAAAGAATGATTGACTCTGTAAAGCCAGTGCAAAAGTAGACTACCGTAAGGCATTTGACAGCGTCCCTCATTCCTGGCTCATACGTGTTTTAAACATTTACAAAGTATACCCTAACATAGTTACTTGAAGCTTCGATGCAGCAATGGCGAACAAGCCTTCGGGTAAATATTAAGGTTCGGTATATTAAGACTAATGAAATTACTATTCGCAGAGGAATATTCCAAGGTGACTCACTTAGTCCACTGTGATTCTGTTTGGCAATGAATCCACTTTCTACCATGCTCAACGACACAAAATTTGGCTTTAATCTTAAGATTAATAGAAACACCAACTGCACCGTTTCCCATCTTCTTTATATGGATAATATAAAAAAATTTGCATCTAATCAACAACAAATTCAACATCTTCTGGATATAACTGAAAGGTTCTCCAGTGATATACGAATGGAATTTGGTTTAGATAAATGCAGACCCTTAAACATCGAAAAGGGAAAAATTGTCAATGGAGATATAATCGCTGCCATGCAAAATGGGCAAACCTATAAATACTTGGGATTTCAACAAGCCATATTGTTAGCCCAAAAACAGTCCAAAATCAAGGATCAGTATACACAGAGGGTTAGTTCATTACTAAAATCCGAACTGAACATAGGAAACCTTAACCGAGCAATTAATACATATGCCGTACCTGTGTTAACTTACTCGTTTGGGATTCTACGATGGACAAAAACAAGGACTATGATAACCAAGCACATATATCACTATCAGGGAGAAAGAGCTCCATGTGACATAATCAATCTACACAAGCAGATAAATCAATTACGAGACTTCTTTATTACCAAATCACCGTCATCTAATTTACACAAATTTTTTGTAGGAACAGATAAGAATTATTCCCCTTAAATTTAGCAGGTACTAATGTGAATTTAGAAATAACAACGGATGCTGAAAAACAAGAAAAGTGGGCCCAAAAAGCTTAACGACCTAAACTAACCACACATTGACAAAATTGCATTAAAAAGGTGGCTTGCTGTTGGTACTTTGTTTCCAGAGATTGAAGGTGGCTCAGGATCAGGTTGTAAATACTTACAACTACAAAAATATTGTTATCAGGGACCCAACCATTACATCGGACAAGTGTAGACGGTGCCAACAAACGTCGGAAATCATGCAACACACATCGGGATGTTCAACCATAACCAACACGGATTATTTACGCAGACATAACCAGCTGTGTAGCATTATCCACCAGAAACTAGCCAATAAATATGGACTGCTAAATACTTATACACCGTATTACAAGTAAAATCCACAGGCAGTGCTCGAGAATGCAGATTTTAGACTCTACTACTATAGGTCCATTATCACCGATAGACAGGTGACGAATAATCGACCCAACATTGTAGTAGGTAGTGGATAAAAAAGAGAATTCAGTGCTGCTAGTCGATGTTGCAGTTCCAGACAATAACAATATTTTGGACAAATATAATGAAAATATAGCAAAGTAAACCGATCTTGCTATAGAAGAAGGGCAGATGTGGCATGCAATACTTAGTCATCTCCTCTGCTTATTGTTTAACTCATTAATTTTATTATCAAATGCATCAATTTTGTTTGTATTACTGAAAATATTAGACAAATTTAACTACAAGAATTAAAAGGAATAGGTACACAACCCACGAACATTGTGCTGTCTTCCGTAGAAACCATCACACTGGACTTGGCGCTCAGCTGACATGACGATTTTCAAGCAGTTCGAACAAAATTACCCAGAAGGAATTATCTTCCGGTTTTTGTTGTAGGTTATTAGTCTGTGTACTTGATTAGTAAAACAGAATGTAAAATGGTACTCACAGTATTTTAAATGTAATTTTTATTCAATAGTAGGTACATTGTATTCTAAAATTTTATACCAATTTCCTAGTTTTCTTTTTATAACAATGGTTTATATGAATCTATTTTATTTAGTATTTATTTAGTACCTGCTGATATTCCGCCTTAATACATAAAATATATGTCATCGAGTTAAAAAATGGACAATAGTGCAATAACTTACCTGTGTGAATTCTAATGTGCATATTGTAGGCGACTCTCTGATTAAATCTCTTTGGACAATGCGGACAAGCGTACTCTTTTTTATCTCTATGGATCTTCATATGACTTGACAAGTATCCTTTATCATTAAATACTTTTCCGCATTCAGAGCATTTCGCTGCAAATTCTTTTGTACCCTCGTGCACAGATCTGGAAATAAATAAAAATATGAAATACAAGCTTAAGGATATTTTTTAAACAATAAAAACAATTTTAAATATTTAATATTTATGTATATAATGTGGAGATAAAATATTAAATAAAATTTTTTAAGAGATAACACCTCGTTTATATTGTTTGAAAGGGCACTGGAAAAGAGATATAGAAGCCTCACTATTACAATGGATTCAGTCAACGTTAGGGTATAGTTCAGCTGATGTGAAAGTGGAATATGTGACCTTGGCCGAGGTAAAAACATATTCTTAGAGAAGTGCTA
The DNA here is from genome assembly GCA_035357415.1 of Ophraella communa. Classification (NCBI taxonomy): domain Eukaryota; kingdom Metazoa; phylum Arthropoda; class Insecta; order Coleoptera; family Chrysomelidae; genus Ophraella; species Ophraella communa. Next base: position 24,519,988 of record CM068982.1, read on the forward strand.
TTGGAGCTGTTATGGTCTTTGGTGTTTCTGTCGACGGTCGCCTCATATGAAAAGTAACCGGTTATTTTTAAAATATTCAAGAGAAAAATATGTGGGGTTATCTGTATCTGTAATTCTGGAAGGGTGGGTCGCCCCACTGCACTTAGGCCACATTTGGCCCATTGTGCTTCTTTCTGAGATTGAGCCTAACCTATAGGCTCGTCAACCATCCTACCTGTTTAAAGTAGGTGATAACGTCGCCTGTAGGCAGCTCCCTCAAGTTGGCATGTGTTAGCCAGTTCTCGCCGAATACAGAAAGTCTTATTTGAGTGAGTGTTATGTTGAGGCATGCTGTTCTTTGTAAATGGTCAAGTTTGCGGACGACTGTCAGCTGGTTTGTTTTTACTCCCCATGCAATCGCGCCGTAGGTTAGCATAGGTCTTATGATTGCAGTGTAGATCCACTCCGTGACCCTTGGTGACAATCCCCAGGTACGACCAATGGTTCTTTTACACTGTTCATAGGCAATATATGCTTTTTTGACTCTATTTTCTAGATGAGAGTTCCATGTTAACTTGCTATCAAAGGTGATCCCTAGATAATAATATGCGGGGTTATATAAAATAGGAGAAATTTCCAGATTGACTGCAAAATGGCTCGCGAAAGACATGTATAAGAATTACAGGGGTAACTGTTTCAGAAGAAGCTCTCTACTAACTAACCTAACTTTCAGACTCAGATCATCAAAATGTAAGTTTCTTTTGCTTTCTTGCTTAGAGGTCGTTTCTTTGCTTTAGTAGCCAATTTTCCTACTTTTCCTGCCGTTTTTTTCCTGATTTCCTTTTTTTTACTCTTCAGCTTTTTTCTTAAGATTCTTCTCTTCCTGTTTTATTTCTAATTTTGAGTTTTTAATGGCGTGGAAGTAAAATTTTTGAGTGTTGTTTTGCACGTGATTTATAACTTGTTTTTGCAACTTGGTCAGGCAAAGATGCTAGTTTTTCAATAGGCACACTAGATAAAAACGGAACATTGGAACAGGGTGGTACCAACTGAGATTTAACACTTACTGACGTTCCAGGCTGGGGTTCAGCTCGATAGTTTGATTGCCATTTGTCATTATTGGGCGGAGTCCTGTGCATGATTTCATCATATTTCGATGTTTCTGGTTGTGATTCGGTCCACTGATTTATTGACTGTTGCTTTGTATTTCTAGGTAAAGTCAGAGTTTCGTCACATCTCGACGGCATTATTTGTGGTGTGTTCATATGTCCAACTTCAAGATTTACATTCGAGTGTTCAAGAGATTTGTCTTCATTGGTATCGTGGGTTTAATTTAAGTTTATTTTAATTTGTATATCTAAAACTTCAGTGTGATCTATTATGCCGAAATTCCTTTGTCCATCGTGGCAACCCTCAAATACGCTCTATTGAAAATGGAAGCAAGTTCATAATGTGTGATCTTTTCATGAACATGAGTTCGTAGATACAAATCGCACTCACGGTTTAAAGCATTTTTTAGGGCTTCAAAAAAAGTTAGGTCAAGAGGCTGAAGCTGTTGAGAGGTGTGAGGGGGAAGTGAAACCATACAATTCCGTGCGATCTGCAATAATTATAAATCTCCAATAAATATGACTCTCATGGTTATCTAATATGAGAAGCACCGGATCTTCTTCAGAAGGTGATAAAAATGTTTTATCCAGTCGAAAAATAACTCTTCATTGATCCAACCGTTTTTTGAACATTTATATATTGCTCCAATTAGGCCTCCTCTCATTAATTGTCGATTCATACGTATTCTCGGGTATATAAATATTGGAGGGACGAACTGTCCTGAAGCACTTGCAGCACAAACTATGGTAACATTTTTCCCTCTTTCCCAAGATATTACGGATCCCACTTGCTTCTGACCTTTTGTTGCCAAAATTTTTGATGGTTTCTGGACCGTAGAGATGCCCGTTTCATCCACATTATAAAATCGGCCCTCAGAAAATATGAAGTTTTCCTTAACTGTGAGTAGATTTTTAAAAAATCGTTCAACCTCACATTTATTAAATGTAGAAATGCGGTTTTGGCTGGTGCCTTCGGTTTTTCGAATACTAATGTTTTATTTTATTGACTTCAGCAAACTGGTATGCTAAACGCCTTAATTCTGATGGTGGGATCCAGAAAAACATATTCGCTAATTTTTTTACGTGGTTGTCTTAACCAACACTACTAGTGCCGTTATATTACAAACGTATGTTCGTGTGGCTTGTACGAGACTGCGCACTGTGTTCAAATGTTGAAATAAGTAAGCCGTGTTGCAAAAATATTGATGCCTAGAATTCCCCCGATCGCGGAATTCCCCCGGTCTCCCCTACTCAGTAAAACTTTGGTAAAAAATAATAATCACTTTGCCGTTAGATTTACGTTAAGCAATACCCATTTTTAAAGTTATTTTCTATAAAAAATGTAATACAGCTGTAAAATATATTTTTTCGATCATCTACACATTTAAACGCTTAATATTTCCATCGTTTTTTACTATTCTTATGGCCTACCATGAATAATTTAATAATAGAGATTAAACAAATAAGTATAGTTAAAATTATTATGACCGCAATTAATATAAAGAAAATCTTTTGTTGTTGATTTTACACGGTCATAAAAGTAATCCACAAACAACATAAATATTTTATCTTTGTATTATCTATAATTACTTATTTGAACACTAAAACCAATTTAATTTGGGCTAACGAGGGTAAAAGAGAATTGTTAATGTTTTACGATACTTGTTTTAAACGTTCATATTGATTTTAATTTTTTAATAAAATTCAATAATAGCAGTCACTGCGTGTTTCGGTCACTCTTCATTGGATAAAAGTTTTTTAAAGTAACAAAAAAATGTTTAAATTTAAATTATAGCTCTAAATATTACCAAATTTAAAAATAAATGTTCACTACCTACGCCAAAAATAGGTAAAATATTTTTTGGTTCTTTAAACTTTATTTATTGTCTCTCGGGAGAGAACGCGTTCCCAGGTGGCGGATAGGGAAATACCTTCACCAATATCAGCTGGCGGGTAGATGGGAAATAAAATACCACACGCGTACCAACAGGTAGGGCAGATGGTGCTCTTAAGCTGCAGCGAAAGCAAACCGTCTAGAAAAACGAAAACTCCAAAATCAAACGCTGGTCCTCCAAGTTGGGGGTTGAGGCATCGGGTTAACTCCTCGATACTCGTCAAAAATCTGAAAAGTTAAAAATGCAGCTTCGGAAAAACGAAAAATGAAAATGATTTTTGCGACACGGAACGTCCAAGGGATCTCAAAGAAAACTCTAGAAGTCTTAGAAGAACTAAACAAAATGAAGTTATACATAGCTGTGATAACAAACAAAAATAATTAAAACGGAAAAGCTTATAACGCCAGGATTTAAAGTGACTAAAGGGCTAAGGCAAGGATGTTGTATTTCGCCAACACTATTCAAAATATACCTCGAAGCAGCACTCAACAAATGGAAGAAAAAGTGTACGAATATGGGCATACCACTAACGGACTCAACTTTGTACACTTTGTGTTTTGCGGATGACTAGGTGATCATCGCACAAGACTCTGAAGAACTTAGTTACATGATGCGTAGACCATTGGAGGAGTTTATGGAGTGGGGTTTGGAAGTGAATATGGAAAAAAGTACATGACTATCGGAGGATACCAAGATAACCTAGTTTTGGAGGAAAATCAAGAGATAAAATTATGTGAAGAATACAAATACCTAGGAGTAAAGATCACGCAGTATGGAAAATTAGGAACAAAATATACAGGGAAGGAAAGGCATATCTTTACTGAACAGCGTATTGTGGGATAAAAATTTCTCTAAGGAAAATAAAAGAAGAATATACAATACAATAATAAAAAATAACCCAACATATGGTTGCGAAGTGTGGCCATTAAGACAGAACAGAGAAAATGCTTAGAGCAACGGAAATGAACTTCTGGCGCCACTCGGCAGGAATATCCAGACGGGACAAAGTAACAAAAGAAAGAATCAGATAAATCATGGGGGTTACACATAATATTGTTGACGACATAAAAACAAAACATAAGGAGAATTGGTCACATATGACCAATTCGTTTGTTTGGGTTTCATCCTCCAACTACTCCTCCAATGAGCGTTCCATGGAACTCTGCCTAACTTCTATATATTTAATATTATTCGCTTCGTAATAGTTTCTGCATAGAGGGAGGACAATTAAAGTTTATTCAGCTTCCGTCTCCAAGTGAAAGTAATAAATGCTTTACTAGCCTTAAATGAGAGTTGTTATTTGTCACACTACGTAGTATCAATTTTAAATGCATTAAATTTACAGATAACCCCTTCATGCTTTTCTCTTCTCAATCTCACAATCATCATCATCATCGGCGTAGGCTGATGATATGGTTTGCAAGGTCCGAGATCAGGTTATCCACCAGTAATGACCACAGGAGAGGGGGAGTACTTCCCTTGTGGGCAGAACCTAGCAACATTCGCTCTCATTTCTTCGTAATTCATCAGTCTGTCCTCTTGCATCGCTTTGAATCAGTTACATGTTGTAGAGGATATCCCTCTGCATTTAGCAGCCTCATAGAGAGAATTGGTTATTGCATAATTCTCCTTCTGTATAAGGAGAAGTATTTAGCACAATTTCTCCATTAAGCAGGGAATGATGATCCTGTGGACTACTTAATACAGCGCCGTTTCTGTTGATTTTCCATCCTGATCTGCATGCTGGTGGACACAGAAAATGTTCTCTCAGTGGTCCTTCCCTTCACCAGATATAAAGTGAGGTTAAATGGCCTGAAGGATTTGGGTGGGGTGTTATCCTTTCGTCCTAACCTGTTAAAATTAACGACCCTTACAGTGAATCAGGCCTTGAGTAGGTACCCCAATGTTAAGCTTGCTCTTAGAAGCTTGGTAAGAATGGGTAGCAGAATCCTGCCCATTATGTAGTAGGGCAGGAAAAATACCATCCTCCCCTGGAGAGAATGGAGAGATGGAGAGAAGTGGTTGATAGCCTACTTCATATTCTTCGGATTAATAATTTCCGACATTCTCCAATTCTCATTTGCGGAACTGCAGGGTAAACATTTTGTGCACCATTATTCTTTGTAAATTTTTTTTTGAGGAAAAATTTCGTTATTATATGAAATTATAATCCACGTATTTCTAATAATAATTAATTCTTAGACGTAATTGTAAAACACAAATAAGTTATTGTAAAGATCAGCATGATATACTTTTTTCCTGGTTTTTCTATATCATTGCACAGTTATACTGATCTTAGAGGGAATTACATCCCTTAGGGCTATTAACATCTAGGCTTTAATATTGTTATGTCTTATTACTTCCATACTTGGTCTAGCCTTATAACTACCTAGGTAATAAACATCAGGTACCTAGCTACAAACAAACAAAATGTAACTTAAATGTCAATATGACGATGCTGTTCAGCGAAACGGCCGTCATAGTAATTTAAAACATATTTTTTCGAATAAACTTGGAAGTTACGTTGAAACGAAGACTTTTTTAATATTCTTAACATGTTCAATTTTATAATACAGTTCAGTTACGGGCCCATTAACAAAATCCAAATTACTGCCATTAATTTTATTGGTACAATAAGATAAAGGTAATATAAAGTAGTACCTAATTTACAGAAAAAATCTGATTGAAAGGCATATTTAATGATAGAAATAAGAGATTGTTCACATATTAAAATACTTGCGAGCTCTGTAAAAAACTGTATATTTCTTTTTAAACACGTGTTTAACCGTGAAATTAAAAATGTCACACGCATGTACGCATTGCCTTAATTTATCTTGTTGAAAACGCATAGGTAGCACCGTTAAAATAAATGGACAATATGTCAAAAAAATAAATATTTGGCGATCCATTAGCACTGGTGATTAAATATTAAAACTTCTGTTGATTTCTTTTAAAATCTCCTAATCTTCGCTTTCCCACATTGGATTTTTAAAATGTTTACTCTAATATAAATCAACTAACAATTAGGTACGAGTACATACCTAACAGCTGTATTTGTTCTGACAGTTTGAAATATGTAAGTAAAGCATTGGTATATGAATATATAAATTGGTTTTTAATAATTTTGTAAACTTTTTTATTTTTTCTTCATTTTAAATTACTTTAAAATGTAATTCTTGTGTTGGACGACAAAGAAGATTAGTAAACAAACCTGTTTTATTAAAATGTATTATTTAAAACCCTGGTTTGTGGAAGTCGTACATATTTAGAATTGAGAATTAACAAGTTATCTTCAGTTAGTTTTATGGAGGAATTAAACCACAATCCTTTTAATCCTCCCATAAATATAACAAAAGAAAATGAATATACTACAAGGATCATACAGAAGATAACAAGTCATTAGTGCCTTCCTCTGTTTTACTTAAAAATTAACTTTTTCACAAATGACAGCTGTTTCGGGTAAATATTCATCGAAAGTTCTTATTTTATTTAAAATAGTAAAGGAAACTAATATATATATGGTGTTTATTTAGTATTCTAAAAATCAAATTTATTGTACCAATGTACCTTAGAACCGTTTTACACGACAAAGAACCAAGAAAATGTCTTAATTTTGATTCGTTAGCATGGCAATTTAAAAAATTTCCGGAAATTTTTTCGTGGCGCCATGATATTTAAGTGGAAATTTGTGACAGCTAAAACAACGTAGAATGCTGAAACCTCAACGTACAGACCATAGACAAATAAAAATATGTTATATTGAGGCTTTGTGACAGATGTCAGATTGGATTAATTATTTTATTTTCCAAATTATGGTGTGAAATTTTCTTTCAAACACGAATATTTTAAGAAAACTATTTAAAAATAGTACCTCTCATTTAAAATTTAGTTATTTTAGAGCGATATTGTTTTACAAGAAAAGAGTATCTCTCAATTGAATTATCATTATTATTACTGTTAAACATTACATTTTAATGTAGACACTCACTTGAGATGCTCATCATAAGTAGTAGAATTTTAAAAAAATTTTTTTCATACTGTACGGTAAAGTGCCATTTCCCGGGCTCGTTTGAGTCAGGGAAATGGCACTTTACGGTACACTTGTACTTTACGGTACTCTTCAATTTAATTAGTGAATCAACATAAACTAAGCTTTTATTCTGCTGTTGCCAGCAATATGTATTGATGGAGTTGATGGATTTACAGTGTTTTCTGTAATCGCGGAAGACGTGAGGCTGTGATATCGGACAACCAAAGTTTCGCCCCTGGGGTTAAGACCTGGACTTCTGGGTGGCCAAGAAATAGGTGCGTCACGACCCCTTCCAATCCACCGACCAGGATACTGCATGCAAAGGTATTCCCTGACTTCATTACTGTAATGTGGTGGAGTGCCATCTTGTAGAAACCACATATTTTGCCTTATTGCAATATTCACATCTTCCAAAAACCCTTGTAAATCGTTTTCCAAAAAATGCAAATAATTATGACCATTTAAATTGTTGGGAAGAAATACTGGACCTATTAGATTGTTATCCACAATTCCTGCCCAAACATTAACTTTGAAAGTCCTTTGGTGATGAGTAGTTTTTTTGGCGTGTGAATTTTCGTCGGCCCAAATGTGCTCGTTATGATGATTTGTTTTTTGATTTCTATTGAAAGAAGCCTCGTCAGTAAACAAAATATACCTAATAAAATTAACATTTCGAGTGTTTTCCATTAACAACCAATCGCAAAATCCAATCCTTTTAGGATAATCTTCAAGCAGTAACTCTTGAACCGTTGTTAAGTGATAGGGTTTAAGCAGTAACTTCAAAGGGCTATACCTTTTTTTGAGTACACTTTTGCACTAAGGTAAGTTGGATTCAATCAATTTATTTTTGTCCCCGGAATATAGTGTATGCGGATGGTGTGTGTCTGGTGTGTACCGCAAAGCAAGAGGCGGAAATAGAAGGAAAGCCGGAGAGGATGTGTAGGAAGATTGTTGGGAAGATAGAGCAATGCGGATTGAAAGTAGCGGAAGATATAACACTGGAATTCCTAGTAAAGGGACGAAGCAAGACACGGGGGTCGGAGTGATGGTGAAGGGTAGGAAAATTCGTGTAGAGGAGGCGGTGAAATACCTAGGTGTGTGGTTGTATAGCCAACTATCCTTCAAGCACCATATTATTATGATAAAGGCAGCACAAAAGGCGAAAGGCGAAAGGGCAGCAAGACTGGGGAGACTGATGTGTAATGTGAAAGGGCTGGGAGACTGGAAGAGGAGAGTTATTGGTAGGACGACTGATCAGAGTATGCTGTACGGAGCGGAAGTGTGGGGTGAAAGAGCGGGGATCCACGCGAGGATAACGCCACTACTGCAGGTGTATGTAGTGAGGGATTCTTTTGAGGATGGTGCATATATCACTGTTTGTCTAGTGTAATATAATATATTATTAAATAATTATACTGATGTTGGTCAGCGGTTCGATATGTCAACGTCAACAACACCAACCAACAATTATAATCATTAAGTTAAGTGAAAATTTCTATATTTGGTTTTTATTAGAGTATAAAGTTTAAATATGACGGAAAATACATGCATCTGTAAAATTTAATGTTGGGGGAAACATAATGCGTGGAAATTAACTTTATATGACGTATGATGTATTATCTTCAAACATGTTCAGCTACCTTCAAGCGCCTTCACAGAGCGCCGCTGCCAGCGCTAACTTTGTGCTAGACAGATTCGACAGATTTTGGAATTGTATTGAGACAAATTGGTGCACAATATCAAATATTTAACTGAGTGAAAAATCATGGTTATTACTCCTTTAATCTCGACCGACAAGCCGACAACGTCTCCATATTTGTCATTAACACAGTCAAATCACTTGCTTTCCTTGAGTAAAGGTATAATGACTGATTAACAAATTAATTAGTTTTCACAATTTTTAATTATTTCAACTTATATTGAAACACTACAATGCTTTGTCAACATTTAAATATTTGAAAAAACATTGCCCATTAAATTTTTGTCAGTTACTGTAATTTTTATGCTATTCATAACTACCTATATAAACACCAGGCCAATTATACAGGGTGTCCTAGGAATGAGAGGCCAAAACTTGGAAATAAGTAGATGGTGTTGAAATAATGTTAGTACTTCATATAACTTTTTTTTGTACGGACCTCCTTTGTTGAGTGATAGCTTTGAAATTAGAAATTAAAAATACATTTTTATTCATGACTCCTAAACTATGATTACTAACTTGATAATTTATACCGTCTATATTTACACATACAAGAAACCAATATGAGTACTTAACATAGGTGCAGTTTTATTTCTATTACAATATAGATAAAAAAAACTTGAGCTATTTAACATCTTGATTCTAGATAAAAAGTAAATTTATGTTATTGCCTGGATAACCGTTGCAATTATTCATTTGTAGTATCATTTTTTTATTTCTATTATAAAATTGATAGCTGTGACAAACATTTAATCATCCATCTTGAAAGACACTTAATCATTACCCGTTATTTTCAACCAACTAGCAGCCGACCGACTGATATTGATCTGAAACGAATTTAAATTTTATTGATATATTTAATTAATAAAATATAGTTCTAGTTTTCTGTTGTATTGTAAATCATTAATTTTATTCTACTGCCGTCCACAATTGTGGTTCTTAAGAACATATCAAGATAATGAGCCTGCTAATATTGCATCTACGTTTAACAATTATTTCTCCAACGTAGGTAATAACTTGGCTAGTAAAATAGTTCCAGATCACAATTATAAAGAGAAAAAGAAATATGTTTAAATTCTCTGTTCTTATATCCAACTAGTAATAATGATATCAAGTTAATAATATCAGAATTAAAAATAAAAAAATCTCCAGCACTAGACAATGTAAGAGCAGAAACTGTTAAATGTATATGAAAATATATAACTCAACCGCTAGTAAATCTTGTAAATAAATCTTTTGAACATGAATTTTCCCAAATTTGTTTAAAACATCTACAGTTATTCCTATTTATAAAAACGACGACTCATTGGAAATTAGTAACTACAGACCCATATCGCTAATATCTGTTTTTGCAAAAATATTTGAAAAAGTCATCAAAAATATACTAAACTCGACCACCATATTCTTCTCCTAAAAGAGGTAGGAGTAAGAGGTATTATTGCACATAAGCTTTTTGATAGTTATTTAACTGGAAGAAACCAGCGAGTTAGAATTGGAAATATAATAAGTGAAAATCAAAATGTCACGTGTGGTGTACTCCAAGGAACGGGCCAATATTGTTCACCATATATCGAAATATATCTAAATAGTATTTTAAACAACGCATTTCATATGGAATTCTGTTATGACACGAGTTCAAGTTTAAAAAACGAATCGCGAAGCGATGAGTTTTTTAAAGAACGAGTGTCACAACAGCCATATGAAATAAGTTGTTTATAATATTTTTTATATTTTGCCACTTTATCATTTTTTAAATTAATTTAATTTATTATTTTTATGTAATTACGAAAATTTTGATTTTAAAAAGTATGTGGGTAGCACTGCTGTGTAATTTATAACATTTGACAGTTTTGACATTTAAATTATGAAATGTTAATGTTTTCAAATAGTTTAAAATTACTAATACACCAATAATAATATATTATATAAGTAAAAGATGATATTCATATTGACAAATACTTTCTTAAAGAACAATATAAAACTAATAAATTGCAATTGGCCACAAATGTCATTGTCAATGGTCTTGTCATTAGATACTTCACTCATGTCGCCAACCATAAAAAACAAAAATTTGCGTGCGTAAAAGTTACATTACGATACGCAAATGCGTTTTATAATGAAGATTTTTATAAGTGCAAGATATAAAAAAATATTTTTGAAATAGAGAGTATAGGAAAAATAATATCTTTTGCAGATGATACGGTAATCTTGTACAGTGACAAAAATTGGACAGACTTAAAAGCGGTAATAGAAAATTATTTTAAACAATATAAAAAATGGTTCGATAGTCGTCTGCTCTCCATAAATTATAACAAAACATTAGTCTTACCTTTCACTAGCTACGCATCAAACCTTCCAAAGTATGACACGATAACAATAGAGAACAACGTCAACATAAAAGTTAAAAATGAAATAAAGTATTTGGGCATAATGGTGGATAGTCACCTCAGATGGGGTACATACATAAATTATACAATTAAAAAATTTACAGTCTTGTTGAATCACACTTAAATTATGGTATAATAGGATGGGGAGGGCCAGCTAAAACGTATATAAAGCGCGAAATATTGCAGAAGCGATTTCTCAAAATTATCTTAAACAAACATTCTAGGTATTCCACCGATACCTTATATGAAGAATTGGAAATAAATTATATCAGACAATTATATTTTATCCGAATAAATATTAATCAATACCTGCACAAAAATCAGTTACTTGCTCCTTCTCATCAGTATGCTACTCGTCAGAAGGGAAAATCTTTAATTCCTCTCATGTCAAAATCTATAGGTCAAATTCTTAGCACCTAAAATGTTTAATTTCTTACCAGAAGAGGTAACCCAATGGGCACACGTACCATTTTTTAACGTTAAATCAACGTATAATGGTTTAAAAATACGTTAGTGGTTGAAAAGGTAACGTACACTTTCAGATTGAATATGACTACGTTTAAAAGTAAACTAATTTATTTATTATAATTGTGAACTATTTTTCAACGTATAGTTGTTTTCTAATTGAATATCTACGTAGATATATGGTTACTATTAATATATTTGCTATAAGTTATTTAACAACGTTATAAATAAGTACAATTCAGAGTGTTTTTTAACGTTTCGTTTTTAACCAACCGAGTAACTACGTAGATATTTAGTATTGGTTATTACGTTCCTTAAAAGTTACTTCACAACGATATAAATAAGTAGAATTGAGAGTGTTTTTTAACGTTTACTTTTTAACCAACCGAGTAACTACGTAGATATTTAGTATCGGTTATTACGTTCCTTAAAAGTTACTTCACAACGATATAAATAAGTAGAATTGAGAGTGTTTTTTAACGTTTACTTTTTAATCAACCGAGTAACTACGTAGATATTTAGTATTGGTTATTACGTTCCTTAAAAGTTACTTCACAACGTTATAAATAAGTACAATTGAAAGTTTTTTTCAACGCTTACTTTTTAATCAACCGAGTAACTACGTAGATATTTAGTATTGTTTGTTACGTTCCTTAAAAGTTACTTCACAACGTTATAAATAAGTAGAATTCAGAAGGATCTTTAATGTTTAGTTTTTAACCTACCAAATTACGTCGTAGATTCTTAGTATCGTTTATTACGTTCCTTATACGTTACATTCACCAATTTTCAAATAAGTTTAATTCAGGGTTTTTTTAACCTACAGTATTTAACCTAGTGATTAACACAGATATTTAATCATCTTTATTACGTTTTTTACATGTTACCTACGTAACGTTATAAACAATTATACTGTCGGTACGATTATTCTACGTATTAATCTACCGACTAACATAGTAGTTATTTTTACAACGTTTTTTTAAAGTTACCCATATAACTGTCCAAAAGAGAAGTTGCCGATTTTAGTTAAAATACCTGCATATCAGAAATGTAGTGAATTTTTAACAGAACAAAATTTAATTCCAATCAAAATTTGGAGTGAAATATAGTTATGAATTATAACTTGATTTGAATATATACGATATATGATAGGCATATAATATATGTATGTACTCGTACTTTTATATTGGAAATTTTTCTTCAATCCTACAAGATTGATATGTATTTGTATAAGTTTTATTTAATTTTGTTTTTTTAACGTTTTAATTTGTATGAAAATCAATCAGGTAAGTACAAGTTAATACAGGTAATTATTAACATGACTGATATTTTTTTTCTTTGTAATATTTAATATCTTTTATTAAAATATTCGTGATTATTATATATTAATATGAATCGTTAATTTTGAGCTAGTACGTTTATAAAATTAATTTAATTTAAAATTGGCAACATTGCGCGCTTCTTCCTGCCAGGCAGATCTGCAGAAGCAGCGTAAGGGTAGTACTTACTCGTATCCCGTACCCCTGCCATCAAAGCTCCTGTACGTCTCTCTATTGCCATTTTTCGCGGGCTTTTATTCTGCTTGTGCCTGCCTCGTGTTCTACATAAAGTGCCTATACCACCGAACATTAACAAAGACTAGAATTCCAACTCTAGGGCACGCCCATAAACGTTCCTTCCTTACCCCGTCGCCGATTTCGGGATTTGTCGGGCCCACAGCTTATGTACGTAAATAGGAGACACGTGCTTGTTTTCGAACGATAGCGGCTTTACTTTGAAGCATCGACATCAAAGTGCCGAAGGGTGAGTTGTTCTACTAGTCTTGTTTATGTACGGTGCCTATACTACATAGACATTGTTGGACTTGGTAAGTTGATTAATTGGTAAGTTAATTTGCATTGATTTTACGCAAGTACTCACTTATTACTCTTTGAATATAATGTTGCGTAGTTATTAATTGGTTTTTTTGTCAACAGCTGTTATAACGAAGACGCATGGGAGTGAGTTCACCGACTATAAATTAGCTAATTGTATTAAAGATTGGCTAACATTGGCCAAAAGCCGACTTACCAAACGAGGGAAGGAACCTGATGAAGAAAAGTAGACATTTTTTAATTTTATTTTTTGTTTTTTTAATTTTGTTTAGTTATTTATTAATATTTATTTGTATTTTCTATCTCTTGAATTTAGTTTTTTATAAAAATGTTTTAATAAATATTGGATAAGATATTTAATGTTTGCAATTACCTCCTTAAAAATAATTATTAAACAACGTTTTTGGGTCTACAAATTAACAACGTATTAAAAAAGTAAAAATGTAACTATAAAACAACGTTATATTACAACGTAATATTTACTACATTAAAACGTAAAAATGTGTCGTTATAATTGCATAAAAAAAATGTAATTTCAACGTTATTTAACAACTTATGAAATACTAAATTATAACGTAAATAAACACGGTTATATGTGCGTTATAGAATAAACTCCTTTTAAACGTTTCACTATAACGTTAAATTTGGTACTACTATTTTAGACAAAACACCGTTGAATCCCGCGACATTTATATGAAAAAAAAAACGTTCGGTTATTAACTATTTACTTTACGTTGATTTTGGGTTCGTGTGCCCATTGGGAAGGCACGTATCTCTGCTTGGGAAATTCAAAAAGCGTCTGAAAAATTTTGTAAAAGAAATAAAACGAATAGAGATTTATTTGGTTAAAAATAAATAAATAAATATTAGATCCGTATTTCTTCCGATACGATACGATCCGATCCGACGTTGTCCGACCATCCGTATCCGATAACGTCAGACACGAATGTCTACAATGGTCCCGACGTGATCCGTTTAAGTGCAGGCTGCAGTAGAAGCTGTTGCAGTAAACATGAGTGATTTTGATGATTACCGAATTGTTCAACGGATTTAAATAGAAGTCTGATAATGCCATACCTGTGGGAACCGTTCGAACTATTCCATAGGTGATTTTCGTAAATTAGCCTGGTATAAATGTTTGAGTTTTTTTAAATTAACGCATTTGCGTCGGTACGGCGGGCTGTAAGTCACACCGGAGAAGTATGGCATGTTATAGTCTGTCCAATATTAATTGCTAAAAACCATTTAAAACTATTATACAGAGTGAGTTAGTTTACTAGGCTTCAAAGTAGAAAGAATGACATGAAAACAACATATTTGTCCCGTTAAACATCCACTCTGTATCGTCGGAACCCAAGCTCTCTCTAGACTGGTAGTTGTACAGCGCGAAAACAAGTGGAGTACGCACACGACTTGTTGACGGCTTTGAATGGTCCGCTGTATTCTGTTGCGTGCAGGGATCTGGGGGTTATTTTTTGCTTCAGTTTTTATATAACTCATAAAGTCAATGTCTAGTGCCGAGGCGGAGAGTCCAGATTTTTATTTGGGGCAGTTAAGTATTAAGTATTGTTTCGGTAATTCATTTTTAATAATTGGTTTACGTATTATAATTTTTGCCCATATTAATTGATAACCTTGAATTAGTTATGGCAGCGTTTTGGAGACCTTTTGAATCAGAAAATGGAAATCCAGATAAAAATTAAAATTCAGAAGATATGATATCGCTAACAGGTTAGGTTAGTAGCGAATTTTGTAATAAAGATTTACACATTCAATGTCAGAAGGTTATTTTAAATAGGTATCAGTGTTTGAAAAATGAAGATAATAAAAAATCAGATGCGATTATAATAAAGCGAATTAATACCTTAACTAAAATTTCTATTTACACTATTTCTCGGGTTATTAATCGCGGTGACGCATTTGCAAATGTTGAGGATGCTACAAAAGATTTTATAAAGCGACCGATTTATAATTTATATTAATTTATATTAAGAAAATAATGTACTGACTTTAGAAATCGTTCAAAGGAAAATTACGAAATTATCCTGATAATTATTAAAGCTTAGAAACTTTATGCGGTATACTGTTAGAATGCGCTTTTAATTATAAGAAATTAGATAAACGAATGGTTATAATGGAATCGCGGCGTATTGTATCCTGAATTAAAAAGGCATATAGTTTACCTAGATGAGACTTGGTTTGACACATATGATACTATTCAGTATGGCTGGGTAAATCAGTCTCAAAAGTGTAGTTTAAATGCGCCATGTTCTAGAGAAATGCGTATAATAATTCTTCAAGCCGGAAGTGAAAACGGTTTTATACCAAATGCGTTACTACTGTTTGCGAAAAATATTAAGCAATGTACAGCGGAGTATCATGAGGATATGACTGCAGATTTATATGAAAAATAGTTTCAAGAGCAGCTTCTTCCTAACATTTCTCCAAATTCAGTAGTCGTTATGGACAATGCTTCCTATCATTCGCGGATATTAAATAAAATTCCAAGTTATAGTACAAAGTGTTGATATTATACGGTGATTCTAATCATATATAACTAATTTTATGATATTAAAATTATTGACAGACTTTTATATTTATTAATTGTCATTCATATCATACTACATAATAAGATATAATAATAAGAAGCCTGTATGGACTCAAGCAAGCCCCAAGATGCTGGAACAAGCGGATTGTAGACTTTATCCTAAAATATGGGTTTACAAGAAGTGAAGCAGATTCTTGTTTTTTCATCAAAAAGGAAGGCAAAAGTTTACTCCTCATGGCACTTTACGTAGACGACGGTCTTATCGCATCAAATGACAAGAAAATAGAAAAACATTTTCTTGAAGCTTTAGGACAAGAATTCAAAATTTCTGTAAAACCTGCAAGTTATTTTTTGGGATTGGAAATCGATCAAGAGAAAGATGGTTCAGTATGTGTTGGTCAAGTAAGATATGCAGCCAAGCTGCTTGAAAGATTTAACATGGAAAACTGCAAACCTGTCTCTACTCCAATCATAAAGGAAAATATCCAATTAGGGAAGGAAGGTGAACAAATATCAACTGAAAATTTTCCATACAGGGAAGCAGTTGGTGCTCTTCTATACCTAATGACAGGAACCAGACCCGACTTGGCTTATGCAGTAGGCAAAGCTTCAAGAAATCTTGAAAACCCCACGAAAGAAGATATTATCAGAGTTAAAAGGATTTTCCGATACATTAAAGGAACCCTACATTTTGGACTGAAGTATGTGGCAGGGACTGGAAGAGTTTTGGAAGCCTATAGTGATGCAGATCATGCTGGTGATTTAACAACCGGTCGTTCTACTACTGGAGTTATCTGCATGTATGCTTCTTCTGCTGTATCTTGGATAAGTCAACGTCAACCTTCTGTAGCCATATCAACAACTGAAGCTGAGATAGTCGCTGCGAGCGAAGCCGCAAAAGAAGTTGTGTGGTTAAGGAGACTCTTTGAAGAAGTTCTCGAGCTAAATGAGATTCCTTCAGTGATGGTAGATAATGAAGCCGCCATCAAGCTAGCTCAGAATCCAGAATTCCATCGAAGAACAAAGCACATTAGAACGAGACACTTCTTCGTGCGAGAAATGGTGTGTAATGAGATGCTAGATATCAAGAAGATATCCACTAAATTGCAAGTTGCTGATGCTTTGACGAAACCTATATTTAGACCACGTTTAGAAAAGCTTCGAGATAGTATGGGATTAGTCAAACTATCAAATGAGGGAAGGTGTTGGAGCTAGTGTTTTTTCTAGTCTCCTTAATGTTTATTTTATAGTTTATCAAGGTTATATTGATTATGTAGTATGATATGAATGACAATTAATAAATATAACCTTGATAAACTATAAAATGAACATTAAGGAGACTAGAAAAAACACTAGCTCCAACACAAAGAAGGCAGATATTTTAGAATTTATGAAAAATAGGAACATTAGTCCGGAAAAGGTAACGACAAAGAAAGAATTACTAAGAAGTATAAAAGCTCTTAATTTAAAAAACGATTATGTGATCGACAATATTTGTAATACACACGGACATACACGCCTTTGGAGACAATTTTCCGACAAAGGAAAATTTGCCGCTAGGCGGTACCCTATGTAGCAACTTATTTTAGATATACTATACTATCGCCTCTTTTTTTATGAAGTATCGAAAAGTATTGGACTAAGAACAATAAATAACTGAACGGTTAAACTATTATTATAATAGAATTTTTGTGGAACAAATCGTTTGATATATTATATCATATATGATAATATATTATCTAAGTAAAAGATGATATTCATATTCATAAATACTTTCTTAAAGAACTATATAAAATTAATAAATTGCTATTAGCCTCAAATGTCATTGTCAATAGTCTCGTAATAGATACTTCATTCATGTTGCCAACCATTTAAAACAAAAATTTGCGTGCGTAAAAGTTACATTACTATACGCAAATATGCGTTTTATAATGAAGATTTTTATAAGTGCAAAATATAAAAAATATTTTATTGAGTTGATAAATACTAGTGAAGGGCTTGCAAAAGAAATCGTGGAAAATCTGGTTGGTTATTAATAATGTAAGAAGCAGTCTTAAGATAATGGGGCTAATGTGGGTGGAATAAACAAGTCGTATCCTCGTTCCTCTTAGAGAATAAGAGAATACTTATACTTAAATAATATACACCTAAAAGGTTTTTTTAAACTGATAGTAGAAATATTATTATTGGTCTGTTCCAACACAACGGAAAACCGTAGATGTATCGGTCATTTCCATTCGTTCAATTGTTAAATGTTTGTAACGTAATACAGCAGTTAGAATTAAACAACTGGTCCAATGCAAATAACCGACACATATACCGTTTTCTGTTCTGTTGGAACAGACCTTAACTTAAAAAGTTTCGAATTGCCTTAAAGGAAGCTAAGGAAATATTTACACATTTTTACTAAATTATTAAAAAATACTTACTTATGGTATTTGTAGTTTCTGAGCTGACTAAAACACTTTCCACACTGTTCGCACTTAAAAGGTTTTTGCTTATCACTATTTTTTAGTTTCGATTCTGTTTTCAAACAGTTTGTATTTGTATCTACATCACTAATACTTTTATTTTGTATAAATTCGTTGACCTCTGTAAAATCTTCACCGGAAGAGCTAGGACAAGATGAATCTTTAGTTTCGTTGGTAGATAATTTTTTGTTTTGAAGTGGAAAATTGAGCTGTTCGCTGGTTTGGTATATTCGTAAATGTAATGGAGCATCCTCTTTATGTTCAATTTTATCTCCGTTTCCATCAATGCCTTCAGGTGGCCTTGGTACTATATCAAACTGATCATTATGTGTTATTTCTGACCGATGTGACTTTATAAACACATTATCAAATTCGTTTCTCAACAAATTAGATTTAGTTATATAATTCATCTCCATCGGAAATTGAAAATTATTATTAGGATCATTTTTGAATAATTTGTTATGATAAAGATGTGTAGAAACCTGCAACAAAAAAGATTAAAAATACTAACTATTACACTTTAGTATCTTTCAATTAACCAAAAATGTTATGTTAAAATAAAATCCTGACTATGACTACTTATTTTTGGCATGGGAAATAAAAATAAAATAACAAATTTAAATTTATTTTAGGTTATAGTTAAGAATATGATTTATTTAAGAATATGAATTAAGTATGGAATAATTCCGAAGAATAACTGGTTTAATTGTAATTTGTAAAACAATACTGGACTTATTTTACGTAAATGGCAATTTAGCTTATTATATATAATGAAAGCAGTTTATAGAGATATCGGAAATGATACAAAATGGTTAAAAATGTAGAGAAAAAATATCAGTTATCTAAGATCATAACGAAAATCCAGTTCTGCACCAAAATGAAATGCAATGACCAAAACTATAAAGTTTTTTTCTTCACACTGTATTCTAGAACTTTAACTTGTACAAATCTAAAATAGATTTTATAATTAAACTTTTCTTCCAGGTTTCAACAAACTTTTTTTATTAATGAACAACGTACTTTTTTAACATATAGCAACAAATTTGTTTTATAATAAATTGTTTTGCTGAACCCTCCACGTTTACATAATATATCTTGTATCAAATCGAACTCAACAATTTATCTGACAATATTACATTCCTACACCTCATATGAATCAATCAGCGCCGCCGCAACAGCAAAAGGTATCCAACCTTCCATAACTAAATGGATTCAATCCATGCTAAATACTAGGAAAATTATTACCTACCTAGGAGGCAAATCAACTACTATAAAAGCAGTAAAAGGTTGTCCTCGAGGAGGAGTTTTATCACCTCTACTGTGGTCGCTAGTGGTTGACGACCTCCTAACAAAGCTCAAAAGAGCAGGATTTCGTGCTCTGGGCTATGCTGACGACCTAGTTATAGTGGCTAGAGGCAAACATGACGGTATTGTTGCCGAACGCATGCAGCAGGCCTTAAACATTATAACTACTTGGTGTTCGAGGGAAGGGCTATCAGTCAATCCCAACAAAACGACACTTATTCCGTTCACTAACAGGAGGAAACTAACATTACAGCCTCCGATCATGAATGGAGTAACCCTTTCTTTCTCAGAAGAGGTTAAGTACCTAGGAGTCATCCTTGATAGGAAACTTACGTGGAATGCACACCTCACTCATATTACCACAAAAGCAACAAGGGCTTTCTGAATGTGCCGTAGGCTTTTTGGGAAAACCTGGGGTCTGAAGCCAAAAATAATCTACTGGTCATATTTAACGGTTGTCAGACCCATTATCACTTATGCTGCGATGGTTTGGTGGACCAAAACAAAGCAGCAAAAGGCAATAAACGAGTTGCAGAAAGTGCAACGACTTGCCTGTATTGGGATCACGGGTGCTATGAGATCGTGTCCTACCGCAGCCTTAGAGGCAATGCTAGACCTTCCTCCACTACATTTACATGTACAGAGGATCGCTCTGGAAAATGCCTATAGGCTGACACAGACCAAATCTCTGAAACCCGGTGACTTAACAGGACATCTTGAGGTATTAAGGGCTGTAACAACCCAAATCATGAAGATGCCTACAGACGTAATGCCTGCAAAACAAGATTTTGAACTCGCGTTAGATGTTATTATTAACGACCGCGAGTTGACAGAAAACGAAATCGCTCAAATCACAAAAGGTGCCCTCACTTATTATACTGATGGGTCAAAAACAAACGAAGGAGTAGGAATAGGGATCACAGGTCCTAATATTAGGATATCCGCAGCCCTTGGAAATGCTCCAACAATATTTCAAGCAGAACTATTAGCAATAGAATTCTGTGCCCAAGAGTGCCCAAGAAAAGGCCTCAACACAGCAAGAATATTTATTGCATCTGATAGTCAGGCTGCTTTGAAGGCTCTGAAGTCCACAACCTATGAGTCAAAAATAGCCTGGAATTGTAAACAATTCCTTAAACAACTGGCTAGTCGCAACAAATTAACGTTGCTATGGGTGCCAGGGCATAAAGGAATTGTCGGAAATGAGATTGCCGATAGTCTCGCAAAGGAAGGAGCTTGTGCTCCTTTTATCGGACCTGAACCATTTTGTGGCATATCAAAAAGCCGCATAATGGAAGAAGTTCGAAAATATGAAAAGGAACTCAGTGCAGCCTACTGGAAAAATGTTCCAGGCCAAAGACAGGCAAAAAGGTTATTACGACCCTCTGCCCGCTACGCGAAATTACTCTTAGAGCTTCAGAAATCTGATCTCAGAGTAATCACAGGAATTCTCACTGGACACTGCTGACTCAGATACCATCTCTGCAAAATGGGCATATTGGACAGTGGGACATGCAGATTCTGCGATGAGGCAGATGAGACGCCAGAACATATTATCTGCAATTGCAGAGTAATTGTTCGGCAACGCCATAAATATCTGGAACAGGTATTCCTTGATCCTGATCAGATTACAAACCTACCTCCAAAACGGATAATGGATTTTCTTAGAAGCTTAGACCTTTTGGACTAAAATATAGATGTAGGGTATACACAAAAGATCTTATAGGTCAACTGGGCCAATCGACCCCTTCTGCAATCTACAATCTACATTCCTACACATTTACGAAGCAGTTAATTAATGCAATTCACCTATTTTAGTGTTTAATTGTTACTTTACAGGAAGAGGCAAATTGTTCTTAGTGTCTTGTATCGTCGCATCTATTCGAAGTAGTAGTAGTAGTAGTAGAGGCCGTGGAATCTGAGTAGACCTGTGACGTCAACCGGCGCAGTACACAAATTTGTGTTTGAAAATTGTCCTATTAACTATATAATTGCAGCCCTTACTGATTCATTCTGGGCAGTCCGCCGTTTACGTCGTATTGGCTCTTTGAATACCGCAGTAAATTTTGCTTATTTTTAAATTATATTATTTAGTTTAGTGTATTTTAATTATAGCATTTATTCAGTTGTGCGCAACTATTTACGACGTCACGGGTCTACTCAGAATCCACGGCCTCTAAATAGTTTTATTTTCATGTAGTACATACGCAACCAAATATATAGATATATACACGAGGGTCATAAGACCAATGTTGACCTATGGTTCAGGAGTGGTAGCCAAAAACCTAGCAAGTTTTGTCATGGTGAAATTCCAAGACTGGCATGCCTGAGCCTCGCGAGAATGATTAGAACGGCTTCAACAGAAGCGTTAGTTTTACTAAACTTATTACCTTTATATATTTATATTCGAGAGGAAAATGTGTCAATAGTACATAGACTTATGCAAGGTCAGATCCTTATAAGTTAGAGAAAAGTTAACGACCAGGAAAAGTTGTACCTAAAACAGGTTGTGTTTTAGGGCTGCCCATAGACCGAATGGTCCCTAGGTATAACTTTAATAACAGGTTTCAGGTAAAGACACCAAAAAAGAGGACTGGGAAACAGGTTCCCTTTTAGAAGGAGCAAACTCTCTTTGGTAAACGGATGGGTCCAAAACCGTTGTAGATCCAGGGGCTGCGGTATACGGCACAAAACCAAGGTCAGAGGTATGCCTAGGGAGTACGCGACTATATATCAAGCATAAATTGTCGGTTTAAAATCTTGTGCTACGGAACTGATAACTCGAAGGGTAATTCATTCAGACAGTCAGGCGGCTCTAGGAGCACTCAGTTTGGTACAGATTAACTTGAAGCTTATATAAAATTGTTTTTATGCGTTAATCAAGTGGGAAGCTGCAATAGGCTAACACTTATCTAGGTACCGGGGCACAAGGGAATCAGGGGTAATGATAAGGATGATGATTTGGCTCTGGAAGGTGCAAACACCCCATTGATAGCAGCTGACCACTCCTTGGAACGGAAATAGGTACGCTTAAAGAAGTAGCCATCAACGAATTGAACGGGACATCTAGAGAGAGACATACATACATACATACAGGCTGTAAAGCCAGCCCAATTTGTAATCTGTAAATCTGTAATCTATAAGGACGCACATTTTAGGCAGATTTTGGACAACCTTAAGACAAGCAGTAATAAGGCAAAAATGTATGAACTTTTATAACTGACAGATAACAAATGGTTATTTGAAATGGTTGCAATAAGGAAACCTTAATAAGTTAACGCTGTGACTTTACTTTGGTCATATTAAGGACTAAAATAAAATTAGTGAAAATTCCTTAATTTCTTCTTTTTGCGTGAAGTATCAGAATGTGATGTATATTTGAAAGCCAATGTCAAACATTTTTGCTATATAAATAAACAGATCACATGTAAATTTAAATATTCAAGCTCCAATTGTATAGGATTTTTACGATAAGTTGACCATGACGTCATTCCTAGTTAATTATGTTGCCAACAAAGTAACTTAAAAATAACTGATGAGATTTACTTGTAAGAGCTAGGAAAATTAAACGTGTACAGATTGGTAACAATTCACGCTGTTGCCACGAGCCAATTGCCACGCGTCATTATTGTATTGTACACGTTTGACATTCGATTGTGGATAATTGTTTTATTGATTTTGCGTTCAGTTCTCACATTCCGATTTTTTTCAACAATTAATCAGAGGCCCGATTCTATTTTACGAATTCAATTATGGAATCGTTCGATGTTTTTTCCGAAATCTGATAAATCGGTGATTCATTATAGAGAGTTCAAATACTTTTTTGGTTCGTTGAATTATAATATGTTGTAGAATGACTTATCATTTAAGTTATTCTTTTATTCATAAATTTTTTTTTGAGATATGTTTTTTGCATTCATTAATAAATGAATTTTATTATCATTATTATTGGAAACCACAATATTCCCAATTGATAACTTAAATATTAGCACAGCACCACCAGTTTACCTAGA
This sequence comes from Ophraella communa, assembly GCA_035357415.1. NCBI lineage: Eukaryota > Metazoa > Arthropoda > Insecta > Coleoptera > Chrysomelidae > Ophraella > Ophraella communa. The sequence goes on from CM068982.1 coordinate 24,543,763, forward strand.
ACGAAAAACAAGTCTGCGTGACAACACCGCAAAATTTTATGCTCTGACGTCATTGTCAACTTATCGTAAACATCCTATAGGTATGTACTTGTATCTGGGTAAATTAAATAAAACTTTTTCAATTTAACGTCACTGACTTCAAAACCAAATACACACACTCAAAAATGTTTTGCATATTATCCGAAACGCCACTGGAGGGTTTTTTAACTGGAATCTTTTATTTTTAACTTATTTTGTGTGCTAAAATAAAATGTTTTTGATAATTTGATAATTATTTTTACCTATTTTTGATATTTTAAATAATTTATTACCATTTGTGATCCGACGCGTATAAAACTTAATTCCAAATTCCCTATATTTTATTGATTATAATAAATCGACAAATAATATCAGACTTTAATCGTGCTAGGATTGTCACTTTGGTTAAGGAAGGTCACACACAAACTGCCGTTGCTGCTCTTGTGGGAGTAAATAATTTGGTTAATTAAAGATATTAATTTAGTGAAACCTTAAGTAACAGATATAATAAATATTGCAAATGACAAGAGGCTATTACAATATTTTTTGAAATATAATAGTATATTAAACAATGCATTTCATATGGAATTCTGTTATGACACGAGTTCAAGTTTAAAAAACGAATCGCGAAGCGATGAGTTTTTTAAAGAACGAGTGTCACAACATCCATATGAAATAAGTTGTTTATAATACTTTTTATATTTTGCCATTTTATCATTTTTTAAATTAATTTATATTTTTATGTAATTACGAAAATTTTGATTTTAAAAAGTATGTCGGTAGCACTGTGTAATTTATAACATTTGACAGTTTTGACATTTAAATTATTAAATGTTAAGGTTTTAAAATATTTTAAACTGAATAATACACCACTAATAATATATTATATAAGTAAAAGATGATATTCATATTCACAAATACTTTTTTAAAGAACAATATAAAATTAATAAATTGCTATTAACCCACAAATGTCATTGTCAATAGTCTTGTCATTAGATACTTCATTCATGTCGCCAACCATTTAAAACAAAAATTTGCGTGCGTAAAAGATTTTTATAAGTGCAAAATATAAAAAACATCTTAAACATTTTTGTAAGGCGGGGAATCACAAATACCTATATGGCAATCACTATCACTGAATTATATGTAATTATTGATACCGAAAGTAGATAAGAAGAAGCAGATATTCTGAAAAAATGGCGTTACTTATATAATTATTATAAATAATGATAAAAACCAAAAGAAATTAGAGTGAATTTAATAGTGCCCATAACGTAGATTATTTATACTTTCCTGTATTGATAAAAATGCGATTAATAATACAAATTAGTAATAATTTGCTCCTTCAAAATTGTATTATGTATTTAGAGTAAGTATAATAGATGTTAAAAACAATTCGTAAAAATACTTACCAAATATTCTGAATGTTCCATAATACTGTCTCTAGGATCTCCAAAAACTGTTTCTATTCTAGGTTTCCACGGGCTTGGTAGAATGCAGCTCATTTTTTGACGTTCTCGTAACTTTTTTAAACATCTCATGTTTTTTAATGGAAGAAGTTCTGGTAATGCCTTCGTTTTAATGTCTTGACAATCACTTATTATTTTGTCTGTATTGTACACTGCATCTTTATCTATGTTAGTTTTGGTATCTATATCAGGTTTGATTTCATGTTTTTCTTCAAGTGTACTGTCGGAGTGTATTGTCGAACACTCTGTGTCTAATTTTATTTTTAAAAATTCCATAAGGCTTAAAAATTGTTTGATTGCATTTGAATATACTATAGCGGAACCCGTATAAATGTAGTCTAAAATTAATGCCATTGTTTGACTCGATATATCGGGAAGTATAATTACTGTCGGATCTGTGGCATCATCTACCAGGAGCTCCTGCAACAAGAAGAAATAATAAATCAAATTTAGTTTTCTATAAGTATTTGGAAAAATTTTTTTACAGGGCAACCATGATATATATTTTTTTATCAACACGGTTGTCTTGTCCTCTATACTAAAGATTAATACTTAATAAAATTTAATTTTCTATTGGTATTTTAAAAAATACGACTCACTATCAAAAGAAGAAGAAAAGAAGAAGCAATATCACACGCGTGTGTGAAAACGCATGGAACGTAATAATTTAAGCAGATTATTGAATAAAAAACTATTCATTTTTGTGACTAAATCACTTTTATTTATGGTAAAATAAATGTCATATTAATACTTCTATGAAAATAAATGTATGAGTTGCATTGTCTATGCAACCAAAAATACACATAGGTATGGTATGCTTTTAGTTACAGAGTAAATAATGGTCTTATTTATTTTATTACTGGTAGAAGTGTGTGTTTAGGTGTGTTATGAATGCCTTATAATTTTCAGAAAAATTGCTTTGAATGCAATTTGGGTATACTATGGGTATAACAGGTACAATAGAAAATAAAGAATTACAGGTGAAGAATTGGGTAATAAAACCTTGTGTATGTGTTTTGTATATAACACATATATATGTGCATATAACAGGAGTAAATGAAAATGTTCAAAATGGGTACAATACTAACACATAACATTTCTCAAGGTTCCAATTAATTTACCACCTGTTTCAACAACCATTTTACTTTTAATTTTTAAGGAGGTCAAGAAAAAAATTATTATTTGATTTTAATTAACTATATTTCCGCTTACCTAAATGACTATTATAAAAAATTTTAAACAAAAAAAAGGTTATGGTTGAGATTCGAACTCGAGCCCTCTGCGTGAGACGTAAGCACGTATTCCACTGCATCGCGATTAGGCTCATATTATAGGATGTATACTATTAAATTAAACCATTAAATTACATTAATATGTCCTATTATTTATTTGGAATTTACGATAAATCAAAAAAACAATAAAGGGCCTCCATTTACATACATACATAATTATTATACTTAATCTACCATCCCTATAATTAAATCTCAAGTTAAAATATGAATGTAATACAGTGAAACCTGTCAATAACAGCCACTAAAAATGAAAAATATATTGGACGTTATATAAAGGTGGCCGCTATTATCAAGTTTTGCAGTCAACAAGTAAAAAATTTTGGATTTTTGTATATTTTATCAATTAAAGCAAATATAATTCTATACATAAACGGAAAACTACTAAAACTACTTTAATATATGTACTATATAATACAAAACATAAAACTACATACATACTATATTAGAAAAAAACATATGTTAAGCTTTTTTAAAGTAGGTGTCAATTTTTGTTTGTTTTACATTTTTTAGCTTCGATTTAAGAACCTCAGCTTCACATTTAAGAAAAATTCGAGACACATCCATAAATATCTCACCATTATTGTTGCACAATAAATAATTTTCTACGTCCCTAAATTTTTCACACACTTCGCTCATATTAGATAAACTGGATTTTGCAGTTTCAAAGGAAGCAAATTCATTCAAATCTAAAATTTCGTTACGGACTCTAGGGAATAGATGGGCAGGGGGGGTATATTATCCTCATCATCAAAATGTGGATCTTCTTGGATAACATCGCAGAAGCCGGCTTTAGAAAAACATTTCTTAACTGTAGCCGAAAACACTTTTTTCTAAGCAGCTGTTATCCAGATAAGTGCATTGGATAAATTTATGTTTTTTCGCAATTTTCGAAATCACATCCACTGTCAATAAAAGCTAGAAGTCTTCTAATAAAAAAATTCCGGTAAATCAATTTGAAATTCTGAATTATTCCTTAATCTAAGGGCTGGTAATGTGATGTAGTGTTGGGTGGCAGGAAGATTATTTTAACATTTTCTAATTAAACTTAGGATGTGATGTGGCATTATCCAGGAAAAAAAGCACTTTTCTATTCTGTTTTTTCATTCTATTGCCAAACTTATGCAGCCATCTTGTCATAATTTCTGTTGTCATCCAAGCCTTTTTGTTAGAAAACCATTTTAAGAGTAATTTATCAATATGACTATCCTTAAAACAGCGGAGATTTTTACTTTTTCCAATTACCTTCCATATTTGCACATAGCAAAATAGTGAAACGTTGTTTTGCTGTCTTCTTTCTTGCACATTTTTCATTTTTTAATGCAAATATATAGTCCTGTTTCGTCAGTATTGTATATATCTTGTGGATAATAATTCCTTAATATCAATGGTAACTTGGTTTTCGAATCCTCTATGTCGTCCAAATTAACCTCTGCAGACTTACTACAAATTGATTTAAACGTTATATTATGACGCTTGCAGAAACTTTCCAACCATCCATTTGATGCTGCAAAATTTTCCATCTTTAAACTGCTTGCTGCCTCGAGTGCTTTTTCTTAAAGTAGCGGCCCAGATATTAGAATTGCTTTATTTCTGCCTTTGCAAAGCCAATTGTAGACGACTTGATCCACTGCCAATCCTCCTGATTTCGGAAACTTTCCAACCCCATACTTTTCGGCCAACTTTCGCGAACTTAAACCAACTTTTCACTTTCGGCGATTATATTTTTTTTTGTCTTTTAGCGACAAACGTTTTCTCTTTTGCGACAAATTTTTATAGCAACTTAAGAACTTTTCGAACACGGAGAAAGCTTTAAAATAACAAATTTGTATGTAACAGAAAGACCGAGCTACTAATAATGCAGATAATATCATCCCTTTTTAGGTAGGTAGATATATCTATTTAAATATCTAATAATATTGGGTATTTCCATCAACAAATAAACTAAAATATTTCGGATATTAACAGATAAATTTCTATGAAATGGGCTGTAACATGTTCATTGCCATGTTCCGAGCGTAAAATTAATTTTTCCTACGACCACATATGAAAGTGATGGTTTGCACACTTACTTGTACTTAAGAAAGTAGCTAATATCAATACACGTATTGAAAAGTAAATATCAATACACGTATTGAAAAGTAAAAAAATATAGTTCTATGATCTGTGACATTTACGTCAAATTTATCAATAGTAAAAACACATGAATGTCAAAGCAAGGACCATTTAATTTTTTTTAAATCTTCCTTGTGTCAAATATTGTATTGTAATTGCCAATACAAATTTTTCTGTATAAAGTAAGAATAAAGAATAAAGTTTCTTATAGGTTTTTAAATTTTTAAAAAATAAACATATTTTTATTCAGTTTTATTATTATTATAAAAACACTTTTAGAAAGAAGAACAGTTTATTCTTCTTTTTTATATTGGGTTATGTTCCGTGCATGTGGCGAATGTGGATTTTTGAAGTTATGTTTGTGTTTCTGTTTACAATTATCTTTGTGTCTATTATTATTACATTACTTTTCAATTAATTTCACCAACTGACCATTTTATTTTTAATTTTTATAGAGCCCACAAAAAAAAATTAAAATGTCATTTATCTAATAAAGAATTTTGATGTGAATTCCTGAGAGAGGTGGTTATTTGATTTTAATTAATTATATTTCCATGCAATATATAAACTCGTTTAAATCTTAATTTTTAACATGACTAACAATTAAAATAAATTTTATAAATAAATTTAAAATATTTATTATAATAAGAAATATTGGGGTCGTAGGAAAAATCGTGTACACAACGCGTTGTAAAGTGTATTTCTTGCACTCGTTACGTTTCCGCACTCGCCACTACGCGGCTCGTGCTAAACTTCACTTGTGCGTAATACTTCACTTTCCACACTCGTTATGTAATATACTATAATCACACGCATAATTAAATCCTGCACTTAATCATAAATGATAAACATTTTTCAATATCTCACGACTTCAAACCATTAAAAAATACCTTTCGGACGACCGTTTTTGAACGTTGAGAACCCGTTAAAAGCCAACCAATCAGAACGCTCGAATTCCTCCCCTAACGGAAATGAACCGTTAAGATCATCGTAGCGCGGAGAGAACTCTGCCCTTTCCCCTTCAACCTCCAAAGAACGAGCATCATTTTGCGTATTAACGAATTTTTACCTTAGCCGTTATTTATACGGCTCCAAGTTACCGTTGAAACTATCGCAAATTATTAGCTCCAAGTTACCGTTGAAACTATCGCAAATTATTAGCTCCAAGTTACCGTTGAAAGTATCGCAAATTATTAGCTCCTAATTACCGTTGAAAATATCGCAAATTATTAGCTCCAAGTTACCGGCAGGTTTCCGTTGAAGTTACCGTCCATTGTACCTCCAGGTTACCTCAAAAGTACCTCCAAATTACCGTTGAAAATATCGCAAATTATTAGCAAGTTATCGATAAAGCACCGATCCAGCTGACTACACCTGAAGTTCGAACTCTCCGGAGAAGTCCCCCAGGTCTGCCTTCCTGTAGAAGTCGTCAACATCTGTAACCAACCGAAGCCGTACACATACCGCTGTGGGAGAAATCCGAAACCCTAAGCTAAGTACCTAACCTTTTGTGGCAAAATAAATTTGAATTCTTTACTTGAGTGTTTGTTTTAAACCCACAGATTTGCTGTGTGTGGTTGCCTATCGGTATCAGTATTTTAGTTTTTTATTGTTGTGTTAAAGTAGTCAAAATATTTTTAATATTCATTTTTTCTTTCTAGTTAAACTTTAAATTAAATAAGGTGTTCTGCTTTACACCTAGTTATTAAATTTTGTCGAATTTAAAGCAGTGGCGCCCTCACCCATCAATCATATCCTATATACAGAGTGTCGCTAAGCTGGAGCGAACCCACTCCTGAGTTAAAAGGTCTCATAAGCCGGGACAGCTCTCGAGGGAGTAATTAGTGTTACAGGGCTTTAAAAATTTGAGATTATTTGGCCGCTGCCGCATTATAAAGGTGTCCGTAAATATCATGGGAATTTCCATATAATCGGTTTGGGAAATTATGAAACTGACCGTTAGCACAGGTGGCCGTTGACACAGGTTTTACTGTACAATAATTATTTATTCTTAATTTTAAACCATGCATGTATGATCTGAAAATAAACTGACCAAATAAATATGGAATTGAAACGCACTATAAAAACTTAAAAGGTGACGTCACATGCGCAAGTTTGACGAGGTTTGAAGCGCTAGATATCATACCTTGTGTTTAGTTGTATCATGGGTTTTTGGCTAAAATATTTGAAAAATTGTATGACGTAATTGTTTTTTTTACCCACTTACTTTTGTAGATTATTTTTCATCTTAATTTCTTGGTTTAAATTTAAAATAATCAGAACAGAAAATCAATGTGATACCGGTAATTATTTCTTCCCAAATCAGTTCGATTTTGTTAAAGATCGTAGATTTTAGTAGATCGAATGTGACACAAAACCTACGCATGGGATAGAAGTTTATTTGAAGAAAGTGTATTTGCTTGTCCTTCTTAATGGTGGTACAGACTTGTTTTTATAATATTTTATTTATTTATAGATTAATTTCACATACCAACATAATATGTATCTCTCAAATTGGGCCATGTACCGCCATTGTTTACTATATTACGTGCCTAGATATGAGCCGAAATGATCGAACTTCTAAGATGATTTGAACAAATCAAAGACATACACGAAATTCATTGGATTTTTAATTTTAAAAATAATTATATAGAATTATTACCTACCGCATTTTAAAAAAAGTACTGTTATCTATCTATTAAAAAACTAATCGAAATCTCCTATTGTTGGCTTGGCCTTAAAAAAATTATTTCAAATTCTCCTCTAACTGTATTACTTTTGGTATATGCACTGCGAAATATCTTTATACTTTATCAATAGTAACACTGGGTGCCTCATTAGTATTAGTTTAATTATTAAGTTGTAAGAGATACAAACAACAACTTTAGATTGATACAAGTTGGGGTACAGTCAGGAAACTAGTGGTATGAAATTAACAGATGAAATGACGAATTCGCCCAAACAAATAGGATAACTATCAAAAATTCCAACATGAAAAAAGTTAAAATCCGAAAAATTATTCATAAATTGGCCATTTTGGCAGGGCTGCAATCACTAATAACTAGATACATTTATTACATTAAATTACATAAAATCAACAAAACGGAACTAGAAAGGTAAAATCCGTTTATAGTAGAAAAAATATTGATTAATTGCTATGCTAAAAGTGATATTTTATTTTATGAAAAGTTTAAGATACGACGCCGTCAATCAAGATAAAATAACTATTTGTTCTACAAACGCAATTAAAAGTCCAAATTAACGCGAACCTATTTTACAGTAATTAATTGATAAAATAATGGCCTCGAGATTATCAGTTTTGAATACAACTTCATCTAATATATTCAACTTCACCAAAATTATTTCTATTACATCTACCAATGAGACTGACCAGGGAGTTTCTCATCATAATTATATTGTCACTAATTGTACGTTTAAATAAATAAACACTCCAATTTGATTAAATTTATTGTACTAACCCTTACTTTTTGGAAGTCCATGTTATTAAGAATAATAAAAAACTCTTCGTTTGAACTAGGTGTTTTGCATAATTTGACTTATCTGATTGTTTTAATCTATATGCTCTTAAGTGTTCATTGAATCTTACTTTAAAATTTCTTTGTGTTTGACCTATATATACCGCATTACATTTTGGACAATTAATTTTGTAAACACCAGATTTTTTTAATTTGGGTAATTTTGTTTTTACATTTAACAATTTTGTACCAACATTATTTTGTGTATTTCCACAATATGTAATATTTTTATAACTTTTAATTTCTTTAGTTTGTTTAGAAAATATTAGTTGTAGTGACACTTTCTAATCTTTCTTATTAATTAATTAATTTATTAAATGAATTGGATAGCCATTAGACGTAGCTATTGTTTTATGATACTAATTTCTTTATCAAAGTTAATTTTGTCGTTAAAAAATTTGTTAAATTATTTAATGAAATCCCTCTTGTTTGGGCTGTGGTTTCACTTCTAACAGAAACTCCTGCAGAATCGCATACATTAGTAGTATTATTAGTATTGCACAATATTTTTTCGGCAAAATTTATTTATTTTGAAGAGAATCTTCTACATAGCTTTCTGCCACTGTCGATGAATGCCATCCTCCATGAATTTCGCAATTCGAGGCCAGCCCCCGATTGTCCCTTTTCCTATTACTTGATCACAACATTTTCCTTTGGCGTATCTTAAGAACAAATGATTTGATTTTACTTGTAATGAACGAAGTTTTATATACTTTTAAAACTTTGGTAGGTATTTTGATAACGGATTTTGGATTTTTCGGGAATAATTGCGGAACACCCTTTCACTTTCGCTCATATTTTAATTTATTATAATCAAAATTGTACTTAAAATTATTGACAACTAAATAAAAATTCTCCATTATTGTTATGCACCTTAGTTACTACCTAACAACCAAAGTATCTATCTTGATAAAATGAATGAAACTAGTAAATATGACGAAAATGTTTAATTTTATAATTTATAATGATATCAATCGTGCAAAAAACGTTATAAGCATGTCGAACGTTAAGGGTAATCGATCTCAGACAATAATTGGAGTCGTCACTCCGCTCCTCCTCCAAACAATTGTCTTCGATCGGTATAAAACCCTTACCGTTTTCCATACTTAATATACCGCACCTCCGGAGAAACAATGTCGTAAGTGCAATTTTTTAAAAATGGAGGTTTAATTACCAATATTACTAAAAATGTATAAACTATCTGTGGCAACAAAGTCAGAATTGTATTTCAATAATCTACCGCTATATGTCGACCGAAATGGTCTAGTAGAAATTAAATTGGAGTAGTCGCGATTTCATGACGTCACATGCTCACTTCGCAATACCTCCGCAAGGTGCGCACAGTCGCATTTATTCGAATCCGCCATGACGGTCGAAATTAGAGACATAAAGCAATTTTAAAAATTGATCACGTATCCTTATCCGTATACGTAACATAAAGGAGATACGTAACTAAGCAAAAAGAAGCATAAAGCAAATGCGTTTGTAACGTAACGTAACCATTCATGTGTTTTAATTTTTAACCTAAAAAGTAGCCCCGATATCTACCTTAACAAAATAATGTCGCCATTGCCACTGTAAAATAGTATGTTTCTTTTTAAATCCATGATCGCTTATCACGGAAATGTTTGTTATGATTGATGAACAGAAAATAAGTTTATGATTTTTGAGCATACATCACTTTTATCGCTAAATCGTTGAAAAACGCGATCACGGAACACAGTAATGTGATACGTTACGTTAGGTACGTGTGACAGATTGATACGTTTCATGAAACGTAACGAAACCCACGTATCGCTTCTGCACATGCGCATTGCGATACTTATACGGATACGTAGTGATTTTTAGAACTGCTTAAGTCCCTATTATATCGAGTTGAAATTTTCACTTAGATTCAGAGCGCTGGTAATTTATTGCTTACTGTTTTTATTTTATTTTTATCTGTGGTCCGTTTTGATACATTAATTTATTTTATTCTCCTACCTTACCGGAAAACTAATCATATGAACACCAAAAATAGGGCGGAAAGTATTGTTTATTAACCCGAGGGCAGAAAATTCATGCCACCATGATTTATTTATTCTAGCATTGAAAAAGGGTGCCTTGTATTTGACATTTTTAAATCAGACATAATATAAATTTCGACAAATTCTCTACGGGCTCGTTTCACTCGGGCAGCAAATACAGCAGCGGGTTGCTGATGTCCACTTTCCACCCTTGGGACACGATATACTATTAATTACTATGTTTTCAACGGAACATTGATGATGAAAGTAAATAGGTTACAAGTTAACTTATGCATTAAATTCACTACCGATAGATGGCACTGTACAGGAGAAAAGAGAGGCTTTAAGGGAGGTACTAAGATTAGTAGTAGGTACATCAAAAAGCTATGATATGCAATCATTAAATTAAAATGAAAAATTTATTGATTTCTTCTATTTTGTACAATAATTAAACATTAAAATTTTTACGTTTATAATAAAATATTGATTGGTTAATATAATTTATTTCATTGACGACGACGTACAGTACGTCAGCCTAGACTTACTTCCTCCGTAAGGAGAAAAAGTAAGGGTTTGTTTCCTACAATGAGGCCAGGAAATCTATATTTTGGTTCAGTGATAGTGTAATTAGAGATTTATTATAAAATTTGGGACCCAGAATAATCAACTTAGTAAACGTATACAAACTTAGTAAACGTATAGAGCCGTTTTTATTTTGCAACCTGGTACAATAAATAAATAGTAATAATGCGCCAAAATAGAAAAGCGAGTTATTATTGTAGATGTCTTTAATGGATCCTAGACATTTATACACTTTTCTACCATGGCTCATGTAGAATTTCTTTCACTACTACTGGCATTCTTTTTTTTAATAATGGTTTTTAAAAGTAATTAATTTTCATTTTTGAATAAGTAGTTGGACTATTAATTGAGTAAGGAAACATATTTTTTATTTTTGTCTCTGCATCAGTTAACCTCAGTCCCTGTATGTTTCTACCTGGGTTAATAATGAACATCTTTACTACCTCAACAAAAATTAATAAAGTTAAGTATATAGGCTAGTAATGAAAAAATCAATTATTATCTTAAATTGTTTGCCAGCATGTAACTGTTTTTTAATTTTCAATTTGTAAATTTTACACGCACTTCATGTCCTACTTAGTTAATGTATTTAGTTTATTTTTCGTTACATCAATCGTTGAAATTAACTTAATTTCAACTTCATTGTAGACAATCAGGAACGTGTTCCAGCAATCGAAAAAGAATTACATAGTAAAGTTACAAAAGTTGATATTGGATATTTTTAAATATTATATATTAAATTCAAATGATTTAGATATGCAATTTTAGCTGTACTATATCAGAAAGTTACATTGTAAATGAATTAATCCATTAATTAATTAATTGAAATAATTTACATTTTTCAAATGAAGCAAATCATCCATATCTCCAATGTGACTCTTCTTAAATAAAGAAAGAACAAACCAATGTCAATGTCACAAATTTATATTATTATAAAGGTTGAAAATCTAAAGCGCAACTAGTTTTGGCCTACAATAAGGCCATCATCAGGCTACAAAGAAGAAAACAAATCAGAGATTAGTAAGTACAATTCCTTACCTATAAAAGTTAAATATAATCAAGAAGATTGTACGATTGCAGTTGATGGTGTAACATTGAAATTATAACAAATAATGCATAATATAAAATTAATGGTTAAAACCAGGATAAAGTATTAAATTATATAGAAAGAAAAGAAATGGACATTGAAAAAGAAAAATGGTAGATTAAGTAAAGAAGAGAGCATTAAGCTCAATGAATTAATTATAAAAAAATACATAAAAATTAGCGGGAGTTGAAGCAACCCAAATGTCGAAACTAACCAATAGGATACGTGATATTTGGTTATAGACCAAAACGGAGATATTAGAATCTGGTTATGAGACCATTTAAAGAAAAATATTAGGAAAAGGAATGACTCTTCCAAAATCTCTGAAATTGGCGTTCCAGAGAACCGAAAACAAATGTTCCAATGGGTAATCCGTAGAAAAAAGGAAAACCCAATAAGAAAAAGTAATATTAATGGATACACATTAAGAAACATGGTGAAAGAAAAGCTGATGAGCATTGTCCATATCCAATAAGTTAAGTGCTGGTGCAATCAACTCAAATCAAATAAATTTCACTTTACATAAAGTGGCCCTTAAATTTAATTATCTAACCAAAAAAAGATAAAACAATGTAGTGAAGTATTTAATATACATAAAATTAAAATTAATGTAATATAATATAAAATTATTATGACGTGCCATATAGTAACCTTGCAGTTTATACCCATTTTTTTTTAAATCCTACAGATTTGGACATTCTTTTAGCCGTCTTATTGGGTAAGCCATTTTGATTTTGGCAATTTTGACATCAAATTGATGATTTCACACGTCTCCATCTTGCGGTGAATCGATTATGGTGCGATCTAGCGGAACATGTTAAAAGTAGGTACGAGGTAGAAAACTAGGACATCAGAAACTTTAATTTTAATGTCAAGGTTGTTCATGGCGTTCGTGCGAAAATTTAAATATATCATTTGTAACATTAACAAAAAAATAATAGGATTTATAATAGTTATAAGAAAATATTTAAAACCTTTTAGCAACAACTATATATTATAAGTACTTATTTTAACCCTTTCTTTTTAAAATTTCAGGGAAAATGGATTCTAACTACTATAAAAGTATGAGGATTTTAAAAATTCCTACCTCCTAATAATATTTTTTACGGATAAAATATTGTCGATCAGTGTAGGTATAAATTACTTGTATAAAAAATTCTAGGTCCGCTTATTTTTGAACTTTAGACTCTCAGTGGCCGCCGTTTAAATCATATCGCGTTGATAACTGATGCATTAAAATAGCCTTACCCGAAATACTGGACTGACCATCGACAAGATAACTTTGTGAGCCATAAGTCGGCGACCTTGACAGCTTAAGATGACGTCACAGGAACTCTCTGTTGTCAATAATCTTAATGTTCCTTCTCGTATAACTGTTTCCATTTTTTATCTGCAATTAAGAAATATATTATATAGTTAGTACAATCTATCATCAAAGTCGGGTTTAAAAACATTTTGTTAACATTTATTACCAAAAACCACAAGCAATTTATACTTGTGGTCTTGTGGTTCTCTCTTAAAAAAAATAAATACACTGACATATTTTTTGTTTAGCAGAATTATACTCACCGACTTAAAATTCGATACATTCGAAATATTGATTTATTTAAAAATGCTCTAACTTCCGAACGCGGAGACTGATTTCTTTGAATGTATTATTCTGACGTTTCAGAATAATTTCATACTCCCCTTACATACAGGGGAGAAAAGAAAACAATGTTTGCCTCTACTACTTTTGACTCATCCTGTAGGTTAATTCTGCATATTGAACTTTATCAAGATGTCTCATTGGTTTCCGACACTTCGTTTTTTTATTTACCCAGATATCTTGATTTATTTGTGAAATGTGACGGTTTAAAGAAAATGAAGTTCAATATGTGCACATCTACCAGCAGAATAAACCTACAGGGTGAGTCAAAAGTAGAGGAAAACATTGTTTTCTTTTCTCCCCTGTATGAGGGGAGTATAAAATTATTTTAAGACGTCAGAATAATAAACTTAAAAGTACAGTTCCAAAGAAATCATCCTCCGTGTTCGGAAGTTAGAGCATTTTTAAATAAATCAATATTTTGAATGGATCGAATTTTAAGTCGGTGAGTGTACTTAGTTTTAAAAATGATTTTTGTTCCGGTTTATAAATCAAACTTTTTATTCAAACCATAAGTGATTTTATAGTATTTCCCAAATCCCCAAATATTTTTGTGCTAAACTGGATTGTAGAAGGAGAAATTAATTCTGGAACTGGTTTAAACTTTGTACCGGACAATGGAGAAGGATTATAGTGTATTTCAAAATCAAGAGAGAGTAAATTCCCAGAAATGTTTTGCAGTTATCAATGTTAAAGGCAGTAAACCATAGACGTGCGTTTTCAAAATTAAATTAATATGGAAATAGAAATATTTAATTTGTTTTAGTTATTTATACCTAGATTACCAATTTTAGATAGATAAACATAATTCGTAAGTAGTAATTTAATTTGGGTAAAATGAAGAAAAAGTCAATATTATTTTAGGCATATGTTTATTTACAAAATATGTATATAATATGTACAGATAATTACAATTACTTATAAATTAATATGAGGAGCTAAAAAAACAATTAAGTAGGTATATGAGAAAAAAAAACCAACCGCAAGGATAAAATTTGACGAGCAACATGCAAAAAATACGACAATATTAAATCTTAAAAAATAAAAATCTAAAAATAAAATTAAAGTACATAAATTAATAATTTTAAAGTTATGGTTCCTCGCACTCTGTGTCAGAAGATTCACCATCTGATTCTAGAGAAATTACAATGGGCTCTATAGTAATATCAATTATGTTATCTAGCTCCCACATTTTTTTTTCTGTTTCTGTAACGTGTCTAATACATTTTTGCCAATTTTCACTTGTTGTCAGATATTGCCTTATTGAAGAGATTTTTAACATCTGATAATTTAAAAGTAGTGTTATTTCTGGCAACATAACCTTTAACTTGAGCCCATATCAATTCTATCGGATTCAGCTCACAATGGTAGGGTGGTAAACGAAGGATTTCAATTTTTCGTTTTTTGGCTATCTCCTCAATATTATATTTTTTATAATTTTACTTATGTTTTTTAGCAATAGTTAACAATTCTGCCCTCAGCATTGTATTGTCAAAGACTAAATTTTTAGAAGATAACCATTTTGCAATTTCATCCTTTTTCCATTTAGTGGTTGGTAAAGGTTCAAGTAATCTGGAGTGGTAACTTGCATTGTCCATTACAATAACCGATCTTTTTGGTATGAATTGAATCATCTGTTCAAAATATTTCTCAAACACGTCTCCATTCATTTCTTCATGATAATCAACGGTTTTTTTATTCAAATAAGAGTAAACCATTCTCAAGAAAACCGTTTGTACTGCCTATATGACAAATAATTAATCTTTTACCTTTTCCTATAGGTTCCTTAAAACCAGTAGTATATCCTTCTAGAAAAGTTTGATGGGATGATTTTATATTTTTGTCTTTCCAAACTCTTCCTACACAATGTCCTTCATGCTTCATCTAAATAATAAATGTTTTTATTTTGAGCTTTAACTTGTTGTATTCTTCTGAGGTACTGTCTTTCTTCAGAATCAATTAGCATTGAGTGACTGCCCATTTTTTCAAATTTAAAGTTTAACTCATGTAACGTTTTCCATACTTTATCCCGGCTTATTGTGGGTAAATCAACATCATTCGTAATGGCTTGCAAAACTTTATCTAATGTTGGTATTTTCTTGTTTATAAAAAATGAGTGAATAAGCTTACGAATAGCATTTTTTAAAAACTCGTCCACGTTGACTTTTAATAGTTTTTGTCTACCTGGTTTCGGCTTTGGTGAGGTTACTCCACCTGATTTTTCCTCATTTAAAACTCTATATATTGTAGATTTTCCATATCCCATTGCCTTAGATGCTGTTTCAACTACACTGTCAATAGTGTTTGAGGGATTTTGATGTTTAAAATAGTGGTACACATTCACTACAGCACTCTTTTCATTGAGCGATAAATGGCCTAATTTTAATTTTTTCACTGGCGTATACTCACAAACTGCTTCCATTTTTAGTCACTACTAATGAAAAATCATAAAATAATGTGATAGTCCAAGAAATTTAATAAATTTTGTATTGAAATTAACAAAAACAATTTAGAATGCATTACAAATATTGAAGTTTTACCGCACGTACTGTACTATATAGTTTTGCATACCGAATTAGTTTTTATTCTGGGAATTTACTCTCTCTTGATTTTCAAATACAGTATAAATAAGGGATTCAAATGCAAAATCCTGACAAAAACCGAAACCTTTAGATTCTATTTGCATAATACCCTTCTTTCACCTGATAATCCTCTCTCCTTTCCTGGATTCATTAGGGAAACCAACCAAATGACCAATATCATAACCCGAAGCCATCAGACCAGACTGGACCAGATTTTATAGAAGACAAGGACTACCACAACAAATCTGAAAAGGTCAAGGTGGAAAACGGCATCAAGCTACATAGTCCTGGGTAACACTACAGGTAGAGTTATAGCCATATTTATATAGGATGTAAAGTGTACAATTATTTGTTATTTGTATAATGCTAGAGTGATCACGAACTATTAACTAAATAACTGTAACAATATTTTTTTTAAATACGTTGAAATTCAACCGAAAGTTTCAGTTACCATTTAAATAATCACAATAATAGTGGGAAAGTAGCTCTTATCTAATAACTAATAAGAAGTTCATATTGTCCCACTTTTTTATGTCTATTTTAATAGAAAATTAACTGTATGGCTAAAATAACGAAAGAATGAAACAATACAAATTTACAATTTCCCTGTTACAGAAAATTAAATATATTAAATATCTACAAAAGTACGTTGGAGACAATAAAAGACACGCACACTTTCACAAATAAGTACTTATTTCATAAAAATTATTTTGCAATCAGAACAATTTTAAATTCTAAATGAAATTTGGTTTATTTAAAAGTATACAAGAATTATAATAATAATAATAATACCATTTATTGTGACAGTAGAATACAGTATACAATTTATATGGTGACAATAATGAAGAGAATATACACTCAATAACATACAAGAGATAACAGAGTTAACATTGATAATAAAATATACATATTACAATAAACAAACAATAATATACATATAACAAGCACAATAAATGACAGGAGGACTCGATAAGTGACTTAACACTTGTTTCGAGAATGTTCTATAAATTTCTATATGGATGGAGTACAATGCTTAGATAATTTATAGGAAAAATGTAAAATATAAAATATAAAATATAAAATATAAAATATAAAATATAAAATATAAAATATAAAATATAAAATATAAAATATAAAATATAAAATATAAAATATAAAATATAAAATATAAAATATAAAATATAAAATATAAAATATAAAATATAAAATATAAAATATAAAATATAAAATATAAAATATAAAATATAAAATATAAAATATAAAATATAAAATATAAAATATAAAATATAAAATATAAAATATTAAATATATAATATAAAATATAAAATATAAAATATAAAATATAAAACATAAAATATAAAAATGTAAAATATAAAATATAAAAATATAAAATGTAGATATACGCTGGTTAGAATTAAATTAAAATAAAGATCAAAATAAGGATAAACGGATCAGTTATGAAAATGATTTCATGTTGCTTTCTCATAAATCTAAAATATAGGAGTATAAGGTATAATAAGTAAATATAGAAGTAGCATAATATTATATATACATAAAACAAGTAAACAAAGCATTCTAAATAGAGTAAATTAGATTTTTGTATATTTCCCGAGGATTGTCTTGAATAAATTTCTTTATTTTAGCCTTAAATAGTTTGAAACTCGCAATAGTTTTTATCGTATTAGGGATCGTGTTGTAAGCTTTAGGAGCAAGGTATGCAAATGATCTCTGACAGACTGATTTTGTCATTGTTGGTATAGGATGCAGTTCCCTTTGGCGGGTATTGTAGTCGTGAGCTGGTAATTGAGGATTTGGCATTTTGTGGTACTTTAGTATTATAGTAAGTAAATATAATTGTCTCATGTCAAGCACTCCACTTTCCTTATACAAGAGATCCGATGGGCATGTCTTTGGTTTTGATAACATTAATTTCAGAAATCGTTTTTGTAAGACCTCTAAAGGTATAATATGGGTTTGCAGAGCGCTACCCATATCGTAAGTGACTCTCAACAAGAGCAAAATACAAAGTTTTTAGGTGTTTAATTGGTATTATTTTCTTTAGATGTTTAATCTTATATATTTTTTAATCACGTACTTGATATGAGTATTCCATTTCATGTTCTAGTCAATTATTATTCCTAAGTATTTCACTTGATTTACTGCATGTATGCAAAATCCATCATCTTTGCTTGCGATATTTATTTTTTGATAAGTTGATAAGTATGATCCATTCTTTTACCGTGTGAAATAGTATATCACATTACAACACGAGTTTTGTACTATACTTTTTCTACTACATTAGTCGAAATCGATTCTTGAGTCATCACCAGTTTTTCTGTATTTTTGAATAATTTTGAATAATTTTCTTGTGAAACTTTTGACAGTTAAGAATTCTTTTAATTTAAAAGCTCACTTTATACTTTCAAAGCCGACTTTATAAATACAAAACTGTTACAAAAACCTCTTCATTTTGTAACACCTACTTTCTGTAAGTTTTTGAAAAGTTCGATTTTCATTCATACAAAACTGTTACAAAATGGGAGGGGTTTATAACAGTAGAAAAAATTACTTGTCTAACCTCAATTTCCAAACACTTACGACATTTCTTCTATTCTCATACCGCCACCTTGGACCATACTCTGATGAGCTTTAATAAATCTGAGACTCCAACAACTGTCATAAGACATGAATTCTATCACATAATAAATTCAAATAGTGGTACTTATAAAATGTATACCGGTGCTTTAAAAAACCATGACGGGGTAGGAGCAGCTGTATTCTCTAAATAATTTTCAGCCTCATTTAAATTATCAAGTACCACCACAATTTTTTTTCTGAATTATTTGTAATTTTACAAGCCATTAATCTTATCGATCAAAAAAATAAGCAAAAAAAATCAATAATCAGTGACTCTCTTAGTTCGCTCAAAGCAATACAACAGCTTCACTGCAATCACCCTTTGCTACTTCTTAATTAAAATAGAGCTTAACAGAATCATGGCTAAAAGTTTTTATTTGAAATTTTTATGGGTTCCTTCACATAAAAGAATAAAAGGCAACGAAATGGTTGACATGCTTGCTACATAACGCTCCCAGTAATCCTTTATCAATAATATCTAATACTACGATATATACTACGATATATACAGACTTAATTCATCTTCATTCATCTTAATTCATTTGAAACAAAATATGACAAAAGTCATTAAATCGTAAAATGTTGTAAACAAGACCCTAAATCAGTAGCGCACGTACTTATTTACATCTATATCATTTTCGGTAGTGAATATGGCGTCAGGTCCGAGTTTTGTTCCAGTACAAGTGGCTCATTTAAAACAAAGTGCGTTTTCTCAAAGAGAAAAAGCTATTGTTTTATAAATGTTCATGATGCACTAATATATCAAGATGGATCAGCAACTGTTCGTGATGTGGTGACTAGATGCTCCAATATGACCGGTGGGTGTTAGTGAACGAAGTTTCTATCGATTTTTAATTGAGAGAAAACAGGGAAAAAAACATAGGAAAAAAGTCCATTATGGTCGATAACTTTAATAAAGATATCATTAGAAGACAAGTCTCTTTTTTTATTTATATAAAGAGATTCGGACTTTGGACAAAGTAATGACTGTTATAGCAGAAGTAGATACGATTCCCAAATTTGGATGAAATACGTTATGGAAACTCCTAAAAGAAATTGGTTTTAAGTATAAGTCGCATAAAAAACGAAAATTTTTAAATGAGACAGAAGAAAATATTTGCTGGAGAACACAATACTTAAGAAGTATTAAAAAGATTTGGAGCCAGGGAAGAACTATCTCTTATTTAGGTGAAACATGATTGAATTAAGGACACACTATTTCTAAAGCAAGGAGGGACGCCAATATTTCAAATTCCCGTCAGGCATTTTTGAAGGGATATTCAACAGGATTAAATGCTCCTCGAGGAAAAGGTGGCAGACTAATAATCGCACACATTGGCAGTGAACATGGTTTTGTAGAAAATGGGTTATTAAAATTGGTATCCAAGTCAACCAAAGATTACCACCAGGAAATTACCTTTGATATTTTTTAAGATTATTTTTCCCAGCTATTGGACTTTTTGCCAAGTGCTGCAGTGGTTGTCTTAGATAACGCCAGTTGCTCAAAACTGGTAGAAAATTTACCAACGACGTCATGGAAAAAACAAGATATTAAAGAGTGGCTCCATAGGAAGAATATTTCTTTTGACGACACCATACTGACGACGGAATTACTGCAAATTGCAAAACGCCACAAACTACAATATAAAAGATATGTAATTGACGAAAAGGCAAAGGAAAAATGAATAACTATATTATGTTTGCCACCTTATCACTGTCAATTAAACCCTATAGCATTAATATGGGCACAGGTAAAAGGTGAGGTGGCAAGAAACAATACAACTTTTAAATTGAATGACGTTATACAACTTTTGATAAATTCTTTTAGAAACGTAACACGGGAAAATTGGACCAATGCCATAAACCATGTGAAGAAGGAAGAAGAACGACTGTGGAGTGTTGATATCAATAATGAAGAACTGTTCGAACCCATTCTAATTCCTATCGGACCGGGCAACGAATCTGACTCATCGTCGGATGAATACGACTAAATGGAAGCCGACAATTAAAAGAGTAAGTGCTTTTTGCATTAATTTATATTTAATTCTTACTTTTTAATATGTAGCATATTTTTATTTTACTTTTAATTTTTAATTTAATTTGAATTATACTTTAAATAAACTTCGATTCTACAGTCATGGGATCTATTCAACTACCTGTTGTGACAGTATTATCTAGGGTTTCTATTGTGTTTGGGTTAGTTAATCCCTAATTACATAAACAACGTTTAGTTGTTTATTGTTATTACCAAAATGGACTTCCACAGAGTAGGGGTTAGTACAATAAATGTTAATAAATAACTTATTAGTCACCATTATTCTTAATCTTGTTATTCTTTCCTACATATACATTATTATTTAATTAAGTTAACAGAAAACACATATATTATTAAATCTCCATACTCCTAATAACATACAATTTGATCGACAGGCAACGTTTTTTACTTTCTGATAATTTTACTCGTTTAACAAAATAATTTTCGCTTATACAGCAGTAAATTGTACATAACCGTATTTGACATTAACCACAGTAGTGAAAATAAATTAAAATACAAGTTGCAAGTTAAATTTTTTCAAAAATAAATTGTTTTTGCGTGTATATTTTTTATATGTTGTGTAATGATTTTAAAATAGCTATTTATATTAAGGCTCGGAATTTCTTAAACTTTAGTCATTCGACTATTCGATTTATTTGAGTGTTTGAATTATTTGAATAATCAGCTAGTATGGTAGCAAAATATTTGAACAGTCGTTTATGTAAATACCGAAAAAGTCGTATCAAATATTATCTAACGTACTAGGTAGGGATATCCAACTTATTCGGGAATTTAGAATTTCAGAGCATTTATACTATCAATAGTTAAGAACAGTAAACAACTAAAAGGTTGAATTAAACTTTTCACATTCGTAAAATATGAAATGCAATAACGGCCGTTTCGCTATAGAATTAGCATCGTCAGATTGACATTTAAGTTACATTGTTTGTTTGTAGCTAGGTACCTGATGTTGTTTAGGTAGTATTAAGGCTAATTAATAAAAATCCTCAATACAACATAATACAATCCGATTTAAATAGGCACTTTTTATTTGGCAACAGCGCTTTCTTGCAAATAAATACGGCTATAGAATAACTAAATTTTAAATGAGAGATATTTTTATTTTTTAAATATTCACGAATGCCATCACTGAATTTTATGACGTGCAAACCTTTTTCTTTTGCGTTTACTTTAAGAAAGATATGAAATAATGCATACAGCACTCTAATTTCAATTATTTTAGTTACTATTTAAAATAATATACTATGTACCGTTTATTTCTTTGATTGTAGTCAAATGAAAAGGTGTTCTCAGTGTAGCAATTAAAAACGATTGTATGTTAATAGTTATAGAGTCCTACATACGTTTATCCACGTAAAAATCACTCATTGTTTCGCCTACATAAATACTTAGTTTACGGACATGAAAAGAAGAACAACTGAAAAATTAATTAAACTAATGAATTTATGTTTGTCAGGTTTTGATTATATTTTAAGAAAAAGATCAATAAATTTATTGAATTCTAGCTGTGTTCCGCAGTTTCATCCACGTTAAAATATTATACTTCCTAACTAGTGCGCAAAGTAAGTCTTCGCACGCTGGCTGCAGTCGAGTGCGAACAAGACACTTTACGCGAGAGTTAGGAACAGTATTTTTTCTATGTTCTACATTTATAAAAATAAAAAATTAGACAATCAATTTAAAAAATTATATTCATAACAAAATACTACGCAAAAACTATATAACAAAAACTTATTATTTCATTTAATTATTATTAACTGTATTAAAAGTAAATGAACAATGTCTAAAATATGAATCGGTATTTCCTCATTGTCTTCTGCTTCAATATTTTCCATTGTTTTTTAAAAAATCTGGGCTTGGACGTACTTATTAGTTAGTTAAAATAATGGAAAGATTGACAAATTAATTTGTTTGACACTGTCATTGTCATAGAAACGTTTTTACTGGTGTATAAATATTGTTAATGGTAGGTACTTTGTTAATCAAAATTAAACCTTGTAATGAAGAAGGGTTGAATGTTTTTGACTGAAAATTTAAACTGTTGAAAAAAATATTCTTTAAAACAACTGTTCTTACCACATCCAAAAAGTAAGCCAACATCACATTTTCATCAGCACTACTTTTCAAATTGTGTTGTTCACACCAGTTGCAAAACAGCGCATATTCTTTTTGCCCTATCGCTTCCGCAGTTTTCTCAGCAATTTCATCTAATTTCAGATCCATTTTCTCCGCAGATATTTCGTATGTACAGAAAAATTTAATGTCTGCCTTTATTTACATTGTTACTTGGTAACCGCTGTTCATTTTTTATTTATGGAGCAAATCAACCATGTTAAGAATAAATCAAGTAACATAATTTTTTCACAGCAGTCTACATGACTTCCTAATAAAATAATCAAAATGACGATGCTAATCAGCGAAACGGCCGTCATTGAGGTTTAAAAAAGCAATTTTTTAAATAAATAGTGGAAGTTTTGTTAAAACGAAGAGTTTTTTATTATTCTTATTAAGAATCATAATATTTCACAAAATTTGCCAACACTAAAAACATGCGCTCCTCTAAAAGAATCCTTGCTACCTTTGGCAAGAGTTACTGATTTATATAAATTTTTTAAATTTATGCCACCAGTTGACTCATTCTGCATTCATCCTGCAATTTTAAGACGACTAGAAAATAGTAAACAAATAGACATAGCAGCTCAACATAAGAAATCTAAAGATGCAGAACATGAGCTTAATGGACCTTCGACATCAAAAAGCACAAAGCCAAAAAATTCTATTTCAAAACGAAAAAATACTGAACATGCCGCTTCTTCAAGTAAGAATATTTTAGGACATTTTGTTAAGAAATATACCTAGTATCCAGGTCTAAAATGTTGAAAATAATGTTTTATTAGAATACTTCTTGATTTTACATAATGTTTAAGCAAAATATATTTTGTTAAAAAAATACAGAATTGTTGAATTATTTTTTATGTATATGAATATAAAAGTATGCTTCAAAAATCAATATCATCTGTAATTACTTGCACACAAATATTAAAATCTTCAAATCGCAATTCCCACAATTTATAAAAAGGCAGATAGAACACTATAATTCTCAGGTGACGACATGTTAACGAAAGGAACCTGCTAATTACGAGATATGATTAATAAATCACATTTAAATAAATCAACGCTGTAAGTTGTATGCCGTAGGACGAAAACCACAGCAGTAATTTGATGTTAACTTTCGGTCACTTCAACCATACTTTAAATATAAATAAACATAAGTTAATTATAATAATTAATGATATTACATTTTTGTTCGTTTCGCTCACGAAGTGTATACAGCGTGGTCAACATTTTCAGACGGAAAACCATTAACACATTTAAAATATTTAAAATGCTTCAAGAAAAAACAACGAAAAGCATTAACTGTTCCACACTTAAAGCGTATGTGTATAACAGTTTTGTTTATTTTTTTAATTTTGTTTATTTGATCACGTGACTAGTATGCGCAATAAATTATTATGGGATTTTATTCAGGTGCTAAAACGTTTACAGCTTACATTTCATTAGCGCAGTGAAAAACATTATCTTTTATAAAAAACTACACTAAACATTCAATCTATTTGATTGTATGAAAATGATTTATAGATACCTATAAATTAATCAACATATAAATTTATAAGTTGATCATTTAATTTATCGTGTTTAATGAGTGGAGTCTCATCAATTTGCCGAAAAGTTGAGATTTGTTACATATCACAATTTAAAACTAGACAAACAACGCATATATGTTGGTAATGTGGATTGTATTATAAATATAAAAACAGTGATCACAGGAGATTTTTTTAGACTTAGGGCCGGTTTATCAATTGCAGAGTTTATCCGCTAGTTAAGTATCCGTCAGATAATAGTAACCTGCAGATAAAGGTCAAATTTTAATTTTCTTCTAATTTTTATCTTCTAGTTCAGGGGTCTCCAAAATATGGCCCGAGGGCCACATCCGTCCCGCGGAGAGCAAGCACTCTTGAAAACTCCTTTTATAGAATATATTTTTCATAACAAATTAAATTTCGTTTACTGAAGTATTCTAATTATGTTGAAAAACATAATTATTAATATGACATCTACATTGATATGGTTATGGGCTAACTACTCATAACATTATTGTAGGCTTATTATTATTATTTTTGTGATAAGTTGGATAAAAAAACACAAAATTGTAAAGTGGAGAAAAAGAGGTAAACTTGTATTTTTAAGTGTGTATATATTTTAATAATTTAAAATTTCATAGCTAAGCGCTTTCAACCATAAAATAGGCCATCTTCAGAGCTATATCGAAATTGGAAAATATGTGTATAAATTATATGAATTTGGTTTTTATATAAATAAAGTAACTTACGTCAAGTTAAATATTTCCCAAGAGAGTTCATCAAAACACACTAGGTCACATCAAATAAGGACATCCACAACAATTTAAAAGTTAATTTAAAATTATAAATAAAAATAAAATCTAAGTTAAAACTGTCTCAGTAATAAAATTAAAACGATATACAAACTTCGAATCGATTGTCATTAAAAATTCAATGAAACGTTTTTATAAAGAAATGTTAATAATTATATTTAAATTAAAAAATGTATATGTTGGTTGGTCCAAAATAATGACCGTAAATATTAAATTGTTTTCAAAGAATTTCCAACAAGCAATCGATAGCAAATACTTAAACCAAACATGTTTATAAGTATTTTTCGGACAATTACACTTAAACTATATAAATGAGATAAAATTGAAAACAAATA
This sequence comes from Ophraella communa, assembly GCA_035357415.1. Taxonomy (NCBI): domain Eukaryota; kingdom Metazoa; phylum Arthropoda; class Insecta; order Coleoptera; family Chrysomelidae; genus Ophraella; species Ophraella communa. Next base: position 24,569,576 of record CM068982.1, read on the forward strand.
TAATAAAAATAAACAAAAACAAAAATCTTTATATCACTTTAAGCAATCAAACCTGCCTGATAAATCAATCAACATAAGAAGAGTATTCATCATGAGAGCTCCAAAGAAACTTAAAAATGGGTGTAAATTTACAATTAAGGTGTACTTGAGTGTTAACACAATTAGTAGGATTCTTATTCATTTCTCTGCAAATCTCCAAATCCTCCAAAAGGTCTATTTTATTATAATTGTTGTTGGGTAATCTATGAAGAAGAATGCTATTTTTATTAGGAGAGAAATTGTGGCCACTGAAAGAAATGTGGTGGCCAAAACTAGATGTATTAGGTCTATCCAAATGTTCTTTAATTCTAGTTTTTAAAGCCCTGGTTGTTCTGCCAACATAGGAAAGAGGACAATCTTCGCATTGCAATTTGTAGACACCACTTTTAGAAAGTTTGGGAATATCATCTTTGGTTTTAGAGAAAAGTGATTTAATGTCATTTTGACTCTTAAATGAAATTATCAAATTGGAAACATTAGCAGTAAGAATTTTAGATATGTTATCAGAAATCTTACCTAAATAAGGAAGAGATCTGTAAATTTTATCAATAGGAGAAGAGAGTTGTTGATTAAAGGCTAATTGTTTTCTAATTCTTTGACACAGGAGCGACCACTCCTTTATCTTTCCCACTCATGTTTTTGCCTCCATCAGTTGTAATACATTTCAAGTTTTTCCATCGAAGGTTCTTTTGATTAATGGCCATTTCAACTCCTTTAAAAATATCTGTACCAGTAGTTGTACCATGAATACTATACATATAAGAAGTTCTTCATGCACTTAATAGCTTTTATCTACTCCTCGAATATAAATAAACACCTAAGCAGTATCTGACACATCCGTTGACTCATCAAAGGCCAAAGAAAACCACTCAACATGTTTGCTAACATACTGACAGTTCTTAATAAATTTACCTTTTCCGGGGAAATTCCTTCGGCTACTGCAATTATGCATTCTTTGATCATTTCTCCATCGGTGAATGGTTTTCCATGTTTTACAAATTCAAGAGCCACACGAAAGCTGGCACTAGGTCTTGTTCAGTTTTGAGTTTTGTAAATGAATATTGCTGCGATTTCAATCCGCGCTTCACAGAATGGTTTAACTGTAGTTCATTACCACTCTTCAGAGCAGCAGCCAACAAAGTTACCATGTATGCATGTATGTATGTCTGTATAAGTTAGGGGTGATAATTACACTGCGACCTATAGGATCTATTGTGTCCCCCCTTACTTGCCATGTTCTGATATTTTCTCAGAATTATAGCAGCTCTTCGAGTCCTATTTTTCTGAGGAAGTTTAGGACATCGTCGGGCTTCAAGTCAGGTAGATCCCCTTCCTCTATTCCATGTGCTCCTAGGTATCTAGCCCTAGAATTTTGCAAGGCAGGGCATTCTGCGAGTATGTGTATTGAGGTTTCTTCATGTGGCTTCTTAACCGGCAATGCCCGGTTAATATTCCCGTTAAAATTCGGAGCCTTTTTTTACTGAGGTTGAGGCAGCTAAGAGATCTCTTCTGGTCATAGTTCCCCAGTAGTATCTTAGATTGCCTCAGGCCTTCCAGCTGAATCCAGTACTTGGATTTTTCTTTCTCCATTTCTTCCCTTAGTTTTCCTAAGATTACTCTACTGCTGATCCCACAAGATGGTTCTGGTCCCAAATGTGGGGTTTCAGCTCCTTTTTTTGCCAGCTTATCAGCTGTTTCGTTCCCCTCTATTCCTATGTGTCCCGGGACCCATAGGAGGGTGACAGTGTTCTTCTGGCCCAGTTCATTTATTTTGCCTAGGCATTCCCAAACCATTTTCGAACTGATTATATTTGAACTCAACGCTTTGATGGCTGCTTGACTATCCGACATGATCACAATCTCTTGTCTGCGGTACTTTCTTCCAATATTGAATTCCACACATCTTTCGATGGCGCGGACTTCTGCTTGAAAGATGCTCGGGTATGTGCCCAAGCTTTCTGAGTATTTGGCTCTCGGTCCAAAAACTTCTATTCCAGTTCCCTCGTCTAGCTTGGAACCGTCCGTATACCACTTTATGGTATTCTGGTTTAAATTCTGTATGGTATCCCATTCAGATTTATTACTCAACTTTGTGATGAATTTTCTCACAAAGTTAAATTTCTTTGGCATATCATCTTGGGGCATTTCCCAAGTTTGATCAAAATGAAGTGATCGGGGTTTTTTCCTGATAATTCCTTCTTTGATCATTCTATATATCGTTTTCTTCCTTACACTTTCTAACAGAATGTGCAGTGGGGTTAAGTTTAAAATCACCTCCATTGCAGCAGTGGGGCAAGTTCCCATTGCTCCAGTGATACATGAACAGGCTAGTCTCTGAATCAACAAAGTTACCATAGCCATTATGATATCCAACTTCCGATAGGAGATGGAACTTTAAGAAAAAGATATATATACCAATGTATACCACAAAATCAACAGAATACCACACCTTGCAAACCTAGTGATGTGACATACAGAACTGGCAACCATTTTTTTTCTATTCATTATATAATTTTCTTTAACGTGGCATCAAATTGATTAAAAAAAGTAACAGCTGCAATTTACGTTACCAATTTAATTATTTAAAACTTAAGTACAGGTGATTGCGGCCAATTTTTTATAGACAACCAATCGCTAATCCATTTAAAATTAATTTCTTCAAACAAAAACACATAGCTACAGCATGGAGCAGTGGGATCTTAAACTGTAAGAATGTATTTATGTAGGCAATAAAAGTGTTTTTTGAGAAAGAAAAGATTCAACTACAATTAACGTAATTCTAACATCCTTAATATTTATTAAGTAGTTACTTTGTATAGTCTATATAGAAAGGACAAGGAGTAATAAATCATTCATTTAAGTAGATTTCATAGACGTACCAAAATATATTTTAAGAGGGTATACCGTAAGGTACATTTTGTATTGATCGAATGAGTTGCAGCTATGCTAAAGAATATACGATTTAGGTCAGATATAACGGGATGTACTAATTTTAATAAAAAAAAGTGATAGAGATACATAAATTTTAGTAAGTTTGATAAAGAAAGGCAACACAGTTTATTCATAATAGAAAACAAACCAATCTGTAACAATAATTATTTTATATATTTTTGTTCTTTTTGTAAGAAGATTAATTCAAACTTTGAATATTGTCACAAATAAATTACAATGAAAGTCAAGATAGCAAGATATTGTTACAATTTTTATTAAATTCAAAGTTTTCTTAGAAACATTATCGAGAATATTATTTTAAAAGAAAGTAGGTACATTAAATCAGTACTTAGTATTAGTTCTTTGAGTTAAGTTGTTTGAAGTTGTATGGTTTTCATAATATTGTAAACAGTTGGAATATATTTAAAACATTTGTTGAATGTTAATTGTGCAAGTACCAAACAATGTCGATAAGCCAAGGACCATCTAAACGACCAAAAACAGGTCCATTATCTTTAAATAAAAAAACTCTGATATTGAATTATTATATATCATTGAAAAACAAGGATCCAAGTGCAAGTGTTGATGATATTGTGGAATTAACGGCTGCTATGTTGTGTGTTGCTAAATCAACAATTTATAGATTACTAAAAGAAAGCAAGAATGGAACTCCTTCAGGCCGAAAACCAATTGAGATCGATGAGTCATTAAAACAAAGACTAAGGCGTAAAGTCCATGGATTTTACTTACGAAAGGAAATTCCAACACTTGACAAAATTATGACATCAGTGCAAGAAGATACGGACTATACAAAATTCTTCAGAATGACATTATGCAAACTTTTGAAAGATGTGAGTTTCAGATATACAAAACATAAAGAAAATATAAAATCTCTCTTGATAGATAAACTGGAAATAGTTGTTTGGAGAAGAGACTATTTAAGAAGCATTCGACATGCCAGAGAACAAAATTTGAAAATCTTCTACTCAGACGAAACATGGATAAATGCTGGATATACAGTTTCCAAATCTTGGCAAGATGAAAACATTAAAAGCGGAAGGCAGGCATTCGTGGAAGGTTTGTCTTTAGGTTTGCAGCCACTTTCTGGAAAAGGAAAAAGACTTGTTGGAAGTTCTGAAGGTTTTGTTGATGGTGGATTATTAACTTGCCCACAAGTCGTTGGCGTGAAGCAGAGCTTTTAGAGTGGCTTATTTCGAAAAATATTAAGTTTCCAAAAGATCCACTAAGGAAAGAACTTTACAGAATTGCAAAAATGAACAAGAATAAATACAAAACCTACATTGTAGAAGAAATGGCTTCTTCTCGTGGTATATCAGTTCTTCGACTTTCCCCTTATCATTGTGAACTTAATCCCATAGAATTAATATGGGCTCAGGTAAAGGAGGAAGTTCGAAAAAAAAATACTACTTTTAAACGATGTTGTGAAATTGTTTGAGAGTGCTGTAAGTCATGTTAGTAAGGAAAATAGGACAAACTGTATCGAGCATGTTATCAAAGTAGAGGCAAATATGTGGAAAATTGACAATATTTGTGATGATTTAATCGACCCTATTATTATTAATGTCAATTAATGTCAACGAACGTATTTTTTCCCAAAATACACACCACTGCATTGCGCTATTGATTATCTGCTAATCCTTTAACAATGAAGAAACCCTAAACTTTGTTTAAACTGAAACAAATACGGGGTCGATCTACCTGGTTTTTAGATTTACGGAAGAAATGTAATTTAAAGTAAGAGATTTATCAAAAATTTCATGGTGCTCCCTGTAAAGGTTTTGCATACTTAATTAGGGTTTATTACTCCTGTACTTTTATTTGTACTTTTTGTACATACTATAGTAATGAAACCTAATCAAACTATTCCCAAAATTTGTAAAATAATTGCATTTCTGGAGTTATTTTGAAGTAATTGTAACTAAATATTACTTTATAGTCAATTTTAAAGTTACAATTTAGTTATTTTACCTAAAACTGTCGCTTGGGAGTATTAATTTAGAATTACTTGAGTTAAGGTACTTCCAGAAGATACCAACTTTAACACAGAATTAAGTCTGCGTCAAAGTCTGCACATACATTTCGTCGTTCGTATTTATTTATATGCATTTTTACTCAGACAAAAGTCTGTGCCGTATGGGTCTACCCTTAGAAACCTAACTTATTTAAACAGCATTGTCCTGTACTATTTTATTTCATATTTCATGTGACTTTTGTGTAAAAAAATTTAATTATTATATTTAATTTAAAAAAACATCAAAAGTATTTTATAATACATATACAATATTTTGTTTTATTGGAAAAGATGACAGGCATTAAGTGTATTTATGTTAATCTGTTAAACGATTTGAACAGTTAACACACATTTTAATATTCATCTAATCTTTTTTATCATTATCAAAGTCTATAAAATTAAAAAGTTTGGATAAAGTTTAATTCGTGTGATAGTTCATATTCAAATCTTTGCTTATTAGTGTATATACTGCGTAATATTTAAAAATTATTAGTCATAAAAAAAAATAATCAATTTGTCTAAAGTTAAATTATATATATTAAGATTATATCTTTTGGATAATTCTGACGTTTACGAGCGGAAAATTTATTGCTGAATACGGTTCTTTCGATGAATAATAAGTTTGATGTCCAATAAATATTTTAAATGAAAAAAAGAGATAAATGGGTTTATCTATGTTTCTAGTAGGAATTGTTAATTGTTTAATAGCATTTATAGAGTTAACATGCATCTATAAAAAAAGAACTTCTTAAATTGGTAAAGAAATAGGGTCGAAGTGTTTAAAATCAATTTTAAATTGTTTAAAAATCCCCTTTTTACAATTTTGTAAGAAGTTGACTTCTTTACCTGTAGTCTGTTCGAGAAGTCATTTAAATATGATTTGGGTTACACCTATCCGAAAAATCTGATTTTGGTATCAATCGATTCGAAATGACAAATAGAAAAAGTTTCCAGAATATCAAAATACGTTTTAAAAAATGTCCCATTGTTATTAAGTTTAAAAAAGGGATTTTACATTTTTGCTAATAACTCAAAAACTATAATAGCTAGAACTGAACGGATTCTTAAAGGGCAGGAAATTTCCAACAAAAAAGTCCTTACTCACCGAGCTGTAGCTCAATTATTTATAGGTGTTAATTAATGTTGAACATGGCATAAAAAACAGCCGGTGCATCACCGCCGCAAGGACCAAATAACAATTTATTTTTTGCAGTAAGTAAATATTAATAAAAAAATTAAAAAATTCCAGCACTTACAAAACATATCAGAGAACAAATGTTTGCCGTCGGTGTAACCCAAATCCGAGCGTAAATCTACCAGGAGTGGTCCTAATTATGTAGATTTTTTAAAATTAATATTGTATCCAAATACTTACTTCTCAAATTTTGAACCTGTTTTGCTCCAAACTTTCTTTTGGTAAGTAATAGGTAAGAATTGCATTTTTTGTTCCCGTAGACCACAGAGAACTTAATGTTTAACTAACGACTGTAAGGTATTAGAAAATGTAATGAACTTTTTTATTAACCTTGATGAAATATTCGAAATATATTGTAGTATATTTATTCATAAAAAATTCTACTAATTCATTCTTGGTTGGAAGTCAGACGAAATGAATGGGTTAGGGGGGTTCCATACTGTTGGATCATAATGTGAGTCAATATCTACAGAGCGTTTTCTTAATATTATTATTTTTAGACTTTTGTACATACTAATATGTAGATATAATAGGGTGGTGGTAGGCTGACTTACCCAGTTAAATTTTATGTTATTTTTAGGTGCAGTGACACCAGTGTCGAAATATTATCATCGTATTTTTGAAGATTAGTCTTATTATAGTTGTTTTTTACAGTTTTTAAAAGTTAATAAACATTTGTTTATACAATTTCGAATAAGTTAGAATAGACGAACTGATTCTTCTAAACCGTTTAGAAACAATCGAGGTTGTGAAAGAATTTATCGAAAAGGATTGAAAAAGAGTTTCTACAATCATTTAGAATGCCAAAAAAAAGTTCTTAATAGATCCTAGAAAAATAAGCCTAGTGTATGAATACTTACACATAAAATCAAAACTACAATAGATACCCAATAAATAAAACACTACACACCTCATTAACGCCAGATAAAATTTAATCACGAATACCAATCTGAAAACAATAAAAACATTCAACATTGGTTACTCCTTTATATCCCCACAGCCATATAAAAAACAGATGTGTAAAGACATCTCTTGGAAATCTACCTTCTGTTGAGTTTTACTTAACTTGGACTATTTTTCTCAGTTTTATTCAGATAAAAAATGACATACAAAATTTTCTTAATTGACAAAAGCAACTTGACGTTTCTAGTAAACAAACTTTTGAACAACTGTATCTTATTTATAAAAATGAATATCACAGGAACACCCTATATATAATATAAATAATAATCATAGATTTATTTTTGATCTCAACACCTTCCAGATTGGGTAGAGAATACATTCTATTGTAAAACACTCGGTAAAACAACTTATTACAATCTAACTAAGCTCTATGACTTAACAAAGAAGGGTTGCAGAAAAAACTACTTATCCTATAATAGGTAGATATCAACAAACACTTATTCTATGTTTACTTCTAACGATAATTTCTTATAGTCGTCATTTAAAAAACACAAGGAAAAGTTTTATCTAAATTTTTACTTAATGTAACTGGTTCATTTTAGAAATATGTTCAATAACGTTTACTTCTACTTTGATAGCTTTAAGCTTTGTTACATCATTTTTACAGTATCGGTGTCATCACCATCATCTAAAGGCGGAGCTTTTTTCTGTAATACCATTGTCCTTTGTCCACCGCCATTTTCTTAATATCCACATACGAACTACAATTCATGACGGTTTTTATATCTCTAAAGTAGCACAGTCTCGGTCTTCCTCTAGATCTTTTGCACATGATTTTTCTTTCAAAAATGTTCCTGACAAAGTTGTTGCGTCGAATTAAATGACCTGTCAGTTTTGTAGAACTTGCCACTTGATTTTCTTTCCATCCATGTTGTTTTAATCATTTTCCTCCACATCTCCATTACCTCCGGCCTATTCTTTTCGTAATCTCCAACAGTCCATGTTTCCGAGACATAGCTTAAAATGCTCCAAACAAATGTCAGCAAACGGCTCCGTCGTTTAAAGTATTAAATGAGAATTATTAAGGTTATATTTCTTAAGGAAAGCTTATTTGGAAAGTGTAATTCTTCTCAGTTGATTTATTTGAATTATTTATTGGGCTTGTGAAGCAGCAGAATTCATGTACTTGTTGTATTTGATTGTGTTTCAATTGTATATGGTTACGTGTATTAATAAAAGATTTTCCTATCTTCAATCGGTACTACAAACCATTCGATCTACATAATGAACTCACGTTTACTTCTATGACCCTTTAACATAGTAAACAGTAGAGAGTATCTTAATTCGCTAACATTTTTATTGTAAGAAAAATAAAACAAAACGTGTTTTGATTTAAAATTTTCAGATTGTCGGTCTACAAACCGTTTTTTCGGTCGTACTCGCTCCCACGGCTTTCTAGTACAGTCAATACCTTCGGAATTTTAATTCAATATTCGTAGGTAACTTAAAATTTATAACATAATTAGCTGTAATTAATTTAAATGCTATAATAATTTATAAATGTTTTAATATATATAAATGTACAAAGAAGGAAAACATTTTTTGCAGGAAATAATTAAAAGTGCAATTAGGAATTTTTTGTCTCCTTATAATTCGTCAGTGCGGCATAGCTAGGAAGAATAGTAAAGTAGAAACTAAAAAAACACTGAAAGATGAAAATAATACATGTGCTACAAGTGCGAGAAGTTGTCGATTGCCCACGAAAGCTATTTTGCGTCACAAATGCGGTGATTTATTTTAACTGATAAAAAGTTTTAAAAAATGTGACGTTTCTTATTTCAACTAGTGACTTAAACTAATTTAGGTGCGCAAAGTAAATTTTTTGCGCAAAAATCGCAAATTTACTTAGTGCACAGAGTGCATCAAAGTACTACTTTTCCACTATGAGTGATACAAAAATATAAACAACACAAGCTAAGTCGACACAAGGACTAGTCACACCAGTTGTAATTTCATTGGGGACTGTCAATTTGTTCTATATAGAGGGCGCCAATTGCAATCAAAAGGTACATTACTTATATGGGAACATTTGTGATTTTTGTTTTTATTCAAAGAAATGGGCTACTTTTGGGTACAAATAAATGGGAGTTTATAAGCTTCCTAAATAGAAGAGAAAGTGGGAAAATCTTTGAGAATAATAAAGTTTACATGCACTGATTATTCTAGGATATATGGTAAACATTTCAAAGATTCTGATTTTGAGACTACTTCAAAGACAACTGGTAGAGGCCGTGGATTCTGAGTAGACTTGTGACGTCAACCGGCGCAGTACACAAATTTGTGTTTGAAAATTGTCCTATTAACTATACTAATAATTGCAGCTCTTACCGATTCATTCTGGTCAGTCCGCCTATTACGTCGTATTGTCTCTCTCTAATGCACCGCTGCCATTCAGTTGTGCGCAACTATTTACGACGTCACGGGTCTACTCAGAATCCACGGCCTCTACTAGCATTCATTTTACGGTTCCATTGTACTTTGCGACCCCCGGAATTTCATGTTAATTTTAAATTTGTTTGCTTACCTTAAATAAAGTAGATTTAAACAAAAATTTCGCTGGATCATTCACTAAGTACTATATAAATCACGAATTTAGTTCAAGAAATAGCACGTTTTCATTATTGTATAACTCGATTTTATGATGAATATTTTCACTTTAAACTGTAAAGATAAATATCTTAAACTAAATGCAAGTCTGTTTCACTCAAAAAATTAGAAGAAGATTCTTAAATTTTGCCATTTTTTAGAAATATTCTTAAGTATAATTATTTTCAATTGACACTTACCATCTGAAAGCTCATCTACACGGTCTAGGGAGGAAAGTCATAAATTATTATAGTTCTATGATCTGTTTATAGTTTTATCGCAGTTGTCAATGGTGTTTATTTTCTTTTAGTTACATTAATTTTGCATTGTAAAAGATTATCTACATGAATATATGAAATTATTTGCATTTTTTTAATCATGAAAATTAAAATAATAATCATTATTAGAATGTTATGTTTATCTCAAAATTGTTTTACACCTTACATTAAATAAAACAGATGAAAAACTTAACTTCGAATCAGTTATGGTAAAATTGAGTTAACAGCTCTAAGTATACAATAAAAAATGCGGCGCGCTAATTTCTATAATAGGTACATGATCTGTTTCTTCTTCGATTTGTCCTCATCCTGGGCTTAGATCTAAATTGGCACTTCATCTTTTCCGAGGTCGGCCTCTGCTGCGTGTACCAGATTTATCTCTGGTGATTCTTATCAACCATTTTCTGACATTCGGCTTATGTGTTGGCTCCATTGTCCCTTGCGTTGCAGAACCCATTCATTTATGATGTCTATATTGCATGATTGTCGTATGTTTTCGTTTCTTTCCCTATCTAGTAGTGTTTTTCCAAAATGTAAGATAATATTTCTGTATAAATGTAAAATACTAGCAATATAAATATAAAATATAACTATGTAACTAAAATTAAATAAAACAATCCACTGGGAAATACATAATTTGTCATATTTTCCCTAATTACATAAAATATACGTACCTACTGAGTTAATACCTGTGGAACATACATAATACGTCTAAATACGTTCAATGCCTACATTATAAATTTAAATGATGAGGATAGTATAATTCTTATGTAAAGTATTTTCAAGCTGTCACGAATTACCGAAATCCGAACTGGCAACATTATCCGTTCTATTTAAGATTTGTGACCATCTGATATCTGAAATTGTCAAATTTTTAAAAAATAGTATTTTTATTTGCGATTATAAGTAAAAAAGACACAAAATGTATATTTTTTTTATTAATATATTTCATGGGACCAAATTGGATGCAAAATAGTATATTAAACAACGCGTTTCATATGGAATTCTGTTATGCCATATGAAATAAGTTGTTTATCATATTTTTTATATTTTGCTTTTTTATCATTTTGTTTATCATATTTTTTATATTTTGCTTTTTTATCATTTTTTATATTAAATTATTATTTTTATGTAATTACCAAAATTTTTATTTTAAAAAGTATATCGGTAGCACTGTGTAATTTATAACATTTGACAGTTTTGACATGAAATGTTTTCAAATATTTTAAAATGATACACCAATAATATATAATATTATATTATATAATATATAATATATAATATATAATATATAATATATAATATATAATATATAATATATAATATATAATATATAATATATAATATATAATATATAATATATAATATATAATATATAATATATAATATATGATATTCAAATTCACAAATACTTTCTTAAAGAACAATATAAAATTAATAAATTGCTATTAGCCACATATGTCATTGTCAATAGTCTTGTCATTGGATATTTCACTCATGTCGCCAACCATTTAAAACAAAAATTTGCGTGCGTAAAAGTTACATTACGATACGCAAATGCGTTTTATAATGAAGATTTTTATAAGTGCAAAATATAAAAAACTCTTTATATTGAGAGTTGTTCAAATTTGCAGAATTATTAACCTTTCCACTAGATCAACTTTTTGCCCTCGTTCAATGTGGAATATCTCGAAAGTCCTTCTTTTTGAGCATAGTACATTGTGCACACATTTACACACAAACTCTATAAACTTCACCAAGCTGTGTGTCAACCTGGAGTGTCACGAATGGCTCACTGGATAAGAAACAAAATTCTACCTCACTTAATTGAGGAATTAAGGAAAATTATTCAGACTTCTCTGTGCTGAGGTTAAACCTCAGTACGCAAAATTCAATGGTCAACTTATAAAAGCAACTGCTCCATTTCGAAGAATAAACATCGAACACACGTAATTGTTACCTTCTAGTTGAAGTGGATGTTGCCGAAGATATTATTTTTGAAATAAATTAGTATCATAAAACAAATAGCTACGTCTAATGGCTATCCAATGCATTTAATAAATAAATTAATTAATAAAGCATGCTGCACACGGCGTACGATAATATAATATATATTAAAGTTCATACATTACACAAAAATCGCTTATAATTAGAAAGCACACAACGCCGCACATGGGCGCTTTAATATATATCTATATCTAGGCGATATATTATATCTCTGTAAAAATATGCCTGCTGAGCGATATTTTACAAATATATCTGGTCATATCTTACCAGCCCCTTGCGTCCCATTGTCTGCAGAAGCCCACAATTTCGATGTTTTTGAGTTTAGACGAACCGGCATTTTAGTCTACACTTGTTTTTCAAAGCTTTTGTGTGTTTTAAGTATCATTTAACTCAAATTGATTGTACTAACCCTTACTTTTTGGAAGTCCATCTTATTAAAAATAATAAACAACTCTTCGTTTTAACAAAACTTCCAATATTTATTTAAAAAATTGCTTTTTTAACTTTAATGACAGCCGTTTGGCTAGACTTAGCATCGTCAGATTGACATATTGAAGTTAATGTTTATTAGATAGTTATAAGGCTAGACCAAGTATGGAAGTAATAAGACATAACAATATTAAAGCCTAGATGTAACCATACACTATAGTCTAATATAACTGTCGGGTTATTTTTACTACGATAAAGCATGCCTTTAGGGCTCATAACATCTCGGCTTTAATATTGTTATGTCTTATTACTTCCATACTTGGTCTAGCCTTATAACTACCTAATAAACATCAGGTACCTAACTACAAACAAACAAAATGTAACTTCAATATGTCAATCTGACGATGCTAAGTCTAGCGAAAAGGCTGTCATTAAAGTTAAAAAAGCAATTTTTTAAATAAATATTGTTTTGTTAAAACGAAGAGTTTTTTATTATTCTTAATCATTTAACTCATTAAATAAAAAAAATTCTCTGCGTAAATTTCTAAATTTAATATGATCATTTATCCCACACTTTTTTTGCTTTTTAATGTTTATTGTTGCTATAAAGTTGTCATACATAGTATCATCGTCTTCATCTGACGAACTATCTACGGAATCTAGCAATAACACGTCGTCTTCGATCATTTTCTTCAACAACTGACGTAAGGTATATGAATATCGTACCATGTCTTCAGCCACCATAATGTAATATATATTATATTATTGCACACCGTGTGCAGCCGGCTTAATATAATATATATTATATTAGAGTGCAAACATAAAATATATATTATATTATCGTACGCCGTGTGCAGCAGCCTTAAGAAAGAACAGAAAGTGTCACTACAACTAATATTTCCTAAACAAACTAAAGAAATTAAAAGTTATAAAAATACTACATATTGTGGAAATATTTCCAATAAAAAAACTGAAAAAGTGGAAAATTGTTTCCACCTGCACCCAGGGTAAGAAAACCTAACAGTTTCTATACCAAGCTTGCCCGTTTTCTATCAAAAAAACAACTACTTCCTGGGCTATATGCCCCAACGGACATTGAATTACATTCCAATAGAAAACGGGATGGCGACCTACTTCGTAGATACTTGCAACCATCTCCATCGATTTGCAAATTAACAGGAAGAACACTACTCGTAGACCGGTTTCGACATTATTGTATCTCATCAGTACGAGGTAAGTAGTTCCTCTCATCCCGCAGAGCAGGATGCAGAATGATTCTTTTACGCCAATACAGAAACCGTGAAGGTAACTGTAATCACATAAAAACAATCCAAGAAATAAATTTCTATAAGGTGCACCTTATAGAAATGTATTTTTTGGATTATTTCCAATAAAATTTCAAAAATAATATTTTCGGCAACATCAGCATTAATATCATTTAAAACAAAAAATAATGTTGGTACAAAATTGTTAAATGTAAAAACAAAATTACCCAAATTAAAAAAATCTGGTGTTTACAAAATTAATTGTCCAAAATGTAATGCTGTATATTTAGGTCAAACACAAAGAAATTTTGAAGTAAGATTTAATGAACACTTAAGAGCATATAGCAATGCAAACACCTACTTGAACATCAAACCTCACTCTTACACATCAATGACATCCAAATACTACACACTTGTAATAAAAAACAAAATTTAGATTTCCTTGAAGAACTTAAAATAAAAAGACATCTAGCAGATCCACAATTTAAAGTTGTTAATGAACAAATACATCTTGGAAGTTCTCCACTATTAAACTATTTACTTTGATTGAGTTTACATTTTATACATAGATAAGACATAACTGTAAAACTGTAACGTTGCCTCGTCGCGCACCCTTTATTCTGAGAGTGGCTAAGGCGTTAAGTTACTTTTGCCGCTTAGGGTAGCTATGGTAGAACAAAGATACGGGTTGTGTTACTAGATATTTATTGTCCGGTACTAAACAAACACAGATTTATACAATTATATACATATGTATAATATCTTCGAGAGTCTTCTTTTACTAGCCGAAACCATCTCCCGTCATTGGCCGTATGGACATCCGTTGATTCTGTAATAAATGGTTAGCGTATATACAATCGACGTAAAGGTATTTATGTATGGGGGTTATCCCTCCGGATCAATACTCCGGAGAAATATCGTGTTGTAAAGGGCAATATCCTTTACAGGGTTAAGATAAGTCACACGAGATCAATACTCCCGTGGACCCGGTATACGGATAAATCGGAGAGGATCAGTACTCCTTCCGATCGGGTAACGGTGAAGGTCAATACCCTTCACCAGGTAGGGAGCGGTGTCGTCGACGATCAATACTCGTCTAAGACACCGTCGAGGAAACTAGACAGTCAATACCTGTCTAAGGTAGGTCGAAATTGGTGTTCCACCACCAGTGAGAGTTCCTGTTTGCGAGCGCTAGTCGATACGACTTACTTGCATGTCGGAGTAACTCTGTCGATTGCTTCGCCTGCGTTGACCTATGTATCGAATCATTCATACCGAGTCGGTAGCATATAAAACTGCCATCTTTCTGCCGGTGTTTCAACTGTCCGTCGTATCTTCTCATAATTTCTTTTCCAGTTGATAACTCGTATGTACATATAACGACATTGTCGTTACAAAACACAAATATAATAAGTTATTGTAAAGATCAGCATGATATAGTTTTTTCCTGGTTTTTCTATATCATTGCAAAGTTATACTGATCTTTGAGGGAATTACATCCAGGATAATCCCTTAGGGCTATTAACATCTAGGCTTTAATATTGTTATGTCTTATTACTTCCATACTTGGTCTAGCCTTACCTACTTAATCAACATCAGGTACCTAGCTACAAACAAACAAAATGTAACTTAAATGTCAATCTGACGATGCTTCTTAGCGAAACGGCTGTCATTGTAATTAAAAATATATTTTTTCAAATAAACTTGGATGTTACGTTGAAACGAAGAGTTTTTTATTATTCTTAATGAGATGTTGGGATTTGAATAATTATTTTTCTTGCAAATCAATACGTCTAAATATTATTTGGAAGTTAAATAACTAGAAAAAACACAAAAAATAACAATGAATGACAATATGGCTATTTATCCTAGTTAAATGTATCTGTGTAAAGTACGTTTCACAATAATTCGTTGACTCCGGTACCTGACCTTAGGGGATTAGTAATGAAAGGTTATAAATTTCTCACTGTACAGATCCGTAATCCGGTTTTCAAAATAGATTTAAATAAAACTCAGTAACATTTACTAAAACTTAAATTTATTTTGTAAAAAAAATCACGAAATTTTTTAAAAACAAACAAACAAATTTTAAGTTTATTTATTAATTGAAATTAAACAAAACTGTTGAAACTTACGTATACGTATACGTATATATCTTCCTGGACAAAAATAAATAATACCTTTCTGTAAATGTTCAAAGAAATATTAACCACCTTTTATTAGTAATCCCTTAAGAGCAGTTAAGAGCAGGTACCAAGTCAACGATTTATTGTGAAACGTACTTTACATAAAAATTGTTGGGATAGATCTATATTATGTATAAGGTTTAAGGTTATTTTTCACAAATCGAGTGTTTAATTCTATTTATTTTATAATTTGTATGTATAGAGAAACTTAATATTATTATTAATATGGGAAACTAACGTCATTGATTCATTCGTAGTATAGGATTATCTGAAAAGTGTATAACATCTGCAACCCATTGTTTTCCTCATACAACATCCCCACTTTTTATTTGCATGTTAGCTTCAACCCAAACGTAAACAACTGCCTCTAGGTATTTTTATACTTTATGTTTTGTATACATTACTTATTACAATAAAGTGTTATCATTTTTTCAAGACCTCTAACAAACAAATTGTACGATTTCAAAATAAGACGCAGGCAATATTATAGTATATTTAAAATTATATTTTAGTGAACTCTAAAAACCGTAAAATTGATAAATTGGATTATATAAATGAAAAAAATAAATTAGAATATAAAAAGTCAGCAAAAAACAAAAATTACTGAGTAAACCTCTATTTAAGTTTTTTTTACCGGACTATAACAATGAGATTGTTATTCAGATTTAATACGTCACGTGAAAACAGTAGTGCATTCTTTTCGGTGCGATTTAAAATTTGATATTGTCAAAAGAAATTATATAAGGAGGATAACAGAACAGTTAACATACTGACATTGTTTTTTAAATTACTACAGCAACTGAATGTCACGATTAGAAAAATATTCCAATGCAAAATCGCGAAAAGTAAAAAAACATTCTTTGTTACAGTAACTGTGTATAGGTTTAGGCTTGTCTCTTATGGTGTGAGATACAATTATAATAAAAATGCGTGAAGATGAAGAGGTAAAAGGTACCTACATTCTGCCGGATCAAGTGCAAAACAGTTATTTCAGTTTGTAGTTGAAGTAGATTATTTAAATTACAAATTTGTAAATTTTAATTGTTTTCTGGCAAATATAATCGCTTTCTACACAATTATTTTTGATTCATGGAAATTCTAAAATTCATTAGTAATAGGTTAAAAGAAAATTAAATGATTAATAATTTCCACATTTTGATATTCAAAAAATTATTATTACTATGAAGAAAAATACGATATTTCTTATTCGCAAATTATTGGCCACTTCTGGAAAACGCGGGAGTCTTCCAATTTTCATTAACAGATAGTCGATCTTCAATGATAAAAATGGCTAGTTATACAGGGTGTCGCCGATAAACGACCTTTTAGAAATATTCCGAGAAACAGTGCTATAACTGAATCATGAAAATTGAAGTGCACAGGTTTTGTAGATTGATGTACTTAGTGGAAATATTTTCATCTATTTGCTAATTTTTATTGGCTATTTACACATTTCATATTTTAACATTTAAAACGATGCATTCAAAAAAAAGGTACTAGCTTGTTATTCAAAATGCCCCCATCAACTTCCATAAACTCTTTTAATTAGATATTCATTAGTAGTTCATTCATGATTGATTCTCCATTTATTTCGTTTTTTGTTAAAAACTTGAAGCACGTTATTTATCATAACTTCCTTAGTGGAAACAGATTCAGAGAAAATCTTATTTTTAACATATCCCCAAATATAATAATCTAACGGTGACAATTGTAGGGTTCTTGGTGACCAAAAAAACGGACCTTTATCAGCAATATGCCTACTTTTAGAATATTCTGAGCAGGTGCACCATCTTGTTGAAATTTGTTTAGCCTCATTCTTAGGTAAAGCGTGCAGTGTTGGTACAATTACTTGCCGTAATGATATCCGTTTAATCTGTCCTAAATAAATCATGATTTATAGTTAACTGTCCTAACCTAAAGTAGGGTGAGAAGCGTAGAAGTAAAGAGAATTGTCAACTATTGGTTCTGGATAAATGTCACCGTAATAAGTCTCCCATGTTTCCACCAGGAAACACCATAGAGAAATATAACTTACTTTTATTTGTCTGTGGTTTGTACGTTGAGGTTTCAGCGTTCTATGTCGTTTTAGCTGTCAAAAAAATTCCACTTAAAAATCATAGCGTCACGAATTGCCATAGTAACGAGTCAAAATTAAGTCAATAAGATATTTCTAATAGACCGTTTATTAGCCACACCCTGTATACATTTCGCAACAAAATAATTGACTATTTTCTTAGAATCAAATTACATCGACATACAGTTTAAAAAAAAATCCTCTTTAACTGTTCTAGGTTTTTAGTCTTTGCTGGTTACAAGCCATCAATTATTAGCATTCCATTTGCAGGTAAGTGCAATGGAACAAAACGCATCTGATGTACATTTTTTTGATAATAATATACTTCCGGTTTGACCGGAAATGCCATCAACTTTTTTAATTTAAATGGGACTCCCTATATATTTTTACAGATTTTGAAAGAGCTTGTTATTTTGAATTCATACATACTGAGTTTAGTATAAAAAAATTTGTAACAACGAGGAATAAAGCACTTTAACCAACCTCCTTTGAGTTTTTTGCATTAGAGCAAAAAACTATTTAGATAAACTAATTGATGTTGTTTGTATGCATAGTAATAAATAAACAAGTACTGTTTAGTACGTCTTTTGTTATTCAAGTGTCAAATTCTAATTGACGGAAATAAATTGCACAATTTAGAATGGTTCAATTAAGTGAAAAAGAGCGTATTGAAATTTTAATGATTATCGGTTATAGTGATCGTGTTAGAACTCATGAAGAAGTGTGTCATATTTTTAATAATTTGCACCCGGAGAGAAATCCTATATCACGCTCAACAGTAACTAAAACATTACAACGTTTTAATACTACTGGGATAGTAAAAAATTTGCTAAAACCTGGAAGACCGCGGACTGCAACGAACGAAACTGTTAAACAAAATATTGCAATCGATTTAGAAGAATCACCTCAAACTTCCACCACAAATTTGGCACTAAACCATGGTATCAGTCGACGTTCTGTAGGAAAGATATTAAAAAGTGAAAAGTATCATCCGTATAAGGTACAGTTGGTTCAAGAATTGTCATACGATGATTTTGACCGACGGCTGGAATTTTGTGAACGGCCAATGGACATCTGTAATGTCGACGAAAATTTTGCTTCTAGCATAGTTTTTTCCGATGAGGCAACTTTTTGTTTAAATGGAACAGTTAATCGCCATAACTCAAGGTATTGGTCAAATGAGAATCGTTATTGGATTCATGAAGCACATGCCCAGCATCCACAGAAGTTAAATGTTTTGATAGGAATTGTCGAAAATAAGCTTATAGGCCCATTTAGGCCCATTTTTTATCGACGGAAACTTGAATGGTGACAAGTACCTATTTGAATCTACTAAATAACGAAAATATTTGGTTTTAACAAGATGGAGCACCTCCCCACTATGATTAGGGATTTTCTGGATGCGAATTTTCCAAATCGATGGATTGGACGTAGAGGATTCATAGAGTGGCCTGCTCGTTCTCCGGATCTTAGCCCGTTAGATTTTTTTCTTTGGGGTTATCTAAAATCACGTGTTTACGTTAGAAGACCAACAAACTTACAGGAATTGAGACAAAGAATTATTGATGAATGTGAACTAATACGTGGAGAAGTCTTGGAAAGAGTGACTCAAGAATTTGTTAATAGGATGGCATATTGTCAGCAAGTAAACGGCGAGCATTTTGAACATTTGAAGTAAATTTGTTTCTCATTATTCTAAAATAATGAAATGTACATCTATTGTACTACTAACAGTGAGTTATTCCTCGTTTTTACAAATTTGTTTACATTAAACTCAGTATGTATGAATTCAAAATAACAAGCTCTAATCTGTAAAAATATATAGGGTGTCCCATTTAAATTAAAGAAGTTGATGGCATTTCCGGTTAAACCGGAAGTATATTATTATCAAAAAAATGTACAACAGATGCGTTTTGTTCCATTGCACTTACCTGCAAATTTTCATAAATATCGCAACCCTGTATATTACAACGGTAGGCAGTATAATATCACGGAAAAAAATGAAAATTCCTCAAAGAAAGAAAAGGGCTATTCCTTACGAAGTACACACATGTGGCTGCCAGGAACCACGTAGATTTTTTATATTTTAGGTTTAATTATCAATTCTTGAAAAAAAGATATGCAGTGTAAAAGAATTTCGCCTGTAAGCAGTGCCTGGTCTAATTGTGAAACTGGCCGTTAATTAAATGTCAACACCTAAAAGTTGTTAGCGCGTTCACCATATTTTATATAGCCGAGATAAATTTGCAAACCCGTCGGCCAGACCATAAATACATAAAAAAACGCCGTTCACTTGTCACGACGTATCGTTGGGTGCTTATTGAAGCTGAAAACAACAACTCTAGCTCAGAAAACACTAGTGGTCACTATTATTTATACACTATAAAGAATCGTGAGCAATAAAACCACAGATCGTGGTAATACAACGGACACGTGCACCGGAAAATGTTAATTGATATAAAATAAGAAGAAATAATATGGGACCACCATTACCGAAATAAACACTACTGCAAAATGGGGCGAAATTGATCAAGTTTTTTTTTCAACTATAATTTCGTTCTAAGCGAAAAAATTGTAACAAATTATATACAATAGAGAGTAGTTACCTCCTATAAAGTTTCATTCTCAACAGATTGCAATATTTTATATGCTAATAACATTTTGTTATTCGATATATCGTTCTGCTGCTGTGGTCGATTTCCACCCGCAATGTTGTTTAAGTGTTGCCACTATCGTGTCCGATGACCGTCGAAAACAATGACGTATAGTTTTTAGTATCTAGCAACTTCAAAAATTGAGCAATTTGCTGTGCCATATTACGAAATTTGTTTGTTCCAATACATTGCACTGTATGTTTCCCATTCTGGTAATTTGTAAAAAATATTCATGAGATACATGTAGGGGACGAGGTTTATCAAATTTTTTAAATATATCGAAAAAATTTCCTGTGTAAATTTTCTTGGTAAATTCGTTTATGTTTTTGCAATATTTACTACAGCAGCAGAGTCCATGTCCTGAATATCACACATTTTTATTTTTTTTACTCTTCCCGTCTGCAAGCACCCTTTATTCCCAATAATACTAGGATAGTCCCCAAAAAAAAGGAAAATCCTGAATATGATAAATTGTACTTTTTTAAGGACGTTTGGGATAACAACTCTTCGCTAAAATTATTTGCCGCTTCTATAATGTGTGGAGGAATATTCTCATCATCACTAGCCATTGTAATAAACTTTTTATATTTTGCACTTATAAAAATCTTCATTATAAAACGCATTTGTGTATCGTAATGTAGCTATAGACAATGACATTTGTGGCTAATAGCAATTTATTAATTTTATATTGTTCTTTAAGAAAGTATCTGTTAATATGAATATAATATTTTACTTATATAATATATTATTATTGGTATATTACATTTTAAAATATTTTTTCTACAAACGTGTTAAAAATTCCATTTTTAGCACTCCATAAAAGCCTTAAAAATGTCACTTTAAGGCACTGAGTGCCTTAAAATGTTTATGGCACTGCGCTGTCAAAAGTGAATTGTCAGATTTTGAATGCAAACGTCAAAATATTTAGATTTTATTTATTAACATTAATATTAACAGTACAATGTGTGCAATTTGACAAATTTCTTGCACTGCTGTTTTACCATTTTCTATGGCTAAGGAAGAATGATGATTCGTAAACAATTATATCAACAATGGTTGCTAGGGTCCGTAATATACGATGCAATTTAAAATTATCTCCTTTGGATGTATTAATACAGGTTTTTAAAATTTAATTCAAACTGAATAATTACTTTATTTCAACGTTTGTAGAAAAAATATTGTATGATATACGTGTTAAAAGTACAGTTTAAGGCACTCATGTGAATTTCGGAATTCGCTTCGCTCATTCTGCAAACCTTCACATGCGTGCCTTAAACATGTACTTTTAACACTTATATCATAAATAACTATTAAAACATTAACATTTGATAATTTAAATGTCACAACTGTCAAATTTTATAAATTACACAGTGCTGCCGACATACATTTTAAAATAAAAATTTTCGTAATTACATAAAAATAAAAAATTAATTTAAAAAATGGTAAAAAGGGCAAAATATGAAAAATATTATAAACAACTTATTTCATATGGCTGTTGTGACACTCGTTCTTCAAAAAAACTCATCGCTTCGCGATTCGTTTTTTAAACTTGAACTCGTGTCATAACAGAATTCCATATGAAATGCGTTGTTTAATATACTATTAATTTTAACTGTCACAGATCAATAAAAGTATTCAATGTCTTTGACAGATATCCCATGTAACTTGATACGAAAAAATATAAGCACAGTTTGGTTAATGTGTACGGAATTTTCAATTATCTGATTTAAAATATAATACGGAATATGAAATTTTCTGTGTTGAACGTAGAAAATAGTAGGTATATTGTGTCAGAGAGTGTGCAGAGAGTAATCTATTCTGCAAGAGAAACACACTATACTTTTAAAACAAATACCTGAAGACAACTCAATCACATTTTAATTAGTGAAATACCTGATAGCAGGTTATAGTATGTACAAAAAGTACGAGGAGTAATAAACCCTAATTAAGTATGCAAAACCTTTACAGGGAGCACCATGAAATTTTTGATAAATATCTTACTTTAAATTACATTTCTTCCGTAAATCTAAAAACCAGGTAGATCGACCACGTATTTGTTTCAGTTGTAGCAAAGTTTAGGGTTTCTTCATTGTTAAAGGATTAGCGGATAAGCAATAACGCAATGCAGTGGTGTGTATTTTGGGAAAAAAATACGTTTTAAATTATAATATAATAAAAAATAAAAAGAAATAATTATTGGAATACATTTATTTTTTAAAAATATATTTATTTGTGACAATATTCAAAGTTTGAATTAATCTTCTTACAAAAAGAACAAAAATATATAAAATAATTATTGTTACAGATTGGTTTGTTTCCTATTATGAATAAACTGTGTTGCCTTTCTTTATCAAACTTACTAAAATTTATGTACCTCTATCACTTTTTTTTAATTAAAATTAGTACATCCCGTTACCTCTGACCTAAATCGTATATTCTTTAGCATAGCTGCAACTCATTCGATCAATACAAAATGTACCTTACGGTATACCCTCTTAAAATATATTTTGGTACGTCTATGAAATCTACTTAAATAAATGATTTACTACTCCTTATTCTTTCTATATAGACTATAGAAAAAGTATAAGGATTTCTTATTGTGGCTTATCAAGTAGTAAAAACAAAGTGTAAGTACATGGACGTAGTAGTTGGAAAATATTAGGGATAATTTTTATATTCGATTAGGATATTTACAGCAACAAACTGGAGAGCATTTTGAACATTTATTGCATTAAAATAGTTTTATTTTTTTCTAACAACAAAAAAAAACAAAAAAAGATACCTACTTGTATTTACTGTTAATAAAGCTTTAAAAAAAATATCAACCCACCCCTATATTTAAAAAAATAACACGTTGGGGGTAGCTACAACCCTTAATATAATTAAAAAAAGAAACAATCTTCTTTATTTTATGACCCATAGAAAATAAAGGACTTTTGCGAATTTGTTCCAGCTAAAGTTTCCACGCTGTATATAATTAGTTCATTGTTTCTAAATAAAGTTTTTGAAAAATTGTTAGGTATTCCTGTTATTTTTGTTTGTTCCTACAGACAGTGAAAAGTAAAAATGACTAGGCATTTTATTTTCATGCTTAGTCAGGTAAATCTTTTTCAAGATTCAAATTAGTCTGGAATTGAGAATTTTCATGCCGATTAAAAAAAGATATTATTTAGAAATGCGTACTTAATTATTTCCACATTATTAATTTTTCTATTGTTTGTTAAAAATAATTGTACCAATAAAGTGAATGGAAGAAAATATGACTGAAGTGACGTTAAGTGTGTACTCTAATTTTTAATGATCTTTCTTTGTGTCGCTAATACTCAATTTGTTCTACTTCAACAATATTATGTACTTTTCGCATAATTATCTTTGTTTCATTTAGCGCGAGAATTGTTCTTCCCAATTTTCAGGAAATAAGATAACGAACATTACCATTTTGTTTCAGTTCAAGTTTGCAGAACGATGTCATGTTTCTTAATTTTCATTGTTGGACTTTTTGTTTTTAACATCAAAAAACTGTTTGTTAAAATTTATGAGCTATATAAAACAATTTGGTTACAGTAGAATGATTTGTAAGGCGTAATTATATAATTATTTTACTGTGAATTTAAATTTTAATTGGACCTCATAAACACATAAATAAGTCAAAAACAAATATACAAACAGTTATATGTAAGTAGTAAAAAACGCTGGGCTGTCACAGCATAAATTTCTCATTCAAAAGGATTTATTCTCATTTATGGCGTCGCACTCGTAGGGCGTACGGGTCCAGGTACCTTCTCAACTCGGGAAGGTTTAAAATATAAGGTTATATTCACAATACAGTTATTGTTACCTAATATACCTTAATTTTTGGTAACCTAACCTAACCTAACCTAACCTAACCTGCCCTTGATATAGCGTTCGAGAATGGGTAAGAGATCAGGTAAGGAATCAATCGAAATATAGGAAATACGAGTTATCCTGGACTCATTCTAGAAAAAGATTAAAATTTAAACCAATCAAAATATGAGAACATTTAAAATGCAGATATAAAACTCGTATAAATAAGAGATTAAAACATAAATCCCAACGCCCAAAATGAGAATTAACAGGTACCAATTTTAATCCGGCGCACGCAATGAGAAGGATTCAGCTGGTTTTTAATTATGCCCGGATTGAGAAAACACCTTCAAAAGGAAGGTTTAATTTTAAAAGATTTCAAAATACCTACCTTTTAGAACAAAAGCTAGTGACCAATTTTGGGTGGTCATTTCACGAAACTTTTCTCAGTAAATCCTCTATACCTACTGTAAATTAAAAGCAACTTCAGGCAGCCCTCTGTGGCCGAGGTAGACTACCCTAAAAGAGGGTAAGAAATAAAATTCATTTTAGTCATAGTATGTCATAAAATTTCAGGAAATTACTTTTGACAATATTTTGTCTTCATAGAATTTTTGCCAGAACATTTGCACATCTCCTAATTGTTGTACTTCTTGTATTTCTTTATTTATCATAGGCGCAACTAGGGGGGGGCTAGGGGGGGCTAAGCCCCCCCTAGCCGACCATTAGCCCCCCTTGAAATTTTAAATTTTTTGACCAGATTGTACAGCTAAATATTACGTTGAAATTATTTTAAAAATATAAAATTAAACTTTAGAAATAAAGCAGTATCAGCCGCCAATATCTGATACCACGAAATTGCTACACAATTGAAATAAACAACAAATGCCTATAATACATTAAGAATTAGGCTTTAATTCACAAAATTGTGCGTACAAATAATCAATAATAAACAGCAATAGACAGTGACAACTTTGACATACCTTGTCATAAATCATAGACAAGTAAGAACACTCTTTTCAAGGAGTTGGCATCCGAGATTCCATGAAGGAGTATCATATCAACATTATACTGAAATTTGACATTTCTGTCAGCCGGC
The DNA here is from genome assembly GCA_035357415.1 of Ophraella communa. Taxonomy (NCBI): domain Eukaryota; kingdom Metazoa; phylum Arthropoda; class Insecta; order Coleoptera; family Chrysomelidae; genus Ophraella; species Ophraella communa. Next base: position 24,595,139 of record CM068982.1, read on the forward strand.
CATCCCGCGACTTCAGCGCTGGCACGGCGCGGCGCTTACATATACTAGGGACATAAAGCAGTTCTAAAAATTACTACGTATCCGTATACGTATCGCAATGCGCATGTGCAGAAGCGATATGTGGGTTTCGTTACGTTACATGAAACGTATCAATCCGTCACACGTACCTAACCTACGTATCGCATTACTGTGTTCCGTGCTACGAATAAAGAATAGAAAGGAAGTAACGTTGTCATATTTTAATGTAGCAAATAATCGCGACGGAAGTCGACCATATTGAAGAACCAAATATGACTCATTCGAATCGTGACATTTGACATGTATAGTTTTTTCATGCTGTTTTATATATTATTTTCTGATTTAAGTAGTTAACCCAACTCTTGAATGGGAATTACTTTTCATCTGTAGGGTTCTATTTATCTGAATTATTAAAAATTAACAAAATATTTTAATGACAACCACATTGTTATCATAGACGTTCCTTTATTTTTTATTTAGACCATCTAAGTCAACTATTTAATTACCTACTTAGAAGTTTTTAATCTAAATTTATATATTACTGTACATATATATTACTGTACAGATAATTACAAGCGGAAAACAGTTATTTTTTTTGAACAATTAATACGAGGCATAAGTATATAATACCCTGTGTGTGACACCACTGGTAACCGGAAACTTCAAGTCAGCCATATGCAAGAACCATTGCGGACATCGTCAAATCGTATTATGCTCCTTCCTTTTTATTCTTTATTCGTAGGTTCCGTGATCGCGTTTTTCAACGATTAAGCGACAAAAGTGACATTTCTGTGATATGCGATAATAGATTTAAAAAGAAAAAACATATTTTACAGTAGCAATGACGACATTATTTTGTTAAGGGAGATATCGGGGCTATTTTCTTAGGTTAAAAATTAAAACACATGATTGGTTACGTTACGTTACAAATTAATTTTTTTTCAAAACTCTACTGAGATTAGTATGGTGGCTAGTTAATTTTTTTAGCGATTTTGGGGTAGTTTGGACGTGACACCTAAAAAAAATTTGCTGTTTGGGTTCTATTTCTATTCCATATATAGCCTTGGGGGCTTAAGCCCCCCCCAAAAAACAACTCTAGTTGCGCCTATGTTATTTATAGATCAATTTATTTTGAAGTAATTATTTGAAAAAGAAGAAGTAGAAATTCTGAACTTTTGACGTAAAAATAGACAAGCTGACAGAAGAATTTGTCAACCTAACGACGACGAAAATCAGTAGAAAAGTTCATACATAATAGTTAATAAAAATCAAAACCTACAATCTAAACGGGTAAATGTGTATCCATCTGTGACAAAGGACAATAAAAAATACTGTTTTTTATCTCGAATACGTAACTTATAGTTACTAAGTAAAACTAACTAATAATATAAAATGGTTCAATAAAACTCTAAGTAAAAACCACAATGTTTATTATCCAAAGATGGACCAATGAAATTGAGCGACTAGTTTCGGATTACCATCAGGCTATAACACAGAAAAGGTAGACTTAATAAAAGTTTCAACCAATAACAGTATAAAATCAAAACAAGTTATAAAATCAGAGCGTGAAAATAATAAAATTAAAATTAAATAAAGTTATAGCTAAATAAGGGCTGCAACATTATTATTAAGATTTGAATAAATTTAAGTTAAATTAGTACAAAATGTAAAATTATTAATAACTATTTACCTATTTAGAAGAATCAGCAACTAGAGAAGGTTGTAATCAAAAGAAGAAAGGAATTTGATCAAATTCTCTTTGTACTACCTTCTATATTGTATTGCGTAGCTTTATATCATTTTCACGCTCTGATTGTATAACTTGTTTTGATGTTATACTGTTATCCGTTGAATCTTTTAAATCTGCCGTTTCTGTTTTATAGCCTGATGATGGCAATAACTTACCGAAACTAGTCGCTCACTGAATTTCATTGGTCTACCTTTGGATAATAAACAATGTGGTTTTATTGAACTCTTTTATATGGATTCCAACCATTCCAACAGAAATGGTTAATTGTATAGTGTGTAAAAACCGGACTATTTAAGCCCCAATGATTCTTATCACTAGCAAGTTAAAATATTTGTTTGTGTACAATAATTTCATCCAGTGGCGTAGCGATGACGATTTTAAGATCAAAATAAATAGGTGTGGTAATTATTCCGTTAGTTGGCGATCTCGAATTTTTTCAAATCTTCTGATTGTTCCTAAGTACTTTGATTTTTAGTTCTAATGTTTAGTTCTGAAGTTATAGTTTTGATTTTAAATTTGTTTGTAGGTAATTTCGTTAGTTCAGTAGCAATATTTGTTTTTAAAAAACAAGTTTCTATTATCCTGGACGTAACTTGTATGTACCTTCACCTACTAGGTAGTTTTTAAATTTTTTCCGAGTGATTAGAACAAAGTTTATACAACCTTGAAGCCGAAATACGTCGATTATATGGCTCGGCCTGTGGTACCAAATTACCTAAAATAATAACTAGAATAAACAACTAAACATTTGAACTAATTTAATTAAAAAATTAGCTGTAATTTTATTATAAAAGCTAATTTTTTAATTAAAATGGATTTTAGTTTAAACGTTTCTTACTAAGATTGACTTCCTCAGAGTAAGGGTTAGTACAATAAATTTAAAGTAATACCATTGGATCTGCTCATTTTCACCAAGATTTTTAAATCTTGCCTTAATAAAGTTATGTTTAAAACTACTTCACCTTTTATGAAACACCCTGTATATCCCTCAACTACTCTATACATCCCTTCAAATTTAATCCAATCGAGAAATCAAGAAGTCACGAAACTCTGAGTATAATATTTTCCTTTTGGTTATTTGATATTAATAAAATATAATTAAATTTTGTTTGTACAATTAATATAATCGAGAGTACGACGTCACTTATATCATTAAATCTCGCATTAAATCTCGCATTAAATGTTTGGCTTTTAGGTTTCATGAATATCAAAATGACTATTTAGGGACCGGAAAAGTGACAAGTTGAACTAGGAAAGAGACAACAATTAAACATCAATAGTTTTAAAACGAGTAAAAAACATCAGAAATAAACAAACAACACTTCTTTTCATCACTCAAAACCGGGAGACAGGCTGGCAAATTCACTCTTATTTTATTTATTTAATTCAATTAAGTTTTCATTTTAGAAAAAAGTAGTAAATAGAAAAAAAAATAAGGAACAATCTGTAGGTTTCCAAATTTTGATTTTTAAAAATTTACAAAATTAAATATGAGTTTTTAATTTTTTTTTTTAATAGAAACCTAATATAAAAATCTAAAACCTGCAGATTGCTTGGAGATTTCTCTGCAAAAAATGAAACGATTTTATTCATAAATAGCCGAGATATTAGGGAAACGCAGAAAGACTGCACCGATAACAATTTATTGTAGGTACTAACCTTCATTCTGTGATATTACCGAGAACCTTAAACATTGAACCTTTTTAACATACTTCTACTTTTATTTAAAAAATCATCTTTTTTAACTAAATTCCAACATGCAATCTAGAAAAAACATTTGGAATTGAGTTAAAAAGCTATAACTGTTTACATAAAAGTTTAAATTAAGTTTTGTTAAAAAAGTTTAATTGTTTGATGTTCTTCAAAACAATTTAGTTTAATAATTTACAATATACATAATTTGTTTATAATTAACACAACGTCATAAAGATGAAAATGGTGACGTTATCAGCATTCCGAATTATACAGGCTATTCAAAACCCAAGTAACATTTTCATATCTTAGGAATGTACAGGGAATGTTCGGCATGGTCCAAAGTACATTCCAAGAATGTACGTAAATTGCATTATGTATATCCCTAGGACTTGCTAGGGTAGTGTCTTTTGTATGTCACATCAAGTACCTGGTATGTACCTAATATGTCACTATGTTCCCCAGTGAATATGTATGGCATGTTTTAGGAACTTTCAGAATATCCCTTACATATGGATGTTATATAACATGAATATCCCCGAAGGAATTATTCTTTATAAACATTCCCTTCATATTCTTAAAAAGTCCAAAATGGTTGCAATACATATACCAGGTATATTCCTTAAATCTGTCCTCAGATTTTCGCCATACTATTGTAATTAGTCAAATTTTATTGATATAATATATACATAATGCTATATACATATAAATCTTGATTTTTTTCTTGGGTATGGTCGCCGTTCACTAACGTTACCTAGTTAGTTGGTAAATATTTGAAAAGCAGAAAAAAATTACATTTTGCATTATAATCTTATTTATTTAAAACAACATTATAAAACATACATAATAACTATGAAAACAAAATAAACTCTAAAAGAGAAAAAAACATTACATGTCAATATATTCAATATATTTTATTTATAAATTGAAAAGGTAATCCATCTCTCAAATGTGGATGATACAGGTATACAGTATCAATAAAGGTCAATCCACAATTTTTATAATAAAGAAGCGACATGTTTCGGTCCATAGACCATTATCAGGCTATAAAGAAAACAATGGTATCAGGATATAATCAAAAATAGTTATAACGAAGTATAATTAGTAGAGGTTATATGATTACATTAAACAATGATGGTTAAAACTTTTCAAATTGAAGTAACAAAGTATAAACACCATTGACAGTACATGAAATGTCTAAGTTACATTAAAACAAGCAAGATCAAATCATTACAAAGTCATATTACTAAATCGTATACAACTCACATGCATGTGTAGACCGCAGAAATTGCATTTTAATTTATGAATTTTTTAAAAACTTAAACATTGATGAATAAGAAAGTTATGAAGTCTTATTCATATTATCTTATATCTTATTTATTTAAAATTTTAAATAAACATGCATAACTGAAAAAAATAGTTATTCATAAAAATATATTACCAATATTTCCTTGTTTTCATCCTCTAATAGATCTTTTTCAAGCTTCTGCAGGGCTTCTTCAGGGAATTTTTGTAGAATGTTTTGAATAAATTTTGACTTTGTAAGTACTATCTGATTGGTATGCTTAATATTTAGAACCAGCTGCATAGATTCCATCAAATAATATAATTTTTAATTAATTATGTTCTTTTAGTTGTAGGTACAGAATTCTGAAAATAAAATTAATATTAAGTAAGTAAGAATTATAAGTAATAGTAAACTAAGTAGGTCATGGCAAGGATTTAAATTTTTATCATTACTTGGTTGGATTGACTGGACTGCACTCACAGTAGCACTCTCTAAAATATGAAATAGATACAGATCGAAGAGAATAAAAAATATGCTAATATACAGTAAGACATGATGAATTAATTATTTGAATAATATCACTGACTCTTTTTTAACTTTCAAATTAAATTTTCGTCTCTTTTGTGAAGACGACATTATACCTAACCTTAAAGACTACAAAAGAATTAAAAGCAATAAGTAACTATTAAATTTTTAAAACAATGGCATCCTTTGATCGATAAGTTAGAATAATGATATACTTACCCATATTTACCGCCTTTTTTAAACTGTGGTCAAAAACACATAAAACTAAATTACACAAAATAATAATATCACGCTCACTCACTAGCATTTTCATTACATAACCTAAAATTTCGAACTTCATCCGACGCGACCAGTGTTGACAACATAACAGTTGAGTCCCAACCAAAAGGTCCAATTGCGGGTGATATATTTTGTATCATAGATTACAAAATAATAAGAATATCAAATTAGGTATTACATAACGGGAATGTACATTTTTGTATTTTTTCCAATATACTATGAATGTCACAGGTATATCCATGAATAGATATACAATACTAGTATTTACGTGTACATTTAATGCACTTTTTCCAACATTCCATGGATGTCACTGGTACATCCGTGAATGGACATTCCCTGCGTGTAATTCCTATTACATTGTTGGTACATTGTGAAGGGGATATACCTTCTAAGATTTCAAACAATATATTGGGAATGTACCCACTAAATTTGGTATATATTTTGAACATTATGAATATACTAGGAATATGCTTTGTATATTGAATGCTACTTGGGAATGTAAATCGACATAAATATGTGGAAGAATATTATGCACAGATAATTCCTCATGGCTAATAACATCTATATCAAAAACAAAATGTAACTGCAATATCAATCTGAAAACTGGAGCAAAACAGCAAAACTTCCACGGAGTAATGGTTGGTAGATACAATAAATTTTATAAAAAATAAGGTTATACATTTTTTTATGTAGGCACTCATTCATAAAAATAAAATGTAAGCAGTTAAAAGATTTCTACAGAAATTTAATTTTCTTATCATTTAGACAAAGAAATGAAATGATTTACAACTAATAAAAGTTTGTACATACATAGGTGTAGCTGAGAACAATAAAAACAGTGGAATGTAAACCTTTATGATTGGCATCACAATTACGGAATATGAATAAATGGTTAAAGATAATGTAAATATATGGAATTTATTAAGAAATGAATACTTTATCAATTAACAAAAAGTAGAAAAAAAATGAGCGAATCTTTTAACAAGAAACATTTAATATTTATTAGGGTGTCAGACATGGATTCCCACTGGAAAATAAACTGAACGAATAAACATTTGAATTTACAATCAAAATCATTTTTATTTTAATGATGTGTTGGTTTTAATATTAATATGCAAAATACCTTGTTTTTTAACTAAACCTTCCATGAATACTTATCTCTGACTAAATATGGCTTTTTGAATTATTTAGTAAAACTTATAAAGCAACGGTAATATGAAACATAACGGCTGGCGATACCAGTTTTCACGTTTAAGATCATTATTCGGATAATTATAAAAAACAAAGAAACAAAGTAGATTTTTTGTGTAAATATCTGTTATGGTGAGTCCCCAAGATACAGTCTATTGTTTGTACAGATATCTGTTCTGACTAAAAGTCTGACTAAAAATGTTCATGTTCACTTTTCCGCTATACCGACTTTTGGTATCGTGTACACCTACCACTACACATTTGAATTATTTTAAATTTAAAATTTGGTAAGATACACTCGAAGATACACTGAAGAAATAACTTTGCAACAAAACTTCTACGGTTTCTTTATAAAAATAACAGCTGTTTCAAAACTGCTTTCATCGTCAGATGGACGAATTGAATTTACATTTTGTTTTACTAGATAAATATTTGATGTTCATTAAGAAGTGTCTGATTAGACCCAGCCTAGGTATTATAAAGCCTAAGATATTAGTCCCTCTTTAGAATAACTATACAATGTAATAAAAGCCCAGAAAAAAAGCTATATCGGACGGATTTTTACAATAACTTAATTTGTTTGTGGTACATTTATATCTTACTTATACATAAAATGAAGAATCAATTAAAGCATACAGTTTAAGAGTGGAGAACTTCCAAAATATATTTGCTGATGTCTTTTCGTTTCAAATATTTCCAGAAAACATAAATTACGTTCTTTATCACAAATGTGTGGTATTTCAATTTTTTTGAGTGAGTCTGTAAATTCAAGTAGGTGTTTTGTACTCGGTTTTGTATCATATAATGCAATCTTAAGTTAAATTGATTGTACTAACCCTTACTTTTTGGAAGTTCATCTTATTAAGAATAATAAAAAACTCTTCGTTTTTAACAAAACTTCCAATATTTATTTAAAAATTGCTTTTTTAAACTTAATGACAGCCGTTTCGCTAGACTTAGCATCGTCAGATTGACATATTGAAGTTACATTTTGTTTGTTTGTAGCTAGGTACCTGATGTTTATTAGGTAGTTATAAGGCTAGACCAAGTATGGAAGTAATAAGACATAACAATATTAAAGCCTAGATATTATGAGCCCTAAGGGATTATCCTGGATGTACTTCCCTCTAAGATCAGTACGGCTGTCATTAAGTTTAAAAAAGCAATTTTTAAATAAATATTGGAAGTTTTTTCATTATTCTTAATAAGCAATCTTAAGTGTTAATTGTATCCTCAAAATTTCTTATTACTTGACCTATACATATATAGCAGTACATTTTGGAATTTAATTTTTATACTTTTATTTTTACATTTAACAATTTTGAACCAATATTATTTATTAATTTTACATTAGAAATTGAGTTTTAAGAATTGAAAATTTTACTAACTAATTCCCTTAATTTTTTAACACAGAAAACCAACACAAACAGACCATACCATATAATTTAATTCCTATGATCAAAAATAACAAATAGTAGGTACATCTAATGGCTACCAATTACATTTGATAAATAAATTAATTATCAATAAAGAAGCTAAAGTGCCACTACAACCAATATTTACTAAAAAAAAATAAAAAAATTTCTTAACATTTCAGTATATGGAAATAGTTCTAATAAAATTTCAAAAATAATATCTTCCTCTTTGACCATAAATACTCACTCACACATATTGGCCCGGAGCCATTCCTAGACATAGCCAATAGCGTAGCCCGAGGAACAATATCGAACTGGGTACAGTCGGCTTTAGAATTTAGAATAGCATATACATGTTAAATGTGAATTTCGTTTAACTAACTACCGAAGTTATAAAAACGCCCTTCTTCAATAACATAGGAGTTGCAATTTTTAAAACGCCTACATTAAATAATTTTTGGGTTTAAGTTTATTTACAAGGGTTGGTCATGTCCCGAATAAATAGGTCTATATACAAATTCACACAAAATAATTATATCTACACATTTTCACACCACAGAGGTAGAATCCTTGGCGTATTTTTTTACGTGTACTTTCTTGTGTAACTAAAGCGAATCCAAAAACATTTTTAAGCATAATAAATTATTAAGAATAATAAAAAACTCTTCGTTTCAACGTAACTTCCAAGTTTATTTGAAAAATTTTAAATCACAATGACGGCCGTTTCGCTAAGAAGCATCGTTGAAACGAAGAGTTTTTTATTATTTTTAATAAGATGGACTTCCAAAAAGTAAGAGTTAGTACAATAAATTTAATAATAAATTATAATTATCAAAAAAGAAACAAGTCTGTTGTTTATAAAAAATAATTTATTTTACACAAAGAACAATAAATCAACAATAAAACAACCTAAATATTTGATTATTATATCTATGTTTATTAGATATTTATTAAATTTTTCACACTGTCGTTGACGGCTCATTTTTAAAATGTATTGCTACGTTTTGATTTTTCCCACCCTATTTATTTACTAAATAAAATATAAAATAAATAAATGTAGGGTTATTTTGATCCAAACGTAACAGAAAAACGTTAACAAAAATTCTTTTAGAATATTAAATTCAACATAAAAACAATTAAAATTAGTACCATCAAGATTTATTAGAAACTACATGTTGGAGATTCAAAAATAAATATTTTTATATTTCATCTTTCATTTTATGGAATGTTATTTATTATTTTTAACAACCTACCTAAAAAAAGGGATTTTAATCCCAAACAAACATTTATTATCGAGGGTTCCAAACTAAGTGAAGTAAAAAAGGAATCAGTAGAGAGGTAGAGGGACAGACAATTTGTCAATAAAATACCTTATGCTGCAAACATTAAAGATGTGGGCGTAGACAACTGTTTAACTGATTTCAAATTTATTATTATTTAAACCGTGATTGGTTATACACAATAAATAGGCCGTTCTTAAAATTAATTCAATGTAAGCGATTTGAGTTTGAAAATGTATATGCTATTCTGAAGCCGATAGTACATCGAAGGAGACGTTCTTACTGGTTCGAGCCAAAGGGTTTAAGACTCGGTTTAAGATACTCAAAGGCATTTGCAGAAGATCTCTCTAAAAAGAGGTCTCGAGAGCTGCTGAATATGAGTAGACAGGAGTTATAACAGGACTACTTACTGGATACAGTCGCCTTAATGGGCATATAAAAACAATTGGACTGTCGAGAGACTAAGGGTCAATAAATTTGGCTGGCATAGGGCTTGTAGAATGACTATAACCTAGGGGTGAGCCCAAGGGTGAGCCACAATAGATCTTTCAGGTCGTAGTGAAAGGGACGTTAAAAGACCACACACATAGAACCTAATCTAACTCACTCACACAAACGAATAACATTTAACTACTAGAAGAACTTGAAATAAAAAGACATCTAGGAGATCCTCGGATGGAAATGCATCTAGGATAATCCCTTAGTGCTAATAATACCTAGGCTTCAATACTGATGTCTTAAAAGGTACTTTTAGGCGTATTTGAAAACCAGGCTTTTTATAAAATGCCGATGAGATTTTAGGCATATTGGAAAAATTAAAACATTTTACAGTTCACCTAGTTTGAGTTAGGCGTTTCGTAATACACTTCTGCCTTGCTTCGGCTCAAAAACTGTTACGGCGGATACAATGTTACAAGAGGCTGACGATATTGTCGAAAGGAGGGAGAGAAATAATTATTACATAGTTGAGGTTTCAAAAGTAGACAGGGGACCTCTAGATCCTAAAAATATAATTGGATCAATTTTGGATTTTAAAAATGGAGTGTGTCTGTTAAATCGATGGTTCTCCAGAGATGAGATCAGTGGAATAGAGAGTAACGAACGAATTGAAGTTCTAAGTGAAAAAACTATTTCTTTAAGAGAAGCAATGGGAATGTTTTCCAATTTTGGAAAGCAAGGTTTTAAAAAATGTATGTGCAAACCCAACAAAAACCAATGTAGAATAAATAAGGGCTTTTGTTTCAAGGCCCACATGAAGTGTACAAGCAAATGTCACTTTAGTGGCTCCTGCGGGAATAAATAATCACTATCTGGCGTTGATCCTTCAGTTTTATAAGTTCCTTAATACATTTTTAGTTTATGTCTAAGTTATATTGTAACAGCAATAAAAGAGTTATGTTAATAATTACTATTATTATTATTATTTTACTGGCGAATAGTCACTGAGTATGTATACCCTACCTATTTTTAAATAAGCCAAAGCAAGGCATACGAAACGCCTAACTTAAACTAGGTGAATTATAAAATTTTTTAATTTTTTCAATATGCCTAAAATCTCATCGGCGTTTTATAATATGCCTTAAAATTGTAGTCAGATTGTAGAAATATAATGGTTTTACAATATGCCAAGTCATTTTGAAAAAGCCTAGGCATTTTATAAAAAGCCTGGTTTTCATATACGCCTACCACATAAACACCACTTAATCATCAGCCAGTTCATCTGAAGATGAAAGTAAGGTAATTTTTTTATTAAACCATGGAAATTTTGTTGCAAATTTATTTGTTAACTTTTCCACAAAGTAAGGGGTTAATGAAATAAGTTTAATAAAAATTTATAATATAAAAGTTTTATTTTTAACAATATAAGATATTTATAGAACAAGATATGCTTCTATGTAAGTATCTGCCTGATTTAGGTACACGGAGGAGTTAAAATCAATATTTACAAAACTTGAAACTCCTACCTGGTAATTTATTGTAGTTAAACGGCTGGACAAATAAATCACAAAACAGGTTAAATGTACACAACACACAGTTTAAATACAAAAATTATTTTCAACAACGTTATGATATTTTTAATGCAATTTTTAAATAAAAATAAAAAATATAAATCCGAATAGCGATCTCAAATAACACGTGGTAAAAACAATGTGTAGAAGAGCGACATACTCCCTCCGCGGTTCGGAAGACACTGCTGAAAGCAATTTTATCAAAACGTCAGTATCAGTAAGGTAACGCTTAAAGAGTACTCGACTCTGTAGTAATATTAATGGTATGTACCCGAGCAGAAGACATTTATTTTTACATAATATGTATTATATATTTTTATGTTGGGTAGCAGAATTACCAAAATATATTTTCAGTCTAATTGTTTAATCGGTACATTAGGTACTTTGTTAATGGTTGATTTGCATGAATAATGTACAAATAATTTTTGTTACAAATAGAATCTGGAGTTAAAAACCTAACATGTGATCTTCTGAAGCTTAAGTAGCTTTCTAGAGAGCATTTTCCTAATTTGATAAGGAGTCAGGGCAAATCCTAGGAACTCTACCGTTTAAAGAACAATGCTTACACATTCGCATAGTAAATATTTCACCGTTTCTTTAGCACTTTCGCCGATTTCAGATTTGCTCATTATTTTGAGGTGATCCCTCAAAGGGTAGTGCCCAGTGATTGTGTATGTTTTTGCTCATTTCGAGAAGGTACTTTGCTCTTTTATGTGCGTCAATCTTGGCGTATTCATCCAGTAAGATCCAGTAAGAATTTTGTGAAACCACAAGAGGGCCGCAGACCAAGGAAAGGTGTATTCACTTTCTTTTCCGAGTCTATCACCTTCCTTATTACCTTGTTGTTTCTTGGCAGTTTCTTAAGGGATTGTTCACATTCCTATACTAACATTGTCACCCCTGGATACTAATGTCTATAGCGTGCATCTCCGCTTGAAAGATAGTTGGGCAGATACCAAGAGATTTGAATAAACAAATAACCAGTCCTTTTATATTTCTTTCAGCTCTGTTTGGTTGTAGATTTGGCCACCACACATAGGTGAAGCATAGGTGACCATGGGCTTGACAATCGTTTAGTTTGACAAGAAAGTCATTATCGGTTTCAAGTCTCAAGTCTTTCCAAATTTCCTTCGGCAAGTCCAGTTCCCCACTGAAACTTTCGACAAGATTTCTTCCAAATGATTGTTCCAAGTTTTTGTTCCAGGAAACGTTGGCGACGAAGGTGAGGGGTGAAACCACAGAATTATATACTAAACTAGAATGCCAATACATACGGATGCATGAAAACAAAATTTCACACCATATAGGTAGATATGTTCGTAAACTCCTGAGCATCCGAATTGTGACAGAATCGAGGGACATCTAAATGTTTCATGTCATTGAAGGGAATATTCGTCGCTAACTCAACCCAATTAACTCACTTTTCCCTTTTTGCAGACGCACACGACATTTTAGCCACCTTATCAATTGTTCACAATTATGATCTTCAACTAAATCATAAATAAAGCACCATTGATAGTTTTTTCCTCAAGATAATATTCCTTGCCCAGCCATTATTAATTAAAACAGTACGAATTCTATGAATTACCGCCGGTTCAATATGGCAGCTACGCTTGCGCTCGTCGTATGATGAAAAGGGCTATAAGGGTACGTACATATCGGTGCTTTGATACTAGATACTTGCAGCGATGATAGAGGTATTTTATCAGCGCTTAAAAAATATAAGCGATTATAGTCGATGTGTTGCGCGCTCATAATTTACGGAATGGATGATTTCATTCTTCTGCGAACTGAACAGTGAAAGGGTCGAAAAATGTCGTTTAAAAGAGAGTTTATATGGAATCAGGCACATTCTGATCACCAAAACCGATATGTTTTGGAGACAATGTGGAAAGAAGTATCCTTAGGTGCAATTTTCAGTAGTAAGTAGTTAATAATAATTTTAATATTAGGTATTAATATAGAAAATTTCATAAATTTACTGTGGAATATTCTTTAATTAATTCTTTTTATTAAATAAACATACGATTTTTTACAAATTTACATGTGGACCAATCAGCTGGACGTCTAGCTCTATCATGTTGAAAATATACTGCCTGGGGTATGTCTGCAACTTCTTGCAAATTATGCCCAACTCCCTCCTTATCAATGAGAGTATTTTGTAAAATACATATTGCTTTTACAATCTTATTAGCGGTTTTCTCATTTGTTTCAATTGCTTTAGCCATTTGGCAAACAATATTCCAAAAAATATTAAATTGTTTTGCTGGCCCTTGATAATATTTTATTGAAATATTCCGTTTCTAAATTAATATTACTTCTTTTGCGTTAGTAAATCATCCATTAAAGGAAATGCTTCATCAGCAATAAACGTATATGGCATGATAATTTCGGTATTTGAAAGGACATTACCATCTGGAATATTCAATTGTTTTGCCTGCATCAATGCATATAAAGCTGAAGACCGGAATATATCTCCATCACTTTGCTTTCCATATCGTCCAACATCAATTATGGAAAATTTATAATTTGCATCAGCTACGCTAGTAGAATAATTCAGAAGTACTTTTTTAATTAAAATACATAAGTAGTTCATGAGTTACTAGGACAGTTTATGCGTATATGTTTTCCAGCTATAGCGCCAATGCAATTGGGAAAGTTCCATATTTAAAAAAATCCATAGCAATTTTGTAAAACATTTCTTATATTGGTATTGCCATGTGTATTGGCTGCAGCTCCTGCCATAAGACTTCTACGTTTTACTATTTTTGCAAATCCAGAATGTCCCATTCTAAATGAGAATACTAAACTTATGATGGATGCTCCAGTTGCTAAATATCCGTAACCAAATAATCATTTAAACGATACTGTTATATTTAAAATTAAATTTAATGTACGGTCTTACTTTACAGAAGAAATTGCAAAAAATAAATGGAAATACCTTCGGGACACTTTTAGAAAACAAAATATGGAAAATCAAGATCTGGAGACCCTGGAGAAATTTCATTTGAATCAAAGAGGCTTTACTTTAAATCATTAAAAAATCAGTTTACTCCCAGAATATCTACATCAAATTTGCCATCTTGTTCGAATTCAGGAGTTCAAGCAGAAGAAAAGGAAAACTACTTTGAGTTTGAAAATATAGTGAAGTAAATCATCCTGATGATGAAATTAATAGTGAGCTGGACCAGACTGATTATCCTACTACTCCACATTCATCAGTAACATCCACTTTAAGTCCTCTATATAATTTTTCATAATTTACAGTAGGCGCAACATTTTGATTAATAATAGAAGTCTCACTTCTATCTGGACTCATATTTACAAAATCTTTAGATGAGTTTCCACTGCAAGTAGTATCCCGCAGATCTTTTACGGCATTCTCTTCTTGTTCTAGATGCATATATCTAGCATTGTGAGGTCAATATCTTGAGATGCCTTTCCACAGTTAGTTTAATTCTGTGGTTCTTTTACAGCTTTCTCATGTGTATCTTCCATGGTGCTTTCAACATCTTTTTTCTGAACTTGACTTCCTCGAACAACTTGAAATAAAAAGACATCTAGCAGATCAACAATTTAAAGTGAATGAACAAATAAATAAATAATAAATAAATTCTCCACTATTAAACTTTTTACTTTGATTGAGTTTTCATTTTATACATAGGCAAGACGTAATTGTAACAGAAATATATTATGTTATTATAAAGATCAGCATGATATAGTTTTTTCCTGGTTTTTCTATATCACTGCACAGTTATACTGAACTTAGAGGGAAATACATCCAGGATAATCCCTTAGGGCTAATAACATCTAGGCTTTAATATTGTTATGTCTTACTTCCACACTTGGTCTAGCCTTACCTACTTAATCAACATCAGATACCTAGCTACAAACAAACAAAAAATGTAATTTCAATATGTCAATCTGACGATGCTAGTTTATAGCGAAACAGCTATAATTGTGATTTTATACCTAATTTTTCAATTAAACTTGGAAGTTTAGTTAAAACGAAAAGTTTTTTGTTATTCTTTGTTGGAACAGCTGTTCTTTTAATTTTAATCTAACAGGAAGACTTACAATAATATTTTCAGTAAAATAATTTCACAGAATAGTTATAAGACAAACTGTTTACTAACCTAAGATTTCATTTTGGAGATCTCTTTCAAAACTGTTGGGTGCAAAATGAATTGAACAAATTCGACTCCTATCTATATTAAACTTGCCCACTCGCTTGCTCGATTGATCCACTCATTCACGTATGGTTTGTGACAGGAAATTCTTAGGCCGTGGAAAAACAAAGAATTTAATGTTTTCGCCCCCATAAAGTTGTTATAACAACTAACGACACGTAAACCCTGGCATCTTTATTACCTAAAAATAAGAGTATGTAATATGTAGTTTGTCTTACTCCAAAATTAAGTTTATACCTCAACAGAACCACTTCAAAACTTTATACAAGCTTTTAAAGACTGTTATAATAGAAAACAAAAACAAATAAAAAGGAGAAGTCTCCTAAAAAGTCAGAAGAATTTACTAAAAGAGTTTATCTTATAAGAAAAGTTGGTGAGATATCAGGTGAGTAATAATAAATTTAACAAATTATCAATCTCACGGTGAGTATTCGGTCACTAAATATTCCACTGGTTACTCTACTATATTTCTTTAATTAGTATAAAACTGGGTGATAACAAGACAATAAAAATCTTCAGACAGTTTACTAGATAGGTTACTTACTACTATCAGATTGTGTATTACCTTTTGCATATATGCATAAGACAATATATTTCTTTAATAGTTCAAATATATTAATAGTAATGAAATTTTAATGGTAATCAAATTTAACAATCTAAATATAAGTTATCAATTGTACGATTTACTGTTTTGTTCTTTTTAGATGCTGATAAAGTTAGGCTTGACAGTTAGTAACTGAAATATAGACATGCAACTTAGCTGTCATCCCTGGATGTGTCTACAGGGAAGCATACACAGTCCCTCAGTTTGCGAGTTTGGGTTCCTCGTCATGTGCCTGGCCCAAAGGTAAGTTTTGGTTAGATGTAGGTGATGTCTAATCCAATAGTGCTGATTGATGGCAATGAATACCCATAGATGTACTGAGTACCAAATAAGAGTAGTCGGCAAGTAAAATAGAAGAAGGAAAAATCAAAAAGACAAAAGAAAAAGGCCTAAAACAAAATATCGTATTACAAGAAATGTTAAGTATAACAGGTAACCATGACTTCCAGCTTGATAAAAGAAATGTAACTCACCTAAGGTGGTAGGTGGCCTTGCACGTGACTCCAAATTCGGAGGATGAAATAAACGAAATTAGTTTTGGTTCAATAAAAGTTATAAATATCCACTAAACAAGTGATTCTGCTACTCAGCAGAAAACTTTGGTAATTTTACCCAAAATATTTCTTTGTGTTTTAAATCCGCTAAAGCGTGGCACGTTCTTCCGAACAAGTTCCCTATGTTCTCTCTTTTTCCAACCTTCCGTCCTTGAAAACCACTTTTTTGAAAAACTGGCCTGCTACCGATAGATATTTTTAAAGTGACTTTACAACTAATTTGGCAATTAAAATTAAATTAAAGAATAATATAAAAGAAGATATTCTGACAGTGGATTATTTCGTTAAATTGGTTAGGTTTACCTTTTAATAAGTTGCAAATGAGGTATTTAATTTTAATTATAACATTTCTCATTACTTAGATATTTTATTTTTTATTTCAGATAATTGAACTGCTGAGAAGATAGCCCTACTGAAGAATGATGATGTTCTGATTGGAATTTTGTATAAAATGATTGTTTAATAAAGATGTATAATAGCAAAAATAGATGACTATTATTGGTATCCTTGATACAGGTTAGTAAAGAAATAAATTTATGAAAGTCTTTAAAATAAACACGTAACAAGACTTAGTATACTTTTAGCACTCACAAATTAAAAAGTCTTAACACAGCAAAAACCAAAAAAAGTGAAAAAACCAACTCAAAAAAGTCAAACAAGAAAGATCCAAGACAAAAGAAACTAATTATAGTAAACTTCAAACAGCAGAGCACTTATGTGATGAACAAATGTAAACAGAGGACACGCTGATACGTCATAATTTGCACTGTTACCATTTAAGACTTGGCAGGTGAAGAATGAACGAGATTAACCAATCCTGTTTTTTTACAATCTTGCCCTTAGGCAATCCAAACCACGTGACTTTTTAAAAATGCAAGATGGCGCCTGCTTGGCGCACAAAGTAATTTATTTACATATTGCTGTTAAGTTTATATTTGGATATTTTAATGATTTATATTTGGTTTAACATTACAAAAATTCACTTAATAGTAAAATTTATTGTACTAACCCTTACTATGTGAAAGTCCATCTTAAACAACTAAACGGTTGAATTAAACTTTCACTATTTATCACTTATTAGTCATAAAGTCACTGAAAACACAATGTAAACATAACGTAACTACAGATTGTGAGCCAACCAGTTGCCCTTTAATTACGTTTTGACAGTCCGTTGGATTGGTCCATTGGCGTTCTAGGTTAGTATATTACTAACTTGAACTTTTACCACATATAGTGAAACGACGATGGTTCCTGATCAGAACATTCAGAACAGATCTACTTAAAACCAATGATAACGGATGAAACTCGTTTCATAATTCAATTTGTGCTGTTAAAAGTTATTTAATAAACAATTAAACTCTTGACCTAATCTATTGGTCTACTCTGACATTTGGTAAACTCATCGGAGTTTACATTATAATGTAAATCATTTGTTTCATTTTTTTGAAGTAATCTGAATAGCAATAAAAACCAACCTCCAGAAACCATATCCTTTTAAAGTTTAAAAACTTAATTACATATCGTCGTTAAACCACAAATGAGATATTTATAATCTGATGTTAATTAGGTACTTTGAAAAATAATGCTATTAAGCAGATGACACGCAAACCTCAAAATTAAGTAGACGAGTACAATTGTTATTACAAAATACATAAAATTGGTAAAATAAAACAATTCAAAACAACATTTACTACAGATACTGTTAGGGGAATGTTATTATTTTAATAGTTAAATTGTTAGGTATTTAAATAAAAAAAATCTCAATTGTAACTACAAATTTATTATAAAAGACAAATTTATTGAATATTTTAAATGACTAATATTGTTAATTATACAATGATCAATAATAAGTTGTTATTGAAATTTATTGAATATTGAATTTAACTTGTAGAGTGGATGTTCTTCTTACCGGGCCAAAATGTAGTTGATCTATACACACAGAGAAATTTGTGTGAGAATGTTGTCAAGAATGTGCATTTAAAATGAAGTACGATCCTAATTCTTAGCTTAAGAAAAAATATTCTTCATTTGAATCCTGACATTCTTAAATTAACATTGCCATGCTCAATTTTTGGATTAAAAGCTACAAATAAGCACAAACATTCTTAATTTGAAACATTCTTAAATTAAACATGAAGGGTGCTTAAATTAAAAATCTTAACATGTTAATTTAAGTATGGCATATCTAAATTTTCAGCACACGTTGGTATGCGTTTAATAATTTAGCAATAAACGTTGTTATCGTCTGATTTGATAATGAGTTTTTCCGAAGCATCCGGTAGGCCTAACCGATGTTTATGATATGTATTTTTTCTAATAAATAATGTAAAATGTGAGTAAGTCAAAATATAATTTATTATCTATTTTTATGCATTTCTCATTTTGAACCACTTGGCAACGTCTCCAATGTAAGTGAAACATGATAGTTAAACAAATGGAAACTAAACCACAGTGGTTTGTTGGTGTAAAAGATTCCTGCATTTGTTACAGTCCTGTCAGGACGCGTTAAGTATGCGACGGTATTGCATGTTTAGCCAGCCAATTCTCTTCGTACACATCATCAAATTCTAAGTAAGATATCGTTACAGAAGAGTAACTTGACATCATACTAAGCATTTTCCTGTTTGAGTATATTAATCCCAAATTGCAAAAACACTCGAGCTTTTAATAAGAGAACAAAACAACTTTTTCTATACCCCGTTAAAATGTTAATGAGAAAGGATGTTTCATAATTTGATTAATTCTTAAAAATTAAAGGTATCCAATTCATTAAAAGCTGTTTCAACAATAATAATAAGTATTAAAAAAAGATTATAATCCTATAATTTAAAGGCATATAACATATAACATTATAAAGCTATGTCAAAGACTGGAATAGTGAAATAATATAAAATGTAAAATAATCCTAAGTAACAAATACATTATACATTATGGAAATAAAATAAAGTAATTAAGACTTCGAGTTCGGTTAAATCTAATTCGATAGATTACAACATCCAGTCGTCGAAATTCAATTCAACTTCAAAAGAAACATTCTATTTAACCGCCAATCAAACCACATCTAATATACATTATCAAATTTCCCACAAAAATATTAAAAAAACAACGGTATGTTCCAGCACATCAAAAATTATAGGCAAATTTTTAAAACATTACCAACAATATCCATTAACATTATCTCACGAGACCTTTTATTAGAAATTACCGAAATTGTTCAATGGAAGTAGACCAGTGTTGAAATCCCAAATAACTCGTAAAAACAAAAATTAGTTACATACCTACCTACTGTTAAAAAGAAATATGTGACTTTTAATGGCATTCATTCCACTGTCATGACTTTTTTATACTAATTAAAACTCTTGGTAGATATAATAGATAGTCAAGTTTATGGTTGTCATCTATCACGAATTTTTTATTCACATTTTTTTGACATTGGTATTACGTCTCGCTTTTTAACTTTATATTGTATCTTGTAATTATAATCCGTATAGAAGTAGATGTACATGATATAATTATTGTGACAGACAACAGTATGAATATTTGTGTTCATATATAATTAAACAGGGTGAACGCCCTATAAAATTTTTGCTAGCTCAGTGAAATTATTATTTTATTTAATTTAAAACCCGACTCTTTACCTTGGGTAGGATTCAAGAAAACTCAATTTGAATACTCTATAAAACACTAAATTATAATTGAAAAATTGTTTGATACAAGCTCTACATAAAACTATTAATATTATTCAATTGTTTATCACATGCAAGAATTTATTAAACATAATAGAAATAACTTGACAAATTATATTATTCAACCTGGATTTACGTTTACAAAATCATGCTTACACAGGAAGGGGAACAAAAACCATTAAGGTGATTGGGATATACCCGTGGATGGAAGATGAAGGGATAAGGAGGAGAATAGAGGAATTAACTGGAAAAGGTACTAAGGTGATTAAGGTGTTAAGAGAGAGGAATGGGATGAAGATGGCGGTGGTGACTGCGGAATGGAAAAAGGCGGAGGTTTTATTGGGAAAAAGGGAGATGAAATTGGGATGGAATAGGGTAAAATTTATGGAGGGTAGAGAGGAGGGTAGATGTTTTGGGTGTGGTGCTAAAGGACACAAGGTTGCGGTGTGTGAGAAGGGGGTCAAGGAGAAGGCTAGATGTTGGTTATGCAAAAGAGAGGGGCACATGACCAGGAACTGCAGGCAGGCGTTCCTTTGTAGAGCATGTGGGGTCAGAGGGCACAGAACGGGGGAGAATTGTTGTATGGGGAAAAAGGTGCTGGATGGGCATGAGGAGGGAAAACATTTGGTGGCCCCTCTGGACCCCTTATAGGGGAGTTTGGTACAATATGAGGTAGGGGAAGGCAGTGTGGGGGAGGAAGGACCAATGGCAGATAAACCTGGGGAAATGCAGGATAGCGCATGATGTATTGGAAGAAGTGATTTTTAGCAAGGATGGATTATGGACGTTACAGGAGAGGCGGGAATAAGAATGATGAAAGACGGACTGAGGGTAGATGAAGTGAGGAATGGAAACGGATGGGTGGGAGTGCGCCTGGGTGACATGATGGTGTACAGCGTGTACATTAGCCCGAATATTAGCCTGGAGGATTGTGAAAGGAGCATGTCTGGGTTGGGGTAACAAAAGGGAAAAGAAGAAACATGTGGAGGATGGTGTCAGGGGACTTCAACGCAAAGATTACTATTTGGGGAGGGAAGATAACGGATAGAAGAGGTGAGATCCTGCAGGACGTGTTAACATCCAACGGGCTAACGGTGCTAAATGACGGATTGCTGCCCACTTTCGTAAGGGGAGACGGGGGTTCGTCGTTTATTGACGTAACATCATGTGACGAATGGCTGGAAAAAAGAGTGAGTAGTTGGAGAGTGATAGAGGAAGAGGATAGTTTAAGTTTACACAGGTACGTGGAGACGGATATAAAGAAAATGAAGATTGAGGTGCCAGAAGAGAAAAGAAGAAGTTGGACAAAGGCTGAAGGGGAGAGTATGAGAAAGAAAGTAAGAAAGGAGATAGAAAGGGGTCTCGGACACGACGTGAATGAGTTGTATGATGTAATAAGGAGTTTTAAAAAAGAGGGAAAGGGTGATAATAGGCGTGCATGGAAGACTAATTACTGGTGGAATAAGAATATAAAGGAGTTGTGTAAGGAATGTAAGCAAGAACGGAGAAGAATGTTGAGGGGAAGAGATGGGGTAACGGGTAGAGAGGGATATAAGAAGAAGGAGAAGAAGGATCTGGAGCGTATTAGGTCCGGTCCTGTGCCTATTGTATACGTGTGACATTCCAGAATTAGAGCCCAACATTATTGCAACCTTCGCTGATGATACAGCTATACTAGCGATAGGAGACACTAGTGAAGAAGCGACTAATAAGTTGCAACTCTCAGTAAATACAATATATACCTGGACCAGAAAATGGCGAATAAAATTAAATGAGTTTAAATCGGCACACATTAACTTCACAAATAAAAAAATAGAAAATTTCCCAGTTCAAATAAATGATACCCAAGTTCCTAATTATGCAACATCAGCAAAATACTTGGGCATCACCCTAGACGCGAGGCTGCGCTGGAAAGTCCATGTCAAAAAGAAAAGAGGGGAGGTATAAGAAATTGTATTGGATGATTGGAAAAAATTCTACATTATCCATTCATAATAAATTATCCATTTACAAACAAGTACTGAGGCCATCAGGACCTGGGTATGGAAACTGTGACCGAAGAGGACAAAACCATTTGAGTTAGTTTAAATGTGTAACTAATGTTTTGTTATCAATTTGTTTGGATTATGTTCGAGTTCATAGCTCGCAGTGTATTATAGATAAATTATCTCTGTAAAAAGCAATTGAAAGCATTCACTTTGGGTTGTTCGCTGCCCCATCCAATTGATAGAACGAACTAATTATGTTTTAACACATAAAAACGCACTTGCCCCTTAAAACCTAAAAAAATTATATCGCAGTATTGAATCTGAGAATGCGAGTGAATATTCCCAATATGCCGTAAAAAATAATAGCTTCAAGAAGCAAATGTTTAGTATTTTTTTTAAGCACCTAAATTAACTTGAACTACTTAGTATAATTTTATGTCGCACTTGCCCCAACTTATAATTATGATAAAGATTCAATGTTTTTAAATGTTTGGTATATTTTAATGTCTGTTATTGAAGTAGTGAAATAAAAAGACAGAAAGAATAACTTATTCAGTTACTAACCTGTATATGGCAAAGAAATGTTAAACGAGGATTATTGCTATTCCTTCCTTATTTGGTAAATTTTTAATAAAAAATAGAATCCTTTACAAGGTAAGATATTTTTAGAATATAATGATATTTATTTTATTTACAATAAAAATAATTTTTTTAACTTCCAGTTTATGGGAAATAGGTTATAACCATCTCATCATGGGCAGATCTTAATGAATTAAAACTTTAAATTAATTAAAAACATGTTTCAATTACTCAAGCCATATCTGTATACCTGATAGGTACCTACTTAAAATGCTCAAATACCTTGATACTATTATTATATTGTTTCTCCTAGCAAGCTAAATTAAATATAATATTTATAAGTGCCTACAAGTAACTAGATAAATAAACAAGAATTTATTAAGTAGAGTAGGTTTATCTCTGATTATCCAGTTTCTCACATCATATAATGGTCCATAACCACAAAGCCACTTTGTTAAATGAACATTTAAATACTTTAGACAATTAAACAACGTAGACATTTTTAACTAATTAAATAAAATTTATATTTATACCATTGACACCTGGAAGATTCCTTTACAAAGTTAAATGTTCTCGGTAATTTTAAGATGCTGAGTCAGTGACTCACGGCAATTAATTAGTCTGGGAATTTCTCATTAAAAAAATCATTCCATTATGAGAAACAACGAATTACTTTTTTTTTTATTTTTCTTATAGAAACTATTATGTGAGAACATTATTACAAACATTCCTAAATGGTTTTAGTATACTTTAGAATCGAGCAAATAAGGTGTACACTAGTTCAACACAAAAATAAGTTGGTACCTACCTATTTTAATTTTACCAACAAAAAACCAGTAATAAAATCAATAATCGGTCTTAATAAAAATATGATAGATTGATGTATTGTTTCTTCTCATTCTTTAGCAAAATTTTGAAATGCAATGTAATAATTTCACAATAATATTAACTTAAACTTTATTCCCTGCTCAAGTCGACTAAAATTCTAAAAATCCTGTAGGTATCTCTAAATATCCATAAACCTTGACTGTTTGTTGCATTCAATTTGTTGCTGGCCTCAATCAATCATTTTAATATTTAGAGAGAAAAATTATACTAGACATATTTTTTAATGCGTCTTGTATAAAAGGTCCAATAGATAGATACATATTTGCTTTAATTTGCTTTAATAGTAATTAATGTATAGGGTATGATATCTGAACCGGATGTTTTACAAGGTTTGTATATTTTATAAACCAGTACTTTAAAAAAATTACAACCTTCATGCCACTTGCAACCCTGAACACGTGTTCTTTCTTGAAATTGCTTATGTTGCCGATATATACATATTTTACCCAAATTTAATTACATATGACATAAAAGTAATTATCCAAATACCTACACATTGGCATCGCCAGTATTTTTAGGGAATTTGCAAACCATATCAGTCTAAGGCCCCTTTTATGCACGACGTCGAGCGGTCGTCGGGCGTCAGTACGCTAAATCACGACGTCGATAGTTAGAGTAGAGACGATTACAAAAATATCGCGACAGCTCCAGTAAAATTCGGCAATGTGGGGATATTCGCCGACGATCTCCGATCGGCGTGCAGTCGGAGAATTCTAGTAGAACAATTGCTAAGCGGATTCCGTGTGCGGTGTTTGTTAGTCCCAGCGGCGGCTGGGCCACTGGAATCTATTTCTCGCGTTCGAGTCGACGGTAAAGATAGGTGGGAAAAACGGAGCTGTCGCGATACTTTTGGAATCATCTCTACGACCGTCGGGCGGTCGTCGAGAATTTACCTTAATAACGTTACCGTATATGGAGCTATTTATGCACGGCGTTTTTTGACGGCAGCTAAATAACGGTCGTCGGGCGGTCGTCGTACGAACCCTCCACCAGCGTCGTGGTTTGTAGAGGGAGTAGGCAGTCCGTCAGTCGTACTGTTGCTCTTGTTGAACTGACCTACTAATAGACGTTATTAAGTCTAAACCCGAGATATGGGATTGTCCAAATGAAGACTATAGAAACAGACTAAAGAAAAGAGATGCTTGAAACTTTGTGCTCTGGTGGTGCCACAATTTGAAGATAAAAGCGACATAGAAAAAAACAAATGAAACAACACTCATTCGGAAATAATTAAAACAATTTTCACCATGGACTCGTAACTCCTCATATAAAGTGTAAAATGCACCTCTTGAGTGGCGTACACTGTTTATAGGGTGTACTGACCACCTTCTCCTCTTCCGCTGTTTGTTTTTTATTGTTAAATGGATGTACATCACATATGGATCCATGACAGCAAACACTGTGACTCCAACTATGTATGAGCAGTCGATCTGTAGGTGGAAAAAGACGTCCGTACTACAGTCGCCCGACGTCCGACCGACGTGCGCCCAACGAGCGCTCGACGGACGTCATTCGACGTTGAGACATTTTTCTAGATCTGGAGAATACGGTGGGTGAGGAAGCAATTCGAAGCCCAATTCATGCAATTTTGCCATCGTTTTCATTGATTTGTGACACGGTGCATTGTCTTGATGAAACAACACTTTTTTCTTCTTCATATGGGGCCGTTTTTTCGCGATTTCGGTCTTCAATCGCTCCAATAATGCACAGTAATAGTCGCTGTTGATTGTTTTTCTCTTTAACAAATAGTCGATGAACAATATTACCGTGTGTATCCCAAAAAACTGAGGCCATAACTTTGCCAGCTGACTGTTGAGTCTTTCCACGCTTTGGTGGCGGTTCACCGGCCGCAGTCCACTCAGCTGACTGTCGATTGGACTCAGGCGTGTAGTGAGGGAGCCAAGTTTCATCCATAGTCACAATCGACCAATCGACGCAAAAAATCGGGTTTATTACGACTTAACAGCTACAAACACTGCTCAGATTCATCAATTCGTTGCTGTTTTTGGTCGATTGTGAGCACGCGCGGCACCCATTTCGCACAGAGCTTCCGCATACCCAAATATTCGTGAACGATATGTCCAACACGTTCCTTAGATATCTTTGGAGTGTCAGCTATCTCGATCATATTCACTTTACGGTCACTCAAAATAATTTTGTGGATTTTTTTGATATTTTCGTCGGTAACCACCTCTTTTGGGCGTCCACTGCGTTCACCGTCTTCGGTGCTCATTTCACCACGCTTGAATTTTGCGTACCAGTCAATGATTGTTGATTTTCCTGGCGCAGAGTCCGGAAACTCATTATCAAGCCAAGCTTTTGCTTCAACTGTATTTTTTCCTTTCAAATAACAATATTTAATAAGCACACGAAATTCTTTTTTTTTTTTCATCTTTTTGAAAATAACAAAAGTTTCTTCACTAAAAATGCAATATCTCACAAAATAATAGTCCGACAGCTGTAAAATTTTTACACGAATCTTTTGAAGGTTGATACTATCTAAAAATGAAATGGATTTAATTCTAGTGTCGTCATATATAGGTCAGACCGGGGACTTTTCAGCCGACCTGTTAATACTGACATAATTAATTTTTTATGTCGGTGTATTCCTCCTATAACATGCACTGTTGAGCGATCGTGTAGCCTTCTGAGTAGAGTAAAAAGTTGGTTAAGGAGTATGGATAACCAAGTCGCCTGAGCTTTGAAGACAAAGCCATGAATAAATTTAGCAAAAAACAAGAAATTTACAATTTATGTTTTCAACAAACTATTATTCTTATCATAAATTACATATTTTCCCAAAGAAAATAAAACTATGAGCATTTTGTGTTTTTTACATAAAAAGTATCTGTTCTGTTACTATCCCAATTTGACATTTAAAAATTAAGATCTACTCCAAATTGTAATGTCTTTAAACTTGTTTTAAAGTTAAACTAATGTATGATATTGGCGAAAACGAGCAAAAGTAGAATGGGGAAAACAAACACATTCTCCATTTTTTTGCGTGTTATTTTTGAGCAGTGTTTTAGAATTAATGAATCACCACACGTGTACCATCTTTCACTAACGATCTTTACCACACACATTTTAAAATAGAAATGGTTGAATTAATATTGAATCAAATGGCTGATATTATTGTTTTCCCCATTCCACTGACAGTTACACTGCGGCGCCAACTATCGGAAAAATTTCCGCGAATATTTTTGTGTCAATAAGAAGAATACTAAGAAGAATATTTAACATTACAATAAAAATTAAAAAAAATAAAAAATTATAAAGTATTTTTCTTTTTAATGGTTTTGCTAAAAGGAGCTTTGTTTTACCATCTTACTTTCAATAAAGTTTTAGTTTTACGGTCGACTAATAAATATTTGATGAATATATAATTCAATTAATTACTGAAGAAATAAAACTGAAAGGTTTTAACGAATTAACAAATAAAACTTAAAAGTCCAAATATCTATAGGTGCCTCTAAATTTGTTAACTGTAAAGAAATTGATCATATAAATTCGACAACACTGTAAAAACAAATACCATGATACAAATATACAAGATAAGATATCGCGCATGTTTGGGGCGTGGTTAGTGACGTCACTGGAGATCAGACGCCATAGTTTACAGGTTATAATTTTAAATTTCTCCCGGAAAATATAAAATAAATTAATTAAAATGCGTTGTGCTGTATACGGGTGTGGTATTGACAATAACACTAAACATTTTTCGAGTGATATAAAGTTCTTCAGCTTTCCAAAAGACAAGAAAGTGCAAAATGGAAATATTTATGTAAGCTGGTTAACAATTTCAACGTAAAAAATGCCCGTATTTGCTCAAAACATTTCACTTACGAACGAAACTTTAAACTTGAGTTGCTTGGATACACCCCAAAAAACTACCAACCCCTAAAAAAGGGAGCTATTCCGTCAAAAAACTTCCTTTACAAAGCAAACCTCAAAATCTTAATAAAGAAAAAAGTGCATCTCGTAGGGAAGAACACATTAATAATAGGGAAAAAAAGTTAATGGAAACTGTTTTTAAAGAGTAAGTTAACACAGTACCTATAATATTATTTAAATCATATTTTAAGTTGTATGATAGAATGATTGTATTATGGATAAATAAAATAGGTATTTTGCTTTTGTAGAGTAGATGTTTCTGATGGTGTTGATTACGTTGATAAGACCTACAATTTATTTGAAATTTACTATCAATCTAAAAAAACAATAGACCTATAAATATTTTTATATATAATTATACCTTGCCTAATTACTTAATTATTTTACCTAGTCTACGTCTACCATCGTTCCCTTTAATTAAATATAACTTAACAATTCTCAATTTATTTATTCTCAATTTTAAGCCATACATGTATGATTTGAATTTTGTTTTGATAAATAATGTTGAATAACCAACAAATAAAAGTTTTAAACAATAAATTGACCAAATAAATATCAAATTCCTATATATTAACATTGAAACGCGCTATAGAATACCACCAATGACGTCACATGCGCAGATCGGACGAGTTTTGAACCGCTAGATATCATACCTTGTATATTTGTATCATGACAAATACAGACTTATATGTGCCTATCTCTATCTAAAATACACTTGACTTTAACTGAGTCACCTTCGTATCTACCGATACAAATAAAATGTGACATAACCTTCAAATAAATGTGGTGATTATAAGTATAACTATATGTTTTAAAAATAAAGTATAAGTTAAATGAGATGTAATTCAACTGCGAAAAGTATTGTTTGATATCTTTAGTTAGTACAAGTTTTGAATCAATAAAATGAATATATTTAATCAACTCAAAAATATTTCCATAGTTTGTTGTAAAAATAGAGCTACAATAATATATTCCAATAAATTAAGTACAAAATCTATAGAACAAAGTGATAAAGCTGTGAATGAAGCTGAAAAAATAATAGGTTATCCAACATCTTTTTTAAATTTAAGGTGGTTATTGAATGACGAAGTTGCAAATGTAGCCATACATTTAAAAAAGTTAATAGGTACTAAACATCCATTAGTAAATACTGCCAGGTAAGTTTACATACATTTATTTATATTTTTTCTATGAATTATGTTTACTAAATAGTAAATTAATATACTTGATTGATATTGATATATAAATATCTTACCATAATTTTTCCATGTATGTAGTAGGTAGTAGCATTTTGGTTAAAAAAACTTTTAGCCATTAAAAATAATTACAAATGAGAGCTACCTAATTGCTCATCATCATATAAGCCATAAAATAATAAACATGCATAGTTATAATTATTAATTTAATTTTTGGCTATCCACTATTCAAATTATGATTTATTTTCAGAGAATTACTTTTAAATAAAGAAAGTCCATCATGGGGCCTTGTAGTATTATTGATATCAAAAGCTGGCGGTTTAAAAAAAAATTGTTCTCAACTTGACTGTGATATAAATGCTGGCAAGTATAGAAATTAAATTATTAGACTGTAATATTTTTTTTAATCAAACTCTATTGTTATATTTTTTTCTTTAGTCTGATAATATATATGTTATATTTTCATCAAAATTTTTCTGACCTAAACATGGTTACAATTACTTATTATATTCAAAACAAATTATTTAATTTTGTGCAATTATTCTTTGTCTGTTCAATTATTTATCTTTTTTTTATCTTAGTTTAGAATACACCATAAAAGTTAAAACACAAAAAAAGAATAAAATAAGACATCATTGCTTTTTAGGTATTTTACATAGCCAAAGAGTTCTTGCTGAAATAACAGAAATGGTTCGTACCAGCAACATCATTCACAATAGTGTTTTAAACATAACATCCAATGATGAATTTCAGGAAGATCTTCACTTTGGCAACAAACTATCACTCCTTACAGGTGACTATCTTTTGAGCAATAGTTTTCGTGAATTAGCAGGGCTAAAATGCCATTCTGTCAATGAACTTGTATCAACTTCTCTCAGAGATTTAACTGAAGCTTCTTTTATAGAACCAAGAGATAAGTAAGTTTTAAAATATTTTAATATATTTAAGCACTATTCCTTTGATCAGCAATTTTTGAATGTTAGAATGTTCAATTTTCTCAAGTTTTATAATATAAATCTTGTAGGCTATCCATATCTCAAATGTGGGTTTCATCCTGTCAGTATTAGTTATAATTTTCATAGATATTTTTAAAATTTATTATTTTCTAATTCTTATAATATTTTTTAATGTAAATTCAACTTTAAAAATGATAACCTTATTATATTTTTTGATTTATTAATTATTAAACAATATATTTGCAGTTTAATAGTATTATTATTAAAGTTTATTCTTTTAATATGGTTTGACATTTGATTGTAAACTTTTTCTATTCTCCGTATTTATCAGCTTGTCATTGTTATCAATTTGTAAGGAATTGTATTGAATTTTAACTTGATATTGTACTCTAAAGATCCTCTTTCTATTTTCTTGTAATTCTTTCAGCCTGATGATGGTCCTATACGACCAAAACTAGTTGCCACAAATAGTTGTGGGATAGACTTTGAGTTTCCTTTGAACCTTTTTATAATATACTTATGTATATTTTTTTAAATATACTGGTGGTGACAAAATATGTAGATAAAATTTTATTGATATTAGTTGTTGATATATTTGCTTTTTAAAAAAGTTACTTCCAGCATCATATTGTTATATATATACAATTGTCCTAGTTTTATTTAAGGCAAAACAGACCTCTCCCAGCATCACCTCAAGCAGAACAAAAAGAAATATTGCTTCCACATTTGTATGAAAAAGATTTATTAAAAATATCGGATGTTATGGGTAATGTAAAAGCAGAATGGACCTTAAGGCATGTTCTTGGTGGTGCTAGCTTATTAGGAAAATGTTGTCAGGTAACCTATTCATGATTTTTTATTTATAAAACAACATAAAAATTTACACTTTTAAAATGTTATGTATTAACTCCAACTACCCTACTGCATTTGCTAACAGTTTGTTATGAATTTTTTAAATATATATACTGAGAATTTGGTATACAACAAAAGGTCATTATTTACATTTGTATTTTATAAATAATACCAAAAAGTGGGTTGTGACATTAAAACCTTTTCAATATAATTTTAATCTTTTGATTCATGATCTAAGTTGTAGGTGTAATTTGTATTCTAATATTTAAGGTACATTAGTCTAACTGCATTTTTTTCATTCAAGATAAGATTAAGAAAGCTTTAAAATTTTAACAATGTATGGTGTCTAAATTATTCTCAATAAATGTTTTTATATGTAGGCTTCACTTATGTTGGCTGATCATTCAAAAGAACTTGAAGAAGCAGGATATTTATTTGGTAGAAATATTGCTTTAGCTTTACAAGTTAGAAAAGACATATCTCAATACAACTTTGAACATAATAGACCATTTAACTTAATAAATGCTGCACTCATGTTTCATATTCAAGATAATCCAGATTTCTATACAGATCTTATGACAGAAGTTGAAGATGATAATATTAATTACAGTAGAATTAGATATGTCGTTTCTCAAGGAAAAGGAATAGAAAAATCTTTAGAATTTCAGGAAGAATTCATAATTAATGCAAAGAAAGCTTTAAATTCATTTCCTGAAAGTAGTGCTAAAAAGGCACTAGGTAATATCTTGCAAACCATTTAGAATTATTATTTGAATTTTTGTAAAATAATATAATTACTACTATTTTGAGTTATATTGTGAATATTGTGCTTATGAGATTTGTTTTATATTTAACAAAAGCACTGATGTAAAAAAATAGTATTTATTATATTTCTTATAGTAATTTTACCACAAATTATTTATATAATTACAACAGCTAAGACTTATGGTGTGTGATTTGTTAAATATATTAAAGTAATTCAAAGACAACAAATACATTTATTTTATGTACTTTTAAACACTTCCTTTCGTCTTTGACTCATTACTATTAGAAATAAAAACACTTCTTACAAAATTAATATTGTTCTAAATATTAAATAAAAATTACACATTATGTTTCTTAACTTGATTGTTGGCAGTTATTTTTATAAAATTGTATGTAAATGTAATAAAAAATATTATTATATTGTAAATAGTAATACTTTATGCAGTCAATAATTATACTAGTCATTTATAATAAATATTTTTATTTTAATATTGTATTTTATGATGTTCTTTCCAAACTTTGGTTTTTTTTCGTAATAAGTCGGTGTAATAATTTGATAAATTATAAAACAAAAATAAAACGATGGTAAGAACAAGATAAAGTCATTGGGGTCGTTAAGTAATGTATTTTTTATATAAGAGAATAGAATATTGATCGGTAGTCCTATATTACAGAAAAAATAGTGACGTAGAATAAGAAAATAAATACACACGACAAATAATGACGAGCATCTTGTCTAAAGAGCAATAGACGAATCATAAATATAAAGAAAGAAAGATATCATTATTTACATAAATATAAACTCCAACAACTGCTCACAGTCTAAGTAAGTGCTCACAGGATGAATACAATGTAATTAATGTAGTTAAAATACATATATTTTTGATACTTTCGGTCCTCCAGTTAATAGCCGCCTCTTCGCTACATATGAAGATGATAGTGCTAAAGTAAATGCAAAACAAAAAGCGTTGCACGTCATAGAATTCATTGACGTCATTCATCGATGATAACTAGACAATAGGTTTGTTCCAACCAAGCAAAGAACCGTTCTAGAACGGTAATATTACCACTCACGAGACCAAATTAGTGCACTGCGCAACTCAGTACACCACTGCGCACAAAAATTACTATTTTAGAACGGTTCTTTGCTTGGTTGGAACAGACCTAATATTATTATTTAAAAAATATCTTTTTGAGATGTATTTTTTTGCAAGAAAGCGCTGTTGCCAAAAAAATGCCTTTTCCAAATATTAAACAAAGAAAACGATTATTGTTCGCGGAAATTTTTCCGATAGTTGGCGCTGCAGTATCTGTCAGTGGAATGGGGAAAACAATTATATCAGCCATTAAATTCCATATCAATTTAACTATTTCGAATTTTGTGTGGTAAAGATCGTTAGTGAAAGATGGTACGTGTGGTGATTAGTTTAGTGGACATTTTTAAATATATTGGGGTTTGTTTTCCCCATTCTAGTAGCTCAGATAGAGGGCGCACCTTTTGCTTGTTTTCGCGAATCACAAAATGTCATTATCAAGTTGAAAACAACTTTTTAAGGTTATTTCTTCTGATATTGAGGTGTTAATAACATTATATCTGTTCTTATGAGAAGACGACAGGTACAAATCAGTATGTCATCATCACTGACATCAATGGTATCGTTTGAATGTATTACGAGTTGCCCGATTGTTAAACTTGATAAATATACCGACTTATTACTTTTTACATATGGCAACATTCAATTATGACGTACATAGCTTTTTGTTTTAGATACCAACCAGGAAAAGTTATATCCAGGGATAGGCTAGGGGGGGTCTAAGCCCCATTAGCACCCCCTTGAAATTTTAAATTTTTTGACCAGATTGTACAGCTAAATATTAT
Organism: Ophraella communa; assembly: GCA_035357415.1. Taxonomy (NCBI): domain Eukaryota; kingdom Metazoa; phylum Arthropoda; class Insecta; order Coleoptera; family Chrysomelidae; genus Ophraella; species Ophraella communa. The sequence continues at coordinate 24,628,617 of CM068982.1, forward strand.
GTTGAAATTATTTTAAAAATATAAAATTAAACTTTAGAAATCAAGCAGTATCAGCCGCCAATATCTGATACTAAATTGCTACCAGATATGGTAGCTATGTGGTTATTTTTTTGGGGTAGTTTGAGCGTGGCACCACCAGGCAATAAATCTTATATGGAGCTGCATGTGTGCGCGCGCCCAATTAGGTGGGAAGCTGCAATAGGCTAACTAACCCTTGTCGGGGTACAGAGGCATGAGGGGATTAAAAAATGGGTGCAAAAAAGTATCTTGCCTTGCAATACTTGGAGAGAAACAACCAGAAGCAGGAGAAACTTTAAAAACAAAGGGAACACAAGAGACCTGCAAAGGTAGCAGTGTATCAGGCTGTCAAGCTGGCCCAATTTATAATGGTGAAGTTCGGCTTGGAGCTCGTTTCGCTCCGAGCACGCTCCTTATGCTCTAGCGCGTTCGCTTTAGAATTCCGGGCGCGCTCTTTTGCGTTCGGGTACCTATCGAGCTCGTGCCCTTACTGCCCCGAGTCGATAGTTGGAGCTCGGAGAGAATAAAAATGGCGTCGAAATCCCGAAAGATGAAAATAATTCATAATAAATAAACTGAACTGTCAAAATAAATTAAAACCATAATTAAGGATAAATAAGTTTATTCTTTTGAGTAATATACAAAACTAATATTCTTTATTAAAACGCACTAGTGCATTATTATTTTTGAACAAATTTAAAAAAACTTACCAATTATCATGTATTTAGTAAAATAGCTTGAACTTGTATTATGGAATAACTGCAATAGTATGAAAAATATAAGCAAGAAAATCTGAAGCCAAATAGACATGACCTGCACATATTAAAAACCAAAAGTAAAGTTAAAAATACCAAATGTCTCTATAAAAAACTACTATTATAGTCATCATGAAATTTATTGTACTGAACCTTACTTTGTTAAAGTCTATATTCTTAAGAACATTAAACAAAGAACTTTATAATAAAACTTTCACTATTAATTATTAAATAGGAAAAGTTTTATTACAAAGTTCTTTGTTTATTATTCTTAATTAGTCATACATACTAAGACATTTTCCGAGTGATATAACTTAATTAAAGCACATATTCATCACATGTTCCTACAGTTAAGCAATTTTTGAAAGCAAAATGTATGCATAGAAAACTTAAATAACAATTAATACATATAACAAAATATAATTTCAACATTTTCTTTTAAAAATTCTTAAACTCCAAGTTTAACAATTGTGATATTTATTCTTCTCTTCCAAATTTAAGCAAATTCATAGCTTTCTGAAGATATTCAATAGCATTCTTGGTATCATCATAATTAAGTGCTGACGTAGCAAATTTGGATAATTTTTGTGCTTTCTGTATAACCTCAGGGGTAGGTGTATACCCTGTAGTGGAAGGTTTTGCAGATGGGGGAAAAGAAGTACTTACTGGAGTAGAAACACCAGAAGGTGATGGGATAGGACCTGAATTAAATGGAGAAGGATCATGTGAAATAGCACTTTTAGGAGAAGGTGGTGTATTTGAAGGAGGCTGAGGTATTATTGGGGATGAAGCTGGTGCAGGATCAAAGTTTGAATTATCTGGAGGGATTATTGGTTTTGGAGGATTGTATGGAATTAAATCCTCTGGAGGAGGAGACGGTTGCACCACCGGTTTTTTGGTTTCTAAAAATAACAGATTATAATTTAAAATTAAATGAAAACACAAATGTTCATAAAAAAAAATTAAGCAATAATTTTGTTTTAAAAATCAGAATAATCAAATTATTAAAAAAAAAACAATTAAATCTATGTTTCTTTTAGAAAAACAAAAATATGCAATTTACTTCAAACAATCAAATGTTAAATTCCTTTGAATGCATTATCATTACATTTTTTAGAGTCCTTTATTTTTTGGAATTTATTGACCAATTCATATAGTTTGCATACTTTTATTTATGGTGTTAGTATAAAATCAAATTTACTTATTTTTTAATTTAACATAAAGTATATAGCATACCATCATAATCTAACGGTCCAGTATATTTTGTAAATGTGGAGAGTTCTTCTTCAGTTAACTGACTGTTATGAACTATACCATCATTTTCTTGTGAGTTGTAAGGTCTAGGAGGTCCTGGTAAAGGAGTATCCCCAGCTTTTAGACAATTGTGAATGTAAGCAGCTTTCCATTTGGCATATTTTCGTTTTTCCCTGATATCATCTGGAAGACTGCCAAACTGATCTAAGACATCCATTAATATACCAGCTGTATAAAAAGTTTTGACAGTATTCCTAAAAATTTTAAATTGCAAAACACTATTCTCAATCTACTAGAATACAGCTTTAATGCTAAAATAAATATAATTTATAATACAACACCTAAAAACACTTAATCAGATAAAAACTACAATCATAACTTGTTTATTAAAAACATGTTAGAACATTTTCAGTTAATGATAACATGGAATGTGGAAATAGTTCTGTTTTGGAACAGACCTATTTTGTTTTATTCAATAAGTATCAAATTGAGCCTTTTATAAGTTCACATTTCTAAAATTAAGTGTTCATATATGGTATATGTTTTTAGTTTTTCTGTATTATGTTTAGATTTCACATATGGATGGTACTTTATTGTTTGTATGATTGAATTTATTATAATTAAAATTTGAAAATATAGTCAAATGCTATTTTTTAAATAAAACTGATATACACATGTTTATATATGCTAGACAAAAAAAAAGGTAAACACAAATTATAATTACTTGTTAAATATCTGGTCATGATCCAAGCGGTCAGCATGATTAAACAAACGTAAAGCATATTCTTCTATAAGTGATTGAGCTATAGTATCACTTGATATTCCTTCATTGTCTGCATTAGCTTTTTTTACTTGCTCTAGCCAATCCAGTAAGTTACGTATCAGTTCTGCAGTTTGCGGGCTTTTCTTAGTTGGTACCAGTTGTAGAGCTAATAGACAAGCTGCCATTCGTGCTAAAATATTTAAATTTTTGAATAACTGATTGATTTAACTATAATAATATAATATATAATAATTGCAAATGGAGTAAAGTAGCTACAAATGAAGAATAAAAAGTACTATATTAACTATATGCTGTATTCACTATGGTGTAAAATTCGACCAGGATTCCGCTGCCAATCACGAATAATTTGTACTGTATATAAATACAAAATACTTACACCAATAAGCTACTACAATATTTCTTTCATCGTGTTCATCGGCTAGCTTTAAAAGATGAGCTATAGGTTTTACCTCTGCAGGTACAGGAGGGAATTTCACCATTATTAATAGTTTTTTATTACAAACGGAAAATCAGATTTGCATTACTACAACAAATTTATTTTATTATTATAAATAGACCTTATACAATACAGAATTGTCAATTGTGATATGACATTGACATATGACACAGAGAGCAAAAATAAAAGATTTGATATGTTGCATATGGGCGAGTTCCAAGAATGATAAAAAATTTACCAGGATTGCTTAATCCCATAAGACGTACGTTCGCCAAAAAATCGATCGCACGTGACGTCACTGCAGTCCTCGGCCGTATTAAAACGATTTTATGGGAATATTTATTATAAATTATAAGTGTTTAATCTTAAAAATCCAAATAGTGGTACGTTAGTATTACAGAAATCATAAAAATACTTATTATTATTATTATTATTTCCATGCATTTATATGGTAAACGTTGTAATGAAGGACTGCAGTGACGTCACACAGCTGGCGGACAAATCAGCCCGATTAGGCAATCCTGGTAAATGTTTATCGTTCTTGGGCGAGTTCAGCCACTCTAGCACAAAGTTAGCGCTGGCACCGACGCTCTGTGAAAGCGCTTGAAGATGGCTGATGGTCTATACAAGTCTATGCTTGTATTTTATTACTCTGTGGCTTGCAGCTCTGTGACAAACAGGATAAAATAATAACACATATAACCTTTAAATTTATTTCCACGTATTATTTTTCCCTCAACATTAAATTTTACATCTGCCATAGTTAAACTTTATACAATAAAAACCAAATACAGAAATTTTAAATTAGTTTAGAGGTTATCTAATTGTTGATTGTTTTTGTTGACATATCGAACCGCTGACCTTAACGGGAAATAAATTAGCTGGAAAAAAGGGCGACCGCTAGAGCTAGCGCTGTCACTTAGCGGTCAAATTCGTTCTCCGCTTACTCAGCGCTAGCCTAGCGCTAGCGTGGCTGAACGCGCCCATATATGATACGTTTTACTTCGGAAAAGTCTTTTTTAAAGAAATGAGAAATTTTTTGAAAATTGATTTGTAGAAAATATTATTAGTGAAAAAATTAGTATTAAGTTCAAATATAAACCGATATATATCTTATGTTTAGAAAACCTACTTTTGATTGGCTACATTTTCTATCCACTGAATAAATCAATGACCACCAGTTTAAGTTTATAATTTTTTAAAGTTCGTAAATCCTTATTTTTATCTGTATATTTAATAAACATTTTATATTTTATACAGAAATATAAGTATACATAAACTGAGAACATAAAATCCAAATTCTTGTGAAAATATGTTTAGTAGGAGAAAAAAGAAGTAGACATTTTAAGAGATTGGTAGTTCAAATTGATTAAATCCCAATCCGTAGTTCAATTATTCCAACGCAATAATAAACATTATTCTATGGCAAGGCAATGGCTACCGTCTTAAATTTAAGTAACTTTCATTTCAAAATATTACATCAACATATAAAGTTAATAAAATGCAACAGAAACTATACCCTTTACGTACACAAAAAAGCGATATTAAAAAAATGTTTCGTTGGAACAAGTTATGTGGAAAAGGTAACATTTTTTTATTCAGGTTATATAAACTAAATTAAATTAATTTTTAGTATTATACTACAAAAATTGAAAAAAATACAGAAAACAAAACTGCTCCGAGTGGTATTTTAGCAGGGATATTAAGCAAAACTACCAATAGTGCCCCAAAATCTCAACCAATAAGAGGATGTTTTCATCCAGGAGCTTCTGCTTTAGCTAGAGAATCTGTACCTTTAAAACATCAAACAGCTGTTACAGGAACTCAAATGATACAAGGCATGCTACAATACATTTGGCCTGAAAATGACAAAGCAATAAGAAATAGGGTAAAATTAGCAGTATCTTTACTAATTGGAGCCAAGGTTATGAATGTTTGTGTCCCATTTATTTTTAAATATTCTGTGGATTACTTAAATGTTGGAAACACTTTAAATATGGATACTGCTCCAGAGACGGTAGCCACTGTAGCAACTAGTTTACTATTAGGATGTAAGTCTAACTAACTAGATATCTAAAGTAACAATCAAAATAAATATAAAATTAAATTAATTTGTTGGAATACATGATTGAAAGTAAAATATAAATAAGATGATTACAAGGAAACTTAATTTAAAAAAGAAACAATTTAAAAATGTTTAACTTTGTTTGTCACATGTTATAAAACATTAATTGTTATATTCCACTTAAAATAAATGACATGTACCTATTACTGTGTACCTTGGTAATATTAATAAAGATAAGGGTAATATAAAAAGAAATGTAACTCAAAAATTATATACTTATAAACCCTATGGCATGAGTGCCTGGGGAGTCAAATCAAACCAGCTGACAGTTGTCCACAAACTGGACCATTTACAAAGAACAGCATGCCTTAACATAATAGGAGGTATGAGAACTACACCAACTAGAGTGATGGAGGTGATCCTCAGTCTCACCCCTCTTGGTATATATATATATATCAAGGAGGTGGTTTTGATGACCATGCTTTGGCTCCACTCTACTGGAACACAGTTTGAAGTAGAATCTGGTGAGTCAAGGTGTAGTTTGTGGCTCAAAGCTATAAACCACCTTCCACTGCTACAAGCAAATACAGAATCGATTTCAACAAGATGTGCCTTTAACAGGCCCTAAAAGGTAATTATTAATGACAACACTCAAAATGCATTGGTGACAGGTACTATCTGTATCTTCACCAATGAATCTGAAACAAAAGAAGATTCAGGATGTGGAATTTACTCCAGATCCCTAAATATAAAATGGAAATGAGTTATAATGCCAGTATAGCTAAGACAGTGGTCACTGCCATCTCCATAGCTGCAAAAGAGATCGGCCAAAGAAATCACTGGTAAAAACATCCATATCCTTATGGATAGCAGACAAGTACTATTAGCCCTGAATAGGCCATGTATCACATCAGGTCTACCACATAGCTGACTCATTGGCTAGGAAAGCTGCCTCTCAAAGGATCTTGGGACCGACAGTCTTGTCAGCTTGTCAGTATCAGTGGTGGTTGACCTAGTAAAGGAACGCCCCCTTGATAAATTCAGAGAAAGATGGGATCAAGAAAAAAGTTGCAGACTATCCAAGGAAGAAGATGTGAACAAGAAGATGAGACAGTTGAGCACGTCCTTTGTGATTGTCGAGCACTCTCTCTTATAAGATTCTGTATTCGGCGAGAACTGGCTAACACATGCCAACTTGGGGGAGCTGGCGACGTTATCACCTACTTTAATCAGGTAGGATGGTTGCCAAGCTAATAGGTAGGTTCAATCTCAGAAGGTCGCATAATGGGCCAAATGTGGCCTAAGTGCAGTGGGGCAACCCACCCTTCAAGAATTACACATACCCTAAATATCATTTCTATTGAAAAGCATGATACCATGTCCACAAGACCATCACCAACCAGCATAGTCTCATATTTTTCAATAAAAATACCCAACACGTTCCTAGCACGGTCATAGTAAGATACATTGTAGTGGGTAGCGACTTTTAAACAGAATTTTACACATCACTGAATAGAGAATTGGGAAAAATTACTGTTGCTTATGATAACTATAATAGGATACATATAATAGAATATAAAAAAACAACATCAAGTAGTACAGTATTTTGTTGTGTATTGCACTGGATCATTATTAAGACTCAAATTAATGTATCAAACTATAATTATTATTTCAATTCTTATCCAAGACATTTTTTCTTCAATTTTATTAAATCTATGATAATAATTGTTTTTGTCAACTAAATTATATACATAATTAATCCCTAAAAGTTTATGTGGTATCATTTTAGACATATAATATAAATCAATAACATGTTAATGCCATCACATATTGATTTACAAAAACCCATGATTCCAAACTTGTGCTAATCCCCTAAATTTCTTGACTTTGAAAACAAACAATATTTTTCACTATACCAGCCTTTTCACATTTAAAGTTATGTAAACTAGATTTATTGACTTCAAACATTGTCTATTACATTTTTTTTAAATCTGAGGGTAATAAATGTGACCATCATGTTCTAATTACCATGTATGCGCTTGCTTGCGCACAGAATTATGCGGTTTATTTGAAACTTGTTCACATCATTTAACAGAAACAATGATACTTTAATAAATGTAATAATAGTAATATATTTATTAAAAAAAAATTACTAGAGTCAATTTTTTTTCGTTTTTGGGTGCATATTTCACAAAATCGATCTTACATCTTCTTTCATGTCAGAATTTCCATAATACTTATATCTTAAATTTATTTATTTATCTTAAATGAGTTCGAAGATGAGCAAAATCGAATTAATTAGTTTAGAAATGGTGGCTGTTTAAAATTTTAAAAATCGTTATATTTCCAGATTTGGTGACTTCACTAGTAATTAACTTTTCATTAACTCAAGATAGCTAATTTCTGAAAATTTGTATGTTAAAGGTAAAGTTAAAGAATTGTTGCTGGTAATTTGCTTTTTTAAAAAATAAATTAATAATTTGTTTTAAACAATAGATTAATCATTTTTTTTTTTGTTAAAGGTGTGAGTCTTTACTTTCCTATGGACAAATCCTGTTCGTAGATATAGTTTTTTTTTCTGAAAAAAATTATAAAAATTGATTGGGATTCTTTATTATTTATTAGGATTGTCTATTAGGATCTTTTAGTTGAATTTTCTGGAGTCCCACTCAGGTAGTTAGTAGAGATGGGAGGGATTAATTCTGTATTACCGCGCAAGCGCAGAAATGGTAATTATTACATAACGGTAATAGTGAATTAAAAATATAATTAAGGATAAAAACGATCGAACAAACATATTTTTGTTCCAAAATACAATAATTGACTAAGATTGAATTGAATAAAAAATACAATTAATAATAATCTTCAGAGCTGGGTTATATAACACATTTATAAATCATATAATGCTTATCAGAATAGAAATATTAACTTGAAATTAAGATATGTTGTAAATTTATTATTTAATTTTGTACTTGTAATCTTAAGACTTTATTTTTTAAATATTGATGAGTGTACCTATCTATCCTAGTAACTGTTAAACATCACATCAATAGTAAAAATATTCTACAATCATTTCTAATACCAATAATATGAATCAATATGTTTCTTTTTCTGTAGATGGTATAGCTAGAGCAAGTGCCGCTGGTTTTAATGAATTAAGAAATGCAGTTTTCGCCAAAGTTGCTCAACATTCCATCAGAAAAATAGCGAAAAATGTGTTTCTTCATCTTCATAACTTAGATTTATCCTTTCATTTACAAAGACAAACAGGTAACTGCATTGTTTTGATGTTTTTATATCCATAGCTCAATGAAATACTTTATTAATATTATTTTTGTATTGATATTATGTGAAGTCATGATCTGTGATTAACAAATAATTATGTTTAGGTGCTCTTTCCAAAACAATAGATAGAGGTTCCAGAGGTATCAATTTTGTATTGTCAGCAATGGTATTCAATATTGTTCCTACAGTTTTTGAACTAGCATTGGTCTCTTCTATTTTAGGTATTAAATGTGGGGCAATATTTGCAGGTAATACATTTTATGTATATTTATTGATCTAATTTTATTTGTTTTCAATTTTTAACTAACATGTATAGTAAGGACCTAGCTAGATGGCATATGAAAAAAATCAAAAATCTACTGAGTTCTAATATATAATAATATAAATATAAATTATGTTATATATTATATTATTATTATTATAAATATAAATTAATTAAAACAAAGATAAAAATAAACTATTAAATTTTTAACTTTTTGAATATGTTATTGTAAAAACTGTTTATTCTGTGGTTATTTTTCAGGTATTTCATTGGGTTGTGTGACTATATACACATTTTACACTTTAATTGTAACACAATGGCGGACTCAATTTAGAATATTTATGAATAAAGCTGAAAATGAAGCAGGAAATAAAGCTATTGATTCGTTAATAAATTATGAAACTGTTAAGGTAATAATTTTTCATATATTTGTGAAGTTTCTTTGATTAAACAACTCATGGAAACCCCTCAAAAAATACTTGAAGTAAAAAGACAAACAAATATCTAATGCAAAACATTTTTTAATTATTTTTTTTCTATTGTGGGAATTCAAATTAAGGTATTAACTCAACTATGGCCAAGGTAGGTACCTCTAGAAGGTACTAGCTTCTTCAATATTATTTTATAATAATGTTTAGATGCCCATTTCTATGTATATTACATGTATGTAATTAAAATTTTTATTTTCATCACATTTACAATGTACCACTGACAAAATGAATATGGATTACAAAATACAATAGCATACACCTTGCACAGAATTGGGTTCATAAAATAAATTTATAATCACTGATACTACAAAAATCTAGTAACTATGTTGAATACATCTCAAGTGAGTCCCTACATAAAAATGTAATGTTCAGCAGAAAGAATTGACAACATATAAAAGTTATTAATACACTGACACTACTAAAATATGCAATCAAAGTATAAATAACACGAGAAGGAAGTATCACTGTAATTGTTTATTATTAGATTAGTGACAGAATGGCTTTTTTGTCCTGTCCCACTGCGACCTTTGCAGATCTATTGTAGTCCTCCCTATATTTAGAGTTTGGTATCCAGCTTTATCGTTTTTATTAGACCTATTAGCCTGGACGCCACCCACTTGCATAGCTCTCTGCCCTCGGTTTTTCTCCTCCAAATAGGTGAAACCGCATCCTTGTTAGACCTTCGCACTCACAGAGTATGTGCTCCGCAGTTTCGACTTGTTCCTGGCAGAACCTACAAAGGCTATCGTCTGCTAGGTCGATTGTGTGCATATGTTTCCTTAGCCTGCAATGTCTGGTCAGCATACCCACCATCATTCTCGCCTTGTTTATTATACTCAACAATGAATATTTCTGTAAAAGTAGATTACATAAATCACATATTTTAAATAAAAAAATGACAGTAGATTTTAGTAAAAGAAAAACAAAAATAATATTATATTTTAAAGTTGCGATTAGATAATAAATACTTGGCTTTCGAGAAACTGAAACTTCATTTTTACTTTATTCTCAGTATAATTTAAATACTGATAGATATGTTTTAAAAAATGTATATAAAATGTGACTTATTATCACAAATAAATTGAATGACCTAATTGTTATCTAATCAGCACAGATGCTATTTTCAAAATCATTGAATATAAATGAATATGAAATAAATTGTACCACTTTTACAACAAATTTAATACTTTTAATTTATTATAGTCTGGCAACAATATTTCGAGATATTTGATGTTGGTACTACTCCAAAAACTTTTGCTAGAATTAAATGAACATCTTAAAAGAAATTATGTTTTTTGAATGGTTTAAATTCCCAGCTCAGAATTATTTCACAAATTTTGTGATATATTATTTTTGTGTAAAATGGAAATAACCATTCAATATTTCTTAACATTTTACTAATATTTACTTTGAAAAAACCATAAGAACTTGAGAGGGGTTGGAACAATATATTACATACAGAATATTAGAAATAAAAAAAATAAACTACATTGACATGTTTTTTATAAATAATTATTTTTAGTACTTCAATAACGAAAAATATGAAGCCGAAAGATATGACAGCTCACTAAAAAAATACGAAACTGCTAGTTTGAAAACAGCTTCAAGTTTAGCTTTGTTAAATTTTGGACAAAATGCCATCTTTAGTGCTGCTCTTAGTGGAATTATGATTTTAGCTGCAAACGAAATTGCTAAGGGTAAATTTTATGCGTTTTTAGATTTCATAAATAAATCCATTAATATACATTTACCCATGACTGTGTAATACAGAGAATATTATGTGGGGAATAATCATATGCTTTTTTTTTTCTATCACTATTCACGATTTATGTTGTGTGCTATTGCTTAGATAACAATTTTGTTTAACCTTATCATCCAAATTTCTTTAAATATTTGCCAATTGTTTTAATTGCCAATTTAATTTTTATTGTTCCTTTAAAATATCCACAACTTGTTAAAGTTTAACACTATTATGGAAAAGAAAAAAAACAATTTATAATATTTTAGTTAACTATATAAACGTATTTTTCCACAAACGATTTTAAAGACTATAGTATAATATGACCTTAGCTCTAAGATAAAAAGAATTGTTAACTGATGGACCGGGTATTAGACAAATATAAAATAAGATAGAATTTTATATTTTAATTTTCAATTTGGTATCTATATTAAGCTTTACAATTATTATAAACACAGCCTTGGCTCGCTCTTGTTTTGTTATGAACATAATACTAAGTTGGGATTGAAGTTTATCTTCTATCATTTGTAATATATTGTTAAATTGATTTCATAATCACTACATTCACTATCTGTTGTGAAGAAAAATTTCAATTTAACATATTTAATCAGTTCTTTATGTTATATAACCTATCCGAATAAAAACGTGTAATATGTAAAGTATCTTTAAAATCGTGTATTTGTAGAAACAATGTTTGCGTGTGATTCAATCAGAAAGCTCTGCCGCTAAATTTCAGGAATATTTAAAACTAAAGTGTTGGTACATTTTTTAGGAAATATGACAGTGGGTGATTTAGTTATGGTTAATGGATTACTGTTCCAACTGTCAATTCCATTAGGGTTTTTGGGAAGTGTATATAGGGAAGTAAGACAAGCTCTTATAGATATGCAAACTATGTTTACCCTTATGACTATGGACAGTACCGTGAAAGTAAGTGTCAAAGAGTTATTTATCTATATTCATATTTTGTTTAAATGCAATAATTCCAGAGTAAACCTAATGCGCCTTATCTTCATGTGGACTCAAAAAATTCCATTATAAAATTTGAAAATGTCAGTTTTGATTATGGGTCTGGAAAGGAGATTTTTAAAGATTTAAATTTAACTATTGAACCTGGAAAAAAGGTTGCCATAGTGGGAGGTTCAGGATCAGGGTAAGTTTATAAATGCAATTAAACAAGGAAATGCTACAAGTAATTAACAAACATCAACAAAAAAATGATTTTTACGAATCGACTCTTTGAATTTGTACAAACATACCCATAGATATTAGTCGTAAGATCCTAACAACGTTAGCAAAAACATAAAATGGCTTGAAAAGTTTAAAATGTCTTTCTAAGGAGTAAAAAATTAAATGAAAATAAATCAATCTGAGAAAGCTGTATAAAAAAGGGTACAAATATCAGTAGGAATAGTCTCAATTGAAAGTGTTTATAGTGCAAAACAAGTTATAAACTATAAATATGTGGTTTTTTGTACTGTATTATTTATAAGAATTGTTGTACTTATCTTTAAACCTACAAGCCAGAAACGTAATATATTCCCTTTTTTTGTAAAGGTGAAATATACATAGACACTGAGTTGATAATTTGCGCTTCCAGTATAGAGATTATGGACCTACTCACTAAAACAATTATTTTTTACCCTATAGACACAACTCTGTCGTCGTCGGTGTCACAACAGATATACAGAACTGGTATTTCTTTCTCTTTGTTTCATTTGATCATACAACTATCTTTTCTGCTATCTACAGATTATAAAAAATCTGATCGATCGTAAGATAAAACGAATTCCTTCCATGATAGATACAAAGGTTGTCACTTGATTACCTGTAATTTATAGTTTAATTTTTTATAGGTAAATCTTTTCTTTATAGTTTTGTTACCAGTTTAATAATAATAATTAAATATTTTCAATTAAGTATGCATTTTATGTATTTTTTAAGAAAATCAACTCTTGTCCGTCTACTGTATCGATTTTATGAACCCACAAAAGGAAGAATACTTATTGGCAATCAGAATATTCGTGATGTAGATTTGGAAAGCTTACGTCGTTCAATTGCCATTGTACCTCAAGATAGTGTTTTGTTTCACGATACTATTAGGTAAGTGTATTTATCTACGATTACCCGTTAAGCCATCAATAACACATAGTCCTCAATAACAATGTAAGGTGTCTGATAACTCATGGTAAAAAGCACAACTGTAAAGTAAATCGAACGGCTTCCCTAGCAACTGTCAATAGGCATCGCCATTTTATTCAAAATTTCCTATTTACATATTTGAGGAAATACTATATATAAATGGCAGATAACATTTATTAGATATAGGAGTTATAATAACTAATATTAAGTTATTCAATAAAATTGTTAAAATTATCTATTGTTGCTGTTGTTCAAATATTATTAATACAAGTAGTTAGGTCATCGGTAAAATATAGTACTTAACTCGTGCGAAACTTTTCCATTCGTGCTTAAAATGCTCCTAACAACAGGATATGTAATATACTATTAATTAATAATTAATATTAATAATTTAATAGCTAATTTACCTATTACGCTGTCGCGTATATCTAGGATATGTTTCTCAAGTACGACCAAATTTGTCATGGTTCCCAAATCCGAGGAACAGCAACTTTATTCCCTCTTCATCTCTCGCTACTAAAATGCTTTTGTTTTCTATCCTTATTTCCATCGCCTTCTTCTTCTTCTTCTTCTTCTTCTTCCTACTTTTTTAATAGGCCCATGCGTGTTTTACTGCGGTTTTTAGCCCCAATTAATGTTGTCTGGCCGTCTTTTCCTCGGTTGTCCCATTAATCTTCTTCCATTTGGCGATTTGTCTCTTGCTGTTCGTATTGTTTTATTTTCTCTCATTCTTTTTAAGTTTTGATTCCATTCTATTTTTCTTCTTTTGGTCCACAGGTTAATTTACTCTATCACATCTCGTTCGTATTTCCTCACATTTTAATCTTTCTCTTAGATTTTGGTTTTTTAATTTTTTGTAAGACGTTCATTTCTGCTGTTTGCAGTAATCTTGTATTTTCTCCGTATTTTCTCGTGTTTCCACTATGTACATCATTATCGGTCTTATTTTTTATTTATATATCCTAGTTTTCGTTTCCGTTGTGAGGTATTTGTTTCTACAGATTGTATTGTTGAGACATCCTGGGATATTTATAATTTATTATTTGGAAACAAGAAGCCCTTCTTGCTTGCACATATTTACTCATACATATCATATTACTCTTTTCTTTATTTCTCAAACATCAGCATTACCACTTTTATTTTATAAATTTTATTTTTAGACATAACCTTCATTATGGTGATCTCCGTGCTGGAGATGATGAAGTAATTAAAGCAGCACAATTAGCAGAAATCCACGATTCTATAATTAGCTGGTCTCATGGTTATGAAACACAAGTTGGCGAAAGAGGATTAAAGTTAAGTGGAGGTGAGAAGCAGAGAGTGGCAATAGCAAGGGCCATTTTGAAGAATTCTCCAATCCTAATATTTGATGAAGCCACTAGTTCTTTGGATTCTATCACTGAACATGTAAGCATAACCAGGACGATTAATGTAGTTAAATATTTATACTTTACTAAATTTACTGTTTGTCATAAATATATTAAATTAGGTAATAGTATGAAAAATTATCGAAACACATCATAGCTCTATGTTTAACTAGTGAAGTATCAAATTATTACATCATAAAGAATTAAGAGAATTTGAAATTAACTATCCAATTCCAAAAAGCTAAATTCAGATTTTACAACATCATAACTTGATTATTGATATGTTACTATTATGTTGTTAAAATGTTTTCTTTTATTGAATTTGACGCTTATAATTAGTGTGTTCTTTTTACATCATTCTGTTCAGCTCTGTTGAAATAATTTTCAAATTGAGCGGGTGACCAAAGTGAGCAGGAGAATGCACAAAAATAATCGACAGGAAAGTGCATCATAAAATTATAGGTTAGCATATTGTTTATTAGTTATTTTATTATAAAAATATTAAAAAAGATGCAAGTAGAAGATAATTTATTAGTATTGTTATATAAGTGCTCACATATTTTGTATCCACTTCAAAATAAATCCAAATTGTGATTGTTTTCGTTATGTATTGAGGTTATGATCAACTGAACGGAGCAAGTAATCCGAACCGAGCCCCCTCTAGAGGTAGTGCAGTTAGGGGCAAGGGGGGAAGCGATAGTTCAGTTCTGATCAAAGCGAGCGCTTAAAAAGAATACGCAAAAATATTTAAATGAACATAGCAGCTGATCTGCTCGAGCAAATGCCGTAAAAAGAACATACCAAATGTTTTATGTGATCAGCTGATCTAAAGCATAAATAGTTAGGTTAGGTTGGGCAAGCAATTAATCTTATTTATTTATTTATGTTGCACTACCAACCAAAATATTGTCGACTCCAACTCTTCTTAATGCTGATTATCTTACCACTTACTCCTTGTTATCTTTGGTAGATTTGTTAGGAAGATGTACAGTCTCTCCTATCCGAAAAGTTTAAAGTTAATCCAAATGGGGAATTTGTTGATACAATGGACGTACTTTGGTATGAGCTGAAGAAGTTAGAATATCACAACTTTGATGTTTTCTTGAATTATTGACTACCGAAGCACTTATTTGGTACATGATACAATATTTTATATCTGGAGCGATTTTTCTAATAGGTTAAGAGAAGCTTTTCATCCTTATGATTACGAATTTAGTTATGAGGTGAGATAGGTACGTCACCGAACTCAATGTGTGCAAGAAAAGGATGTGATTTTTATAACATTTATGGAGAATTAATTGTATAAACGTGAAAATCCTCCTTCAAATTATCAGAGCGTTATCCTAATTCGAAGAAATATGCATGATTTTCATTACCAAATAGTATTGTTACATGTTTTACCATTCTTAGGGCCGGTTTATTCATCTGTCCAGTAAAGTATCCGTTAGTTATTTGTTCACTAAACTTAAAGGTCACCTGTAAGCAATTTGTGTTTATTCAACGCATTTTATTCGTTCAGTAGTTACTGAATACTTATCACTATGGGAGATAAGGCAACAGTGTATTTTCTGTGGTTTGTGAGACTGACTTTACCTTAGAACAAAAATATATTTTTGTTCTAAGGACTCTACTAACGAGTTCTATAGTTTTTTTTGACAGATGACATTTTACTCTGCATCAGCTGTGTATCTTGTTTGGTTTTTTCGAGATTTTAAAATATTATTGAAAGTTTTCAGTTAAATCTGAGGGTTAACAAAAGCTGTTGCAGTGACGGAATCGGATTGTTTCTAAAAAATTGCATTATTTCCTAAATGGTTTTCTAATATAGTTTACAATAAAATACCTTTCAGATTGGTGTAAAAGTATTTCTTCTATGAAGGCTAAAGTTTGTGCAACCGATTTTTTTGTTAAACAAAATTATCCCAACAGTTTAAATTGTCCCATTGGTGAAATCTGTTTTGGCTATTATAAGGTCGGCGATCGTTAATATGGTCAAGAAAAAGATTTATTTCGTCAATAACATCCATTTTAAAAAAATTAAATAAAAACACAAAACACGCGAAAAACAATTTTAGGTTAGAATCTCCTCTGTAATTCCTTAATGACAGGTCCAATCGATCTGTAAGTTAAAGTCTTCAGTAGCTTATAATTACTGAAAACTTGGCGTTACTAGGAGATGAATAAACACTTACGGACGACAATCTTCTCAGTAACGCTACCGAACACTTTACTGAAAGGTGAATAAACCGGCCCTTAATTCATTTGTTGATTTAAGTAGGACAAGAAACCAACTCCCGGATTCAAAGGTTTATTCCATTACCAACTTCCTATAGAAATGTATTAGATCCAGAGTTAGCTTATAGGAAGCAGTCAAACTCCTTTCAGACTCCAATACAGCCTAGTTTCTTTGGTTTAATAATATTTTTCAAAACTCAGCACGTAGCAAATGCTAATCCTTATTGAATACAAACCAGTCAACTTTTCAAAAGGAAACATCTTAAGGATGTACAACTTGAGTTCATCCAAAGTATCTAGACCCATTCATCTGATGGCTGGATAATTATTATTCTCAAGGAAAATTCGCAAAAATTAAAATTAAAAACTGGTGGTGCAGATTATACACAGTGATTTCATACATGTCTTCATACTAAACCGGAGCGGAAACCACCTATAGGTCATTCGTTAATCCTACTTCCTATAACCACCAGACCTTGGAGTAGAGTTTAGATATTGTTGGAACTCTTCCGAGGACTGCAGTAGAGGTTTTGCTATATTCTTACTACTTACCAAGACGAAATTTATGGTACTAACCCTTACTATGTGAAAGTTCATCTTATTCAGAACAATAAACAACTAAAAGGTTGAATTAACTTTCACTATTTATTCTTAAAATACTTTAAATGTAATGACAGCCGTTTCGCTATCTGACGATGCTATTTCGATAGCGAAACGGCTGTCATTACATTTAAAGTATTCTAAGAAGTGAAAGTTAATTCTACCTTTTAGTTGTTTATTGTTCTGAACTTACCAAGACATCATTAGCAAATTTATTTTGATGTATCTTATCTGAACCGATTCAGCAAAACGACTATGTCTATTAATCACGAAAGTAATTCTTCTCTTTGGATCGCCACTGAAGGAGATCTTGCGGTTCAACTTCACAGTTAATAGTTAGGAAATCTCTTTGCAGAATATTCCATTGAGTTCTGTTATATTTACAAACCCAAAACCAATTCGGTTGAGTAAAGAAAACAATTGTATCCAGTTATGGCTGTTATTATATTAATATGTTTTTTTTTGTTATTTGCAGAACATCTTATTGGCCCTTAGAAATGCTACCAAGGGCCGGACAAGTATATGTATAGCTCATCGTCTCAGCACAATCATGGATGCTGATGAAATTATAGTTTTAGAAAATGGTAAAGTAGTAAATAGTGGAACACATCAGAGTTTACTTGAGAGTCCTGAAGGATTATATTGGAAATTATGGAGTACCCAAAATCAAACACATACATCAAATGAAAAATTACTATGATACAATATTTTTTGAATTTGTAAGAGGTGTAAAGGTGTGAGTAATGATACTGTCTTGAAAAAGATGGTCCAAAGAAAATAAATGAAGTTTTTTATTTATTTCAATAGTTAATTTTTTAGCATAAAAGACTTTAAGTAGGTACCTGAAACAAATTGCGATTTTATAGTACCAAAATGTTTAATTTTTGTTATCAACTATGTAATGAAAAAATCTCCCTATGCCTAAGTTTAACAGATTATTATACTTTTTTGAAAACTACCTACAACTAGATTTTTTTCATTTAAAACTCTTTAGCTGGATTCATTTTCAGGTAGTCAGAAAGTGTATGCAAAAAATCTAACCAAGAAAAGATTAGAGACGAAAAATAATTTAATTTTTGTTAATCCGTTATGTATAAACAATAGAAAGTTCAGTATAAAATCAGTTACATCCATTTGTTTAGGTAATACATAAAGTAACCTAAATAATCATTTGCATATGAATTTTAAATATTACTAAAAACTAAATAGTTTTTTTAATATTGACAATATTATGTGGCTGTAAAAATTAGTTTTATATTAACTGTTATGTAATGTAAATTGTATTTCAATAAAAACGCAAGTTTTTAAAACTACTAAGATTAACCTTGTTTTGACTTTAGTTTTTTTTGCAATTTGAAAAAATTCAAATGATTTTACTCAAATGTATTCAATACTAATTTAATCAGAACATTAAAAAATAAAACCTTTTATTTGAAACTTTAAAAATGGCTTTTTTAAACTCAATGACAGTTATTTCGCTAAAACTATCTTCAGATTGACATATTGAAGTTACATTTTGTTTTTTCAAGGTAGCTACCTGATGACGTATAGAAGTATGGAATACATTTGTGTTACATTTACGTCTTATCTATGTGTTAATTTATTGTAAAGATCAGCATGAGTTTTTGCCTGGTTTTTCTATATAATTGCACAGTTATACTGATATCAGAGGGAAATACATCGAGGATAATCCATTAGGGCTTTAATATTTTCATGTCTTATTACTTCCATACTTGGTCTGGTCTTAACACTACTTACTCAACATCAGGTCTACCTTGAAAAAACAAAATGTTACTTAAACACATCAATCTGATGATGCTAGTTTTCGCGAAACAACTGTCATTGTATTATAAAAGCTATTTTTAAATAAAAAGTTTTATTTTTTAATGTTATTAGTGAGATGGACTTCCACAGAGTAAGGATTAGTACAATAAACTAATTTAATCATCTTTAAATGCTATGACTATGGGTAAAATTGTTTAAATGTAGTACATTTCTTAATATACCAACCCCTTGAGATTTTTTCATATTACCTTAAATAAAAAAAATTAGAAAGCTCTTCTTGTTTAAATTCTTGGAGGTCCATGTCTTTGTTTAATCAATTAATTAATTCTGATCTGTGTTTTAAACACAATTTTAGTTGTTTTGTTGTTTATGATTATTATTTATTATTAAAAGTTGATTATGTTAAATCTGAAATTAGTTTATTGTAAATATATTGTACAGGTTTATTTTAAAAAACGCTATTGAATAAATTCTATTTTACCAACTAAATTTACATTTTAATTATCCTCCTTTTAATTTTAATTTATTTTAAACATACACTTTCCGAATATTTCTAGTGATTTATTAACAAGTTTAATGCCCGTCATAGTTGCGATGTTGTTATCTTTAAAAACTAATAAGTCGCGATTTATCAAGTTTATTAATTATGCAAATAATAAACTACATATCTATTCGATTCTGTATTTTTTATTCGGCAACAGAGCTTGTTTGCAAAGCAGCTCTAAAATAGCTAAATGTTAAATGAGAAATTTTTATTTTATTTGAGGAAGGACGTCCTGAATTCTATGATGTGGATTGCTTTTGATTTTGTGTTTACTTTTGATCTACATACACTGCCAAGCAAAAAATGCAGGTCATTTTAATTTATGTAAAAAAATGTTTTAAAAACTAAATGTATCACCTTATATTTGCTAAGTGAACATATACAAAGTGGCGCACCGAAAACGAAATAGATGCATTTACTGGCAGATGATTCCTTTTTTGAAAAAACGCTCGGACCCATCGATTATTGCATAGAAAGTAATGGTGGTCATTTTCAACATTTACTCGGCTGACAGGTCAGTTCATTCTTTATTTTTTAACAACTTTGCTGCTATGTATTGATCTCCTCTTACGATGATGTATTTAAACTTTAAATCAATAAATCTCCAAAACTACTGAATTGAAGTACATGATTTTTACATCATTGTAAAGGGAGTCGAAAGACCTTTTAAATGATGGATCATTCGACCTCCCTTTCCATTGAAGATTTTAGGGATGGTGCCACCCCCGTTTAGGGGCTGCAAATGTTAATGTGATTTTATGCCAATTTTGTGTCCCCCTCGACAACAAAATGAACGGGTCCGAGCGTTATTTTTTAAAGGAATCATCTGCCAGTAAATGCATCTGTTTCGTTTTCGGTGCGCCACTTTGTATTTATTACATTTTTGTAGCTTTTAAACGTGGAATCAATCGGGTCAACGAGGATCTTTTCACCAATTTTGGCGGTGCAACGTTATCCTTTACCATCTTGTATCAACGCTACAATTCGTGCCACAATAATATGATCTAGAGGCATTTTTAAAACTGTGAAATGGACTATGAACTAAGATCTTGGCTTAGGAGAGATTATTTTTTTTTTTGAAATTGGTTATGTTGAATAATATTTATGACAAAATAAGAGTCTATTAATAAAAATGATGACAGTATAATATCAACAAATCGAAATTTCCATAAATAGATACTTTATTTTTCTTTTTATTTCAAATAAATATATTACAATAACAAATTTGTACATTCGAACAATTAACTATTAAAATCAACCAATCAGTTGGTCTACTTCTCTCAACTTGTGATTGTGTGTTGGTAAGTTTTCTAAACTTTCAACACTATCACCTGCATCAATAGCCTTTAATGTATTTAATAGTTTTTTTCTATCCACAATACCAAATTTAGACTCTTTCTTAACATTTCCGTTTTTGTCTTCTTTATTATTGATTTTATAATCATCGGAGAGGATATCTTTGAAGAAATCATCGTTGAGGGGATCAAAG